>JAQQAC010011331.1:6750388-6900429 GCA_029783875.1 Phataginus tricuspis | reverse complement strand
CTCCCCTCCCCCTCCCCCTCTCTGTCTCCCTCCCCCTCCCCTCCCCCGTCTCCCTCCCCTCCCCCACCCCTCACTCCTCTTGTTTCCCTCCCCCTCCCCGTCCCCCCGTCCCCCCCCCATCACCCTCCCCTCCCTTTTCCCTCCCTGAAGCAGCCTGCCTTCCCTCTGGCCTCTAGGGGACGCTTGAGCCTCTGCCTGGCCTTTGTGCTCCGTGCAGCCAGCACCTTCCTCATGCCGCCCTGCCATCCTGGAGGGGCAGGGCCAGACTTTCTAGTCCTCTCTGCGATGCTGCCCACGTTGCCATGCCTGTCTCTCCAGATGTGTGCAGCAGGATCTAGGGCTGCCTACCACATCAGGCCTGGCTCTGTGCTCCGGTTGTTTTGAGCTCCCCGGGAGAAGGGGGATATCCTGAAGCAATGCTGGGGGCTTCCTTCTAGGTCTAAATTGTGTTTCCAGAAGGGAGGCTGGCCTGCCCTGAACCCCCACTCAGGGCTTTCCCAGCTTTGGAGTGTGATATAGGATGCTGAGGGGAGGGAGAAACTCTGTGCTGGTCTCTTCAAAGGGTGTGTGTGTGTGTGTGTGTGTGTGTGTGTGTGTGTGTGTGTGTGCCTCACCTGGAGTCCATACTAGCACTCATTCCTTTTGATCATGGCCCAACAATGGTCCCTCCAGTGATTTAAAGTTTCAGCGGGAGCTGCCAGGTGGTGGTGACCCAAGGAGGAAACCAAGGTGCTGCGCCCTCGGGCTCAGCGAGTCCGGCTGCTTCGATGCTAGAAGTCCCCGGCTGGCCCCAAGTCTGCTCAAGGGGTTTTGCAGGATCTAGGCTCCACCAGGCTCTTTAGGGAAGAGCATAAGAACTCGTGGGCAGATGGTCATCCAGCTTCTGCCTGACTGCTTCGAGGCCTGGCTGCTTCCCAGTATCCCCAGGACGGCCCACTTCATCTCAGCTGTTTCTGACTCTCGGGAAGTCCCTGCACAGAGCCTGGGACTTTTGAGCCTCCTCCGGCTGTTCCCTTTCTATGGGATAAAAGCCCCCAGACGGGTCCTGCCTCCACCTCATCTTATAGGTGAGAAACAGGAATCCTGGGAGCCGGGGAGCTTACCCAGCCTGGCTGGACAGGGCCAGACGTGGAAGCCGGTGCGGCTGAGTGTGCAAAAGGCAGGGGAGGCCTGAGCTGCCCCAGCCCCCTCAGCAGGCATCTCGGTTTGGTCAACCCCCACCCCAGACAGGTCAGTTAGCCTCTCTGAGCTCCAGTTTCCCGTCCTAAATGGGGGTGGTGAACAGCAGTGGATATTTATGGAGCACTTAGCATAGGCTATGAATAGAGTTTCTTACCTAGTTGCTGTACCTCTTATTTTAATCTTTCTGACAACTCTGTGTGGTAGAGATCATTGCAATCCCACTTTTCAGATAGGAAAACGGAGGTGACCCAGCAAATCGCCAAGTAACAGAGATGGGGTGGAATCCAGGAAATCCGGCGGCACGCTGGTGTTCCCGACCACTGACGTGTTTCCTTCCCCTGCACGCGGTTATCGGAGTTGATGGATGCTTCCATTCTTCATGAAGTGTTATGGGGGGTGATCTCAGTGACACCTTAGTCCAGAGATTCCTATCCCTTTGGTGGTGGGGGTTCCCAGGGCTCTGCGGATCCCTGCGAGCTGTGAAGACCTCTCAGGTGAATGCAGGGGTGTACATGTAGGAAGCACTTTGCCGGCAATCTCAGGACACCTGCTTAGGGACCCTGTCCGGAGCTCCCTACAGCCGAGGGAAGAGGTGGGGAGGGCGGGAGGCAGTTGCATTTGGGGGTGAGGAGCAAGGACGTGGCCCCCAAAGGCGTCTCAGACCCCTGCAGTGGGCGGAGGGAGGCCTGCTATGGGAACTTGACATGGCGCAGCTGCCTGGACAGGCAGGGCTCAGCTCTCCTCTGGGCATTTTGGCCTTGGCCTGGATGGGTCTGGTGGGAGCCACAGGGTGGAGATGGCAGGGAAACGCAGCATATCCCAGGATTAGAGGGAGCCCCTAGGGGAATGTTGGGGCAGGTGGGGGAAGGCATTGATTTTATCTCTGCCTGGATTTCACCATCCCTAATTATCCTGTGATAATTAGTAGGTCTAGAACATTCGCCCTGGAGCCAAGATAGGTGAGTAGTGTGAACAGGGGAAGAGAGGGGATTGATTGCTTAACTTGGCCAGCAGGGGGCAGTTTTATGAGAGAGCAGAGGAGACAACCTCCTGCCTGGGGTAGGTGTGGGACCCTGGGATGGCCCCATTCCCCAGTGAAAATGATTTACTTCCCTCCATCTGCCTGAAATCCCACTATTACAGATGCATTATCTAGGTCTTGAAAGACATTCAGTTATTTGAAGTATATGAAATACAAATACCCCTGGGCGACAAATTTAGTGGGTTTCATCGCTTTACCACTGGAAGACAAAAGAAATTCCCACGGAGGAAAGGAGAAGAAAGCAGCAGAGATAGGGGCCAACGGCATGAACCTGGGCTCACACAGAGCCAGGTTCTAGTCTCAAGCTTGGAACTTCCTATTCTGTGAGCTTGAACTCTGTGAGCTCACTGGGAGAATGAAGTTACAGGAAGGGTACCTACCGCATGGGGCTGTTGGGAGGATTACAGGAGGTGATGCTCACAAGGGTTTAGCCAGTGCCTGGCTTGGAGGGGACACTCACTAGAAGGTGGCTGCTGTGACCTGGGGACCAGGGGAGCCTGCGGGATGCCTGGGGTCACAGGAGATCCACTGGGCTGACTTCACAGGTGGGCCAGCCCTCAGAGCCCACCGGGTCAGCCTGGCTGCAGCAGGCGGGTTTCCTCCCTGAGGCTCCCGGGCAGGTGTGAGCCCCAAAGGCCAGCTCCCTCCCACCTTCCGGGTTCCCTGTAGTGAGTCTCCACCACAGGGGAGGGAAGGGTCTGGGGAGAGACCTAGGGGTGGTGGGGGGTGTGCAGAGAGCAGGGTGGGGTTTGGAGAGGGAAGAATGGAGTTCAGGCAAAGGTGATTTGTGAGGAGAGAGGAGAGAGATCAGGGTGGGACTGTTAGTCACAGCCTTCAGGGCTTCAAAAGGTCTGCAGTGGTTCTGGGCAGAAAGAAGAGGGAGAAGGAAATTAGTGGCCTGCGGGGCTGAGTTTAAGCAGGAGGCAGTAAATGACCAGATAAAGTCTCCTTTCTAATCGCCACCCCTCCTGCCAAGAATGTAGTTCTCTGAGGGCGAGCTTTGTTTTTCCCTGCTGTATTCCCAACACCAGGAACATGGTTTGGTGCAAAGTGCTTAATATTGCCTGAGTGCATGTGTCTGTGTGTGCACACATGTGCTCACAGATGGAGAGAGTTCCACCTAAAGGTAAGGCATGTCCTGAGTGTACCCCCAGGTTCCAGCCACTCTCCACTGAAGGCTACACACAGGAGGCCTCGGCCACTCTAAGGGTCCTTCCCTTAAAGGCCACAGGCCCCTCTGCGTGGACCCTTTTCCAAACCTGCCTTTGATTCTGTGGCTTCCTCACAGGCCCATTTGAGGGGATTTTCCTAGGGCGGCACTGTCTGGATCCCCTGGGGCCGTCTACCCTTCTCAGGAGGAGGGTTGCCTCACCACACCACTGTCCCCACCACTGCCCCGTGTGGCCTGAGGAGTAACCCCCACCGCCACACTGCACCCCCCAGTGAAAGACCCAAGACCTAACCCCAGGCAGCTGCAAGCAGCCCAGCTTTCTTGCTTGAGCACAGCTTTTTCCTGCCGACTGCCGGCCTGAGGACACTGGAAGCAGGTATTTGTTCATTCGTGTTCACATCCTGCTCCTGGTACCCTTTCGGGACCTCCTGACTGCAGGGAGCTATTGATTTACCTGGTGTGCCCTCCGACTGCAGCTGGGGTCGGTCCCTGCTGGCTGGCTGGGGCTCATCCCTCTGTGGCTGGAGACGCTGGGACTGGAAGCTGAGCCAGAGCCTGAAATGCCCAGGCGGCCTGCGGGAAGCCCTTCCATTCTGTAAGGGCCGTCACCTCTCCTCTGTGAGAAGGTGTCATTAATGCTGGAGGTTTAGGTTGCTGAGGGCAGGTGAGGCTGCCTTTCGGGGTCTTCCCTGGCAGTGATGGTGGTGGGAAGCCCTGGATTAGGAACACAGAGCCTGAGGTCCAGCCCTAGTTTGTCCACCGACCAGCCATGTGATGCCGGTTAGGTCTTTCTTTCCTGGGACCTATTGTTTGGAGGTGGTGTCTGCCAGGGGGGCCCCTGCAACCCCTATGACTGTCTTCTCATTCACAGATCGGGTCTCATCCAGTAGGTGAGGCCTGAGGACACCAGCCTCAGGCCCAAGTAGGTTGGGACTTTAAGTCCCCAAACACGCTTTCCCTAAAAGGGGGCAATCATATGGAGTGTGGTGGTCTTTTGGTGAATGACAGGCTCCTGGGGGAAAGAGGGTGCTGCCTCTGAGTATGAGGGACAGAGGCCTAGGAGAGAGATGGAGCAAAGTGCAGGAAGCGAGTCCCTGGAGCCTGCCAGGACTGAGAGGCCGACGGCAGCCTGTGGCGTCTGGAGGCCTGCGGGGCAGGGGTGCTGCTGTTTGGACCCATTATAGCCCCAGCCTCCCAAGGACCTAGCAGCAGGTCTTTCTCACTCTTTCGGCCAACTCGAGCCTCTTCTCATGCTGTTTTCTCCATCTTGAATACCCTCCTCACACCTTTGCAGACTCCAATAGTACCCTCTTTCAGCACTTCCAAGAACCTTTCCCCATCCTCCAGCTAGAAGGAACCTCTCCCCCTTTCTCTGCATCCTCGTAGAGCTTAACTCTGCCCTAGAGCTGTTCCACGCACCGATTTGGGAGACCCACCCCCCTGGCCAGGGTCTCTGACTATTCGTATCCCCTCTGAGTCTAAGGCTCTGCCTTAGCAGGCACTTAACAAGTGCCTGAAGGCCCCAACACCTGGATGTCAGCGATGTGACAGTCACATAAGCAGAGGGTGCCCAGACAGCTTCATCTCTGCAGTTTCTCGGGCCCTGCAGTTTCACTTGGCATCTTGAAAGTTCAAGAGCTGCCCCCAGGGGAGGGATGCAAAGTAGGGACAGCTGTGTTCTTGTTGCGACTCAGATGTCACCACTGACTGTGAGGTGCCGGGGAAGGCGGCAGTGGCAGGCGTTCTGTCTTACAGATGAAGAAGCTGAGGCTCTGGCAGGTCAAGGACTTCTCCAGGACACCCCGCACTTGGGCAGAACAAGGGCTGGGGCCCAGGCCTTTGACCTTTACATAGCAGGGAACAGTGATGAGCCAATCCATGGGCTCGGGAATCAGATAGTACAGCGCCTCTGGGGGCAGGGGTCATTTCACGAAAGCATCTTTTTAGGGCCTTTGGTGGAGGTGTTAACAAGGAAAAATAAAGGGAAGAAAACAGAAAGTATCCATAATCCACTACTCAGATAATCCCTGTGATATTATTTATTCTTAAGTAAAACTCTCACTTTAGAAAAGGATAAAATAAGATGTTAAAAATCTCCTTGCTGGTCCCCAGTTCTCTCCTAGGTAACCTCTGTCAAGACGTTTTTTTTCTAGGAAAGAAAAATACATAAGAGCATTGATATTTCTGGATATGCACACATATTGTATTTACTTATATAACAAGGTCATAAAATACCCATTGCGCGTAGCACTGTGATCTGTTTCCAGCTTTTTGTCTGTAAAATAAGGCAGCAAAAAAATATCCTAATAACTTTGTGCTTATATCTTGGCGTACTTTAGTGAGACAAGAGAGGTAACTATTAAAGCAAGGCTCTGACTTTTAATTAAAGTTGTTGGTATTGGAAATGTTTATTAATGTTTATTAAGTGGTATTCCTGATATAGAATAATAACCAGTATCCTATCAGTTGTAGCAACACGCAAAGCACTTACTATGTGCTAGGCATTGCCTGCACCCTTACACATATCGCTATTTAATTGTTGTGACGATCCTAGGAAGTAGGTACTGGTATCATATTCCTTTGACAGGTAAAGAAACTGAGGCACAAAGCAGTGACATGACTTGCTGAAGGTCGCATAGCTAGTGTGTTAGTTTGCTCAGGCCACCATAGCAGGTGGCTTAAACAACAGAAATTAATTTTCTTAGATCTCTGCAGACTAGAGGCTGAAATCAGGGTGTAGGCAGGGTTGTTCCTTCTGAGGCCTCTCTCCTTGGCTTGTAAAAACAGCTGTCTCTCTGTGTCTTCAAATAGTCTTCCCTCTATGCCTGTGTCCTAATGTCCTCTTCTCATAAGGACACCAGCCCTATCAGATGAAGGCCCACCCTAATGACTTCATTCTACTTTAATTACCTCTTAAACACCTCATCTCCAATTATAGTCACATTCTGAGGCGCTAGGGGTCAGGACTTTGACATATGAATCTTTGACAGATGATACAATTTGGCCCATAACAGCTGGTAAGTGGCAGAATCAGGACTCAAACCCAGTTGTCTGTCCCAGGGCCACATGCTAGATGAGTACACCATGAAATTAGTATGACCTGAAAGGGGTGAGGCCAGCTTGGTGTAAGTGGCCCTGGCCACAGTAGTGACCCTGGTGCCAAGCAGAGACCGGTCCACAGGGGTGCTCTCAGGTCTCAGGATTCCGGCCCCAGCTGGGAGAGGCTTCAGCTCGCATGGCTGGTGATATCAGAGACGCAAATCAGGACGCACTGGGTGGCGAGCCTACGGTGGGGAGGGCAGACGCTGCACCTTGGAGAAGCAGGTGATCGAAGGGCAGAAACCAGTTGACAGATTTGTGTGCATGGGTGAATAGGCAGGTAAAGAGGCTGCTGTCGAGAGGGGTAAGCAAGTGGTCAGAGGCCTTGGTGGCCAAGCAATGTGCATTGTCTTGATTTGTTTTTAACAGCTTTAGTGAGCTATAATTCATATACTGCACAATCGACCCATTTAAAGAGTACAGTTTAATGGTTTTTAGTATATTCAGAGTTGGGCAACCATCACTACCATCCATTATAGAAACTTTTCATCACCCCAAAAAGAAACCTCATTCCCATTAACAGTCACTTCTGATTTCTCCCAAACCCCAGCCCCTCATCCCAGCCTGACGTGGCCACAAACCTACTTTCTGTCTGTATGGATTTGCCTGTTCTGACATTTATATAAATGGGAGCATACAATATGTGGTCTTTTTTACTTGTTTCTTGGACCTGGTACAATGTTTCTGAGATTTATCCATGTTGCAACATATATCAGTACTTCAGCCCTTGTTATTGCTGCGTAGTATTCCACTGTATGGATCGACCACATTTTGTTTTCATTCATCAGCTGATGGAAATTTGCGTTGTTTCCATTTTTTTTGGCTGTTAAGAATAATGCTGTTCTGAATGTTTGTGTATATGTTTTTGTGTGGTTGTCTGTTTTCATTTCTCTCGTATACCTAGGAGTGGAACTGCTGGTTCCTGTGGTGGTCTCAGACTATTTTTCCAAAATGGCCACGGAGTCATGATCAAGGCTGCAGATGGTCCTCTGATTGGAAATATGGGTGTCGAGGGCCAGGGGAGGAACTGAGCTTGTTTGGGCATCAGACCAGGACTTTCTAAAATAAATACTGCAAGGAAAAAGCCTTGACAGGTAAGATCACACAAATAAAGAGACTTCTTGTTTATTAAAGGAGACGAGAGAAGATCAATGCTGGGGGGGGCACATTTAAGAGTTTCCCCTGTCCAAATGCTTCCCATCCTTGCCTCCAACACAAGATCCCATAATCTTGTGTATTTACTGAAGGCATGGGCTTGGGGCTGGCCCTCATCAAACACAGGAAGATAGCACCCTACATGGTGAGATGTCAGGGGGACGAGGAAGACATCCTCACTGCCTAAAATGCTCTTTCTTGGCCCCTGAAATCTCATCTCCAGGGTTGCCTTTCAGGCACAAACAGAAATCAGGCTTAAAATGCAGACGTCTGGGGAGAGTGGGCCCATTTACTAGGCAGTAAATGAGCCCTAGGGGCGGGCTTCCTCTCGGGGAGGGGGATGTAAGTGGGGGTAGGTAAGGGCCGGGGGGAGCCCTTCCACCAGGAAGCCACATCTGCTGGGGCCATCCTCAAGTACTGAGGCTCTGAAGAAGCCTTGCAGATCCAGGGGGGCCGTCCCCAGACCACCGTGCCTGGCCAGGCCACCTGCACAATCCACAGGAAACTTCCTGATTTCTTCCCAATTCCCTGACATTCTCAGTTTCGAAAAACAGTGCTGGTGGCCGGGCCACACACATTCCTTCCAAAACACAAATAAGACCCCCTAATAAACAAGCAAATAATCCCCATTCTGCGACCCTACCCTAACCACATATCGATAAGTAACGGAATGAGGCCATTCCAGAATACACCTTGGGGTCAGACAGAACTGCTGTGTGAACGTCAAGTTCTGCTCTTTACAAGCTGTGCATCTTTGAAGGAGTGCATTCCCCTCTCTGAGCCTTCTTTCCTCACCTTGGCAGGGGGCCTGCCTCACGGGTTATGAGAGGATTCAATGAGATGGCTGACGCTAATTACCCAGCCCAGTGCCCAGGGTACAGCAACATTTGCTGACATCGCTTTTGGTCTCCCTCCTGCCCTCCCTGCCTCTCTTTACTCAGACCCGGCTTCCTGCTCGCCCCTCAGCTGCCCCATCTTGGACGCTGGTAGCCGATGGATGATGGTGCGTGGCTGTTAACCCTGGGGGATTTGGGGGCCTAGCTCCTAACTGACACATAGTCATTTTTCCTTCCTCGGAAAAGCTGATGTCCTTTGCCCACCTGGCTCCTGGATGGGGCCAGTGCTACGTGTGTCCACTGGGGGCTGGCCCTTCATCTCTGTCCCCTGACGAGGCCCACACAGAGGCTGTCCTGCATGCTTCACTCATGAATAATGAAGAAACTCTCAGACAGGGGCCCTCCTGGCTTCCGGCGTCTGATATATTTGATCCTAGATGGTATAATTTTTCACCTAAATGTGAATGTATTTGTGAATTGATAGAAAATAGGTCTTGCTCTGGTGATATAATTTAGGGCTGCCCCATCCTGGCTGCTATTCTGATTGTGACTGAAATGGATGAGGCCGTCAATAATTATTTTATTGAACAGCCCCATAACAAATGATGCCGAGCTCAAGTAATTTCCTTGACTAATCCGGGGACTGCATCGCGGGCAGTCTACCTTTGCAGAGCTGATCTTGCTGGAAGGGCTGCAGGAGCCCTTTCCTCATCCACGTGTCCCCTGCGCTGGGTTTTCCCAGGAGCCCTGAGTGGCAGGGAGCACCTGCAGGCAGCCGCAGAAGTGGAAGTCAGATCCTTGCCTCGGCACCCTGGGCTTCCCACAGCACCAACCCATTCCCCACTCAGCGCGAAATGAGCAACGCGACCCGTTTGGTGGAGAAGAGTGAGCCTCTTAGGGGTCAGGTTCCAGCTGATTACGGGGCCTCCCGGCTCCCAAGGAAGGAATGATACAGAGTGAGTGCATCTTTCAAGGCTCTTTCCCCTCATGTGCAGCTCTGCTCTCTCCAGTTGTGTTTTTGGGGAGCAGGATAGTGGTGACTTGCCAGGAAACCAGCTTCCCCAGGAGCATCCCTTGAGGGGGAGAATCACAAGGATGAAGGTTGCTGGAAAGATGCATCCAAGCCCTGTAAACCAGGCATCCCAGCAGGTCCTCTGCCCTACGTGGGTCTGGACGCATTACTTCCTCCATATGTGCACTGAGTTCCAGCCTTTCCCATGTCCCTGGGCTGAGCCCATGTGAGTGCCATGCGGGGTGGAGTCAGAACACCCTGCAGTCCTTGTCTGGAGTAACATAGGGTTTCCCGAACTTCAGCCTTTTGTATTCCACCGTGGTTTTTTTGCTTTATCTACATACCCCCTTGTACTGTTATTTATATCATGTACATCCTTATATCAACCAACGTTTTCAATTGAACTCCATCCTGGGCAATAAATCCATTAAATTACTGTTTGATGCATCCATTCTGTTTTTCTAATGCACACCAAAAATCAAAACACAACTCAAATCAAAACATGTGTATCCAGGTAACAGTGAGAACCGTCTGGTGAACACCAGGGATACATGGGCCTGGTGAGACACTAGTCTGTAGAAGCAGAAGGGAGCTGGGAAGGGACAACAGATGACCTGTCCCATGCATCTCATCCCTCCATGCACCAGCCTGGCCTGGCTCAGCACAGCCGGAGGCCCTCGTGAGAGGCCAGCTGACCTTGGGCTTTGGTGGGTAGTGTGAGCAAAGGCTGGGGGTGGGGCAGTCTTTGTCATGAGTGCCTGCTGTGACCCACCCATCCCAGAGTCCAGCGGCATGGGAGCCCTCTGCACACAGGCCCCAGGGCCTCTCCTGTTTCTGATGGCCCCCACAGTGACCCCATCTATTGTTTTGAGGACTATAATCTGCTTTCTTTCTGAACTAAAGCCCTCCCCTCACAGCGTTGCAGAATGGAGCCCTGGCTCCCGCTTTCGCTCAGATCTGGGAAGATAAACACACAGGCCTTTGTGTCTGAGGACTTGTATTACTAATCTCCACAGGAAAATGGCCAGAGGGAACAGAGACAACAGACCAGGGAGTGGGAACCCAGAGGGGCAAAGATTCCAGAAATCTTAATTCCCTGGACTCCAGCCTGAAATTCCTGCTGTACTACAAACAGTCTCATTCCCCAGGGAGGAGCTAATCAGGCCTCTCTGGCTTCTCCCTGCACCCCTAACCCGCGTCAGCCCAACCCACCCCTTCCTCTGTTCTCTGCAAACCTCTTTTCCCCAGAGGCCTCCCACAACTAGGAGTTGCCCGCCTGAGTGGCTACTTGCTTAGGGGTGACCAAATGCTTGTGTCCCTCATGATTTCCCCAGAGAGCAATGGGCCTGTCTGAGCCCATCTGATTCCTCCAGGACACAGTCCAACTCCAGGGTCTGCAAGCCCAGGTGGGCAGGACAGCAGGGGCTGGGGACTGTGGCCTACGAGAGGCCATGTTCCCCTTTGAAGCCTTTCAACTTGAATGAAAGAATGAATGTGCACGGATGAGAGAAAACCCTTTGTGGTGGGTCAGATTCAGGCAGTGTGTGACGCCAGCCTAGAGGACATAGGTATTTTATTAAGTGCTGAGTGGGGTTGGGGGAGAGGGCTTGGAGGGTATGGGCTGGGCTTTCTCCAGGAGATTAGCACAGCGTCACAGGGGTGATGTGTTCCATTGGAATGCAGAGTCCGGCCACCCCATCACATACCAGCGTGCAAATTAGAGAAAAGGTCCCCTCCTCTGGACAGCTGCAGCCTGCTCCAGGGTGCCTGGCTTGGTGAGCAGAGCAGAGCTGCATTTCCACCCCCCTGGAGCACCTCGCTGGGACCCTTATATGTGTACAAGCTGAGCACGTGTGTGCGCTGGCTGGGCCTGATTCCTGGCACTCCTGGTGTGATCCCCATGACCTGCTGTTCAAAGGACACAGCCTCTCACTGCACAGACCGCAAGCAAACCTAAGGTGGAGCCGATACTCACTGACCCATGTGTCTCAGAGCCATTGGCAGGGATGTTGGGAACCGCATCCAGGCCCTCCACAAAGCCCAGAGGTGTGACCAGCTGGGCAGGTGGCTGCCAGCTTCCTTCTCCATGCCCAGCAGCTGGGCAAAGCCATGGTGAGGCAGAGAGGGGCGACTTCGTGCTGTCGCAGGCTGTGGCAGATGCCACCATCTCCGCTCTGGATGAGCCGAGCTCTGCTGGGAGACCAGCCTTGGCTCAGGACCCCACCAGTCCCTCCCCAGAGACCCGGCCAGGCTACAGGGTGGCTTGGCTGCTGGGAAGGCCTTCTCCTGCATCTTTTGAAGACTGGGTGCCCCAAGAGTCTCCCGGACACAGCTGGCTATCAGCAGGCTGCAGAGGGACAAATGAAGTGCAAAGGGCCCATCTTTTCTGTTCAGTTCTTTCTGTTTCCCTCTCTCCCTGCCTCTGTGTTTCTCTCCTCTAGTCCTGTCCCCTTTCTCCTGTGTGCCTTCTCATCGCCTCCAGCTAGTTTCCTCTCTCTTCCTTCTTCTTGTCCCTTCTGACCTGTCTGCTGCCCTTGGCTCTCACCTCATGTGTCCTCTGCAGAGCTGAGGGACATTGGCAGGCCAGCTTGTTGGCATCCTCGCCCATAGTGATTCATGCTAACTGCCAGGGTCTGCTCGCCTATTCAGGGCCTCAAGCCAATGCCTCGGGTTTTCTTCTTCTCTAAGGGCAGGAGCCCTGGGACACCGGCCAGCGCAAAGGTTCAGAGCCCTGGGCCAAAGGGAAGTGGCTGGGAGCAGGAGAGCCCCCAGGGGTCCCTGGGAGAGGGGCATGACCCTGGCCTAAGAACTTGTGTGTACATTAACCGCTGGAAGCCTCACAACAGCCCTATGAGATAAGTCCTATAGTTTCAGACGAGGGAACTAAAACCTGTAGAGAGAGGAAATACCTTGCCCAGGGTCACACGACAAGCATGGGCCCAGTATGGACCTACACCCAGGCGTTCTGACTCCAGAGCACCCACTCCTGCCCTCTGTGCCCCTCTGCCTCTCCTGCCCTAACTCTTGGAACCAGCAGAAGGAGTTGGGCACAGAGTTCTTCTTCAACGCAATCAAAAAGGGCCTCCCCTCTTGTCAGCGGACACATACAATCTCCAGTGTTGGACATTCAATATTTTATCCTCTGTTCAAATGTAAGTCCCTGTCTATACAGGATGAAACTTTGAGCCTTAGTGTTATCTGAATTTATCAGGTATTATTTGACGGCAGAAATATAGGGTTTGGAAATCCAGGGCGTCTGGAGAACGGGAAGGTGTAGGGTGCCCTGCAGAGTCGGATTTCTCAGACTGGGGCTGGTGTCACGGTCTCCCGGAGGGCTTGTTAAAGCAGGCTGGGCTCCACCCCCAGGAGTCTGGGGGTTAGCGAGCAGGGGTGGAGCTCGAGAATTTGCTTCTGCAATTTCCCAGGTGATGGTGTTGCAGCGGGCTTTGGGACACCGCTTTGAGAACTGCTGCCTTAAAGAAGGGGAAGCTGGGTCACCGGAGGCAGACATTCCTGTCTCTGGAGGCCAGAGGCAGACCAGGAAGTTGTGCGTCCCTGCGGGAGCCTGGCGGTTGGCTGCACGACCCCTCATTTGTGCGGGGCACTCCTGGCATCTGTGCCAGGCCATGATGAATGGCACTCATTTAAGCAGGGGCCCTGCAGTGTGGAAAGCACCTCTGCACACATCTATCGGGTTTTTATTAACCGTTTTACTGTCAGTTTCAAAATCAATCAAACAGTGTTGCCCTCTAGAGACTCCCTGGGGTTTGAGGGCTGGGCTCCCCGTCTGGTCTAAATGCAACATAGGCTGGGAACAGACCTGCCGCGGGGGGAGAAGGCGTTGGCGTCTGTGTCCTTCCCCTGCTCTGTGAACAGCTGGCTTTGTCCTCTCTCTGAACCCAAGCCTCAACCCCAGACCAGAACTAACTGCACACATTTGTTAATCCTTGAACCAAACCCAAATAGGAATTTCTCTTGTGAGCCACTTAGCAGACCTATGCTCAAAACAAACAGGGAGGGGGGATGAAAGACCCTTTGCCAACCAGTTTGAATCAGAAGGGAATCTGTAATTCCCCAAACCATTAACCTAAAACAAACCTGCGGCTTCAGAAGCCTTCGAACCTGACGTGAGTCAATATTTCGGTTGGTCCAGCTCCCTGGCTCGCCGTAAGCTAAGCCCCAGGTGTGGAGAAGCGGCGCTCTGCGCTCCAGGGAGAACAAGGGTCTCTGTGTGGAGTGGATCCCTCCCAGGGAAGGCCCGGCCTGCGGTGACAGACCCTGCACTTCCACCTCTGCCTGCTTGTCCACCGTGGAAGGTGCGTCCGCCCTGGCCTGTCTCCTGAATAGGGACAGTGAGCCATGCCCTGGCCAGCAGCTAAGCAGTGGGGGCCTGGGTCTCTCTGTGATCCCGGCACAGGTAGCCATACAGGCCAGCCTGCTCCTGCAGTGTCTGTGACGTGCACCAAGCCTCCCCAGCAGAAGGAAGGAGGAAACCCTTTCCAAGGTCTAGGGCTCAGAGTCGCAAGACCAGGGGACTTCCATCGTCTTCCCTGCGGGCACACCAGCCCTGCCAAAGCACATGTGTGAAAAGAAGGGAAAGTTGTAAGAAAAGTGAGCGGATCGAGAAGCACAAGAAAAAATATGTGCCCAGCCAGGACACCTAACTCCCATGCCTGCCCTTTGCTCACATTGAGGGTCACCAAAATACGCCCTTGGGATTCATCCCTGTTCAGCAGTGGTCTCCTTAAGCCTCCCTCCCTCCTTCCTTCCTCTCTCTCTTCCCTTTTTGAATTCCTTTCACAGGTGACTGCACCCCACTACCTGGCTCCCAGGAAAGCCCTGTTCACAGATGGAATAGGCCCCTGACTGCTATTTTGTTGAAGAAGCACTGCTGGGGAATATTACTAAGCCTTAAAAAGGGATGAGGCATGGACACATGCTGCAGCATGGATGACCTTTTAATCATGATCCCAAGAGAAGGAAGCTGGACACAAAATGTGGCATATTGCGTGATTCCACGTAAATTAAACGTCCAGACTAGGCAAATCCACAGAGACAGAGAGCAGGCTGGTGGTCGCCAGGGTCTGGAGGGAGAGGGAATAGGGAGTGGCCGTCAGGGGTTCCCTATGGGGCTGATGAAAATGTTCTGGAACTGGAGAGAGCTCATGATGGCACAGCCTCGTGAGTGCCACCCACTGGCACACTTTGAAATGGTTAATTTTATGTTAGGTGGATTTCACCTCAATTAAACAAACCAAGAGAGCTGCGGCTGGGTTCCCTCCCTCCCGCCCTGGCGTGTTATCAAGGCGTCAGCAGGGCACTTGCCCAGCTACCCATTGGGCTGAGGAGCGACGTGCGCTGACGTGCCGGGCGTCGGCTCCAGCACGCCTTGGCTGAAATGCCTGTGCGTTTTGGGGGATTCCATTTTGGGGGCCTCATGAATAAAGAGACCGGCTGGGGAACCCGAAAGGAAAGACAGAGATGACAAAGGTCTTTGAGTGGACCAAGGGGAAGGGGGTCCCCAGACTGGGGAAGGAAGAAATGAACACGGGGTGAACCTCTGTGCCTATGCAATCCCAGACCGGGTGCTTCACACCAGGGTCTCATCCGGGTGTTCCCTGAATGCCACCGTGAGAGAGGGGTGTGACCGCTCCCGGTTTTCAGAGGGGCAGGCAGGCTGCCTGAATCACACGGACCGCGAGGGCTGCTCTGGCCCGGGAGTCTGTGCTTTCCACCCTAGCCCCTCACACTGAGCCCCCGAGGAAGGAGCCCAGGGAAGCCATGCTGCTCTGGGCTAGCTAACCCTGCAAACGGTGCTGCCCCGGTCCTGGCCCCTGTCTGCCCTCTATGCCCTGATGACGGGGTCCCCAGGCTGACCTGCGTGCCTACTTACCTAGAAACCAGGCCTTCCCAGTCCCTGTCTGGCCTCCGGGACTCACCACTCGGAGGACACACGACCTCTGCCGTGCGCCTTTCGGACAGTCGGCCTGCAGAACAGCATCTGCTCCTGCCCGCTCTGACCCTGCTCCCTCCGACGCGCACAGGCGCCTGAGCCCCGGGCTGGAGGACAGGAAGGGGGGGGTGGGCACGAGGGGGTGGGCACCCTCACCTGGCAGCCCTTTCAGCCCTGCTGTGTGGCAGGCACAGGGCCGGGCATCTGAGATGCTGCAGTGCCTCTTGGCCTTCCTCTGTGTAGCACAGAGACAAACAGGAAAGTGCAATGGACAGGTCATGTCCCTCAGAGTCAGGTGGTGGTGAGTGCCACCAGGAAGAGAAATAGAGCAGGGCATGGGGAGAAAACGTGGTGGGAGAGGGAGGGGACACATCGGATCTCACGTGCAGCCCTTCTGAGGAGCTGGCGTCTGGGCAGAACCTGAATGAGACTCAGGGGAAAGGCATTCCAGGCAGAAGGAAGAGCAGGTGTGTGGTCTGGGAGTTGTCAATGAATGTGGTGGGCTTCCGGAATAGCAAGGAGGCCCGTGTGGCAGAGAGGAGTGACAGGCTCTAGGAGAGAGGCCAGGGCCACAGGTGCAGCAGGAGGAAAGGGGGTGTGGCTTTGAGTCCCTCTGCTGGGAGGCTTTGTGTGTGTGTGTGTGTGTGGTGTGAGCAGAGGAGTGGACTTGACCCGCTAATGACTGACAAGGACGACGCCGGCAGCTGTGTGGAGGTGACTTGCAGGGGACAGCTGCTCTCCCCCAGTCATTGCTTCAGCCCTGTGGGTCCTGAAGGGTTTGCAGCCTCAGAGGCTGTGAAAGAGCTGTGGGCTCTGCTGGGATCAAAGCCTTGCCCTGCGCCACTTCTAGCTGTGGGACCTTGAACGAGTCACCTAGCCTTTCTATGTCTCTGCTTCCCCATCTACAAAGTCGAAAAAGTAGCAATTTTTCATAATGATTATGAAACAACCTCATAAGGCTGTTGTGAGAATTAAGTGGTAGGTCACAGGAAGTAGCGCTATTAGCACATTCCCACCCGACCGAGGTGCAAAGTCTCCTGGCAGGAGAATGATGAATGAACAAGTGGTTCGTCCACCAGCCCTGTCTCCTCCCCCTGCCTGGGTCTCAGGGGGAAAAGAGGATTGATTAGCGGATCTTTAAGGCCCCCCCCCACCTCCAGCTCTAACACCAGAATAACTGGAATCAATACCCCTGGCATACAAAAAAAAAAAAGTGAAAGATTAAATGTCTATGATGTTCCAGGAGAGACCCCACAGGTTGCTGTGTTCAATTTTTCCAATAACCCAATGAAAGGATTTTGTCACCTTCGAAGATGAGGACTAGCATATTCATTTGTTTCTTTAGTCGTACTAGTATTAATTCTTTACCTGTTAGAAAGATATATTGGAGGATACGTTTCCATTAAATTATTATTCAATAACAGAACAATACAAGTTTATTAAAATGTTATTATTATTAATTATTATTAAAATATTTTTATCACTTCTGGATCTGTGTTTCATGTGTCGTTGGACGAAGTGTCCTGAGATGTTCAGAATGGTCTTTCAAATGGGGTTAGGATTTAAAAACACAGAGAGTGAAAATAAAACCCAGCTCCTAGCCAAGCATAAGGCACCCAAGTTCAGGGATGTCTTTTCTTGTTCAAGATGAATTGAAGTCAACACAGCGCCTCCCTGAGTTTGGCCCCAGAGGCCACCAGGGACCGCTCAGCGTGCCCCCAGCGTCAGCTGTGGAAATGCACTGCCCCCAAGCCCATGCCTGTTCCTCAGACCTGTGGAGTCACAAGGATAACAGGATGAAAGAAGACGAGATAGTCAGCCAGGTTGAAATGGGAGAAAAAGAAACAAACACATACCTTGCTTATACTTCAGGCCATACATGGCGCTAGGTGGTTTTACACGAAGGAGCCAATAGAGACGAAAAGACAGAACAGTAAACAAGATGGACCCCAAAATAGGCTGGGTCCTAATCAGTGGTTCCATAGCTCATTGAGCAAACCTAACCCGATGGGTGGTTCCATTTCCACCTAGAAGGAAATGGTGGTCTGTCTCCTCTTGGCCCTGAACTCATCGCCACATGTGTACTAGCTGCTGGGTGGATACAGACGCAGATAGCAGGCCTATGGCACAGCCGGGAGGGAGGGTGATACCCCAGGTGTGTGAGGCCTCTCTTCTCTCCCTGAGACAGAACTTGATTCAAGCCACACCATTGGTGGGTTGGTTTCAAACCCAGCCGTAAGGCCAAAGTTCTCCACCTCCTTGCGCTGCGTTGACCCATTTAGGATTCACAAGATCCCGGCAGGCCTGGGCCAGTGGCTGGTCTGAGCAGGATACAGCATAACAGGGATGAATGTGAGGCCTTGCATTTCAGGTTCAGAAAAATCAATTGCCTAAGTACGGGATGCGGGAGGCTGGTTTGCAGCCAGCCTTGTGTAAAAGACCTGGGGCAGGTCTGTGGACTATGAGATCAATAGAAGCCTGCAGTGCGATGTAGCTGCCAAGGAGGGGAACCTCCTCTTACAGGGACAGCCTGGGCAGAGGCAATGAGTGCATCCAGAGCCCCGGGAGCGACAGCCTCCCTTTGGTCTGTGCTGTCGGCCACTTTCTGAGACCTGTTTATTTCTAGGTGTCACAGGTTAGAGAGCATGTCAAGATTGGAAGACTACTGAGAGGAGAACAGCTGAGTTGGCCAAGGGTCTGGGGGAACCTGTCAAAGACATTATTAAAGAAGCTGAAGATACTTAACAGGAAAGAGGGCAGGAGAATAGGTGATGTGAGCAGGGCCTTACATTTACAAGAGGGTTGTCAGGGCGCAAAGGAGAGGCTTGGCCAGGGTGGCCCCAGAGGACAGAACTGGGGCTCAAAGCAGCGGGGGTCGGTTTGTGGTTTACCATCTGGGTCTCCGAGAATGCCAAGAGATTAGCAGGTGTTCCCTGAGAAGTGGGGAGTCCAGAGGTAAATAGAAGTTGTATACTCTACCAGTCCCCTCTTTGAGATCCGAAGTGTGTATTAGCATTTAGACCTATATATATGTATTAGTAGATACATCACATGGGACAAAACCCAAAAGTACCAGAGGGCTTGTTTTTGCCTGAGCCCCCAAAAAGCAGAGTTCTGGCAGAGGGCTTCTGTGCTCTTACTTGGTCAGGAAGTGCAGTCCGGGTGATGGTTTAGGGGGAGCAGAGGAGAGCATAGGTGAGGAGGCATTACTGATCTGGTGACCGCTAAGTGCAGCTGATTGTAGATCCCAAGGGACCGTCCTCCGTGTCCTCTGAGAAGCTGTATTAAACTGTGTTGCAGGGAACAAGGGGGAAGAAATTGTCCATCACGCCCTGTCTCCAAATTGTCAAAGATCTGCTCCACAAAGGTTAGCTCTTCCTCATGTCTGAGTTGGGCGTGTGTGTGGGCATTAGGTGTGGTCCATGGTGGTGATGTCAACCTGGGGATGGGGGAGAAGCAGCAACATGTGCCGGAGCGAGGGGCTCCTCTGTGGAACGGCGGGTGCCCAGGCAGAGTCGGTCACTGCTCCGGCCTCTTAATTTGAGACAGGTAAGGCAGAGCCACCTGATGAGCCGACACAGGGGGCGCTATACACACAGGGAAAAGTACATCTCCTCTCTCTCCTTCCCACCCAGGCCCCCCATCACAGGGGGCTTTCTTGTAAAGCCATCACGAGAGATTCTATGCACAGACAAGCGCACATGCATGTGTTTCATCTGAACGGGATCACACGAAACCACCTGTCCCTTTCTTTCAAAACAGTGTATCTTGGAGATCTTCGCTGATCAGTACGGGTAAGCCGGCTCATGCATTTGAAGGGCTGCCTAGTACTTCATCCTGTTGATGGTCTACAATTTCTTTAACTAGAGTCCTATTAATGGGTGTTTAGGACGCTTCTAATCTCTTGCTATTAAAATCAATAGGGCAGCAAATACCCTTGTGCGTAAGCACTTTGTGACCCTGGGAGTTCAGCTCTAAAGGCGAATACCTGGATAAAGAATAGCTGGGTCAAAGGGAATATTCATTTGTGGTTCTGATGTTGCCAAATTGCCTACCAGGGAACGTGTGCCAATTTCACTTCCAATAGCAGTTCAGGAGGGTGCCCATTTCCCTTCCCCCATGACAACATTACTGATTAGCACACTTTTGATCTTTGCTGACGTGACAGGTAGACAATGGTATTTCACTGTGTCTTTAATTGTCCCGTTTAAGTTATAAGTGAGATCGAGCTCCTTCTCATACATTTAAGAGCCATTTACATTTTATTTTCTGCGAACTGCCTATATCTTTTGTCCATTTTTCTTGATTAAAAAATTTTAATATGAAATGTTTTAAATACACAAAAAGTGTTTGTATGTATATACATATCTAGGTACCCAGTATACATACATATTTATATGTGTTTGTAGGTGTATATATATACATTTAACATATATATAACATATGTATATTTAACATAAGGTATAAACATAGAGGAACACCATGTACCCACTACCCAGCTTAAGAAATAGACCATTATCAGTACCTTTGAAGTCCTCTGTGTTCCTTTTCCCGCCAAGAATAACCACATTTTTGAATTTTGTATGCATATCCAATATATACACATATATATGTATGTATGCGCATATATATGTGTGTGTGTATGTACATATATATGTTACACATACAGCTGACCCGTGAACAATGCAGGTGGTAGGGGCACCAATGTCCCATGCAGTAGAATTTGCATATAACTTTTGACTCCCCAAAAACTTAACTACTGGCAGACTACTGCTGACTAGAAGCTAGAAGTTACCAATAACATAAAGAGTTAATTAACACATATTTTGTATGCTCTAGATACTGCATACTGCATTTGTACAATGAAGTAATCTGGATAAAAGAAAACGTTTTTTCAAATTGTTGCATATCTCCAAGGAATTTTCCAATATACTTATTGAAAAAAATCCATGTATAAGTGGACCAATAGAGTTTAAACCCATGTTGTTCAAGGGTCAACTGCATATATACATATATATATAGAAAGAGAGAGAGAGAGAGAGAGAGAGAGAAAGTTTATCTCCTTGAACAATACATTATGTATGTATGATTTGGGGCTTTTATACGAATATTATTGAACTATATAAATACTTCTGTAACTGATATTATTTTATTAACATCTTTGGAAGTCCTCAGAATTGTTTTTGAGAACTGTCCATGTTGTTAATAGCTATAGTTTATTCATTTTCACTGCTATAAAATATTTTATTGTATGTATATACCACAATTTATTTACCCTTTCTTCTGTTGATGGTGGGTCAACTCCAAAATTTTGCTATTACAGTGTTGCAAGGAACATTCTAGTCCTTCCTCAGCATCCAGAACATCAGGCCTTGTGTGAGCACGCCCCGCCCCTTAACTCCACCCCAATGACCCAGAGAGAAACAAGGCTCAGAGCAGGGAGCTTCTCCCCAGGAAGACAAGCTGCCACCTGATTCCACGGCTTGCCTTTGCTCCATTACGTCATGTCCCGGTGGACTTGTTTAGAGCCAGTGTCCAACTCCTCCGGAAGCTGGACACTGCCTGTGTCTCGGCCCTCTGGCCACAACCGTTGGCCCTTGTCTGTCCCTCTTCTCTGGCTCATGGCCTATGCTGTGTCATGGGCTGGTTATTTTGAGGCGCATGTTCTGGCTCTCATGACCTGGGAGGCCGGTCTGCGCCCTTGGAGTTCCTGACACTTGGCGTACAGCCAGTGACCAGATCGGTGATGGTGATACTGGTGAACATGCATTGGATGCTCGCCACAGGCGGGCTCTGAGCCAAGAACTTGATGGGCACCGTCCCTTATCAAGGTTTACAGTAAGCTTCTGTAGGTGTTATCACCAGCATTCCACTTTGCAGGTGAAGAAACTGAGGCCGAGAGAAGTTTGGTCATCGGTTTGAGGTCACGCAGCCGCTGTGTGGTGGAGGCACGTTTAACTCTGGAGCCAGGTGCATACCTGCCTCACACGACACAGCTCACTAGGTGGATGAGCCGGGGGGCCCAGACGAGCAGATGCCACGCACACAGGAACTGCTGCCCAGCGACAAGGACGCCAGCCCAGGAAGCTCCACTTCAGCAGGGCGGGGAGGCCAGTGGGAGCAGGCAGCTGGGCTGGCGAGGACCTCAGGCCTGGCCTCCTGCCCTTTCCCTGTTGCCCCACTGACCGGTGGGATCACGGCCCAGTCCAAGGCCACCTGAGGGCCGCCAAGGAAACAGCCCACCCTGGTTTGCAAGCACTGGCAGTTGCTCTGGGCAAGCTGTGAGCAAACAGCTGTGACTCCGGTCCCCACGGCTCCCCTGCCCCCTGGGGGACATTACCTGTGTCAACACTTTTATTTTTAAAGTGACAAAGCCGAGGTGGGGGCTGGGGCTGGGCCCTTATCAGCGCTGGGGTCCTTGCATATGTAACACTGTCATAATTAACAGTGAAGATCATTTACATTGTCGCTTAGCTAATTTTCATAATGTTTTCTTTATTATCAGAGGAAGAAATTAACCCAAGAATTTATTTACATAGCAGCCTCAAACAGTAACAGCTTGCTAATTGCCTGTTAGGTGATTAATAAGCTTACAGCAGATGCTAATGCGTCGTGCGCTCCCGTTTCAAAGGTGCTCTTGCTGCACGCTCGTGTTTTTGGCAGCTTAATTAGTGCAATAATTATGTACTTGTTGCTCCTTCTTTCGAGCAAATACTGTCAAATGCTTAAAAGATTAAAGTGAATTATATCCTGAGAACTCACGGCGCTCGAGG
Source organism: Phataginus tricuspis (assembly GCA_029783875.1). Classification (NCBI taxonomy): domain Eukaryota; kingdom Metazoa; phylum Chordata; class Mammalia; order Pholidota; family Manidae; genus Phataginus; species Phataginus tricuspis. The sequence goes on along the minus strand of JAQQAC010011331.1, from coordinate 6,878,206 downwards.
ATGCCTGTCCTTGCTAACTTCTCGGCTGGTTCAAAAATAGAAGAGAATAAATGAGAGAGGGTCTGACTTGTCAGTGGGGAGCTGTGATGAACCTGAGGGGCTGGGTTCTAGTGCTGGCTTTGCCTCTCGCCCACACAGAGACCTTGAACCCTGCCTCGGGGTCCCATCTGTCAAAGGAGGGACAATTCATCAGCCTGGGGAAGTGGAGAGGGGAATCTTCAGCATTAGAGACTCGGGCGACAGTCCAATGAAATGCAATGTGCAGCCCTTACCTGGGTCCTGATTTGAACCAAGCCGTTGTCAAAAGACATCTTTGAGATATTCAGAGAAATTTGACTCTGGACTGTGTTCTCCGAAGTCATGGTTGGTTTTGTTAGGTGTGGTAGTGGCCTAACGGTTATGAAAAGAAAAATAACTCCTGTCAGGTAGATACACATACTGAAGTGTTTGGGGTGGAGATGACAAGACGGCTGTGATTTGCTTTAAAATACTCCACCGCTCCCCCCCCAAAACTAGTGAGTCTGTAAGAAAAACAAGATTGCAAAATGTGGATCAACACTGAAGCTGGACGATGGGTGCATTGGGGACCATCATAACTATTTCCCCCACTTTCTGTCTGTTTGAAAAGGAGCATAACAGAAAAGTTAGAATGTCGAAGGAAGGGTGTGGGAACCAAGATGTGGACTTTAGAATCCACCTGCCTCGGTTCAAGTTCAGCTCTAGCACTTGATGGCTGAGTGGTCTTGGGCAAGGACCTATACGTCTCTGTACCTCATTTTCTCCGTCGTTATATGGAGAGACGCTTGCTAAGATTTACCAGGACAGTGCACATACGCTTTAGCAGAGTGCCAGGGGCATGGAAAGCTTTTTCTCGTCATTCTCGTTATTGATACTGTCATGCCCCCGTCCCAGTGCCTCAGTCTCTCTAAGGGTGCCACCCTGGCTCCTCCGGAATGTGGTCTCAGTGCCCCCTTTGCCCCCCAGCCTGCTTTGGGCCAGATTCCCAGGAACCTCTGTACGGCTCTATAGTGAATTTCTGAACTTGCCCCGTCTGAATTTCTGAATGTCAGTTGTCTGAATTCATGTGTCACCAATTATTTAACCCCTCCCAGCCCCCAAAGCTGCATGGAGCCCCTGGCACCTGTCCCTGCCGCCCCTCTCCTGCTAGCTGGAGCTTGGGTCCGTTCGGGCCCTAGCCTCTCAGAGTCATTCCCATTTTGCTGGTGAGAATATGACTGACCCTGACATGTCTTGGCCAGGCCATCGACTCTCTATGTGCCTCGGGTCTGGTCTCAGATTTCCAATCTGTAAAATGAGGGGCTGGAAAAACTCTCTAAATGTGCATCATTGGCTCCAGAACCTGTGGAGCTTCTGCAGCCCCATGCCCACCATAGGTCATGACCCAGACCTGGAGCTCAGTAAAGGTTTGGATATTGATTGAATGAAGGAACAGATGGATAAGAGATGTCAGTCACCCACCCGCCTCTTCCCTGCAGTGGCCTAGAATAATCCTCTCGCCTCTGATTCGACAGTCCAGATCCACACCCCAAACTTCTCTTAACACCCCGTCATGGGGCTACTGCCCAGGAGCCAAGCTGCAGGGGGTTGATTCAGTCTCAAAGGTGGATTTAATCCCCACATCACACCTACTCCCCTCCATCCAATCCTTGTGCCCACCAGATGTAATTCCGAGCACACAATCTAACAAAGCCAGCCTGCAGCTTTCTGGGGCAAAGGAGTGGGAGAGGAAGCGAGGAGGGCCAGGAAGTGTCCTCACCATTCTTCAAACACACAGGCCAAATCCAGCACCCACACCTCTGTCAGCCGCCCCCCACTGCCTGTACAGGCATTCTCCCTGCCCTCCAATCCTACCCCCCTTCAAGGCTCACCTCCTCCAGGAAGCCCATGGGGTATCCTGGTGTCTACAGGGCCATTCTCGCTTGTATCCTACACCTGGACTGCGAGATGTGAGCAGCTGGCTTGGTTTTGGTTGCCTGAGTAAATCTGCGGTTCTGCATGTGATTGGACTATAAAGCTGGCGGGGGTGGGGAGACAGGAACCACCCTTTGTCTTTTCCGCCCTGACCCAACCCCAGCCCATGTTTACGTAGAGCTCCACAGAGTCAAAAGTGCCATACAAGTGAGGATTCCAGAGTCTATGGGGCCTGTCACTTGGAGAGGAAGAAAACAAGACTCAGGAAGGTTCACTGAGTCATGCAGGGCTCCAGTGGGTTCTGGTTTTGGTCACCCCTGGTCCACGGCCCTTTCCATCACCCTATGCTGCCCTTGTGAATATGAGCTTGGTGGGGTCAGGATGGCACTGACCACCGAAGGAGAAGCATGGTGACCCGAAGGGCTTCAAGGCCTTGGGGGGAGGCAGATGGAGCCAGACAATGGGGGGCTTCCAAGACTTCAGTGCTAAAACTGGAAAAATCCCAGGAAAATTAGAGTACATTGCTCACTGTACAATGTTGGGTCTGGATCATGCCCCAGGATGCTTTCTGGGGTCCTCTCCTGCCTGCCTACCTGGTCTGAGTGAGTGACAGGTGCAGAACACCTGCCTCAAGTTGGGTGAAGTTCTTTCTTCCTTCTTAGACTTTGACATGTGAGTGGAGGGCCTTGAGAAAAAACAACATGGACAATGAGTCCCTTTAAAGGCAGAGCCAGGACATGGGGATGCTGAGGTCCCCAGTGTGGCCTTCCTGAGCCCAGAAGCTTTTCCAGAGGTTTCCAGCAAATGCGGTTTCTGCCTTCCCCACACCCCCACTGAATTGACTGAATCCCCCTACGAGGTACCTTTATGCCAGTACCTCTTACTGTTGGCACTTCCAAGAATTGCCCATTTTCATTCATTTGTCTGACTTCTTAATGATTGCCAGTGTGTGGCTCCAGAGGGTGGAGATGCGTGGCCAGAATCTGGCATACTGCCTGCCACATAGGAATCATAACAGCTAACTTTGTTTAAAGCACTTACTGTGTACCAGTAGAACAAGGGAAGGAAGACTAAATGCATGTTTAAATTAGCCAGAGTAGGTTTCTGTTGCTGGCGACCAAATGGGCCTTGAGTAATGAATGCCTTTCTTCAAAGGAGCAGCTCAGAGCCTCCCTTTGTGCATTTATTTATTTCCTTATTTCATGTAGTGGATACTGAAAGCTGATGACCAGGGGAGTAAGCAATACAGTCCTTGCTCAGCAGGAGTGGTTCTCAGATTTTAGAGCATCAGAAGGACCTGGAGGGCTTCTTAGGGCACACATTCCTGGGCCCTATCTGCAGAGTTTCTGATTCAGCACGTGGTGGGAGGCGCCCCAGAACGTGACCTCCTACAAAGTTCCAGGGGATGGTGATGCTTTGCTGGGGTTGGGGACCACTCTTCCAGGACCATTGCCCTCTGGGAACTAAGAACCTCTCTAGGGAGACAGAATTTTCACAGAGTTGACATTTAAATGCATGACAGAGAGTGGAAGTGTATTAGTTAGATTTTTGGGTCTTTGGCATCTTTTTCCCCTTCTTTTGATAACAACACCCTGATTTCCTTGAGGATCAATGTCCCTTCATTCTTAGGCCATGTGTTCCTAATAAGACTCCTACCTGTGTCTAGGGTAGAGCATGTATGGGCCCCAAGAACATCCGATCAGAGCACGTCACCCAGTCACATGATGTACACTGTCCAATCAAGTCCAATCCTAAACCTTCGCCAGAATCATTAGGAAGCAAGGTTCTTTCACCTGCACGAGAACAACTTGGGCCATCTTGCCACAGTGAGGAAAGAGCCTCTGGAAACGAAGACTGTAAGAGAAAAACAGAAGAGAGGACATTGTTTAACTCCCTTGGATCCAGCCATACCTGAAGCCAACAACCCTTGGACTTATCAGTTATATGAGCCAATAAAGCCCCCTTTCTGCATGAGTGGTATTTTGGGGTGAGGTTTTCTGACACTTAGTAGGAAGAAAGCTTCCTATTTGATACAAAGTATTCCAGGAATTTTGAGGTGGGCCATCCTTTCTAGGTCAGGGAAGTTTCATGAAAAGAGAAGTGAAAGGAGAAGTCATTCTAGGTGTATAGTTGGGAGCATGGAGGATAGAAGCAAAGGTGTACTGGTGAAGACAGAACAAAGTACAAACAGAGGCCTTGCAGAGACCAGTGTCCTCAGTGAGAAACTTCCACAAGTTGAGCCCAATAGAAAGAGGGACATCTTGCCACCACGACGGGAAAGCACTTTTTCTTCCATGGTCCCCTTTCCCAGAAGAGGTCACTGCTGATGCCAGAGGTTCCCAGAGCCTGCTGGCCCCTTGGATTCAGACTTCCTGCCCAGACAGGGCAGCTGGGATGAGGTCATGGCTGGGGAGAGTCTTTCATCCTCTCGCTAAGCTTCTCCTTTCAGTAGCAATTGCTGTCTTGCTTAATCTCAGAGTTATCTGATTGTCACGGTCGAGTTTTCCACATTAGGCAGCGAGCCAACAAGTTACTTAACCTATAATTGCCCTTTAATGAAGCCCATCTTCAAAACTGAATTGTCAAAGGGAAACTTGTAAACACACAGTGAGGTCCAAGACCAAGCTGGCCCCAGACGTCGCAGCCAGGCCCTTGACTCTACTCTGGCGTCAGCCACATTTGTCTGAGTTACTGGGGCTTTATCGCCAGCTGCCACCCAGAGTAGAGAGGAGTCTGATGCTTGCTACAGTCTCCAGAAGCAGGTCAAGCCTTTTAAAAGCAGTCTTGAGAGGGCCTGGTTTGGGTGCACACACGCCCCTTTGCCTAGTGCCCCCCTCTATCCCAGGGATCTATAAATATGAAAGTAATGTCCGACTTCATGACTTGAACTTTGCAAAACCTAAGCAATGCCTGCTCTTCGGCGAAACCTCGCGATGGTGGAAATATGGCTAGGGAAGGGTCCACTACAGAAAGAGTAGATTAAGGAGGCTGACATTAAAGAGGAATTTTTCAATAGTAGTTATCTGGGCTGGGCCTACACCAGGGGTCAGGGCTCAGAGTCCTGCCCTCTGGGAACTTCTGGTCACATCTTAGGATGTCAGAGGTGAGGTGTCACAGTCAAACAAACACACTGGGCCACTTCCTAGCACTCTGACATTCATCCAGGGCAAACCACGACAAGGGAAGAAATGTGTACTGAACACCTACTATGTGCCAGTATCATGTCAGGCACTTCACACACAGGCAGACCTTGGAGATATTGCACGTTCAGTTCCAGGCTCACCAGAAAGGGAATGTCACAATAAGAGAATCAAAAGAGTTTTTTGGTTTTCCAGTGGATGTAAAAGTTATATTTATACTATACTGTAGTCTGTTAGGTATGCAACAGTGTTACGTCTAAGAAAAGATGTACATACCTTGATTAAAAAATATTTTATTACTAAAAAATGCTAACCATCATCTGAGCTTTTAGCACATCATAATCCCTGACCACAGAGCTTGATAACAAATAGATAGACTGATAATGAAAAAGCTTAAAGTATTGTGAGAGTTACTAAAATGTGACACAGAGTCATGAAACATGAAGTGAGTAAATGCTGTTAGACGTATGGTGCCAGTGGACTTGCTCAACACAGGGTGGCCCTAACCCCTCGATTTGTGAAAAGCACGGTCTCTGCCAAGTGCGATAGAAGGAGGTATGCCGGTCCTTTATCTTGAGCTAGGTCCTATCACCACCCTTGGATTGTGGGTGAAGAAAGTGAGGCCCGAGACATTAAGTAACCTGCTCAATGGCACACAGCGTGTGGAGGTGGGAGGCAGGGTTTGAACCTGGGTTTGCTTCAGGTCAAGGCCAGTCAATGCTCCTTCGACACCTTGGAGGCACGTTAGCAACGTCATGCCGGGGTCTAAAGCCAATGAAGGCTGTAGGGAGGAAGGGCTGCAAATTTATGAATAAAGTCCCATGATGTCTGGGATTTGCTTCAAAATTGCATAAGAGAGTGGTGGGGAAAATAGGTGAATAGAAGAAAAGACTGGCTGGGAGGTGACAGGTGCTAAGGCTTTGTGACAGGTACACAGGACTCACGGTACAATTTGGTCTAATCTTCTCTATATTTGAAATTTTTCTTTATGAAAAAGTTAAAAAAATCCAGGACCCACTCCAGAAGTTAGTGTCCCTTCCTGGTACCCCATAAGTGCCATGCACACGTGTGTCACCATCCTGTACCACCACACCACATTAGGGTTACCTTTTCAATGAGCTTCCAAGACCTTGAGCTCCATGAGATGAGGCTGGTGTCTATCTTGATCACCTAATGACTTTTTATAGAATGAATAAATGAAAAATGAGTCTGTGCACAGTAGGCATTCAGTAAATGTTTGTTGAGTGAATGAAAAATCCCACGAACTGGGCCTTGAAGCTGGCTGGGTTCTGATGAGCGAAAGGGCATGCTCAGCGGGGGGGACGGTGGGAGCAGAGGTATGGCAGTAGCAAGCCACGTTCAGAGGTGAGCGAGGGGAAGTCTGGTCAGGGCCAAACCATAGGTGGTGGCGATAACGCACTGTCCAGGCAAGCTGGTGTGTCCACTTCTTAAGAACTTACGTTTTGCAGACACAGCACTGACAACATATTTTTTTCTTATCATCACAGCAGGGTCAGTGCCCTGGTGTGGCTGTGAAATCATGGCTCTCCCTTTCAGTCTCAGCTCATTAACTGAAGAAAGTTGGCCAGCGTGGGCCTGGCGGAAGGCTGCTCCAAATGGATGTTGACACATTTTTGAGGGCTTGAAGGAGAGAAAAGAAATCAATTAAGGGGACAGGCTGGAGCTTCAGTTTGGAATCTGAATCCTGCTGTTTTTCCTAAAAGTCCCCGGAAAATAGAACACCTCCTTCTCCAGGCCATCCCAAGACCAAGAGTCACACAGAACCTGGGGACTGACGGGCAAGGACAGGAGTGTCCCGTGGTTTGGGATCAGGCCTCCCTGGCAAGGCTGGGTCTGCGTCCTGAGGCTCCGCAGGCTACGTGGTGCCTGGTCTCCTACCAACCTTCCTGATGAGAACCACACTCCACTGCTGGCTTAGGAAGAGGACTGAAAGAGGCCCACAAGACTTAGGGTCCCTTCAAAGGCCTTTCTTGCACAAATGGACTTACTCCACCAAAGCACAAGCTGTACAGATGATGACAGCAACGACACGAATGTGCGCAGCTTTTCTCGCTTACGAGAGCTTCCGCGTCCTGATCGTGCTGCACCCTCCCAACAGCTCTGGTTCAGAGGAAGACATGGAGAGCAGGGTCAGAAACTGAACTCAGACGGGTGCTCAGCATGCCCGACATGGCACAGCGCGGATGCAGGGTGCGCGGGTCTGGCCAAGGCGCGTCCCTCTCCTTTGGACATGTGACCCTTGCCAGGGATTCTACTTGGACCAGGTGAGGGCTCAGTTCTTGAGTCCCGTGGCTTGCCGCCGGGACACTCACACGAGGGTGGGAGGGTCTCTGCATATTGCCTCCTAGGGATATATCGATGACTTCCGTTGTCTCCTGGAAATATTGATGATTTCTGCCTTCCAGACCCATCTCTACCTTAATTCTTTAAGTTATTTTGTGTTTCTGGAATATTAATCAGCCTGGGAGGACTGAAGCAAGAGATTTCTCTTAGGAGAGGCAAAATGAACATAAATGCGTCTGGTACAGCAATTTCTTTGGTCACAGCTCTCTGCATGTCTCAAAGGGCCTTCACATTTGTTGTCTAATTTGAAACAAGCAGTAACCCTGTGAGTTGTCTGGGATGATATTGATTACCGTCTTCCCTAAGAGGAGGAAAAGAAGGTGCCGAGCAATTCTACGTCTTGTCCAACATCTTGCTTTCTGCCCTTGTCACTTTCTGAAGTTTAAAAAGCATTGTCGATCTTCACAGTTACTTTTAAAACAAGAATTCTATTCCTACTCTATTTTGAAGAAATGAATTTTATTATAAGGTAGTAGCTATTACAAATGTTCCAACACCTTATAGCTTCTTTTTTCTTTATTCCCCCTGTTTCCGAAAATGTAAACAGGTTTTCTCCCCTCCCCTTTGAAGCCAAAATGTTAAATTGTAGACCTCCTGAGTTGGAGTAGGTGGCGTGTGGGACCAGAGTAGGGTAGGGCTCAGGAGCGGTTGAGAAAGTGCCTCCTTCCTTAGTGTTGACTAGAATTCCTCTTCAGGCACAGGGGCGGGGTGGCCCTGCAGCGGATTAGATGCTCTCCAAGTTCACAACTACTCTGTGTGTCTATCATTTCCTATTAGAGCCAGATGTTAATCCATTTTCCCCACTAGGCTGCGAACACCCTGACTGGATAGGGAAGGAAAAGATCCTATTTGGGGTTTTAGGGAAAAAAGAGCAATAACTTATATTTTATATTTAAAAAAAAGCAAGGCTGTGGCAGTACTGGAGTCAGGCGAAGGGAATAGTACTAGGGGAGGGTGAATGGAAGAGTTCGCCAGAGCCGGGACCTGTTAGGACTTTAGAGCAGTTGAACCAGGGAGAAGGCAAGAGACCTTGAACAAACACAAGAGCCAGAGAGGGTCAGAAGGAGGGGATGGACTTCTGGGTGTGCAGGATGCTGGAACAGTGTCAGTCTTACACTGTGTGAAGGAGGAGTTGAGGACTAGCTCTCAGATTCTGAAGTGGATGGTGGGGTCTTAACCAGAGTCAAGGAACACCAGAGAAAATGCATCATGGGGAGAGAAAATCATGATGGTTTAGTTCTGGATGGATTGAGTCTCAGGTGCTGGTAGGTCTAGGTTACAGATGTAAAACCGGGCAGGTCGTAGCCTCTCAGGGGTACTCAGGCCACTGGGGAACTGTGGTCCTCTCAGCTGGCCTGTGAGCTGGGTCTCCGCCTCTGTGTCCTACTGGCTGGCTCACTGGGGGTCCTGAGTGACTTGGACCACTTGGCCACATCATTTCTGGGGTCCTTCTTGCCTTCCCCCTCATGCCTGCAGTGAGGATCCCCGAGGCTATGTGAATCTCATTCAATAGATAGTTTTAATGTATGAACAAAACATAAAAAACAAGAGATTGCCAGCACTGGAGAGCTTCCAAAACCAGGCAGAAACTGGAGTGGGGTTGACCCTTGAAAGAAGATAACCTCACTGGACGATTCATGTTTATATGACATTTCACTGAGTGCACTGTACCCCTGTCCACATTGCACGGGGTAGCTGGAACTCAAGTAGAAAACCACAGTATTCCTGATCTTAGATGTCAGAGGTTGGAGCTCACGCTTTCCAGAGGAGCTAGAACAAAAGAGAAAATCCTGGAAAGGAGAGTCCCTCTGAGGGGAGAGCCCCCAAATCATAAATAAACTGCCCTCAAACCCTTGACTGACCCCTGAACTGTACATGCATGGAGATGACATCATGAGGCCCAGTGGAAGAATCAACCAAAAGACTGTAAAAGCTAGCAGAGATTTTAGTTGTGCCCCAGCTGCGGACATAGATTTGGACTTGGAGTCCCACCAACTTAGCAGAATAAAATTTATGTCCCAGAACTAAGATAGTCACCCTAGAACTAAGGTAAACCAAATATTATATGCCCAAAGAAAGTACAAAGTCCACCCTTTATAAGTTCAAACTGCTTATCTGGTAACTTAACTGCCAGCCAGAACAAAAATCAACATTCTACAAAAGAAGATAACAGAATCCAGAGTCTCTGCAATGTGGTACCCATAATGTTCAGTAAAAATTAAAGGGATAATAAAAGGATATTATGAACAATATACTATCAAATTCCACACCCTAGATGAAATGGACAAATTGTTTGAAAAGCACAACCTACCAACACTGACACAAAAAGAGAGAAAACTGAACAGCTCTCTATCCATTAAGGAGATTGATTTTATTATGAAAATTTTCCAGCAGAGAAAAATCCAATTTCATTATGAGATTGATCATGTCAGTAATTAATTTCATTAAACATTGTAGAAGAAAATAGTTCAATCTTACACAAAGGATGTCTGCTCTTGCCATTTCTATTCAGCATCATACTGGAGATCCCAGACAGTGCAATAAGGTAACACAAAAAAGAAATCAACAGCATTAAACTGCGAACAAAAGATGTAAAACTTTTTATAGTTTTACAAAAAAAACATGATTTTTTAGATAGAAAATCCTAAGGAATCATCAAAGCAACTCCAGAACTAATAAGTGAATTTAGCAAGATAACAGGATACAAGGTCTATATACAAAAATCTATTGTAGTTCTATACACAAGTGGCAAAAAATTAGAAAATGAAAATTTAAAAAGTCCTTTTATATTAATATCCTAAAATACAAAACACTTAGGAATAAATTTAGCAAACTATGAACAATACTTGTCATAAAAATGACAAAACATTGAGAGAGAGGGGATTAAAGATGGCAGTGTGAGAGATGAGACAGAGATCTCCTCCTAAAACCACATATAATATGAAAATATAATGAATACAACTAATCCTGAAGAGCAACAGGAAAAAGGCTGCGCCAGACTGTATACACCTGGAGGAAAAAACAGACCTCATGGAACAGGGAAACATACCAAAGCCACAACCGGGCAGGACCCAAGCCCTTCCCCCACCCCAGCTCACCGACAGGAGGAAGAGAAACAGAGCAGGGAGGGAGTGGAGGCCTGGAACTGCTGAACACCTAGCCCAGGAGATCTGCTCTGGGAGTACGAATCTACATTGCATGGTTATCTGGTGATTAGTGGGGTTGGAAAGCTAAGACAGGTGGAATACCTGGAGAGACTGAGATTCAAGCTGCTTGTGGAAAACAGGGATCCATCTACGCAAAGCATAGAGGCTTACATCTGTGTGTTCAGCCCACTGGTTCTGGCAGTGGAGACAGGCATAGCAGCCAGGAAGCAGGAGACAGCTCTTTCCTCCCCCCAGGCACCAGCAACACTCCCCTGTGACTCCTGACGTGGCTCCAGGGACTGAGCAGCTCCAGAGCTTCTGGGCACTAGGGGGCGCCACATACAAATATGAAACATCAAACGAACCTGGTTCAAACCAAAATCTCAATAACACCAGAAAAAGGGTCGAGTGAGACTGAAATGATCAACATTCCTGAAAGAGATTTCAAAATAAAAACCATAAACATGCTCATGGAGGTACAGAAAATATTCAAGAACTCAGGAATGAATTTAGGACAGAGATCCAATTGTTGAGGAACACAATGGAGGGTATTAAAAGCAGATTAGATATGGGGGAGGAGATGATAAATGAAATAGAAATCAGAGAAGAGGAATACAGAGAAGCTGAGGCACAGAGAGAAAAAAGGATCCCTAGGAATGAAAGAATACTGAGAGAACTGGGTGACCAATTCAAACAGAACAATATTCGTATTATAGGGGTACCAGAAGAAGAAGAGAGAGAAAAAGGGATAGAAAGTGTCTTTGAGGAAGTAATTGCTGGAAAATTCCCCAATATGGGGAAGGAGATAGTCTCTCAGGCCGTGGAGGTACATAGATCTCCCAACACAAGGGACCCAAAGAAGACAACACCAAGACATAATAATTAAAATGGCAAAGATGAAGGATAAGGACAGACTATTAAAAGCAGCCTGAGAGAGAAAAAAGATCACATACAAAGGAAAGCCCATCAGGCTATCATCAGACTTCTCAGTAGAAACCTTACAGGCCAGAAAGGAGTGGCATGATGTATTTAATGCAATGAAGCAGAAGGGCCTCAAACCAAGATTACTTTATCTGGCAAGATTATCATTTACATTTGAAGGAGGGATTAAACAATTTCCACATAAACAAAAGCTGAGAGAATTTACCTCCCACAAACCATCTCTACAGTGTATTTTGGAGGGACTGCTACAGATGGAAGTGTTCCTAAGGTTAAATAGCTGTCAACAGAGATAATAAAAAGGGATAGACAAAGAGTAAAGAATATGATACCTAATATATAAAGAATGGAGGAGGAAGAAAAGGAGGGGGAAAAAAAACCCATTAGATTGTGTTTGTAATAGCATACTAAATGAGTTAAGTTAGACTCTTAGGTAGCAAGGAAGTTACCCTTGAACCTTTGGTAACCATGAATCTAAAGGCTGCAATGGCAATAAATACATAGCTATTGATAATCACCCTAAATGTAAATTGTCTGAAAGCACCAATCATGACATAGAGTCACTGAATGGATAAAAAGAACAAGACCCATCTATATGCTGCCTACAAGAGACTCACTTCAAACCCAAAGACATACACAGACTAAAAGTGAAGGGATGGAAAAAGATATTTCATGCAACTAATAGGGAGAAAAGCATGTGTTGCAGTACTTACATAAGACAAAATAGACTTTAAAACAAAAAAAGTCACATGAGACAAAGAAGGACATTACATAATGATAAAGGGGTCAATCCAACAGGAGGATATAACTATTATAAATATCTATGCACCCAACACAGGAGCACCTACATATGTGAAACAAATACTAACAGAATTAAAAAGGGAAATAGAATGCAATGCATTCATTCTAGGAGACTTCAACACTCCACTCACTCCAAAGGACAGATCAACCAGACAGAAAATAAGTAAGGAGACAGATGCACTGAATAACAGATTAGAACAGATGAACTTAACAGACATCTACAGAACTCTCCACCCAAGAGCAGCAGGATACACATTCTTCTCAAGTGCACATGGAACATTTTCAAGAACAGATCACAAAAAGAGCCTCGGTAAATTAAGGAAGATTAAAATTGTACCAACCAGCCTCTCAGACCACAAAGGTATAAAACTAGAAATAAACTATGCAAAGAAAATGAAAAATCCCCCAAACACATGGAGGCTTAACAACATGCTCCTAAATAACTAATGGATCAATGACCAAATAAAAACAGAGATCAGGCAATATATGGAGACAGATTACAACAATAATTCAACACTGCAAACTCTGTGGGATGCAGTGAAGGCCGTACTAAGAGGGAAGTATATTGTAATACAGGCCTACCTCAGCAAAGAAGAACAATCCCATATGAACAGCCTAAACTCACAATTAATGAAACTAGAAAAAGAAGAACAAATAAGGCCCAAAGTCAGTAGAAGGAGGGACATAATAAAGATTAGAGCAGAGATATATAAAATTGAGAAGGATAAAACAACAGAAAGAATCTATGAAAGCAGGAGCTGGTTCTTTGAGGAAATAAACAAAATAGATAAACCCCTAGCCAGACTTATCGAGAAAAAAAGAGAGTCTACACATATAACCTGAATCAAAGATGAGAAAGGAAAAATCTCTACAGACACCAAAGAAATACAAAGAATTATGAGATAATACTATGAAAAATTATATGCTAACAAACTTGATAACCTAGAATAAATGGACAACGTTCTAGAAAATACAACCTTCCAAGACTGACCCAGAAAGAAACAGAAAATCTGAACAGACCAATTACTAGCAATGAAATTGAATTGGTAATCAAAAAATTACCTAACATGAACGACTTCTTCATGAACATATCCCCCGGGGCAAGGGAAACAAAAGCAAAAATGAACAAATGGGACTATATCAAGTTGAAAAGCTTCTGTACAGCAAAGGACACCATCAGTAGAACAAAAAGACATCCTACAATATGGGAAAATATATTCATAAACGATGTATCTGATAAGGGGTTGACATCCAAAATATATAAAGAACACACGCACCTTAACAAACAAAAAGCAAATAATCCAATTAAGAAATGGGCAGAGGACATGAATAGACACTTCTCCAAAGAAGAAATTCGGATGGTCAACAGGCACATGAAAAGATGCTCCACATCGCTGGTCATCAGAGAAATGCAGATTAAAACCACAATGAGATATCACCTCACACCAGTGAGGATGGCCAACATCCAAAACACAAACAACAACAAATGTTGGTGAGGATGTGGAGAAAAGGGAACCCTCCTACACTGCTGGTGGGAATGCAAATTAATTCAACCATTGTGGAAATCAGTACGGAGGTTCCTCAAAAAACTCAAAATAGAAATACCATTTGACCCAGGAATCCCACTCCTAGGAATTTACCCTAAGAATGCAGCAGCCCAGTTTCAAAAAGACAGATGCACCCCTATGTTTATTGCAGCACTATTTACAATAGCCAAGAAATGGAAGCAACCTAAGTGTCCATCAGTAGATGAATGGATAAAGAAGATTTGGTACATATACACAATGGAATATTATTCAGTCATAAGAAGAAAACAAATCCTACCATTTGCAACAACATGGATGGAGCTAGAGGGTATTATGCTCAGTGAAATAAGCCAAGTCGAAAAAGACAAGTATCAAATGATTTCACTCATAGGTGGAGTATAAGAACAAAGAACAACAACAAAAAAAAACTGAAGGAACAAAACAGCAGCAGACTCACAGAACCCAAGAACGGACTAATAGTTACCAAAGGGAATGGGACTGGGGAAGAGCCATGGGAAGAGAGGGATAAGAGGGTAAAAGGGGCATTACAATTAGCAGACATAGGTAGGGGGGGCATGGGGAGGGCTGTACAACTCAGAGAAGACAAGTAGTGATTCTCATCTCACTACGCTGATGGACAGTGACTGTAATGGGGTTGGTGGGGGGGACCTGATGAAGGGGGTAGTTTAATCACCATAATATTGCACATGTAATTGTAGGTTAATGATACCAAAATAAATTGTAAATAAAAAAAAAACAAAAAACAACAAAAAAAACCCAAAAAACTACCTAAGAACAAAACTACTGGACCAGATGGCTTCACTGCTGAATTTCATGAAATATTTAGTGGAGACTTAATACCGATTCTCCTTAAAGTTTTCCAAAAGGTAGAAGAGGAGGGAATACTTCCAAACTCATTCTATGGGGCCAGCATCACCCTAATACCAAAACCAGGCAAAGACACCACAAAAAAAGAAAATTACAGACCAATATCTCTGATGAACATAGATGAAAAAATACTCAACAAAATATTAGCAAACTGAATTCAAAAATACATCAAAAAGATCATCCATCATGATCAAGTAGGATGCATTCCAGTTATGCAAGGATGGTACAATATTAGAAAATCCATAAACATCATCCACCACATCAACAAAAAGAAGGACAAAAACCACATGATCATCTCCATAGATGCTGAAAAAGCACTGGACAAAATTCAACATCCATTCATGATAAAAACTCTCAATAAAATGGGTATAGAGGGCAAGTACCTCAACATAATAAAGGCCATATATGACAAACCCACAGCCAATATTGTACTTAACAGCGAGAAGCTGAAAGCTTTTCCTTTAAGATCAGGAACAAGACAAGGATGCCCACTCTCTCCACTTTTATTCAACATAGTTCTGAAGGTCCTTGCCACGGCAATCAGACAACACAAAGAAATAAAAGGTATCCAGATTGTTAAAGAAGAAGTTAAACTGTCCCTGTTTGTAGATGACATGATATTGTACATAAAAAACCCTAAAGAATCCACTCCAAAACTACTAGATCTAATATCTGAATTCAGCAAAGTTGCGGGATACAAAATGAAAACACAGAAATCTGTGGCATTCCTGTACACTAACGATGAACTAGCAGAAAGAGAAATCAGGAAAACAATTCCATTCACAACTGCACCATAAAGAATAAAATACCTAGGAATAAACCTAACCAAGGAAGTGAAAGACCTATACTCGGAAAACTACACGACACTCATGAGAGAAATTAAAGAGGACACCAATAAATGGAAACACATCCCGTGCTCATGGACAGGAAGAATTAATATTGTCAAAATGGCCATCCTGCCTAAAGCAAACCAACAGGATTCTTCAATGAACTGGAACAAATAGTTCTAAAATTCATATGGAACCACAAAAACCCTGAATAGCCAAAGCAATCCTGAGAAGGAACAATAAAGCTGAGGGGATTAGAGTCCCCAATGTCAAGCTCTACTACAAAGCCACAGTAATCAAGACAATTTGGCACTGGCACAAGAACAGACCCACAGACCAATGGAACAGACTAGAGAGCCCAGATATAAACCCAAGCATATATGGTCAATTTATATACGATAAAGGAGCCATGGATCTACAATGGGGAAATGACAGCCTCTTCAACAGCTGGTGTTGGTAAAACTGGACAGCTACATGCAAGAGAATGAAACTGGATTACTGTCTAACCCCATACACAAAAGTACACTCAAAATGGATCAAAGACATGAATGTAAGTCACTAAACCATAAAACTCTTGGAAGACAACATAGGCAAAAATCTCCTGAATATCAACATGAGCAACTTTTTTCTGAATGCATCTCCTCAAGCAAGGGAAGCAAAAGCAAAAATGAACACATGGGACTACATCAAACTTAAAAGCTTCTTTACAGCAAAGGATACAATCAACAGAACAAAATGGTGTCCTACAGTATGGGAGAATATATTTGTAACCAACATATCCAACAAGGGGTTAACATCCAAAATATATAAAGAACTCATATGCCTCAACACCCAAAAAGCAAATAACCCAATTAAAAAATGGGCAGAGGATATGAACAGACAGTTCTCCAAAGAAGAAACTCAGATGGCCAACAGGCACATGAAAAGATGATCCACATTGCTAATTACCAGGGAAATGAAAATAAAATCACAATGAGATATCACCTCACACTGGTTAGGATGGCCAGTATGGAGAAGACTAACAACAACAAATGTTGGCAAGGATGTGGAGAAAGGGAAACCCTCCTGCACTGCTGGTGGGAATGTAAATTAGTTCAACCATTGTGGAAAGCAGTATGGAGGTTCCTCAAAAAGCTAAAAATAGAAATACCATTTGACCTGGGAATTTCACTCCTAGGAATTTACCCTAAGACTGCAGCAGCCCAGTTTGAAAAAGACGTATGTACGCCTATATTTATCACAGCACTATTTACAATAGCCAAGATATGGAAGCAACCTAAGTGTCCATCAGTAGGTGAATGGATAAAGAAGAGGTGGTACATATACACAATGGAATACTATTCAGTCATAAGAAAGAGACAAATCCTACCATTTGCAACAACATGGATAGACCTGGAGGATATGCTCAGTGAAATAAGCCAGGCTGAGAAAGACAAGTACCAAATGATTTCCCTCATTTGTGGAGTGTAACAATGAAGCAAAACTGAAGGAACAAAACAGCAACAGACTCACAGACTTCAAGAAGGGACTAGCGGTTACCAAAGGGGAGGATGGGTGGGGAGGGGGGGAGAAAGGGACTAAGGGGTATTATGACTGGCACATATGGTGTGTGGGGGATCCTGGGGAAGACAGTGTAGCAGAAAAGGCAAATAGTGACTCTGTGGCGTCTTACTATACTGAACATGGGTGAATGTAGTAACCACATTGTTTTTTCATGTGAAACCTTCATAAGAGTGTATATCAATAATACTTTAATAAAAAAAAGTGAGAAGACATTTCTGAAACACATTTAAAAAGACCTTGTAAATGATGAGATATCCATGTTAATGGAACCTAATATTGTTAAGATGTCAGATCTCCCCAATTTTATCTATATAGCAAAGCAACCCCAATTAAAATAGATGGTGTGGAAAATGACAAGAAACATGTAATCAAGTATTTATATGTAAAAACAAAGGTACAGAATAGTCGGAACAATATTGAAAAAGAAAGACAAGTCTAGAGGACCTACCCTTCCTGATTCAAGATTTACTATAAAACTACATAACTGAGACAGTTGTGGCGTTGGCCTAAAGACAGACAGGTAGATGGAACAGACTAGAGAGACCAGAACTAGACCCACATAGCCAGTTTTGCCAAGGTACCAAAGCAATTTCATGGGGCAAAAAAAGTCTTTGCAACAAATATTAAAACAACTGGATAAATACAAGATAAAAATGTCTTACCTCTCATCACACAACAAACATTAATTTGAGATATGCCAGAGTCATAAAGCTAAAAATTAAAACTATAAAGTTTTTAGAAGAAAATCTAGGAGAAAATATTTTGTGACCTTGGAATGTTCCAACAGCCAAACAGCACAGGAAGCTGGGCTCAGCATCGTTAGTCTTTCGAGAAGTGCAAACTCTGCCCCCGAGGGCCAAGATTGAAAGACCAGCAACGAAATGTTGGTGAGGATGTAGAGCAACGGGAGCCCTGATACATTTCTGGTTAGAGTGTAAAATGGTACAACTACTTCAATTATAAATGCCTTATAAATTTAAATATTTGCTTTCTTACGATCCAACGATTCCACTCCTAGGGGTTCATCCGAGAGACATGAAAACATATGTCCCCACAATGACTTGCACCTGAACACTCTTTGCAGCTTTATTCACAGCTGCCCAGTTGGAAACAGAGATGCCCATGCACAGAGGCCCTGACTGGCTAAACAAATGGTACTGTGTTCCTATGCTGGATTAGGAGTCAGCAGAGATTAGAATTAACTACTAATGCATGCAACAAGACGGGTAGATTTCACAGGCATTAGGCTGAGTAAAAGAAACAACACAGGAGAATAAATATAGTACGATTCCTTTCATATGAAAATCTAGGTTGGTGATAGAAATCAGAGGAGTGGCATCTTTGGGGTGGATGTAACTGGTAGGGATACAAAGGAACTTTCTGGGCCAATGGAAATGTTCTATGTCTTTGTTGACATGGTATATGTGTTCATCAAAAGCCACTGAATGGTGCATTAAAGATAGGTCATATCACTGTATGTAAATACTGCCTCAATTAAGAAAACTAAACAGAGCAACTGAGGAAGTTAAACAAAAAATCATTAGGACTCTACGACATCTAAGAAAAGTCATTACAGGGACCTGCAGGGCCAGACAGAGGGCTTGATCCCATGGCACTTGCAGCCAGGAGCAGGGCTTTTCTCCCGGCCTGAGCTACTGGAGCAGAGGAAGGGAAGACGCAGCAGGGTGGGAGCTCTGGGAGTGAGAGAGCCTGGCCTGTGCCCAGCTGCCTGAGTGAGTCAGTTCAGCTCAAGAAACCTCTACAAATTAGTCCTGAAGTCTGTGTGAGCCCATCCGTGTTACATGCTGGCCTTCTGCGTTTGTGTGTCAGGGGGCGTGGGGGGATGTGTGTGGGGTTTTACTTTAAGCCTTCTCCTTCTTCCTCCACTGTCACAGTCCTCAGGAAAAACAAAGAACAAAAAAGTAATTCCCTTGGGATGATGTGTGACTGCCCCCGTACCCCCCCAATCAAAGGATAAGGTGTCTGGCCAGCTTGGGCAGCCCGCAGAGGAAAATTTCCTGGAGGGTTGCAACACCAGTTGGATCTAAAACGACTAATGCTTTCTTACAGCCGATGTGTCTGTCCAAGGGACTGGAGGAGGCCAGATGACCTGGAAAAGATACACAAATAGAGTCCCCGAATGAGGATGCCTACCCAAGGCCAGTTCAGCCCTTTGGGAAAACCCAGTCCCCTCCCTAGTACCAGCAGCACCTGGGCAAGCCTCTCTCTGAGCTCCCATTGGCTCAGAAACCGCAGGGATGACAGGCCCCCAGGACAAGGGGGGAGGAGACCGAGAAGGAAGAGAACTGAGATGGGCCAACGTAGAGAAAAGGGGAGGAGTGGTAAAAGAAAAAGAAAAAGAGGGGAACTGAAAGATGAGCAACAATTTGGTGCTTTTGTAGAGGGTCTGGTGCTTTTCAAAATGCTGACATCTTTCAGCATGAGGTGGTCTGGCCGGGATTCTGGACCCCCGTTATATAGATGGGAAAACAAACGGAGACCAGACCGTGTAGGGTATTAGCTCATGTTCGAACAGCTAGTAGAAGAACAGAGTGGGGATTTGGCAGATGGGCGGACACACAGCCCTCCTCAGTGTGGTTCCCCTCCTGAGCACCCTCTCACCCTCTGCTCTCTGCCCGACACCCTTCAGCAGGCCCTGAAACCAGCAGGAGCTCAGCTTGCAGCCCCAGGCCTTTTTAAGAAATGTACCTTTGCATGAAACATTTGGCTTTGATGGGAAGGAAAGAAGTAAGTCTACTAATTAAAGGTCATTTAGAATTTTTTTTTTAGCTTTAAAAACAGAATAGATCGGTCTAATTTGGGCTGACCACAGTTACCGGGCATTTCCACGGTGCTGAGTCTCGGGCTCTGAGGATCACTGGAGTTTTTTCCTTTCCTTCTGGTTCTGTTTTGATTTTGTTGTTGTTTTAAAAATAACACACCCTCCGGAGTTGAGTACTTTGACTTCTTTGATGCAAGCGAAGCCAACCATGGATTTCTAAAGTTAGAATGAAAAGAGTTGACGCTGGCAGGAACTAAACCGCAACCTCGGAGGCCTCGGCCGCCGGGCCCCGGCCCCGGCCTGCGCGGTCAGCATCGTGTCATTATGTTCTCGGGAGAAAACCAGAGACCCAGAGCCCTCTGGTTACACCGCCGCTGAATGGCAGCGGGCGGGGACTCGGTGCCAGAGGGGAGCTGTGGCCTCCCTGCTCAGGGGAACCGGGGCACCCCCTGTGTGTGACAGCCCAGGGGACGGCCAGAGCCCCTCCAGCGGGCATTCCAATCACTTTCTTGAAAGAGGAGATGCCCCCTCTCGAGAAGCCATGCTGTAAAGATACCTGTAGTTTTATTTCATCCAGCTGCCCTTACCTGCTTCTCCTGATAGTAGAACCTTTCCTTCCTACGGGGAACTCTTCCCTGAGGATTGCATGGGGCTGATCCTGCCTCCACCCCCCCTCGACCCCCCCCCCCCCCGCCCTGACACACATGACCCAGATGTGACCAGTCAGAATACCCCATCTTATCTAACCACAGTGATTGGATCCATCATGGGCACATTACCCAAGCAAGGCCAATCAGAAGCCAGAAGCCTTCCTTTCATCTGCTCTGAGTTAGCTGCACTGAGATGGGCATCTATATCCATCTTGTCTATGATACGGAGAGAGCCCATCTGAGAGAGGCAGAGAGAGATTGGGAAGGAGTTGAGCCCCAGTGCTGTCATTTGAGTTTCTGGATGCAGGCATGCCTCAAGGTAGCTTACTTAGGTGAATCAACAGATCCACCATGCCCCTCTTTTTTTCTTTTACCATAACTACTTTGGATTTTATTCCTGTCATCTGCAACTGAAAGAAAACCAAGTAATATGTATCTTGCTCATCTTTGCATATCTAGCACCCAGCATTCAGGGACAGACTTGGTAAATGAATGTCTGAAGCTCCTTAGACTGGAGGGGATTGAGGTTTGGGAGGAAAATACATTGTCAAGTACCTACCAGGCCATGTGGGGCAGGCATCTTGCATAAATTACCCAAGTAGATTATTTCTTCACAACCTTGCAGTATTAGGACTAGTATCTCCACCTGAAAGATGGGTAAAGTAAGGAAGAAAGAGCTCGTAGGGGAAAGCCCAACCATCAGAAACAGGAGAGAGTGTGAGCCTTTAGGCTGGGCACTGCTCTGACACCTCAGAGGTGGACCATCTGCTCGCTTGCTCCAGCTGGAGCAGACAGGATCCCCCGGCTGACCCCGGGCTCTCCAGGGAAGCACATATCAGAGCAGTGGGGTTCTTTCCTCCAAATCCCTGTTTTCCCTTGGGTGTTGGGAGGATGCCTGTTGCCAGATGCTGAATGATGCAAAAATAGAAGTAGATTTCTCATACCACCAGGGCTCCTGACCATCAGCTTTTCTCCATGGCTTCACGTCTCTTCTCAGTCACTTGACTCAGTCCGTGCTGCATCCTCCACGTTAACACCAAATTTCAGTTGCTCAGTGGATCCAGAGTAGGATCAAGTGAATTTTTATTGCACAGAGGTGTGGGTCCCGGAATCTAGAAGTTTCATGTTACCATGAAGGCTACACAGCTGATAGGACACGATAGCAGGGGTCCTGAAGACGGATGAGAGCTTTGTGTTTGCATTTTTACCAGAACTTAAATGAGCTAGAATGATAGAAAAGGAGGCACCTCAAAAATCATCTAGTCCAGGTAGGACAAATAACTCCCTGCTGACATGCCTCCACCCTTGATCCTGAACTTGAGAAAGCCAGTGCTAATAGGTCATGACCCTCTTTCTCACTGAATGCAGATGCCCTTTCAGATCCTTCCCACACAGCACTGCAGGCAAACCCACCAATCAATGGACAGAGCTCACCAATAAAACTTTCTTGCTCTCAGACCTAAGGCTAATTTTTGCTGTTGTGAAAAATGGACTTGTGAAATGCAAAAAGAGAGGAGAGAGGACTTGTCCAAGGTCACACAGTCCAGCTAGAAACTGAAACCGGATATTTTGATTGGGTCAAGTCCACCACTCTTTCTTCTGCATGTGCTGACTCAGTACCATTAACAGATGGTAAGATGCCAACCCAATTTAAGCTATATGTATACTTAACCAGTAAATAAATCAACCACATTTACAGAGCTTGGTGTTGTAGGAAGAATAGTCAGCTGGAATTTCACCTCTGTCCTAGCCATAAACCTGCTGTGTGACCTTGGGCAAGTCAATTCACCACTCTGGGCCTCTGTTTCCTCAACTGTAAATTATGGAGACAGGGTGGTCTTTATAATCTCTAAGATACTTTCAGAAACTAATAATTTATGATTTTCTATGTCTAGCCCTGTACCAGGAAGTTTCCAGGCTCTAAAGAAACAGAAGACAAAAGTAAAAATATAATATGAGGAGCGATAAAAAATTTAATACGGTCTTTAATTCATATAATTAAGGGCCAAGAGTTATGGAACCTATGGAGTCCCTCTGGGAGTTCAGAGGAGGAAGTTCTGAATAGGTAGGGTGGCTTCCTTGTGGAGAGAACTAACCCTGCCCTGGAAGGATGGACAGGTAGATAGGGAATGACACCGCAGGCAATAAGAGGAAAATAAGAGAAGGCAGGGAGGAGAGAGAGGCAGAGCATGTTTAGCAGCAGACCAACCTGGTTGGAGAGCATGGTGGAGGGGGTCCTAGGGAAGCACTAATGAATCAGAGATGAGAACGAAGCCTGTGGGGGCCGAGGCAGGATATGTGGGGTGGGGTCCTAGTCCCTACAGAAAAGTACGGTATTGGGTAAACTCTTGCTTCATTGAATAAGGCCCTTTTGGATAAGTGTCAGAAATTCAACCACCCTGGCTTAACTGAACAGTGGATTTATTAACTCACATAACCAAAAAGCCCAGGTATTGACCTCAACTCCACAGCTGGAGCCAGGGGCTCAAAAAAAAAAAAAAAAAAATCTCATGGCAATTTGCCCTTCTCCACTTTCTTCTGTGTTGGCCTCATCCCCAGGCAGCCACTTTCCAACTGGCGACAAATGGTGCCCAGCAGCGCCCAAATCACATTTTGCGACTTAACAAGATCAGTGGAAGGGGAGCGCGTCATGCTGCCAGTTTTGCGAAAGTGCTGCGCCATGCCGATTGGCCAGAACTCGAGCACGTTCCCACTGTGACCCAATCACCAGCCTGGGGCTGGATGGAATGCTCTAATTGGCCAGGCTGGATCTTGTGCCGTCTCTAGGCCTACGGAATGGATTCCACCCCAAAGGAAACTTGGAAACGAATAAAGAGACAGAAATGATGGATCCTAGAGAAGAATCGCAGTGCTGTTATTAAGAGACAGAATGGATGGATCCTGGACAGGCAAACCCAGTAGAGGTTCAGTGCTAAGAGTGTTTTCATAGACCCCACGTGGATGGAAATCAGGGGTGTCTTCCTGATATAGTTGGATGTACCTCTGATTCCTCCTCACTCTGTGTGGGAAATTCTGGGGCCCAGACCTAAACCTTCGGGCCCCAGCAACAGTTCTGAGAGACCAGAGATGGGGTGGATGGCATGGGGAGCCTCTGGGCAGGTCCCATCCTTCTTAAATGAATACTTCTTGGAGACATTCAGCAGCGGGGCAGGAATTTGTTAAATCATATAAACATTATTGTGACCCGTAAAATTCAATGAATCTCGGCCTGTTTACCCGCGGCTGGCTTTAATGTTTGCACAATGTAATTTAATGTGTCAATTTGCTCTCAAATAAAAAACATCTGGTCCTCTGACATGGCAAAGAAACTGGAGACTTGATGTTCACAACCAGCTAAAAATCCCAATCAAGGCTGATGTTTAGTGGGGAAAAAAAGTCCAGGGACTGAGAAAAGGAAGCCAACATTGTTAGGACCCCATCCTGGCCTGGTGACAAACCTCTGTTTGGGAGTCTTTATAATCAGTAAATTTTATCCTAATTAGAATTAAGAAAAACGGAGAAGGGCATGTACCACCTTGAGCTGGCACTCACGGTGCAGTGAAATTTCCTGCATCTGTCCCTGCCAATATTGACGTTCATGCTATTGGATTTTTAACAATCTTATTATTTTATAATTGAGAAGAACTGGAAGAAAATTACACTTTCCTATAATAGAAGATGGCAGCTAACATGCCCTCCCCATAGCAGTCAGCCCGGTAAGCCCTCTCCCTCTAGACTGCAAGGGAGTTGGTGGGGCTTGGCCATGGGGAGGAGCGACTCTCTGAGTCTGTGCTTTTCCAGTGAGCTCATGCGTTTTGGTTCGGTCTCCACTAAATAACGACGCTGCTCATTCCTGCAGACAGAGGCAGGGCTTGGCAGGCAGGTCCTGGGTTGGAGACACTGACCTACATAGGCCAGGAGAGGGGAAGTGAAGCTCTGCAAGGCAGGTGGGGGCTTAAAGGCCTTTAAGGGGCTGCTCATCGATTTTGACTGATGGGTTCCCACCTGGAGCTGGGCAATTAGAGGCGATCCGGAGGGGCTGCTGTGCTGGGATACAATGTCCATTTCACTCTTAACTCCCTCTTCCTTTCCCAGCTCCCAAACCCAGGCCAGGCTGAAGAGAACCGAGGACGGATGGTTTCCACTCTCTTGTTCTCACCCCAATAAATGCTTGAGACGTCCTGCTGAGAAAGAACTTGGCCTGGGGCCCGGGCAGCCGCCCCGCTGGAAGAAGCACAGCCTGCTTTCCTGGCCATGGAATGACAGGGTCAGAGCAAGTTCAGGCTTTGCTTTAATTGAGTAGAAGATAGTTCTCCTTAAGGGAGGCCCTGAAATAATGCTTCAGCTGAGTAGCATGACTTCCCATATTGTCAGAAGGGATTAGCTGGGCTGGTTTGTAAATAAAGAGTGATCCTTCCTCCCCCTCTAGGACAAACAGATCATATTTTCTTCAGATCATCAGGGACTGGGCTTGCTCTAATCAAGTCCCTGACATTTCACTAAGACTCCAGGAGTTACATGTTTTCTGTGATTGAGCCCTCAGTAATTATCCATTTTCCTAAACGATTGCTATTTTCCAAATCCAAAATATTTTAGGGAAGTGGGAAAGTGAGATGTCTGTCCAACAGCGCGGGAAGGAGGGGGAAGACAGGCACAGGGATGCAGAGAGGGGTGGGGTCTCTTGAGGCTGTGGCAACGTCATCCTCATAAGAACCTACAGGGGCAGCTCTCAGGACCACCAGACAGTTTTTCAGACTTATTTATCCTTCCATTCATTTGGCCACAACAATTTCTGAAGCTCTTTCCAGGGGCCAGACACTGTGCTAGCTGCCAGGTATAGAGTTGGATGTGGCCTGTCCCTGCCTGCTCTAAGGAACCCCTGGTCTTGTAGGAGACACCGGCATGTGGGCTGATAATTACAAATAAAATGTCCTGAAAAGTAAGTGTGTAAACGGCACAGAACCCCAAAGCAAACAGCAAAATCCAAAACGAAAGGAAAACACAGCTTTGTATGGAAAAGACGAGAGAGGGTTTACAGGGCAAGTGACCTGGGACCTTGCAGGATGAGTAGGAGTTGGCCATCACACTAAAATAATAACAGAAACATCTACCTCGAAATGCCAGGTACTATTCCAAGGGCCCTTACATGTATTAAATCACTGAATCTCCAAACAGCCTTATAAGACAGATTCAAGTTTTACTTCCATTTTCAGATGGAAAAAAGTGCAGACGGTGGAAAAACTCTGGACCAAGGGAATAGCATGTGGGAAAGGACATGCTTGTGAGAAAGTGGGCACATTTATGGACAGCAGGGAAGAGCTCTTTGGAGAGGTATGGAAAAGTGATTAGCTCAGATCTGTGATTTTAGGAGGGTGACAATAGGCAGAGGAGCCAGAGCATGAAAACTCCCTTCTAATTTTCAACCACCACATAGTCTTATCCTTTCTCCATCCCACCCCATACCAGCTCCTGGGGAAGGAGCTGAAACTCAGTTACATGCAGCTGTAAACATCAAAATCTGACTTACAAAGTAGCCCTCCCCCTGCACCTCCATTTCCAAATGCAGCGGTGGACTAAACTCAAGGGCACTGTCTCACTGTAGTGGGGGTGGTGGTGGTGGTAAGCCTCCTAGCTCCTACCAGGAAGCCCTAGGCAAAAGGACAGAACAGCCCAAGTTTGAACCTACACCAGGAGAGGCAGGGTAGGTAGGAGCTGTCCGCTGCAAAGAAAAAAGAAAAAAAAAGAGGAAAAAATCCTGCTGTTTGCATCCACTCCAAACACAGATGACAAGAAGTCTTGGAAACACAGCCTAAAGAAACACTAAGCAAACTGTTCCCCAAATGAGCCTGTCGTCCTGACCTTTGTAAGCCAAGAGCTCCACTTTATAACTTGGGAATGCACAAATATTTACAGTTGTAGGGAAGAGAGCCAGTGTCTGCCGGAGGGTCCCGGAGTGAGAAGGCAGCTGAGAGTTCACCCAGCGCAGCCCCACATGGGCTATAGCACATGCCCTTTGCACAATCCCTGCAGATGGTCAGCCAGCCTCTCCTGACTTCCTCCAGCAACTGCAAGGAAGACCATCACCCTCTGAGAAAGCTCCTTCCATTGATCTGATCTTTGGAAAGTTCTGACATGGACCCAGAATTGCGTCTCAGTGATTTTGCCCCCTGGTTTCTGATGGCCTCCCAGGGCCTCACGGCTTGAATAGCTTACTTCCCATGACAGCCTTTTGAAGGCTGGAAGTCAAGCCCCCTGTCTGCCTTCCATTAGCCTGTCTTCCTCGGTTCCTTTGTTTATTTCGTAGGGGCCTTCATTTGTGGGCTCCTCACTGCTGAGGTCACCTCCCTTTGTCACGCCCACACATCCTAGTTGACCAATGACCGTCTTCAAGTGTGATTTCCCGCCCCCCCCTCCAAATCCATTGCCGCCCTGTGCTGAGTGACTCTCTCTAAAACTAGTTTCTTGTCTCTAATAAAACTCAGCTCACCTGGCAGTGAAAGCCAGGGAAGAGGGGAGGAAGGC
Organism: Phataginus tricuspis; assembly: GCA_029783875.1. NCBI lineage: Eukaryota > Metazoa > Chordata > Mammalia > Pholidota > Manidae > Phataginus > Phataginus tricuspis. The sequence continues at coordinate 6,851,126 of JAQQAC010011331.1, read as the reverse complement.
AGGTTCCTGAGCTCCCGCCTTGCTGGGCACTATTCTAGTTCTTCCCAGACACTCAAGGTTCAGAACAACCCTAGGAAGTAGGGACTCTTCTCCTTGTTTCACATATGTAGGGATTTGGTTTTCTGACAGAACTGGAAGTAAGGAAATAAGTGAATCAAGCCTTCCAGGAGTCTGAAGCAAGGTCGAAGAGTTGGCTAGAGTCTATTTGCTATTTCTTTGTGTTCAGTTCTTGCAAGATTTATTTGGTATCACGGGAACTGATTTTAAAGCCTAGCTCAGTCACTTTTAAGCCATGTGACCTTGGGCAAGTTATTTAACTTCTTTAAGCCTAGAGTGACCAGCTTGTCTTGATTTGTTCAGGACTGTCCTGGTTCTAAAATGCCACGTTCAAGGTCCTGGGAAACCCCTCAGTCCCGGGCATACTAGCATGGTGGTCAACTGACGAAGCCAATCTCCTCACTACGATGAGGGCAGAAATAACCCACCTCACAGTGTGGTCATGAGGTTTAACTGAGATAATATACGTGAAAGACCCAGGACTACACACATAGTGGTTCTTCAATTTATGTCTCATTTAATGGGAAAGCCTGGGTAGTTATGGCACATAAGCAAGGAGTGGAGGCCTGAATGTGGCCATGAGCAGTTTAACTAGAAGACAATTTTACAAAAACATAGGAACATAAACAGGGACATATGATATATGGTCTCATGTTCTTTAGAGTGTAACCAGCCCCAGGGTGGTTCCATCAGGCATGGTAATTGTTAACCTTGAACGTGACTGGGGACAAAGAAAAAGCTGAATCTTATGCATTATGCCATCTGATAGGGCACGGCACGGTACAGTCCATTGTACCACACAATGGGTAAGTGCCACACAAAATTTGACACAGGCTTTGATTCTTTAAGGGTAAGCATTTGGCCACCCTGATAGGTTGGCAGCCACCCAGTAGGGCAGAAAGAAAGAGTACAGAGGAGAGGGTCCCAGGAGAGCCTGAGTCTGCAGTTCACTCACTGGGTGACTGTGGACAAATTGTGCTCACTGTTCCGGTCCTGTCTGCTCGTCTGTAAAATGGGGAAGAGAAAGTAGACAAGGTGTTGTCTAAAAGAGAGGCAGCAGAGTGGAGCCGTCTAGCGCGTGGATCCACCCCCCCCTGGCCATGTGAACTTGGACAAGCTAAGTGGCCCCTCAGTGTCCTGAACACTTGGTAGATACTACCCCTTCTTGTTACTCTCCCTTCTAGGTCTGACACTGTCTAATAAAGTCATTTGATGTCCCCTCCCTTCCCCACCAAGGGTTAATGCAGCATAAGCATTAGGATGTTATCGGAGGTTTCCTTCCTTCCCTGAGTCCTCATCACTCAGCTGGCTCATGTTGAACTTGAGGCAGCCTAAAACCTCCTGATCTTTTTTATGTGAATTGCAGTCAAGCCAGGTCTCCCTCAGCCTGTTCTTGTGCAATTGATTTTTGGAAATTGCATTCAAGACATTAGATTTATTGATGTTAAATTTCATGTGGTTGCTCTTGACCCAGCATTCTTGACTGTCGAGATCATCTTGAACCTTAATTCTCTCATCCCCTCCAGCGTTGAGTCATCTGCAAATCTCATGCACATGCTTTCCATGTCTTCAACCAAATTGTTGGCTTTAAACAGCTATTTATATAGATAAAAATAGAGATAGAGATATAGGCTGCTATATAAATCAAGAGGGGACTCTGTGTGAGAGGCTGGGCAAGGGGGATGTTATCTTGTGGGAAGCAGGGGCTCATGGCCCTTCATCAGCATTTAAGCCTTTGCTGTACATACCCATTTATGTGCGCTCGCATCCTGCCCTGGGATCCCGCCGTGTTCTCAGTGATGACAAGGGGAGTTGGCCCCTCAGTCGCCCTACCCTAACTGTGGTCTCTTTTAAGTGAGCGAATCCACAGGGATGGTCTGAATCCCTTCCTGTCTGCACCAGATGCAGCCCCAAGGCCAAGTCTTATCCTTCTCCCCCTCTCATTCCTTCTCGAAATGAGACCACCCCCACCTGTGGCCCTGCCAAATACCTGCTGTTAATCCAAGAAATCACTTCTCACTCAAAGGTCACGGACCACAATGTCTTAATGCGCTTCCCGCTCAGATGTTTCCATTTTAACAGGGGCCTTCAGTGTCTGAACCACAAGGCCGGATCTGTGGAGGATCTGTTATTGGCCACCCGGGTGGGGCTCTGTGCTCAGACTAGCGCCCCGAGGGTATCCCCATAGCACAGCACAGGGTGCCAGCCCTGCTCACAGGCTATGGCTGCAAATTGCAAGGGAAAGGTTCAGGACACTCTCTTCAAGATAACAGAAAAGTGGGAAAAAAAATTATCGAAATAATTTCCATCACAAACGATTTAAATAACAATAAAACAAAACCCCATAATTTCTGTTTCTCTAGATAATTAGACACTCTCTGGTATGGTGCTAACCGGATGCCCACTGGTCGTAGGGCTTTTCCAAACCCCATGCCCACTCCACACCCAGACCGGGCTCTGTGTCCCTGCTGGGCACACCCCTCCTGGGAAGCCTGCTGGCTTGGTGAACTAAGCCAATCCCTCTTTGATGTACTTGGTACCAGAACCTTCCTCCTTTACCCACAGGGTTCCTTTATAGGGAAGAGTTTGATTGATGATGGGGAGGAGGATAAGAAGAGCAGCCACCCTTTCCTGAGTGCCTATTCTGTGCCAGGTATTGTTCTAGAACCTCTGAACAAACCATAGGTAATCTTTTCAACAAGCTTAGGGAGCAGATTTCTATTATTTCCATTCTACAGAGGAGTAAAACGGAGGCCCACAGAGATAAAGTTGATTGCCTATGGCCACAAGAAATCGCAGAATTGGAATTTCAATCCTGGTCTCTCTGATTCCAAAGTCCACTGTATCCTTGGATTTATCTCTGTAGCTTTCAAGGAACTCGTACTGTTCTCTTTTGACCCAAGAAGTTCGTGAGGGACGTGGGATGCCAAGAATACAGACCCTGTCTCTCACTGAGGCAAGTGCTGTTACCGGGAGCAGAGGCTCCGGGGGGCCTAGCAGAGCCTGGGCCCAGCACTGTGTCTTACACTAGGGTTGACTCGCTTATCCCTGTGGTGGTATCCCTACGGTGTGGAGGCAGTCCAGTGATGCCCAGGAAGGGGAAACCTTTGCTTTTGGGAAAGCAGGGGTAGAGGGTAGCCTTGGGGGGAAAGCTTCAGTGCATGCATACTGTGAAACACGTAGGCTCCAGCGTGGCTTCAGCTTTTATTGCCTGTATTAACTTGGGTAGGTTTTTTTATTTTATCTTCCCATGCCACAATTTTCCCATTTGTAAATGGGGATAATAATAGTGCTTTAGTGCAATATGAGAGTTAAGTGAGGTAATTTACATACATCCATTAGCACCGTGCAGGAACATCTTCATACATGCTTATTATTTTTTGTACCTGCTATAATGTCCTACAATTTGTAAGTATTTCCATGACTCGCTCACCCCCCACGGAGGCATCCTTGCCCCCACCGTATAGACTGGGTGCCACAGTGACCTGACCAAGGTGACCCAGGAGGCCAGAGCCAGGCCGTGAGCCCCCCCACACCACGGCATCTTCCTGTCCCTATCACACGGCAGCTCTTTGTCACCCTTTGGGGTCCCGTCTGCATCAAGAGCATTGCTCGAGCTTTACGGTGGGGATCTTGTTAACCTGCAGGTCTGACCCAGGAGGTCTGAGGAGACTGCATTTCTAGCAATCCTCCAGGTGACGTGGATGCCGCCGGACCAGGGACAGACCTTACTTTGCCGAGGAGCTGCTCCCTTCAGCTGAGAGAGACCCCTGAGGCAGCCTCGGGGAATGAGCCAGGCCTGGGGCTCCTGGGGTGGACGGAGGGGTCCGTGCTGAAGCCCATGAAGCAAGCTTCTAAGTGTTGTCCCATATAAAGGGCCTGTAGGCCCCACTGAGTCCAAAGCGCCTCCTTGAGGGCTGGTGCTAAGGGCGCACGGGATCTGTGAGCCGCCTCCTAACAGGGTATCTGAGCCTCCCTGCTCATGCCCTCCTTGTCCTTCCTTCTGGCTGCTTCTGTCAGAGCCTGACAGTCACAGCAAAACATTCTTGCTCTCCCACACCGGCAGCCTGCAGACAGGGAGCTGACATTTGTCTTAATTGGAGTTACCCATGTACATCCTGCCCGTCCCCTCCCCGTGCCCTCAGCGTTTGATGAGTGAGGGGGCTCTGAACAGAGAAAGGCTCATAATCTCCCTGGGGATACATGGTGTTATTAATGCAGGCACTGGGAAGAAATGTTCCGTCTCCGTCAGCGGGGAAAGGGAGCCGGAGGTGAGTGGGGAAAAAAAGACAAGGAGAAGACAGGAGAGAAGGGGCGGAGAGGCTCCTGGGTGTCTCCGCCCCACCTCCTGCCCACAGCGTCCTGCTCCTCTCGTCATCCCCGTCTTTCAAAACCAGCCTCTGACCCAGAGCTTCTCCAGCCCCGTTGCACAAGAGTCACCCGGGAGCTATAAAAACTGTGAAGTCTGGTTCCTACCCCCGGAGACCTTTACTTCATTGGCCTGGTTGTGGCCTGTGGACATTGGGTTTTTAAAGCCTCCAGTTGATTCTGATAGGCAGCTGGCAGGAGACTTGTTGGTCTAATTTTTGCTTCTCCAGAAAGGGTCTTCTGATTCGAGCAGACCCATTTATGGGCCCAAGAGAAACAGCTTATGTCACATCAGTAACTGACACTATTTAAAATGTGGCCAGCCCTGCTATACCTGCACGACTGGATGGGAGCAGGCTGCAAATATCTGCCAAACCGCTGTCCTTTAGTTGGGGTGCATAAAAGGATGTAAGATGTGCCTTCTCATTTCTTTAAGCTTAACTCCCAAGTGAGCAAACATTTGGACAGCCCCTGAACCAGTCTTGTCATTTAACCAATATTGATGGAGCACCTCTTTGGGCACAGAGCTATGAGAGCCTCAAAGGCATATATGATGCCCACTCTGCTCTTGTCTAACTAATGCCTGATAAGGGCAGATTAGACAAGGCCATAAAAAAAAGTCATATAAGCAACACCTGGAGGTGATAGGTGGTGGGCAAGGGATGTAACAAGGTAAGGAAGATGTGTCCATCACTTAAGATGTGCCAGACAATGTACCAGTCGACTTATCTATGCTGTGTCATTTGAGGTTGATGACAGCCCTAAAAAGAAGGTATTATTCCCCTTTTGCAGATGAAGAAACTGAGAGAGAAGTCAGTGGCTTGTCCTTGGTCACACAGCTGGTGCATGTTGAAGCCTTCCTCCAAAAGGGAAGAGAAGACAAGGTATGATTCTGGCTAGAGGGAATCTGGGAGCACCTTAAGGAGGCCCCAGGAACTTACTACCCAAACGCACCACTACTAAGGTGCCCCTCATAGGAGGGCCATACAAGAGCAGGTAGCCTCAGGGGACAGGGATAGTCCAGGTGAGGCAGGAGGGGAGTGGTGGATTATGAAGCAGAAGACCTGGAAGACCAGGGTAGGACTGGTGAGGAAGTTGAGGGAGGAGGTCCTCCCCAGCAGACAGACATTCAGAGCACTGGGGGTGTGATGGTGTGGTGGGGACAGATGGCAGAGTGGGAGATTTCCGTGCTGGGTACCAACTGATTACAGCGGCCCTGAGAAGCGCGATAGTCTGGCCACTTTGAGAAGGTGAGAGCTGGCCCAATATATTTGGCTGAGGTGAAGGCAGACTGTGGTGGCCGAGGGGGGTGCACACACCACTCCAATGACACCCTGGGCAGGCGGGGGAGGTGGGCGAGGAGCCGGGAGTTTTCTGACACTGATAGCTAGTCCCCGGTTGGCTGTAACATTTGTTTCGGAACATCTGTCATGCAGATATGGGCCCAGGTGATTTATCTCTCTCCTGGAAGAGAAAATAATTTCTGGGAAGTTGGGAGTTCCTTTTAGAACTAACCTTCAAAGATCAGGATGGTGATGGTGGTGGTGGTGATGATGCGGATGGTGGTGGTGATGGGGATGGTGGTGGTGGTGGTGATGGGGATGGTGGTGGTGGTAGAGTTCATGGTGGTGGTGGTGGAGTTCATGGTGATTGTGATGGGGATGGTGGTGGTGGTGGTGGTGGTGGCAATGGGGATGGGGATGGTGGTGGTGGTGGAGTTTGTAGTCATGGTGAGGAGGGTGGTGGTGGTGATGGGGTTGGTTGTAGTGGTGTTCATGGTGATGGGGATGGGGATGGTGGTGGTGTTCATGGTGGTGGTGATGGGGATGGTGGTGGTGGTGGTGGTGGTGGTGACCGTGAGGCTTGATGACTGATGCCCAGGCAGCTGCTATCTCCAGTTTTCTCCTGGCTCACTTTCAGCTCCCTCACTGTCATCCCCTCTTGTGTCTTACAGGTCTACCATCGAAACTCTTTACTTCTCTCATTTTCCTCTGCTCAGCCTGCTTCCTCCTCCTGCACCTCCTGGCTTGGCGAACAGCTCAGTAGCCACCAGCCATCAGAGCTGGAAGCCCAGGAGTCCGCCCAGACTGCTCAGCCTGTCTCCTCCCCTACGTTCAGCTGATTACCACGGTCTGCTGATTTGGCCTCTTAACTATCTCTTGAAGCCCACAGTCCCCTGTCCATCTCCCCTGCCCCTGCCCTACTTGAGGCCACTTCACTCTTCCCCTGGATTATAGGAACAGCATCCTGACAGAACCCGGAGCCCTAACCGGCCTTTCTCTGGGCCACCCTTCCCCTTACTGAGGGAGAGGCAGCCTTCCCTGGGGCACACTCAACCATGCCACTGCCCAGGTTAAACCCCATTTCTGGCTTGCAGAGGAAGGGCATGGCAGAGATGACAGGCACAAGCCCATCCCCGTCCAGCCACCCAGCTCTGTCCCCATGACACTTCAGCTCTGCTCCTGCCTCACAGATTCATGTTTCTTTTCCTCTGCTCACACCAGTCCTTCTATTCTGAACACCCTCCTCTTCTTCTCTGACTGGTGCAGCACTTCCCAGCTCCTGTGACGCTTCCCTCTGCTCCCAACGCCAGAGGGCAGATCTGGTTTCTCCCTCTGCCAGGCACGCATCTACAACCGGTGGTCTTGCTTGTCTCCCCAGACTGCAACCTTCAGTTTATGCATCTGCCTCCTCTGCCGTGCCGTGAAGTTCTCCAGGGAAAGGAACCTGCTGTTCCCATCTCTGAATCCTGAGGACTTAGCACAGGTACATATTAGGTGCCTCCTGAATCAGGGACCAGGAATGTTAATCTCAGAGAGCTGTGTGGTGCCTGAAACTCTGCAGAGATCTGTACCCCCCATCATCTCATTTGATTCTCATTATCTTCTTGCAGGGTTGCAGGTGACATCTGCATTGTTTTACTGAAGGGGACACTGAGATCCGACAAAAAGGTGAGATGACTTTCTCAAGGTTGCCCAGAAAGATAGTGACCATGTCAGTCTAGGTCTCAACTGTCTTGACTCCTGTGTGGGAAACGTGTTGATTTCACACCAAGAAGCTCATTTCCTTTCTCTCTGAGAGGCTCTTGTGGCTGAGAAGTGACTCATTTATACAGGAGCTACCCACTCTCAACCCAGGATACCCGTGTCTTGGGAGGGAGTAGCAACCTTGGGTTCTCAAGTAAAGGCAGAGATTCTAGAAGGCACAAACCCATAAGCATGAGGAGAAGGAGAGAAGAGGCAAGAGTCACAAAATTTTGGAATCTGGAAAGGAGGCGGACAAGTGGTAACCAACTTAGCAGGAAATCCATCAAGGACTCCTGTGCTGGTATTGGGACAAGCTGAGAACGAACTTGATTCACACAGAGGAACCCTCAAAAGCCTCAGGACCTGGCAGCTTCAGGTTCTTCTGGAAGTGAGTATAGGGAGGGGGCGTGGGAGAAAGGATATCAGGTGAAAGCAATTCACTCAGAGGCAATTAGACCTCAGATCCTTTCCTCTGCTCCTTAAAGCTAGGCAACCATTCATTTCTTCCTATGTCCAAAGCAAGCAGGTAAGACGGAATCTCTGCACCGAGATGAGGGGTTGGAAGCGGAGTTGAGGGTGGAGGTCTGTACTGAAAACAGGGAGTAAGAGAACATTGTCATGCTTAATTCTTAGGTCCCCAGCCATATTCTGTCAGCTGCATCTGGACTTACGCCCTCCAGGAAAGACACTGGAAGGCTCTTCTCTGGGCGCAACAAGTAGTTCAGGGCGAAAGATCCACAGGGCTCAAAAGTTTACTCCTGCACATTTTGATCAGAAAACTCCTAAAGGATAAAGATACCAACCAAAATGAGGGGATGAACTAAGAAGGAGGAAGACATGAAACAGAGAGATGGAAAGGGAATCCTCAAAATGATGATTATGGGAGAATCCAGCATGGCCCAGGCAGCACTGAGGACCAGTCCCAACTGGAGATCAGAAGACTCCATGAAACGCTTGTTCATGGAAGTGAAACTGTAAGGAACACGGGTGTGCATTAATGTGTCTAACTCTCATTAGACAATGGGTGGCCATTTTGAGGCATCCCTTCAAATTTTTAAAAGGTAAAGTAATTCCTCAACAAAACAACTACCACAAAAAGTATGGTCATCATCAGACACTATCACCTCCCACCTGAGTAGCCACAGATGAACTGAGTAATCTCCCTGAACCCGTTTCCTCACCTGTAAAATGGGTTAAAAACATACTGCACATGATGGCTGTGAAGATAAGCCGTGATAAATATCTAAAGTGCTGCGGACTAGTGTGCCCTCCATAAATGTTTGTCCAGTATAGTCAGGGCAGGGTGACAGCCTGCTTTCTCCTTTTTGCCTAACAGAGGTCCCTTCTCTGCTCTATACCTGTCAGAGGTAGTTTTCATTTATTATATCTGTTGCTGTTTATCCTACATTTCCGGTGCCCCCCCACTCCCTCCTTCTCAGATTAGGGCAGGAAGTGCAAATTCAGATTCACAGTGAGGAGCGGGGCAGAGGATAGCTTAGTCTTTCCTCTCCGAACCTCATGAACACCCCAAGTTCACTTCTCGTTTTGGCCTCTAATCCTGTGCCTGCCCAACCTCCCTCCCCCATAGCCACTCTCACTTCCAGCCCCCAAGTTCCCCACTTGACTGCGTCCTTTCCCCTTGCTTAATCAAGCAGAGCTTTTCCTTCCTTCCTTCCTTCCCTGCCCTTGTAGGTCATCACACCCTAGACCCACTAGCCTAGAGGTGGGGGACCTGAGCCTGTAAGTGCAACCTGGCTGAGGGGCTCCTGGGAAGGTCCAGTCTCCAGCTGGACCTTTATATCAGCCCCAGGCTTGGCTGGAACATCCTCAAATGATGTGCCCTGCCCTGACCCCCCCCCCCGAACCCCAGGCTCACACTGACAGCTGCTCCTTGGCTTCTCCACCTCAGTTCCCCCTGGTGTGTAAGTGGACGCTGCACTCAGCACCCCCTCTCCAACCGCTTCTTTCCCTGTGTTTTCTCATCCTGTTTCTGACAGCTGGAAGATTGTGGTGCTATTCTAGGAAGGGTGGAACCCTGGGAAGGAGGAGCTGTTGGGGGAGGAGGGTGAACTCAATTGTACTCACACTGCATTTTAAATGTAGGTAGATATTCAACAGACAGTTGGATCCAGTGGTCCAGAATTCAGGGGAAGGGCCAGAGGGTGGGAAGCTAGAGACCCAAGGGTCTTCAGACTGTAGACATGGATGGGGGCCAGATAGTGCCCCAGGAAGGAGCATGGGGCATGTTGAGTGAGAAGGACAGAGGGCTGAGGGATGAACCCTGGGACACCTCACACTAGAGGTGGGCACAGAAAGAGGAACCGACTGAGGAGCTCCGAAGAGGCTCCTGCGGGGATAGCAGGAAGTGTCCTGCAAGGGCATCGCCTTGAGAGTGAAGCCAGAAAAGGTTCTCAAGGAGGAAGTGGTGACAACCTTCTTGAACGCTGCAGGGAAATCAGGTGAGAGTGAATCATGTCAGGGTCGTGGAGGCCGCAGCGGCCTTAACAAGGGAAGTCCCTGGGGTGGGGATGGAGAGCCAGACCACAGAGCGAAAGAGCGAGAGGAGGTGAGGAAGTGGAGACCGTGAAAACAAACAAGTCTTCCAGGAAAGGTTGCTGAGAAAGAAAGGAAAGCGATAGTCTGGAGGCCCTTGGGGGCCGGGGCCGTGGTAAGGGCTGCTGGGAAGGAGCCCAGAGAACTGTGTCTGCATGGGTAGAGACATCTCCTGATGCTCGGGAGGGGCAGGGGTGTGACCCCAGGCCCAGGGAGCTGGGTGTGAGGTGCTCAGGACCTTAGCCCTTCAGCCCTGGGAGGGGCCAGGACCTTGGTTCCCTCCTGCAAGGAAATCTTTAAACTTGTTCTGTTTTCCCAAAAGTGTTTTCCAAGGCTAGTGTGTATGAAGCCCCTCCTCCTACCTCCCTGATAACTGTCCTAGATGCTTTATGTACATTATTCCTAATCCTCTCACAGTCTCTGGGAAGAAGGCATTGCAAAACTCATTTTGTCCATAAAAATTACTGAGCTTGAGAGAAGTATCTTGTCCAAGGTCACACAATCAGTGAGTGTCTTCCAAGAGGCCAACCCACCTCTAAGGAATCCCCCGAAGCACTCACACGTGGATGCCCTCTGGTTCCTAGGGCAGCCGCTGTGAGCTCTGAATTACTCGGGTGCCTCTGCATGGGTTCCTGCCTCTGCCTGGAATGCCCATGGTCCCTTTCCTGTCACACAGGAGAGACTCAGCCTTCAGTTCTCCCATCTCCCCTGACCAATCTTCCTCAGCCTATGTTCCCACACACCCCGTCCATGCCTCTATGCCATGGACTGGGCTGTGTTGAAATGATTTGGTTTATTGTCTTCACATCCAGTCACTGGACCGTGAGCATCTCATGGGCATTATATGTCTTATCTGCCGTATCTGTCTTATCTATTTCCAGCTCCCAGCCAAGTGCCCAGTACATAGGAGGGTCTAGGAAACAATGTGCCAGATGAGTAAACGAGAACTTTCTTTTAAAAGCCAACAAGGACGATTTGAGCATTTAAATAAATAATGAGGGAGAAATGCAAACCACATATCGGACAAAGGACTCATATCTAGAGTATATACTAAATCCTCAGAACTCAGTGAGAAAGGAAACAATCCAGTTAGAAAGTGGACAGAAGACTTGAAGGGACATTTCACTAAAGAGGGTATATGGATGGCGAATAAGCACATGCATGAAGAGATTTCAGCATCATTAGCCATTAAAGACATGCAAATTAAAGCCACAATGAGATATCACTGCATACTTATCAGAATGATAAAATATAATTTTTAAAAATAGTGACAATACCTAGAAATGGAGTTACCAGGTTGTATGGTATTTCTGTTTTTAGTTTTTTGAGGAACCTCCATACTGCTTTCTGCACCTGATGAAAACAAAATCCCTGATTCAAGAAGACATACACAACCTCTGTTTATTGCTGTATTATTTACAATAGCCAAGATATGGAAGCAACCAGTGTCCATCAGTAGATGAATGGATAAAGAAGCTGTGGTACATATACACAATGGAATACTATTCAGCCATGAAAAAGAAAGAAATCCTGCCATTTGTGTTAACGTGGATGGACCTAGAGGGTATTGAAATAAGCCTGGCAGAGAAAGGCAAATATCATATGATATGATATATTTGTGGAATCTAAAAACAAAACAAAATGAATAAAATAGCAATAGACTCATAGACACTGGAAAGTGATGGTAGTTACCATGGAGGAGGGGTTGGGATGGGTGGGTGGAGAGGGGGAAGGGGATAAAGAGGTACAAAAATTCTCAGTCATAATAGAAGTTGGTCACGGGGATGGTAGTACAGCATGGAGAATACAGCCATGATTCTGTAACATCTTCCTATGTTGACAGATAATAAGTGCACTAGTTGAGGTAATATAATTTAATAATGTGGGTAACTGGTGAACCACTGGGTTATATACTTGAAACTAATATAAGGTTGTTATCAACTATACTTCAACAAAAAAATTAGTGACAATGCAAATGTTGGCGCATATGCAGAGACATTGTATCGCTCACAGCTGCTGAGAATGTAAAATGGTACAGCCACTTTGAAAAAAGTCCGTCGGTTTCTTAAAAGAATAAACATATACATACCATATCATCCAGCTAGTCTGGATGCCATAAGCTTAGGCATGTGTTTATATTTGCACTCCTGGGCACTTTGCCCTGAGAAATAAAAATATGTCCATACAAACCTCTACATGACTGTTCATAGCAGCGTTACTCGTAGTAGCCAAAAACTAGGAACAACCAAAATATCTTCAGTAGGTTAAGCAGATTTGGTGCATCCATACCATGGAATACTACTCAGCAATAAAAATGAAATATTGATACACCTAACAGCTTGGACGAATATCAAGGACATTATGCTGAGCAAAAATTCCAATCTCTCAGGTCACATACTGCATGATTCCATTATAGAACATTCTTGAAATGACCAAAGGGCAGAGGTGGAGAACAAATTAGCGGTTGCCTGGGATTAAGGGTGGGAAGAAGGAGAGGTGTGACTATGAAAGAATAGCACGAGAGAGGTCTTTGTGATGCTGGAACAGTTCTGTATCTTGACTGAAGTAGTTACCTAATTTTACGCACTTGATAAAATGACAGAACTCTGCCCATACATTGCACTAATGTCCTTTTCCTGGTCTTGACATCGCACTGCAGTTAGGTAAGATTCGACCATTAAGAGAAACTGGGTGAAAGGTACTTTGGATTTCTCTGTGCATTGCTACTTCCTGGGGGATCTACCATTATTTCGATATAAAATCTTGTAATTAATTAATTATAGTAACAGGTTAGAACCCACAGTAAAGGAAGAATCCCCGAGTCTTTGCTAATACAAATAAGTGAATAGATAAATGCGACGTGAAAGCTCTTACGTCACAACGAATACATACAGAAGGAATGTTGCAGTTGGAAAACTCCCTAGGGCAGCCACTTTAGCAATAACTGTTTCAGGCAAGTTATGAATGAATGCTAACATTGGCGGGCACAAGTATGATGAGAAACAAAATATTTATGTGGTCTCAAAAGTCTTCTCACAAGATAATGTGCATAGGGGAAGAGAATAACTTCACGGCGGAGAAAGCTGGCGGGGCTGACATCAGCAGTGAGGGGACACATCATTGTGTGCTTCCTGACGTGGTACACTGAGAAGGACGACATCATTTCCGCAGCAGCCTGCCGATGCTGCAGAACCTTATCTGATCAAAAGGAAGCCCCCTCAGACAAACCCATACTGAGGGGCCTGGGCGAAACGACTGGCTCATTCTCTTCAAAGACGTTGAGATCATTAAAAATAAAGAGGCCAAGAAACTGTTCCCAGCTGAAGGAGACTAAAGGCCCACAGCAACCACGTGCAGGTGGAATCCTGGATTAGAAAAAAGAGATTAGTGGGGCAATTGGTGAAATCTGAATAAGGTCTGTAGATGAGATACTATATATTGTAGAAATGCTAATTTCCTGAGTTTGACAACGATACTCTGGTTAGGTAAGAGAATGTCTTTTTAAGTAAAAACGTGCTGAAGCATTTAGAGGCAATGGTATTTAAATTTACTCTCAGATGCTTCAGAAAAGTTACATATATATACACATACACACAGATATATGTACACATGTTTATATGTATATATACATGTATGTGTACAGGTACACATGTACACACACATACATGTGTATGTTGAGAGAGGTATAAAGGAATTTATAAAGCAAATAAGCAAGATGTGGTAAGATGTTAACATTTGGGAATTTCTTTGTATCTGAAGATATTTTTATAAAGTTTAAAAATTTTTTTTAATGTTGAAACAAGTTAGTGGGACTTTTCACATATAAGAGATTGCTGTTGCTCATTTACTTGGCAATTCAAAATGCCTTCACACTCATTTCCTTCAGAATATCACATTCAGGCTGCCCGCCTCCCCCAGGATCCCAGCCAGCCTGACCTTGCCAACTCGGTTTTAGGGATTAGAAGAGGAAGGCCCCGTGGTGTCCCCCACCTGCCTTCCCCATGCAGCCCCGGTGACAAGGCCAGCCCTGGTCCAGCAGAGGTGGGAGATCTTTCTGTGGAACTTTTCTCTCAATACACTTCCTTCTGGAGGAACTGAGGGGCCCAATCAGACATAGCCTGTTTAGAAAGGCAGTGTTCACCCACCGTCTGGGGTGCCGAGGAGAGCTTGGGCCAGAGTTGGGACAGGTCTGTGGAAATGATTCTGGTTCTGCTCTGTAGAGGGAGCTGGCAGGCTTGAGATGGCTCTGGGCCTCTCCTGCCCCCCAGGCCCATACTCTTTGCACACCATACAGCTCAGAACCAGAAGCCAAGAAGCTAGAGGTCTGATATCCGCTGCTTTAAGCTAGCTGGGTGTCTATGACAAAGCCCTCATCAGCTCTAGCTCTCAATTTCTTCATCCATCGGGTGAAGCCAATAATAGGTCATCCTCTGCTTCTTGGGCCGGCTTTGGAGGACCTGAGTAGAGGCGTTCCCTGGAAACATAAGACAGTGAAGTTCTACTCTGGACCTTCAATGGGCAGGGCTTTGTACTGGAAAAAAGAAGTTCTACAGATGTAAGAGGTCACTTTGACCATCCTACCAAATGAATGAACCATCCATTCATCCGCTCATCCATGCATCCTTCCATTTTGACACCCATGCATCTACCCATCCATCCTCCCATCCATCCATTTATCCATCCATCCACTTATCTTTTCATTCCATCATCCTTCCATCCAGCCAACATTCATTCATCCATCCCTCTGTCCATCCTTCTTCTCATTCACCAAACAGTGCCAGACAGTGAGCTAGATTCTGGGGGATTAAGTGATTCCCCAGATCACAGTGACAGCTCACAGTCTAAAAGAAGGGCAGAGCCTGTAAACTACAGCATCCACTGTGAGCTACTGTGAAGAATATACAAGGCGGAACTCGAGGGTGGGGGTTGAAATGGGGGTGGGGGGGCACCATAAAAATGTAGTGACACAAAAAGGAAAGCTGGAGGGTATGTTACACACCAAGACAGTAGTGGCTGCATATTTAAAGCACCTTGTGGCCTGGTGGGGTGGAAGCTTCCAGCTGGAGAGGAGACTGGGAAGGGGGCAGTGCAGATGGTGAGGCAGCCCACGTAGAGCAGACAGGGCCTAGGGGACGGCCAAAGACATCCCAGCAGTACCATCCCAGGTCGCCCTCTGCCCCTGGAGGAGCGCGCCTGGCTTTCAACCCTCCACAGTCAGCCAGAGTGAAACAGCTCCGCCCTTGTTGTGTCTGGAGGCCGGGACTCCTCAGCTGGAAGGGGGAAAGCGGGACTGCCAGGGCCGAGGTGGGGCTGGCCGGGGAGGGCACAGCCAGGAATTCCGGGTGGCCTGCCCAGAGTTCTTGGTGGTTCCCCGCCTGGGGACAGCCGACCCTGCCCATCTGGCTGGCTGTGAGGGCAGGGCCCACCCTCCAGGAAACTGAGTGGTGTTCGGTTTCTCAGTGGCTTCCCCGCTGTGTGCAGGGAGGCAAGTCATCTCACTTCCCTGGACCTTGGTTCCCGAGCCACGTGAAAATGAAAGGAGCGAGACAAAGTGACTTCTTGCTCTTGCTGGCCTGAAGCTCTTTATCTCTGGGGCCTCCTGTTAAAGCATGGTTTGTGCTCTGAGTCTTCCTACCCAGAGACCCAGGGGTTGGGTGAAGTGATTTGACACCTTTCCCCTGGTGCGCCTCTCTCCTGGGCTTGAAGATCTCCTTGGGAACAGTAGTACCTCCAGCCAAGAGCTGTGATCCTCCAGGTCTGTCCTATAGGTGCCCGTGCCGCAGGACTGCTCGCTCAGCCCTCACAGCTGTGCTGTCAGGAGCTGGACGAGCCTGACAGCCCCAGCTCAGAGCATTGCCCAGAGGGCCTGGGCTTGGCGGGGCCAGAGGCTCCCTCCCGGGCCATATGAGGAAGTCCCAGGGTTCTCGGAGTGGGACTCAGAGGGAGGGGAGGAGGGTATTTAAGGTGAGGCTGCCGGAGATAAACTTTGCTGATGACACTGTTGCGCCTGAGGTCTGCCTGGGGCCTCGGGTTGCTGGCTTGGAGATTTTTGACTTTGATCTCCGGGAATTTATTTTAAACCTAGCTACTGGCTGAGGTGGCCAAAATCCCCAGTCAGTAGCTAATGAAACAGCCACCATGACCACCTGCCTGTCTGCCTGCCTGCAAGGCCTTCCTCCCGTCTGTCACCTCGTAACAATTTCATCTTGCGGCCACGGGCCTCCCACCAGTGAACCAGCCACCCCACTGGCGGCCTCAGGAAGTACCACCCAGTAATAGCTGGCTTCCATCTCAGTGTGCCCTGCTGGGTTTCCTGCTGGGGACCAGAGCCGTGGGCACCCTTCCACCTCTTCTCTCTTCCTGCTTACTCCAGGCAAGGCTTCAGGTCGCCGTCCACACAACCAGCCAGTGACATGCTGGGGCTCTGACCAGATCTTCCCTGGCTGGCTTGTGATGGTTCCTTGGGCAGTGGCTGTCCCTTTGCTGAGAAGTAAACTTCACTCACAGCAGGTGCAGGGGTGACTGATGTGTGGTGAGCACTTACGCTGGCCGGCCAGGGTCTGAGTTTTCCCCATGGCTGTTCTGTTCAGCCCTGGGCTTATGATTTCCATCTGGGATGGTCAGTGTTTTGTGTCAGCTGGGCCAGAGTGCCGTACCCAGTCACTCAAATAAACCCTAATCTAGGTGCTGCTGGGAAGACATTTTGTAGATGTGGGTAACAGACGATCAGTTGACTTTAAGCAAAGGAGATTTCCTCCAAAATCTGGTGGGCCTGATTCTATCAGTTGAAAGGCCTTAAGAGCAAAACTGAGGTTTCCTTGAACAAGACATACTGCCTGTGGGTGCATTATCATCCCCTGCCCAGGGGTTTTCAGCCTGCTGGCCTGGCCCACGCATTTCAAACTTGCCACAACCACGTAAGCCAATTCTTCTATGTAGAATCTCCTA
Organism: Phataginus tricuspis; assembly: GCA_029783875.1. NCBI lineage: Eukaryota > Metazoa > Chordata > Mammalia > Pholidota > Manidae > Phataginus > Phataginus tricuspis. The sequence goes on along the minus strand of JAQQAC010011331.1, from coordinate 6,834,174 downwards.
CTGCTTCTATTTCTTTGGTAGAAACCCTAATACACCACCTGATGGCAACTGGGCCAATGTCACATGATCAGTGAGCAGTCCTGTTTCCAAACATGGGCTCTTAATCTCCAGACTGCTACACTTTTACGGACGTTAGCACGCTGCACGCGGAGTGTCACTTTGTCGATGAGACTCAGAAGGGTTCAGTAACTTGCCCAAGATCACACAGCTTATAACAGATGTGCTGGAATTCCAGCCCTTCTCTGTCTGATTTCAGGGCCTGAAAACTTTTCACTGCACTCAGTGGTCTGCTGGTAAGTGATTAACTACTGGCTCTCTAGAAATCAATACACGCGTACATACATATCCATAGATATAAATTTGGTATGAATCTTACTGCTATAAAGGATTGAAGCACATGACTGAAGTAATAACAAAATGTACAATACTCCTTATTATAAATTCCATCCAGTCAATTGATTCTCACAGAATTCTTTTGTTACTTCCCAAAGTCTTGCATCCATAGCCAAATTACGGTCACAACTGACAGATGAGCGCAGTTCCTACGTGAGTATTCGCGGATATTCTCACTTAAGTTCCTGAGTTAGATGAAAGTGAAACAGTGAAGATATTTGTTGAATTTCGTGTGTTTAGCAATGACATTAATGACTTTGTTTCCTGAATCATACAATAGTTTTTGAATACTGGAAGAATATGTCCTCAATTTTTTTCACGCTAGTCACAATGTAATGGTTACAGACACAACACACTTTTATGTTTTACCTACGTTATTTGTATTTCACTGCCATTTTCTTAAGTCTAGAAAGTCACCAAAACATAACACTGGTCAAGCCCTAATGCTACAGCATCTGCCAATTTCCATGTAAATATTCCCACCATGGCTGATTTCAAGCCACCAACAGGAGTTACTGAAGGAGGACTTGGAGAGAGATGTGTCCTTGCACACCATACCATAATATGGCATTTCTATACACAGATACAACAAGTGTGACCAACTTCAAGAGCACAGTCATAAATTGTTATAAAGCAAACAGAAAGAGGTGCGTTTTTAGTATTCATTAGCTTTATTTTTAATATAATTCACTTACTTACAAATTTATCCAAGATCATTTTAAAATAATGACTGACAATCAGCTCACAGAATTCCTGAAAATTTAACAAACAACTCACAACCCTGTACGAGCTGTCTGCAAACACCTACGTCCATACTATACTTTAACCCATCTACCGTCAGAGCTTCTGCCAGTGATTATAGTTAAAAAACAACATAGAGCAAATCGTGGACTGTGTAGGAGGAAAAGGCATTTTGGAATGGTTTCCACTTCACTTGAAATAATAAGTGAGATTTGAATAGATTACAGGTAGGTCCAATAAGAACTAACGGCAGTAGTGCCATAAGCTCTTTCCCTATTATTGCATGATATCCTCACGGTGTTTTGTGGAAATCAGTGCTATAATTGTCCCCATTTTACCAATGAGAAAACTAAGGCACAAAGAGTTCTGTCCAAGGTCACAAAGGTGGACTGTGGTGGCTCCAGGTTTTGAACTCAAAGAGTTCCAGAGCCTTCACTCTTAGAAGGGCATTAGGGATGAAGTAATCCTTCTGGGTTTTTATTTAAAAGAAAGAACAAGAGAGAGGGTTAGAGAAAGGGAGTGACGTTTGAGGTTTAGATTCCCTTCCCTCTGCTGGTTCCCCTGTGCCTGTTTCTGCCCAGTGCTAGAAGAGATCCCCTAAAAAGATAAACCCTTGGCCTAGCTTCTTTAAGCATCACGAGTGTATCTCAGTACGTACCGACTTCTCCAAAGATACTTGGCCTCTGTCCCCAAGGAGTCCCTTAGGTCACATCCACAGCATTACATAGAGCAAGTTTCTGCCCTGCGCTCTAGGACTGGGGACATCTGCCTATCTTGGCTCCGTGCAAGGTGGCCTAGAGGTCAGGAGCCCTCCCAGGACAGTCTTTTACCTTCATGCCAGGCTGCTGGACCCTGAGTCTGCTTGGAAGCCCATTTTTGGTGAACTGAGAGGAAAAGTTTGCTCAAGCCAAGTCAGCAAAACCCTTTGTGGACTCACTTAGATGGTCACGACTCTCAGGCTATCCCACGCGCATGGAGAGTGGTCTAGAAGGAAGAGGGAAGAGAGAATGAGCCTTGAGGAGCCTGAAGCCTAGTCAGCCAACACCAAGACAATGGAAGGAAATGGTCCAGGATGCTGCAGGCCATGGGCCAGAGGCCAGAGCCATATATCTACATGTATGTCACATGGAGACATACACCTCCAGGGGGTTTGGAGAGGTCGGAGAGGCTCAGAGCCTGGGAATCAAGACATCAGACGGCCTCATGTCAAAGTCAAGGTTCTAGCCACTTACTTGCCATAGGACCTTTCTTATAAAATGGAGATTACAAAAAAGAGGACTGATGAGATAATGCCTAATAAGTGCTTAGCATGAGTGGATGCCCATTTAATCATAACCCACATTATTCTATGTCCTCTAGGTTCTTACTCAATGAGTTTTCCCCTAGGACCTACGATGTACTCAGACCTTTCCTAGGTGTGGAGAGAAAGCAGAAAAATACATGAGAGGTAGTGTGTACAGTGGGAAAGCTCACAGACTCCAGACTGGCCTCCTGGGCTCACATCTTAGCTCTCCCTCTTATGACTTCTGTTATTTGGGGCCAATTTCTTTATCATTTTGTGCCTCCATTTCCTCATTGTAAAGTGGGGAGAATTACAGTACCTACTTGGAGGCTTTTGTCCCTTAAAGTTGGGGAAATAGTCTGTCTTGCCTTCCTCACAAAATTACTGGAAAAGTCAGGCGAGGTAATGGATGTGAGAACACTCTGGAATCTAAAAATGACCCATGGTCGTAGGTACTATATTTGTTATTAGCAACAATAATAAAAGGCACAGAGTCCATGAAGAGGTTAAGATCTTGGCAGGTGGACACCCAGAAGATTCATTCAAGAAAGATAAGGAATTTTACTCAGTGTCGTGGAGCTTATTTTTGGGTGGGAGTTGGGGGAGATTGTCTACAATGGCGCCTGGAGAAGGAGATACCCCTGCAATCCACATGTCCCAGGACTTCCAGAGGGGCTTTTCTAATACACTAGCCCCTCTATGTCACTCCTTTACTAGTGACCCTCTGATGACTTCATACTGCCTGAAGGACCAATTCCAGACCTCCTGAAGGTACACAGATCCTTCAAAGTCTACTTCCTGCCAACCTTGCGACCTCAGCCCTAGATCTGTGGGTTCCCCCTCCCATGTTCTCTCATTCTCCTTGACCTTGACCAGCTAGCTGTATTCTCTGCCTCGGTTGTTCTCCATCTGGAAAACTTTTATTCATCCCTTAAGAAGCCACCCTTTCTGTGAGGTCTTCCTTTTGCAGGTAGGAAACTGTAGTCTACTGGCCCAAGGAGAGAGCAGGTTTTGCCCAAGGTGGGGTGGGAACTCGGTGGCCTAGCTGAGGCCAGAATATGGCTCATCCTCGTCCTTGCCTTGTGCTCAGTACCCCACAGCATCAGGGCTCCATGGGTTTGACCTGAGAAGGGCAATAATAGCCACACAGTACTTTGCCGAGGCCCTGCAGCACACCAGGCTCTACGCTAGGGACTAGATGTGGTTTCTCTCCTTTAACCTTCTCCCCTTTAATCCTCCTGCCACATTACACTTTAATTGCTGCTTCAAGAAGTTAATAACTCACACTTATCTTGGACTACTTTCACTAGGTTCTAACACATTATTTCTCAAAGTATGGCCCTAAGCAATATTTTTGTCTAAATTTCCTGAGATGTTTATTTAAAATACAGATCCCTGGGCACCCACCTCAGCCCTGCAGAATCAGAATTTCTGGATGTGGGATTCAGGAAGGTACATTTTAACCAATGACACAGGTAGTTCTTAAACTCACAATTGAGAACTCTCATGGACCGTCTTTGCATCTCCGAAGTGGGCCAAACACCTTATACCACAGGGCCTTTGGCCCTGCTGTTCTTGATAAACAGCCCCCACCTCCAACTCACTCTTAAGTCTAAGCTTCCTCAAGGAAGTCTTTCTGATTCTCTAGACAAGAAAATCTTCCCACTATACACTCTTTTGCAAGAGATTTTCCTCCATGGTAACTATCACAATGGTAACTTAGAGCAATGTACATGATGGTTTTTTAATGCCACTTCCCTGCTACTATGAACCCCTGTCCATCGTGTCCATTGGGTTGTTCACAGCCTCTAGCCCCACAGCTGGCACTCAGCAGGGGTTAAACAAGCAGCTCAGTTATAAAGCCCGGGAGGAGCCGCACCAGAATTCAACCCCAGACTTGCCTGAAGCCTGTCTGCTTCCAAGCCTCTACGATGAACTTCCCCAGAAGAGCAACAGCCCGACCAGATGTGGAATCCTAACTTTTGCTCCATTCTCCAGGCCCCTAAGTCACTCTGCTTACGTGCAACTAGTAGTTTTTGACAAATACTGATAGCCAATAATTAAGAAGTAGGTGAGAGCTTGGATTTTCTTCCACAGCCTCCACACCAGGCATGGTGATAATGAGTCACAGGCAGAATTGAGTCCCATGTTACTGCAAGCAGGCCCAGCCAGCCAGCCAATGCAAAGGCTCAGTGACGACCTGGGTCTCCATCCTGGTAGGTTCTCCATCATAGCACTGCCAATGAGAGTGCCCCCTGAGTCAAAAGTAGCATTAACGGTGGTCTGTTATGCTTCCAGCCAGAGACAGCCGATTGAGTCTGCTAGGTCAGGACCACACATGGGACCATTTAGGGACCAAGTCAGGGTCGCCTGTCCTGGGCTTAGTGCATTTTTATTCCTCCTTCAGGCTGAACATGTCTCCACCATATTCTAGCTAACTCATAGATCTCCAATACCAATGTACCAATGAAAACCCCTTTTCAACATCCATTCTGTTAATTAACAAAATCTCTATATTGATCAAAGATAAAAGTAAGGGAAGTTGCAGCTCTTGGTTACTGCCTCTGAAGATGAATTTCCAATTGGTGCAATCGATTATGTTGAGGCTATAGAGTAAAACCAACAAACGCACACATTTTTTTCTTCTTGCCCCAAATGAAGCATTTTAGAGACCATATAGTAACTCCACCAGCAGTGAGAGGCGACTCAAATCCATAGGTCTCTGAATTTCTGCTCTGCCATGTGAGCCAGTCCTCCACTGAGGCCTGGTCTGGCCAACTTGCTAATTCCCAAGCAAAGTCTGAAGGCACTAGAATTAGCTCAAAAGTTTCCTCTAGTCTTGATCTGGAGAGGCCATCTGAGTCTAGGCCTGCCGGAGACCGTAAGTGGTGTAGGATAGTGCTTGTCAGACTTGATTGTGTGTCAGGAAAACCTGAAAGACTAAAATGGGGGCAGGGGGAGAGAAAGAAAGGATGAAAACAAGAGGCTACCGGGTGTCCTGGCTAGTGTACCCTTCTGGGTTTTGTTTTTGCTCAGCTCTTCACTATCTGAGTTATTTTGCAGCTCTGGAAGTTGTCAAAACTGGTAGCATTATAAATGATTCTTTCCGTAGAAATGCAAATCACGTCCCAGGCAATGCCACTGATGATTGCCCTATGGATTTTTTGCCAGTTTTGTATCTATTTGTAAATTGAATTCAGATTCCTGATGACCTATATATGCATCTACTCTGCATTCTCCTTTGAAAATGATTATAACGGCTTAATGGTTTCCTTGTTAATTAATGATTTAAATAAAATTTCTGACCCAGATTCATTTTATGTTTATATAAGAGTCATGATTATCCTTTTTTAAAAAGATTTCTCATGTGCTTACAAGTCTCCTGGGTGTCTTGCTGAAGTACAGATCCTGATTCCAGGTCCTGAGACTGCATTGCTAACATGCCCAGGCTGCTGGTCTAGTCCATGGATGCCACTTAGATGTTAAGCTACTTTTATGATGATTTTCATTTTAAAACACCCCAGTGATATAATGTGTATGTGAATAAATTATTTCCGTACCTTAGGTTTGATGAATTACCATAAGGAATATTAGAGATTTTTCTGTTTTTTGAAATGACGGTATAATGGGACCCACTGTCCTTGCATGATTAAGATACTAGAAACTAGCCACCCCTGGCTCTGGATTCTGCCACTTGACCAGGGTTCCACCACCTCACCTGCAGTGTGACTCCCCCAAGGGTGCAGGGTTCTCTGTATGTTTTCGTGCCTTGTGGGCTCACACACTTCCAACTCTGGACGAAGTCTGTGAACAGGCACAAGGGGATGGGAGGTGCTGACCAGGGTTCCCATTCAGCCTGAGCTTGGTCACCTCCAGCAACGGGGGTGGCAGGTCAGTACTCTCAAGGTACTTCGGCCCCGAGCAGACCAGAGACTGAGCTCTGGGGGGTCTGCTGGGAGCCCCTTCTGGAACAAGAAGCCCTTCTGTAGGTGGGTATGCTGCCGGAAGTTTCCCTGGGTTCTGCTGCTCGGGCAGGTGGCCGCTGCCCTACCCTGTCTGACTTACCGCCCACACCATACTCGCAGGGGGAATCCCGGTGCAACACCTTCTAGGATGACAGTCTGAACTGCTGTATGTCATCACCCTCAGCTCCTGGGGCAGCAGCTTTGCGCCCCACCCCTGCAGTGTGCCAGGCTCTGGGAACCTGTGGGCCTATGGGCCATTCCTGCAGGGGATCCGCTCACTTTTTCACCTCCCTGGACCTGGGAAGAAGTGTTATGTGAAGCTGAGGGCCCCTTAGCCTGTATCCGGGGCAGGAGGACCAGAACGCGTTGGACAGCGTGGGCTTCACGGGGCTGGCTCGATCCCTCCACTGACACAGTTCTTGGGTGCGACACTTTCTCTCTCCAAGCCTCAGTTTCTTCATTTGCACTGTGGGACGATATTCAGGGCCAGTCCTGTGGCGAGGCTGGGCAGACAGGGTGTTGGTGAGCATTCTGGCAGAGTTCTTGCCGCTAAAACGCTCTTCCCTGTGCGGGACAGCCTTTCTCCTCGTGCAGAGGCTTCTCCGAGCACTCCCCTCCCTTCACACCTTGGCCCTGCTTTACTTAGTCATCCCATTCATCCCTGAGATTATCATGCAGTTGCTTTTACTTGTCGCCTGTTCCCCGCTGAGGGTCCGTCTGTCCCCCGCTCCCGCATCAGTGCCGGCACACCGACCTGGTGCTGCCCGGGTGCGGGCGCCCGACCCCAGGCCTGGCCTCAGAAAGCAGACTTCTTTCCTGCGGACTCTTGGCAGGCACAGCCGGCGTCTCCCCCCACCCCCCCCAGCCTCTCACGTAAGTCCAGCCTCAGGGTAGGTTTTCTACTCTCTGAATCAGAGAAAATCAGTTCCTCACTGTTCTTAATTGTTTCATGTTTTTCCAATAGGCCTAAGCCTGGCCTCGAGGCTTCCAGTCACTGGTGGGTTTCTCTGTTTCTCCGCTGCTGCTCTCAGAGCCACAGAGCAGAATGGCTGAGGGCAACCAGAGATGGGAGCTCCAGGCCCGAGGAGGACCCGTCTGGCCCCGGCCACCACTGCCTGGGGCCCGCTGAGCTGGAGTCCTCACGTGTGCAGGTCTGCCCCACCCTCGTCGCCCGGGCAGGACGGGGCTACTCCCCCACGTCTCAGATGAGGCAATGGAGCTTTGTGTAGTTAGGGGTCTTGCTCTGTCCCCTAGTTAGGGCAACAGAACCAGAGTCTGAGCAGGTCTATCTCACTTCAAGGTCAAGTGTTCACACAGGGTAGAAGCAGAAAGGGTCTAAGGGCAGAAGGGAAGAGAAAGGTCAGAGTTAGCTCTAAGGAGCTGACCTCATGGAGGAAGCGCCTTCTGAGTGTGGTTTGATGAGATGGAACCGCAGCCTGGGTGTCCCCTGGGCCAGATCACCTGCTTGGGCATTGAAGACCTCCCTTAGATGCAAAGGTCCCTCAATAGCTCTCCACGGCTTATAGGATAAAGCCCAAGGCCCTTAGCTGCACGGAGACGGCCCTCTGTGATCAAGGCATAGCCTGCCTGCCTTTCCAGTTATCTGCCCCCCACCACCACTAGGTCCAGCTTCTTTCCTAGAACCTAAAAAAGCCCTGCATTCTCCACCCTTTACCCTCAGCTTTTGCTCCTGGCCTGGAATGCTGTCAAAGGCTAAGCTCTCCTATAAGGTTCAGCTCAAAAACCTAACATTAGTGGTCTTGTACTTCGCCCTCAGAGCAGAGGCTGTAACTGTAAAGCAGAGACTGTAACCGTCCCTCTTTTACAGATGAGAAAACTGAGGACGGAGGTTATGTCTTGCCTGGAGTCACACAGTGAAGTCGGGGAGTCTGGAGGCATCTGTACCTCCCCTCCCCCTTTCCCCCTGAACTGAACTTTAAAGGACGTGGCTTCTTTAGGGGGTGGAGGTCGGCCATAAAACCAGAGGTCCTAGGCCTTAGGGTAATCACCTGGCCCCAGTGCACCTGTTCCCTGCCTTTGATGAAATTTAACAGATGACGTTTTCTGATCCAAGGATGTGATTCATCCTTGTTCTTGTCCCAGTGGGAGCGGGATCCTCCCAGCAGGGGAAAAAGTCGGCATCCCTTTGTGTTTAGGGGAGTTGGAATGGAAGACAGTGGAAGAAAGGGCTTGGGGCAAATAGCTTTGTTGCAGGAACTCTGTTCCCGAAGGTTTGTTCAGAGAGGATCTGCCACCTCGCACCGTGGCTACCCATACCTTCTTCCCAGGGCCGCCAGTGGCCTGAAGGTCCACCCTGCTTCCTTGTTCTTCTCTGCGTCTTCCTTCCTCACTCCCTCCTGCACTCAAAAAGGCTGGGAACTTCATCTTTAAGCACCTCTCTGCCCCCTCCATCTCTCCCCTCCCTGCACCTCTCGACCTCGCACCTGCTCTGTCTTACAGCATCTGCCTTCCCACCGAGGTATCCTTGAAGATCTGCTCCAGCCTAATTCGGCCTCACTGTCCTACCCTCCAGATACATCTTTCCGTTTTACAGGACAGCATTTAACATGGAGGAATGTGTTGATAATGGCGGGATTTCAGGCATTCTGGAGCCAGACTTATGAGCGGCATCTGGCCTTCCAGGCTCCAACAGACCAGGAATTCAGCATGTTTAAGAGGCTGCAGATTTATTCTCTGCACCTAACGGCTAAAAGAAGGCATGTCTTCTTGGCAGCATGTATGTCTGACTTCTTCTCAGCTAATGGAAAACTACTGGGGTTGAGATTGATGGGGTTCTGACCTGGACCTCAGTGAAATCTGATGACTTAGGCAAAGTAGAGAGGTCCCAGGTGTTCAAAGAGCCACACCTTCTCTCCACTGCTGGCTGGCTCTCCATGCTGGAAGCTGGCAGAAAAGCAGACAACTTGGTAACTAATATTGTGTAACAGGAGTGGGATGAAAGTCACATGCTTGCAGTCGGGAGGCAAACAGTGAAAGCATGGAACAGACTAGAGGAAGTAATAGGGAGTGGTGGGGACTGTGGCAACTGCTGAGTCCTGATGTGCCTAATGTAATTCAAAGGAAAATAGAAATACATTCCAGCCCTAGGCTGGCTGTTTGCCAATATTTGCTAATGCATTACAGGTTCCAAACCTCTCTGCGTGTGATTTCATTGAATTATCATCTCTGTTCTCCCTTTCTTCTACTTGGCATATAAGAAAACTGGGCCTTAACAGAGCAAAGATGGTCTCCTGGGCTGATTTCAGGCAGTGAGTTATGGAAGCTGGTTTGAAAATATGCAAAAAGAGGTCTCTGCCCCCAGTTCCTCACCCATCATCAGGGCTGAGGGTTGAAGTACAACTGTTAGGGTCTGCCATTAGGGTCATACTCTGTTCTGACTCAGGATTTCCATTCAAATATGTCTCCCCCACTTCTCCCCATATGCTAATTCCCTCCCACTCCTGTCAACACATTCCATTGTTCACTCTTCACCATGAGGGAGGTCATGGAGGGGCTGACAGTGGGGCGTGGGCACGGAGGGCCAGAGGAGCACAGCCCCTGATGGGAGAGAGAAGCCTAGAGGGGAGCTTGGGGGCACGGAGACCCCATGTCAACTCCCACCCCTCAGCTGCACGCCTGCCCCTCACTCACTCACAGGAGAAAGCAGTTAGTCATGGAGACACTGCCCCGAGGTCCGCATTCAGACCTGCGCCTTACGGCTTCCTGAGCTCACTGGAGTATAGTTTCTTCCTTGGTGGCACTGCAGTGACATAGAAGTGATAATAATTGCTGGCACCAAGCACATTTCTATGTGCTTTACATATAGTAACTCATTTAATCCTCATAGTGTCATCCTAGAAGGTAGGACTGTCATTCCCATTTTACAGATGAGGGAATGGAGGCACAGTTCCTGCTTATGCAGAATTTGGAGACTAAATAGGTTGAAGAAGAGACCGAGCTGCTCATCAGCTACCAGCCTGGTAAAGGTCATCCATGTATTCATTCCACAAGCCCTGCCTTCAGGCACCAAACTGCATGCCAACATTACAATAGGGCACATAGGCCAAGAAACTGATTCTTGTGAGCATTGTTACAAATGATACACGAGAAATGATACATCAGACATACAGACTTTGGGAGCCCAGAATATGGGGAAGCCTGGGAAGACTTCCCAGAGGAGGTGACACCAGGCAGAGAAGGGGCATTTCTCAAAGTGAAAATGGCAGATACAAGGGCCCAGGGCGGGTATGAGAATCACATCACATGGAGAGGCACCAGGAGGGAGAGTGTGGTAGATGTCAAAGCGGGAAGGCAGAGGGATCAGGTTTGGGATTACATTATAGGCCAGGGTGGATGTTTAAAGTCTGTCCTATGGCAACAAACAGGTCTTGAAGGAGGTGAGTGAGTGCTAGCTGTTATAAATTTTTTATTCCAAGTTTTTAATAAGTTCAGGATTCAAAAAGCATAAAATACGTATAGTGAAAAGTTTCTTTCAACTAGCCACCAAGGTCCCTTTCTCAAGGTCAACCACTGTCTTTAGTTTCCTATGTGTCTTTCCAGAGATATTTTATTTTATGCTTATATAACCAATCTATCTTTCTCAATCCATTTTTTTAACCTCAAAGATGGCACCCTCTTTATGCATCTTTACACCTCGATTTCTTTTTTTTTTACTTTAAGATTATATCTTGGCAAAAAAAAAAAGATTATATCTTGGCAATTTTATCTATTTTTGCAAAGCTGCATCATGTTGCAAGGTTAAATCACATTGTACTTAATTTAACCAGCCCCTAATGATGGATATTTGGTTTTTTTTTCTAATCTTTAGCTCTTACAATAAATGTTGCAATAAATAATCTTGTACATATGTAATATCCTACAGGTGCAAATACAGCTACAGAAAAAAACATTGCCAGAAGTGGAATCCCTGAGGCAAAGGATATATACATTCAATTTGCATGAAAAAAGAAATCTTTATTGAAGTTTAACTTACAAAAAGTTAAATGTACACCTCAGTAAGCTCTGCATGTGTACGCACTTGTATAACCATCACCCAGACGAAGGAGTCAGTCACTATAGAGCATCTCCAGCACCACCTTCATTTTTTGTGCTGGTTAGGACCCACCTTCTAAGGTAATTTACTATCTGAACTCTGTCACCGTGGATTGGCTCTGCCTGTTTCTGAATTTTATATAAATGGAATTATAAAGAATCTATTTGTGCCTGATGTCTTTTGTTCAACGTTATGTCTGAGACTCATCCACGCTGTTGCGCGTAGCTGCAGCTTTTCTCTTTCATTGTTGGTTGTGTTCCATCATGTGCATGTACCACAGTTCACGCATCCATTCAACTACCGATGGGCACTTGGGTTGCTTCCAGGATCAGGCTGATATTAACAGTGCTGCTCCAGACAATCTTTTAGGGGACATTAATTAACACTCGTGTTTGTTGGTTATATGCCTAAGAGTGGAGTTGGTGTGTACATGTTTAACGTGGATGGATACTGCCAAGTTGCCCTGCACAGAGGCTGGCCCAGTGTGAGGTGTGCCTGTTTTCTTACTCTGCGTGAAGTGCCCAGCTTAGCACAGTGCCTGGCAGAGACACTCAGTAACGCCCAAAGTCCTAAGAAAATGCTCTGTGAGTCCTACAGACCCACTCTGAGCAAGAGATTATGATTTTTCCAACACGTCTCACTTGAAGAATCAGGTGAGACTGAGGAGGAGTTGGGGAACCCACCTCCACCGAAACCTCTTTAATTAGTAATGATAACCCCTTCCGCTCATGCGGCTCTGGCCTTCCAGAGCACTTCACACGCACCAGTGGTTCTCAGCCCGGCTCACACTAGGACCCTCTGGGGAACTTCCCCAAAACAACAATGCAGGGCCCCACCCCCACGATTTGTATTTAATTATTCTGGGGTGGAGCACAGGCATCGTATTTTATACTCTCCCTAGACAGTTCTAGCGTGAAGCCAGACCAGAAACCACTGACTACACGCGTATCAACCTCAGAAATGGGAGAAACTGATACAGTGCTGAGGGTGGGGGGCGAGGGGCTCATGGAACAGTATCTACACCGATGCTCTCCTCTGGGCCAGGCACCGTGCTAGGCTTTACAGCCCTCACTTCATTTAATGCTACGTGGGAAAGACGTGAGGGCTGTCATTCCAGGGCACGAATGGGGAAACGGGCTGGGAGGCTGGAGTGACCCCAAGGCCGCCCAGCTGGTCTGTGGCAGTGCTGGGTTCAGAACACAGAGTGTCTCACCACAGACTCGGCACACACGCTCCTGGCTGCTCCCAGCCTGGCCCCCGCTGGGCCTGCAACAAGCGACTAGAAGAATAGACACCAAAACCTTAATGTGGATATCTTTGGCTGATGTGATTATGGGTAATGTCAAGACAAGTATGATATCTACCTGTAGGATGGGGCTCTGGAAGGTGTGAGAAAATGTCCCCAAATAAAAAATTGCTGCATTGTTTTAATTTGATTACATATGTTCTTGCAGAATAGCCAAAAAATGCAAAAAATTAAAATAAAGCAAAAGAATGAAATCTCACCTCTCAGATGTAAACAGTGGGAAATTTGAGGGGCCTCGTCTTTCAGACAAGTCTCTGTTCATCAACACTCGTACAGGTTCAGAGAAGCCTATTTTCCATCAATGCATCATGCAGTAAGCACGCAGCTTTACAACCTCTTTTTAAAATTCAGTGATAGGTCATGTACAAATCAACAAATAGAGATGCCCATCACTCTTGGAATGGCTGCATAGGGTGCTAGAGGTGCGTAATAAAACATTCAGCCATTCTCCTGGCGAGGGGCATGTGGGTGGTTTCTAACCACATCTTGTTTTCTGTGTTGGTAAATGAACATACTATAGTCTTATGAAAAGTTCTGGAGGAAAGTTTTTTGGCTTCGTTTTGTTCTTATAGTGTGAACAGTGGCTGAATTTGGGTATGTGGATGTGTGTAATTGTGAGTATCTGTGGGTTAAATTTCATTTAAATAAATTAATTTAAAGGGTATTAACCCCATAGAGATGGTCAAGCTCTTTCTCTCCACACACACACACACACACACACACACACACACAGAGGCAGGTGAAATGTGGTTGCAAAACCCTCTTGAGCAGGGCTCGGCAGAGTGCTTGAGGAGACCATGCAGCCAGCGACCAAGGTCAGGTGTTGTCTGCCAGCTTGGGCTCTGAGCCCACGGTTTGCTACGAGCAAATGCCTGTGGGTAGTGACAACACACACACACACACACACACACACACACCCCAACCAATCTCATTCTCTATGCACACAAGACACTGGGGTGGTAATGGAATTGCATGTCCAGAGCAGGCATAATCGAATGGCTGAGGGCATTAAGTCCTTGATTAAACTGGATGTTCATTTGAAGGGACAATTAACCCAGCTAATATTCCAGGCCAGCCCAGCAGGTCTGTCCCCATCAAAGGACATACTGAACAGAAAATGAAGTGGCTGCATCACCTTTGTAGAGGAAAGTAGGGCCTCCGGGGTCTTTACCCAAGGCCCAGTGCCCAGGTCAGGCTGGGGCCATGGGTACTTCAAATCGAGGAGACTCCAAGTCTAGCCTGGGGTTATGGGAGTGTAAATGGAAGAGGACGTTTCTTCTGGGGAAGTTTTCTCTCACAGATGATAGCCTCCCATTCTGTGTGCTTCTGTCACATTTATATGTAACTCTCGGAGCTTCAGCAGCCATCTTGTGACTATGTGGAGACCTAATGGGTTCTGCACTACCTCTGGGCTTTCTGCTGTCCAGCTTTCTCATTGTTTATGCCACATGCCATTCCAGCCACCAGAGGAAGGCCTAGGCCCTTCACCTCTGGCACAAGCTCAGCTACCTTGCGTTCTTACATCTGCAACCTTGGACAGTCCCTCCTCCTCCCTGGACCCCAGGCAGGAAAATGAGGTGCTGTGAGATGCCCCTGAATTTGACATTCTCAACATGCAAGCTTCCTGCCCCTGGTGAATGGTGGGAGCTGGGACATGGTCCAGGAATTGTCACACACATTGTGCTCCCTTCCCGACTGGGCACTCCTTGAGGGCAGGGACAAGCGTGTTAGCATCCCAGTGCCAGCACAGGGCCTGGCATGGAGCAGGACAGTGGAAAAGTGTGCAGGAAGAGGCACAGCTGGGTCAGCTGAATGGGCACTCATGGAGCCTCCCACCCCATGCCCCCTATGCCCCAGATTTAGGACTCAGAGTTCTCTCTCATCTTGTGCTCACCTCAGCTGCACCAGGGTAGATTCAGAAGTAATGGTGCCCAGGCCCCCCGAAGAAGTGAATCAGAATCTCTGAGCATAAGCCCTGCCATCTGCATTTTGAATTTTGCCCATGTCATGCTAATGCCCAGGGAGGGTGGTGGACTGCTGCCCTAGCGGCAGAGAATCTCCAGGCACTCTGGACAGACTAAAGTTCATAGAGCCCAAATGAAAGCTCTTTAGCCATCCCTCTGTTTCCAAGCTTCCTGTTCAGCTCAAAAATACAGCTTTCAAAACCACCCCAGAGTTTCTGATTTCAGGGGTCTGGCCCTGGCCCCTTTCTGGTTCTGATGCAGGTGGTTCTTGCTCCTTCTCAAAGCAGCAGGGGGCTTCCACAGCAGAGCTACAAAAGAAAGATGGGACCCCCCCCCAGTGCGCGTGCCACTGGCTGCTTTAGAATAGCTGTCATCACTGATAGGTAACCCTGGTCCCCCAGCCCCTACACCTCAACCCTCAGACATAATTTAAAAAACAATCTGATCCTATTCCTCCCCTCATCCAGCAGTTCTGATGATGAGACCCTGGTCCCTAATTTGGCGTCTGGCCTAGCCTACTTCCCATCCTGAGCCCCCCCACCAATGACTGGGGCCTCCGCACGCTCAGTTCTCTCTGCTCTGTTCACTCTCATCACCTCCCCTCTAGGCTGGGCTAAAAGTCCTGTTCACCTCTCAGAGCTCTCCTGACCCTAGATGGGATGGGTGCAGGGTACTAGTTTCTCCCTCCCATAGCTCCCACCAAACCATACATTTCGGGAGGGCAGGTCCTGGGCTGGTGGTGTGCACCATTCTGCCTGGTAGCCCACATGTCTGCTCAGGGCCTGCCGGGTAATAGGTGCTCAACAAATATTTGCAGAATGAGTAAGTGACATAATACAAACACACACTTCTTCAATCTCAGTGATTCTCACTTTAAATAGGTTTTTCAGCCTCACTAAGTGAGCGGGCAGGGGAATGTGTAATTGAAGATGCTCAGAAAGGGCAGAATGACAGCTGTCCCTTGCATGCACGTGCATATGCAAATATGTGTGCGTGCATGTGGGTATATATGGACATGCATGTGTGTGCGTGCATGTATGTGTGTGTGTGCATGTGGTATATGGTAGTCAGAGGCTGTACTTAGGTTGAACTCAGAGACAGCTTTGCCCAGGGCCTTTTCTAAACAAACATGCAGTGGCTGCTGGGGGTCTGGTTTTTCCTCCCTGCAGTGGGGCCCTCCTCCAGGTGCCTGCAGAGTGCGGCGGTACTTGTAGGCTGAGTGCCCATGGGAAAGGGGAGAGAAGGGGTCTCAGCTGTTGGGTTTGATCAGAGTAGATCTTGGGGTGGTAAAAAGAGCATGGCTTCAGAGCCTCACTGGAGTGTGTTCAAATCCACTCCCTGCCCTTTCCTAACCACCTCTGTGACCTTGGACCATTTCCTCATCATCCTCCTTGGCCCAATGAGAATAATGCTGATGACCCACCCAGCTTGGGGTGGGGTTTGCTCATAGGCGGGACTGGCTGATTCTAAACGGGAATCTTTCTTCAAATATCTGTCTCCTCCTCTTGATCCCCCAGTACTGCCCAGCACAGGGCAAGACATAGCTGGTGCTTAATAAAATCTTGCTGGCTTGATTTAGCATGTAGCCCAGAGACTGCGACAGCATAGGCACTCAAGAGTTCCCTTTCCCTCCTTGAAACAGGGCTGTCCTGAGACTCGGCGGGGAACTGGGATCATGGCCCAGATGTATGTGTATGTGTGCATGCTTTCATGTGTCCCTGTCCCTGTGACCATGAATAAGTACATACCATTTTCCAGGGCCTCAGTCACCTCCCAGGTCCAAGGGGCTGAGCCCATGGTGCTTTGCGTCCTGCCATGTTAAGTTTTGCTTTGTTTGAGATGACGCTGCCCAGGAGTGATGAGGTCCTAGATGGGGTGCCCTGGGGGGCTGGTGCAGACCAAGGAGCTGGCTGCCAGCACCAATCTGGCCTGCAGAAAGGGGAGCTGTGTTCCTTTCTTACCTGCCGATAATAGAAAGCCGCTTCTTCAATTGAGCTGTTTCCTTCTTTTGCCCTAAGCTATGAGGAATAGATTGGATGAAAATTATCAAGCCTCCTCGTCTAGAATAAATATTCTTGAAATGGAGCAAGTTATAAATAAGCAAGCAGCCATATCCTGTGTTATGAATATATAATTTCCATCTTTAATAGCAGACTAGGCCCTAGGGACTATCTGAAAATGGCCTGTCTGGTCCTGATATTTTATGTTTAAAAAAATAAAGGCCCCCAAACTTTTGTTTCTTAACCCTTGGAGAATTAAGGCTCTGGGGGAAATAATGAGAGTAGAAAGTCACAGTGAGTCCATGTCCCAAGGGCAGATACTTTATTCTCAGAAAACTGTCAGAGACTGCAGGGGCACACACGGATTCAGAGTAAAGCCTCAGAAGGGCAGCCAAGCTTGCCTTGTCCCAACTCCTTATTTTATAAGAAGTGGAGACCCAACGAGGCCAAGTGGCTGGCCCGAGGTCACCCAGAAATGCTAGCATGCAGGCCTGTCCAATTCACCAGGCTGTGGGCTGGCCCTCCAAAGCCTGGGGACTCCCAATTCTATAGTCAGTGACTGATGAGGAACTTTGCCTCCAGGGGTGGCCCACACCATGGTTGGCAGGAGTTGCCTTGACTCAGAGGCCCAGTGAGCATTGGAGGCTGACTTCTCCTGGGTAAACCTCCTGTGTTCAGTCTGCATCTCAGCCTGGAATTCAGGAGCCTCTGATACCTTTCCTTTCTGATTCTGCAGCCCCAACACCCAAGAATTAGGATTGCTGTGTATCAGCCCTGTCTGGTGTGCCACCTGGTGCCATGAAAAGACAGGGGGGCTGCGGGGCCCCACAGATCCCAACTGACCATTGTCTCCTCCGCTTACTAGCTCTGTGATGCCGAGCAAGCTGTCTGCTCTTAGCTGGCTGTGTTTGTCTGTCAAATAGATATGGGGACGGCTGTGAGGATTGAACGAGAAAATGTATGTAAAGTGCCCAGGCTGAGGCCAGGCAGGAACCAGGTGCTATGAAGTCCATTCGTCCTCCCAGGGCCACAGGCTCTTCTTCCCCGGTACACAGAACTCCTGCTGTATGTCTCTGGACAAGCGGAGTCACATCTCCGGTCTGGAGACCAGCCCCTGGGAGCCCCTGGACTGGATGAGCCCAGGGATTTTGTGTTTATTCATCTCATTTCCCAGGGAGAATGAATATTCTCTAGAGTCCCACCCTCACCTCCCCGGTCCCCAACGGGGTCCAGCATAGGGTCAGCCATGATGTAGGTGTTGCATTCAGGGCACACTGATTGAACATCTACTTAGTTCCAGCACCAAATCTCCTAACAGCTACCAGTAATCAAGTGTCAACTTTGTGTTACACTCAGAAATGCATTGACTCATTCAGTCCTTAGCATGACATTCCAAGATGGGCGTTGTCGTCCCCATTTTAAAGGTGGACAAAAAAGGTTTGCTAAGGTGATTAAGTAATCTGCCCAAAATTAGGTAGGCATGGCCCAGCTAATACTAACCTAATGCAAAACCTCTTTTCACTCCTCTCCATCGGCTTCTTGCAAGATAACCTGCTTTCTTCCAGGATCAGAGGAAAAGCGGAAAATGAATGAATTCAGCAGCAGGTCCCCTAAATGGTGGGAGCAGGGGCGGGTGGGGGAGATATTAATGCTGTGCAGTGCGCGTGTTAAAATGTAAATGTCCTCTCCTGTGGGTCTCGAGGTACACTCATAATTATGAGCCAGCGTCTGAGGTTCTGATTTGATGGCATTAGCTTTAATGGCTTTATTTTTTTTTTTAAGCTGTTTAATTACTAATCAGCGCCGCCTTGCAAGCTAATGTGAGATGTGTGCTTTGCGTCTGGGGACAAGGGCCTTCCTCAGTGGGCAGTTGAGAAGCCTGCCAGGGGCCATATGCTAGGCCAGCTGGTATCCCTCCCACCCTGCGAGGTCCCCCCACCGCCAGTCCCTAGGCTTCTCTTCTATTTGACACTTGTCTGTGAAATCGCAACTGGCTAGCCTGGCCCCTTCCCCCTGACCCCACAAAAAGGGAAACTGAGGCCCCAAGGGGTGCCATGGGATGTATGACTAGAATTTGTGGACTTTTTTCTTACTTGCTAATTGATTTCTAGAACATATACTCATTTGCATTCCCGATTTCAATAGGCAAAAACTTTCCAGTGCTAAAGCCTCATTTTCTGAAGCTAATTTAGGTCTCATTTTCATTAAAATCTTGGCAACAATCATGCAGTGGAAATTTTTCCCAGGTCAAAGAAAAATCTTCAGCCAGAGAATCGGGGTGTCTCCTAGCTCCTGCTGTGTGTCTCTGGACAAGCGGAGTCACCTCTCTGGTCTGTGGTTTCCCTCCACAGTCAAATGAGGAGATTGAATTATCTCAGTATTTTTCCAAACACTATTCTATAAACCATGCTGTAAAGCAGAGCATGCCACAAGATGTAAATATTTGTTATTCAGAAAAAGAATTTTTTTGAAAGGTTGTATGTTCTAATAAGTTTGGCCAAGGCTGGATTCAAGTTAATTAAGGTGTTTTTGTTTGTTTGCCAACGTGTGTGCTATGGGCCTTTACTCTTAATGCGGAGCCGCGTGGCCCTCTGAGAGGCTATCTTCCCATGGCTCATTGCCAATGTCTTTTGGCGCACTAGGGCTCCCAGGAGCATGGAGTGGGAAACCCCAGCAGGGATGGGCTCCAGAGCTTTCTCCTCTGCCCTCACTCTCTGGGGCTTCTGGGACTCTAAGACGTAGGCAATGAAAGAGACAGCTCTTGAGACCTCCTCTGAGCTTTAAAACTTGGACCACTCACTCCCCCCAAAATGTCACCATGCTCTTATTCAGGGGTACCCTCAGATTATGTTCTTGGTGTCCATCTTGGGGCCTTAATTTTGCTACCCCTTGGCCAGAAAACCTGCGTGGGCCACACCAAAGCCCACCATGCCCTGTCTCACTGCCCTCGCCAACCTGTGCACCCTCACCCGCCTCTGCCCACCAGGGCTCTCCCCGAGCGAGCACATCTCTTTATCCTCCCCGATCCTCACATGCCTAGTCCTGCCCCCTCCCAAAGCCTGCTTAGAAGCAGTGGTCTCAGTGCCTTGGAAGGAATGCAGGCTTGGAATCAGAGCCAGAGTTAAGTTCAGTCTTTGTGACTTCCTTGTCCTATGGTTCTGCATGAATGCCGGACTTTCTTAATACAGCAATAAGAAGCGATCGTGGGACTGACTGCCTAGCTTTGGGGTAAAGATGAAAAGAGCCTGACATTTTACCTTAGCCTAAGTTCCCTAGAGAGCAAAGGCTGAGGCAAAAACTTATATGCTACTTCTTTTTTAAGGAGTGCAATTCCGGGGACAAAGGAATGAGGGAAATGACGAGCAAAGGTGGAGAGGGGAAAAACCAAGAGAAAATGAAAATACAAGAGAATGCTGGCCACCAGGGGTGGCAGACATGACTGGTCGGTCTCGTGAACATATCTTTCAAAAAGCTACATGGGGACTGTATCTTAGGACGGTCCAGCCAGGAGGAGAAAGGGAGAAGAATGTACCTGCAGGGTCCTATATCTCATTGCCCAAAGGAGCATTGCTCGCCGCCCTGTGGGGTATTGATTTCTCCGTACTTCCTGGTGGCACAGGTGTGGGTCCACGTGGGTCTTGTTGTTTTCAGGCCTCAAGACCAACAAGAGAGTCCCGGAGCAAGAGCAATATGTGAGTGGCACAGACAAGAGATAGAATACTCTGCCAGTGTGCTGACATCAATTTATCGGTCACAGAGTTGGCCATGGCGATGGGATATAGAGGAACAAATGTCTAGGACCCTGGAGACCGGCAAGGTCAAGAGGGCGGGAAGCAGGACATAGGAAGTGTCTGCCTGTCTACTGCCGCCCCGCTGGAACTGTTCTGCCCTCACTGTGTCCTGCTTCTATACCATATGCGGGGCCTCAGCTTTTTGTGAAAATAGAATGTTCTGCTGCAGCAAGAGAAGGGACCAGGTCAAATGAGTAGTCACAGAGCCTCCTTCTAATCTCCAAGAAGACTTAAGGCAAAAGGGTCAGCGAGCAAGCCTCAGTCCCTGCACCTGTCGCTGGCCCTGAATACCCATCACATCTCACCTCCACTATGCAACCTTCATGCCCTTCATCGCCAACCAGCTATTTGGTTGACCTGTTTAGCCTACCAGGCAGGGTGACCCAGACCACCCTCCCTAAAGGATCTGAGCCCTTAGCTTGCCATGTCTTTATTAAGCTGTTATTGCTACTTACAAATCCTTTTCATCAGACAGGGGGGCACCTAGATATCCCCAGAGAGTCCCTGTCCCCTCGGCAGGAACAACCCTCACTGCTGACAGCCACCAGAGCAAATGACCCCTGTCAGATGCTGACTCCTTCTCCGGCTTGCTAGTCCACGGACACGAGGGACCTGGAACACCGGGCGGCAGCCACGGCTTTGAGTCCAGCGGGACACTTCCAGTGTTGCCTCCAAGGAGCGTTAGCCCCACAACAGACGTGTCCACTGCCCAGAAGTCAGGACCCTTAACTTCACAAGGTCCACGATTTTGTGGAGACAGGCATAAGTCCTTCCAGAGAGCCACTGGGAGTGATGGCAACTGCAGATGGACTTTCATCCTTTGGCTCCAAAACCCATGGATTGGGAACTGTGGGAACTCAGCGCTGTTTATTGCCCTTTTGGTTAGGCATCAAGACCACATTCTAGGTAGTATTCCAACCCCACAGGGGTTTGTCCCCAGGCTGACCCATTTCCCCATTGTGGCAGGCCCCTGCCTCCAGGGGATGGGTACATGATAAGACCATGGACGCTGTGGCCATGTGCCCATTGTCACGCCTCTTTTGCCATATGGTGGGTCCCTTCGTGGGAGCCGTTGAAGTGTGGGAAACTCTGCAGGTAGATACAGCCTTGTACCATGCGGTGGAGCTGGTGGAGGAACTGAGAGAAGGGAGGAAGCCCCCTTCCAGGAAGGACAAATCACTGTCTCCCAGGGACAGGGTAGCTCTACGGTGGTCAGCCCACCAAGGAGTGGTGGGCTGGCTACCCTTCTGCAGGGAGGGTCGCACACCGAGGGCTCAGAGAGCCTTTGTTGGCAGGTTTGGCATTTCACAGTGGCAGGGATGAGATGAGCTGTGGGGAGAGGGGCCCCTGCTGTTGGGGCTGTTGCTGGCCCCCCCTTGCCACCATGGCCGATGGGAAGGGGAGAGAGGCTGGCTGATCCCACAGGATGAGTTGTCCTACCCTCCTGATAGTTAAATGTCTCCCCCGCCGTGGGCATCAATGTGGGACCTGAGGACCTGCCTGCTGTGCGCCTAGTCTCCTAAGTCCATTCATACACGTTTTCCTCAGACACACTTATCCCTGATCTTCCAGTTCCCTTCCTTCCAGGCCCTTGACCAACCAGCCAAGCCATTTACCATTGTGTCTTTACATATGCTTTCCCCGGGGCACCTTGTCTTGTTGCTCTGCCTGCCAGGGGCTGTCTTCTCCGCTGCCCCTTCGGGTCATCCAGATTGGGACTGTTATACAACATGGTCTGCATTCAGCTAATGGTGACATGTCACACTGACCCATCTGTGAACCAGGCCCGAGTTCTCTTCTTCCCCATCAGGTGATCCCCGAGGGTCCCTCTCCCACGAAGTCATAGGTCGTGCACGGAGAGGGTCAGTGGGACAGTCTGGGGCACCTGTTTGTGTAATTTACTTGTACCTTCTGGACACAGATGGGTTTGATCCCAAATGTACCATTTCCATCACAAATAAACTACCCAGCCTCATGACTTGGCACATCTGATAACACCCAGCTCATGATGGGCGGGCCCAGTCCCATAATCACTCAGTCTCCCATGCCAATTTCAAATAGTACCCAGAGCAAGAGTGTTCTACCACGAGCATAATGGCTTTGCTCGGCACGTGGGGATCTGTCTACAGCCCTTCTCCGGGTACTTGCCAGAGACCCCACTGAGCGTCCCTGTCTGCTGGGGAGTCCTCTAGCAGAGGTCCTTATGGGTCAGAGGGACCCAGTGACGGGCGGCTCAAACCACAGCCTGAACGTGCTGCAGAGCTCCCTGTCGATCTTAGAAAATCGCCTTGCTTTTATCACATGCAACTTATAAGATCCAGCAGGAGATAAGCTTTTATTTTTATTACTTTTTGAAATTTAATTTTTGAATACATAAAATATTTTTCAAATAGTTCCAAAGTTAAAAATATGGAAAAGGTATAAAATGGTGTATGGTGAGTAACCTCCCTTCTACCACTGATTTCCTTTTCCAGCAGAAAACCACTGTATTTAGTTTCTTGTGGATTGGTCTAGAGATATTTTATGCTTATATAAGCGAATATGTGCGCGCGCACGTGTGTGTGTGTGTGTGTGTGTGTGTGTGTGTGTCCAACATTAGGTTACACGAAGCCTTGAAGCTTTTGCTTG
Organism: Phataginus tricuspis; assembly: GCA_029783875.1. NCBI lineage: Eukaryota > Metazoa > Chordata > Mammalia > Pholidota > Manidae > Phataginus > Phataginus tricuspis. The sequence continues at coordinate 6,811,051 of JAQQAC010011331.1, read as the reverse complement.
GTCCCTTGGCAGACTTGCTCCTAAGACGCTTCTCCTTTCAGAATCAAGAACCTCATGCTGTGAGAGCTGCCACCCACATGGAGAGGCTACTTGGGGATGCTCTGATGACCAGCTTAGCAGAGCCCGGACTTTGAGATATCCAAGCCCATACACCAGAGAGGTGAGTGAAGAATTCTCTGGCTGGGTCAAGGTCCCAGCAGTTCAAGCCACCTCCAAGCATTCACATCTTCCTCTCTGAGGCCCCAGACATGGCAAAGCAGAGACAAGCCATTTCCACTGGGTCCTGTCCATATTCATGACCTCCATGATTTATTAGGAGCTTAATAAGTTAGGCTTTATTTTACCCCACTAAGTTTTGGGGTGATTTGTTACACCCTCAGTAACTGAGACAGCTAACTGGAACAGAATTTCTTTCCCCTAAAAGCATGACTTCATTTCTCATTCGTGTCTAGCTAAGGGTTAACAGATGAAGTCTAAATCCAGTGGATATTTCCCTAACTTGAGTCCATAAACAAAGGCAAAGCTTTTCTAAGACTGGGACTGGCTATAAAAAGAAGATCCCTTGACTTGAAGCCCAAGGGAAAGAGTTATATCCAGTTAGGAAATTCTCCTCTCAAGGAAGGCCAATCTGGCCATTTAGCTCTGGGCAGAGCGCTTGGGTACGAAACTCGGTGGAGGAGCCGAACCTTCCAGTAAGGCCCCCTGTGAAGCGCTGAAGCTGCCAAGGAGCTCCCAACACCGACGTGTCCTCCTAAGGACACAAAGAGCTCCCACATGCACGCTGTCAGCCTGGAGACCCGCCTCCAGCGAGTAGGCTTGGGAAGAGAAGGGACTGTGATATCCTGGAGAAAGCAGATTTCCCGGCGTCCTGCTGGGCCGAGGGGAACCACCCACAGGGAGCTCGCTCTGCTGTGCTCAGGATGTTATTGTTTGCACGGAGGCCTGGCTTGTTGCATCCCCTGGAGCCTCCCTCCATCCAAAAAGGCCTCGTTATTTCCATTTTGCTACTGTGAATCTGAAGTTCAGAGTCGCTGAAGACCACCTAAGGGCCTCATAACTGTTAGGTGGGAGAACCAGGGGCTGAGACCCGGGTCCCTTTATTCCTTGTCTGGTAGCCCCGGCCCTGAGCTCATGGTCACCACTCCTTATGTTTGCAGCGCCCTTTAGAGCCGGCAAATGCTTCCATGTGCAGCATGTCAGTGGGGCTGCAGGACCTGCCCCGTATCGCCGCTTTATAGATGAGGAACCTGCAGTTAAAGCGAATTACCTGCAGTCCTGTGACCGAGCAAGTGGCAAAGCCATTCCCTGTGGGTCTCCTAGCTCCAAAGGCAGCAGTCCCCGCACTCCGCTGCCTCTCATCGTAGAGCAACATCAGTGAATCCCTTCCCTGCACCTCCCTCCTTTCTGCCCTGCCTCCTGAAACACACGGGGGCCTGGCAGGGAGGTCCCTGCTGGCAGCCTTTTAGCAGGGATGTTCCTCTGATTATTCAACATTATTAAATAGCCACAGCACACAAAACTCTGTCTAGCCCTTCATGACCGCAACTGACGTGATAGTAAAAGGGCCTGGCACACCAGCGTCAGGTCTCCCACCGTGCCCGCTGCCCTCTCCTGGGCTTGGGGAACGCCCCACCTGCAGCCCCCACCCCCATCAGAGAGATGTGAGCTCATCTCCCAGGTGCGGCCACAGGCGAGCAGAAACCCTCGGGCTACAGTGTGATTAAACTCTCTGTTGTGAGAAAGTGACACTGTGATCTGATTCATACCAGTAAATATGTGATTTACATTTAATTCTGAGTAACCTTTCTGGGCTCAGCGAGGTGTGAAGGAATCTGATGGGGCCGGCTCCGTGGAGGAAGAGACGATTCATATTCATTAAGACCTCCACATGGGCCAGCTGAAGGGTGACAGCACCCCAGCCCACCCTCCTCCCTCTCGCCCTCCAGGGTCACGGCTCTAGGGAGGTCACGGTCACGATGGCTGCCACTTGGGGTGGGGGGTGCAGGTTGGAAATTGGGAGGAAAGTAAACGGCAGGCCCCCACGTGACACTGTACAGGCTGATGACAGCCCTCAATTGCTGCATTAGCTCTATTGATCCTCTGGGGTGGTGGGGAGGCAGTATTGATGGAGGAGGCGGCAGGTCTCAGAGGCCCCGGCTGATGTCCTTTGCACACATTTATAAGGCACTGTTCAGCCAGCTCTGAACCTACAGGCCCGGGGCAGAGAGAGAAGTGCCAGGGAAGGAAGGCACCCCGGCCCCTCGGGGCACTTGTCTGGGCTCTGAGTACCCGAGCCGGGGTCACCACAGGTCAACATGGGGAACCCGCTGAGCTTGGGGGGGGGCAAAAGAAGTGCCCTGAGGAAAAAAAATGTGCTTCTGCCATGGCAGAGCTGTTTGGGCACTGTCAGAACCTCAGCTTGTCTGTCCTCTTAATGGGAATATCTGTAATGGTAATAACAGTTCTGAGAGCTGGTATCTGGTAAATGCTTACAGACGCAGGCTCTGTGCATAGTTCTTATTGCATCATTACAGCAGCTTTCTGAAGGGGCCTTAGCTCTTACGTCCAGTTTGTGGATGAAGACACGCATCCCGGTTATGATCCAAAATGGCAAGCCCCGCTGGATAACGAGCAGACTGGGGCCAGGTGATCTGGGGTCATGGCCTGTCCAAAGAGACCCTTACCCTACTAGCAAATGGGGCTCTTGTCAGCCCCTGACACCGGAGTCGGGTTTTGTTTGGATGAGACGTTTTTCCAAGAGGGCAGGCCTGATGCTGTTTTGGACCCTTTGGAGGGACTAGAAGGAGAGAGAATATAGCCTCAGACCCTCTGACCTCTGGGGCCTTTTGGCCCAGCTGGGGACTCACTGGAAAAGATGGCCAAGGGAAAAGGGCATTAACCATCACGGCTGAAAAGGCCCAGGAAGAAGCTGGCACGGAGGCTGGGAGGGGCGACTGGCCCGGGGCAGAGCAGCGGAGGCGGACAGAGCACCTGCCAGCCAGGCAAAGAGGTGGAGAAGGGTGTCCCTGTCGTCCCGGGGAAAGGATGGGTGGGGTTGAGTCATGAGAGGCGAGGAACTCCAAGGGCAGGCAGAGTTTCTGTATGGCAGGACAGAGGAGGGACTCATCTGTCCCCCCTGGCCGGGCATGTGAGTGACTTTGAACTTATTCCTGAGGACAACAGGAGCTATTGAAACCTTTTAGCCAGAAGAGTGTTAGAACCAAATAGGCATTGAAAAGCTCCTCCAGCTGTGCCATGTGGAGCGGAATACAGAGGGAGAAAGGCTGGCCGGGGGGCTGGAGCCATCCACCCAGGGGAAGGCAGGGCCCCCCACCTGGGCGGGGGAAACAGGCTGGGCAGGGAAGGGTCCGAGGTGACTGGCTGAGCCGGATGTGGAGAGGCAGCACCGGGATGACGCCATGCTTCCTGGTGTTTGCAGTCGGGAGGACAGGGGGCCCATGCCTGGCCCAGACTGGAGAGCACGAGGAGCTGGTTTGGAAGGAAGGTTGATGCGGTGCATTTTGGAACCGCTGAGTTTGAGGTGGCTGGTGAGATCTGGGCACAGTGGCATGGTGCCCCAAGGGGCAGGAGAGACAGGGGGCAGGTGGGCAGACACCCTGGTTAGGAGGTTTGGCTGTGGAAGAAAGGCCAGGATGGGGCAATAGCTGGAAGGGACCAGCAGGTCAAGATAGGGGTATTTCCCAGACAGAAGAGGTTTAACTCATTGAAATGCTGAAGGCCGGGAGAGAGCGGGAGACGGGGACACCAGCCCAGAGGGGCTGCTGGGTGCAACAGGTGTCTGAGGCGCTGGTCCAGGTGGGGCAGGGGTCCTCTGGTGGAACCAAGGAGGAGGGGCGAAGGGACGGGCGTGGACGCCCACACACCTGCAGGTGTGGTGGAGAGGACCGGCGTGATGCGGTCGTGCAGAGGTGAGGAGCTTGGGGCAGCGGGGCCCGCATCTGCGGCCCGGTGGGCCTCCATTGCTGCCGCCTGCTCCCTCTTTCCTTTTTCGATGCCCTGCTCACCATCCTCCTCCTCCTCCTCACTGTCCCTACCACGGGCTCTCTGCCCTGCATCCCGGGCAGGAGTGGTGGTGGGAAAGGACAGCCGCCTCGCGGCCCTTGGCCCCGGCTACCTTGGGAAGACCAGCAAACATGGGAGAGGCAGCAAGGACGCCCCCAAGAGGGAGCTAGGAGGCCGTGCGGCGGAGTGGGGCCCATCGACAGGCCGCTCCGGAGAGCCGGGGTGGATGCAGGAGGGTGAGACGGAGGCCCGGGAGCAGCAAAGACGCCCCCCTCCGGGCTTACACACGGATGCCTGGGTGGCTAGGGGAAGTGGGAAGGTTTGAGCAAAAGCACAAAAGTGCAGAAAAAGGAATTTCTCCACAGGTACAGGCCAAGCGTCCGAGATGGAGCTGGTTCCTCTGTAGGGATCCTTTAGCTAGAGAGTAATCAGGGGTGATAGTGACAAGATGGACTTTTAAAAAATATCTGTACTCGACATCTGCCATGCAAAATGTCGCAGAGTGGCAGTGGAATGGGCACCCAGACGGGCATTGTGCTGGGATGGCCTGTCATGGGGTGCCCAGGGAGCCACCAATGGGTGTCACCCCACTGCCCTGGCAGGCACCCCTCCTCCTGCCCACCTCCTTTCCTCACAGTCCAGAACAAGGTCTCTGTCCACTGATGCCACCAAAACACGGGGCCCACTGGGCTAAAACAAATACTGGCAAGCGGGGAGCGGGCCCCAGCCTGGGGCTGCCAGCTGGCCTCTGGCACCGTGTTGCCCTTCCGGCTGTAACTGTTCACTTCCCGGGGCGGGTGTCTCAGGCACTCAGGTCGGGGGTCCCCAGGTCCCTGCTCCCTTCTGGAGAGAATGGCTGTGATCCGCCCAAAGGCACTCCAGTTTATTTTGGTCTTTTTCCTTTCACAACATAGGCTGGGGAGAGAGGGCAGAGGTTGGGGGAAAAGGGAAGAAAGGGGGAGCCTCATGGAGTTATCATGAAAATTCTCCTCTCTTGGAGAGCTTGGCTAGCTCTCTGTCTCTTGCGTCTCCAAATCCAGATCATTGCTTGGCTCGCCGGCCTCCAGAAAGGCAGGAGGTGGGGCCGCTGGAGAAGGCTGTGCGGTATGTGCACTGCTCCAGGGCGCCCTGGCGGGGGATCGGGGCAGGGGGCAAGTGGGGTCCGAAACCCACCTTGGCTCCATTGGCCAAGACTAATGCCCCGGCATGGACTGGGTCTACAGAGGGGGTGTCTTTTCCTAGTTCACACAAAGGCACTCTGTAGGCTAGCTGAGTCCCACGGAGAAGCTCGGGCACCTGCCCCAGCCAGGGGATCTAAGATGACCTGCACAGACAAGAACCTTCTAGCAGCCTGGACGTGCTGCTCCAGTGATCTAGAGGGGAGCTGGCAGTCAGGATTTCATTTTACAGGTCCCATGGAAGGGCGGGGTGTGCAGAGTCGGGGCGCGGTAGCAAAGGGCCTAGGGAGGACCAGAGAGGACAAGCTCAGGGCCGGGGTCAGAAGAGGTGCGCAGGTCACGGCCCCGACTGGGCAGAGCCCCGAAGCCAGTTCCCAGCCCAGGTTAGCCCCTGCTCTGTGGGGAGACTCTTGGCAAGTCACTTTCTCTCCCTGTGCCTCAGTTTCCCACTGTCTAATCCAGAGGAAGGGAGGGGATAGAGCAGAGCGATGCCTTGGGTCTGCAGTCAGCAGAGGCGGAGTTCTAGCTCTGCCACCCATTGGATCTGGACTGAGGTCGGGTCATCTGACATGTCCCACCTTCATTCTGTCCTCTACTCAACAGATGGTCATGTGCCTCCAGCCTCTTGGCTGGCCACGCAGGCCTGAGTTTGGGCTCCAGCGCTCCCCGCCCGCCTGCCTTTCCTTCCTGAGGGGGAATAAATTAGAATTGGACTTGTCACTCCTTTGGGTGAAGGGGTTTCTGTTTCCATCAGCTCCCAGGGGAACAAGAGAAACAGGAAAATTATAGTATCAGCGTGGAAATTAAAACTGGAGGCATCTCATCCACCAGGGAAAGGGCATGTTTCCTCTTTTTTTTTTTTATTATTTTCTTATTTTTAGTCACTATTATGTTGGCAAGGAGGCCCGTGCTCATTAACCTGTATTGCCGGAGTGGAGACTCTGAAACTGGCTGGTGGATAAACCTGTCCCCCTCCACCATTGGTTATTTATAGCCTTCCTTCCCTCTGGTGAATTCATTAAATTGTACTGTGGCCTTAGACACTGGCTGTTGTGTTTAGCTGAGTGTCCCTTTGAGGCCAGCGGGGGAAGCTGTGTAGAGAGACTGGAACGGCTGGGAAGGTAGAGCTCCACCTCCCCCAGTCCAGCTCTGAGCCCTCTCCAAACCATTCCTGCTCCCAGCAGGATAGGACTGAGGGGGTCTCTGGACCCCCAGCTTCACTTTAGAGGCTTGAGAGGTTTGGGATTTTAAAAACCAGCCATTGCGTTTCTACTTGCAGAGTTTGACAATGTTTTAGGGGGAAAAAAAAAAGTCCAAAATGCATATCCTTCCCTCAGCAGGGAAGCAAGGGCCTAAGATATCAGGCTTCAAAATTCTCTGGGCCCAGAGCAGGACCCAGCAGCAAGAGCAAGGATGCCTGCGGGGTGGGGACTCGGGTGGATGGGCAGAGACGGGAGGGCACCCGCGGGCACCTGGGAGCACAGGTGGGGGGAAGGCTGCACAGGGAGCGTGCGGGCCCCTTCAGGGTGGGTTTCTCAAGTCCGGCCTTCCACTTCACCGATGGGGAGACTGAGGCCCAGAGAGAACAGCATCTGTTCATTCACGCAGCCGCCCGTCCCTTCCTCATTCAGCACACGTTTATTAACTGCCCAGTCAATGTGCAGATTAGGGGGCCTATTCTGTCCCCCCAGTGGTCACACCTTTTCCCTTCTGCCTGTGTAACTGGGAGCTGACAGGAAGCAGTGGGGGCCGTGGCCGCTGGGCTGCACCGGGCCCGTGCTGGGCCCACTGCAGGGTTCAGTTCTAGTTCAGGTATTTCTCTCAGGTTATTCTGGGAGGCAGGACTGCAACCAGGGTCGCAGCCACCCCCCTCCTCTCCCCACCAGCATTCCCAGGGCCATCCCCAAACACACGCACGGTGTGGAAGGAGTGCCCTGGCCTCGTCAAGGCAGCTTGACGCCCACCCTGTAGGGGCTCCGACCGCAGCCCCCACAAGGGTACTCCTGTGTCCTGGAGCCCAGAGCCCCTTCCCCCATCTCGTCCATACCCAGGGTCCAGACCCCAGGCACGCACAGGGGTGAGCCCTTGTCCTCTCCCACAAGCCCCTCACAGGCACACCCACTGTCCAGATTCACAGTCACCTGACCTGAAAGCAGGTGGCTGATCACACTGGAGGGGCCCTGTAGGGACCCAGGGCAACCCCCGCCACCGCCCTGCAAGATGTGCCGCAGTAACATAAGAGCTGAAGACAATCAAGCGCCAAAAATCTCAGAAAGAAAGAAACTTTGACCCTCCCTCTGGTCCCCAGCTGCATAAAAGGCTTTCGCTATAGGAACTGCTCCAAGAGGTAAGCTGTCACATATATGGCCACATTATAATATGACCATGGTACGCTGCACAGGGAGGAACGTGGCTATGCCTGTTAGACTTCCTCTGTGTCCTTGTGTTTCTATGTGGCTTACCAGACATTTGTTTACCAAACATCTGCTCTTTCACGTTCCTGGGAATCGCTTCTCTTTTCCTTTGCGTCTCAGACCCCCACCACCTCTTCCTTGGTTCATAATGTAGACCTCATGTCCTTGACTGTCTTTGGAATCCTCACACATATGTAATTAAACTTTGTTGGGTTTTCTCTCTTGTTAATCTGTCTCACGTCATTTTGACTCTTAAACCAGCTAGAAGAACCTTGAGGGGTACAGAATATTTCTCCCTCCCCAACACCTGCTTTGGGGATGCCTGTGTCCCATGGAAGGTGCACATCTGCTTCTTTCTTCCCCCAGCAGTGCCGACTGGCTCAGAAGGGGGCTAGGTTTGGGCCACACCCCTGAAATTCGGCAGCCTTTACTCCTCAGGCCATGCTGGGCCACTCCTAAGTGCTCACAGCCATGGAGCACCAGGTAGGCCTCCATCCTGCCTCAGGACTGCATCCTGCACCCCAGAACGGGCCTCCCAGGGTGGGCTAGGGGTCTAGCCCTCTGTGCCAGCCCGGAAAAGGGGTTAGGCATCGGCCCTCTTTCAGAGCCTTGAGTCACCTTGCTGAGTATCAATGACTGGTTCTCATGAGCAGCGGCGACAGTGTGAGAATCACCACAGTGAAAGCCGGCAGGTCGGCCTTCCTCTGTGCGGCACATGATGTGAGCTGCCGAGAGGGAAGTGCCCCGGCCTCTGGCTCAAACCCCAGACCACCTCCTTGGGATCGCCCCTCAGATGGGCACAGCCCTCACCCTCCAGACCCTGCTCTCTCCAGCTCTCCCGTCTTCCCTTGGTCCCCAGCGCTGAGACCAAGTTCTCTGGGTACAGTTTGGTGCCTGGAATTACCTCCTTGTGCCGGCAGTTTGTCATTTGTACCTTCAAACTAGAGTGCAGCTGGCTAATCGCCATGGCGATTAGGTGATTGCGGGTACAATTAGCATCTCTAGCAAAGCAGTGGGAGAGGGAGAGGAGACAAGAGGCCAAGAGGGAAATCAGAGAGGAAATGCAGACAGACGCAAGGGGGTGAGAGAGATACGGAGGGGGTGGGGAAGAAAGGGAACGAGAGGGTGGACACAGAGCAGGGAAGGGATGGCTAGAATGAAGAAAGCGGTGAGGACAACAAAGAACGAATCACGAAGGCCCATGTCCTGGAAGAGTGATGCCCTAGAGGTGAGGAGGAGCCCACAGCACGGGAGGAAGACCGGAGGAGTGAAGCGGGCTGGCTCGGGGCTTTCTTGGGACGCTGAGCCTGGGCAAAGGAGTGGGGTTGCCATAGCAGACAAAGGGAGATGGACATCCTGGTAGTGGATCCGCAGAGAAAGGTCCCAAGGTGTGAGACTCGAGCCTGGGGACCGAGAGAGGCCAGGTGGCAGAGCTGCCTAACAGGACTTCCGGCCATGGTGGAGATATTTTGTATCTGCACCATCTGATGCAATAGCGAGTCAAGAAGGAAGCAGCCTGCAGACTGGAGAGTGAGGTGCAGAGGGGGAAGACCTGCTGCAGGGGTGCATTCTGAGCCTGCACCAAGGGGTGGGAAGGGCTGTGGCCTGGCCAGGGCTGTGCATGCCAGGCTGCGTTTGGGGAGGGGAGATTGCGGCACGCCCCGCACTGCCCCTGCTGTCTCCTTACCAACTTTCCCTGCCTCCCACCACACCCCAGGCCCCTGCCGCACTTCTCCACTCTGCCTGCCTAATTGTTCTCCCTGTTTCCATCTCTGCTCCTTTGCTCCATTTCTCTTCTTCCCTCCCTTGAGTCCTTCTCAGTTTCCTACCCTCACAGTGTTTGCCCACCTTTCCTCCTGTGCTAGAACCAGACATTCCAACCGACACGAAACTCCTGCCTAAGGACTGCCATGAGGGATTTCCAGAACGTTCTTTTCTTTGCCAATAACGGGGCGTGCCTATGAAAACCCTCAAGACCTGGGATGGGAGGTCCCTGAACTGCACCAGCAGGGTGAGTATATCAGCCCTCAGGCCAGCGGAGGTAACGGTGGGCTTTGTAGGTGACAAAGGAGAAGGGTCCTTGTATAATCCATGTCTGAGCATGCACATACATCTGTGTGTGTGTGTGTGTGTGTGCATGCCTGTGAGGGCTTTGCCTTCCTGTTCAGCCTGTGGTCCCAGAGTGCAGCATTCTGGGGAGAGGTGCGGAGGCGCTCCAGAGTAGCTTAACTGGGGGTGGTCTGCATCCGAGTTCACTGCAAAGCAGAACACTGTGGCTAAAGCAGCGTGTGACGATGGCAGCTCCCTCCATCCCTGGAACCCTGTGGTGGTATGAGTCTGGGTGGCCTTTTTCCTTGTTTCGTCCGCAGTACTTGACACAGGCCTGGGCAAAAAGGGGTGGGTCAATCGGAGGAGGCCTGGAGATGGCCAGGATTCTGAGTCTCTGAGCTCAGGCATGTCTGTCTGCTCTCTGAGAGTTGGTGCTGCTCAAGTCCAGACAGACAGTGGGGAGGTACAAGCCAAGAGCCTGCACCAGGGCCCAAAGCAGGAAGGTAGCAGGTGGGCAGGAAGACCACGGCCTCACATATTTAGGCCCAAACTCACCTGCCAGGGAGTGGGACTGCCTCCACCTCCCCACACCCGACTCTCGGGCTGCACATTCTCATTTGTGCCCCCGCATGCAGGCACACACATGCACACACATGCACACACATGCACACACATGCACACACATGCACACACATGCACACACAGCCAGGGGAGTCCTCCGTGTTGATTTCAACTTGATGTCACCTGTATAAATCTCAGGCACAGAAAGCCCAGCACGGAGCTGTCTAGAACCCTGTTTGGACTTCCCTAAGTTAAATCTATTAGTTGTTAGAGGTTGGGGTGGGGGACACACAGGACAGAGGAAATAATAGAAATCTGCTCTGTTTAAGAAGAAAAGGGATTTTCAAAAGTATCTTAAGTTAGTGCCAAAATCAGTGTCTGGGAGGACCAGTGACCCAAATGTGGAGACTACGCAGCTGGGACCAGACCCCAAAGCCACACTGCCAGACTGGCTGTGGGTCAGCACAGTCCTCTCAGCCAGCACACTTGCTGTCGTGGACACTGGGCACAGGGAGGCACTCTGAGTCCTGCCCAGAGCTGCTCCTTGGAAAGGGGACCAGGCGGCTGCCTGATGGGGCCTCTCCATGCCCGCTTCAGCACATGCTTCAGCTCCGATTCATGTCTTGTGTGGGGTTCCACGTTAGGCCGAGCAATGTCCATAGCTTCTCCCTGGCTGCCGAGGAGGCGGGAAAACAAGTATGATTTCCTGAGGACGGAAGAGCAGGAATCCAAGACAAAGGGAAGCTGCCGGTAACCAGAAACGTTGACAAATGCCCACTAGCGCCTGACCAAGCCCTTTATACGGTCACTCCCAGTGGCCTGCTTGCCAGCTCACCCCTCCAGCCCTTCACTGAGGACCCAGCCCTGTTGCCCCTGGGCCTGTGTGACCTGCCCCAGGCAGCCTTCGGCCTTGGGGGCCCCAACTATATGGCAGGTTTCTAGGGCTTGCGGGGCGGGGGCATCAATAAACCACAGGCTCTGCTTTTCCGGTGACATTTGGCTTAGGCTGGGGCTGAGGTGGGCCCTTCTCAACACCTCAGCCTCAGAAATACATGCCAGCAGGCGAGCTTCTTTAAGAAGGGCTCCAAAGGGAGGCGCCAGAGCAGCAGAAGGGCCCAGGAAGGGGCGAGTTTTAGAGGATGGCATCACCTCCTCCAGGAAGGCTGCCATGATTCACCCTCCAAGAGGACTGATAAAACCAATTGCCCCTGTATGCTGTTTCTGTATCTTGCAAAACCCTTTGCTGTTACACCATCATCCTGCACTGTATTTCTAAAAATGTATTTGAATGAACACTGTTCATACGACCATTGAAATGAATACTTTCTTCATATGACTTTCTGAAAGGAAGCACTGGGGTTTATTCATTTCCGGATTCCTGGCTGAGCGCAGCCTGGCACACTGGGGCCCAGTCAAGGAGCCCGCCGGGCCTTGTCTGGGCCTGCTCCAGGGCCAGCCCCTGCAGGGTTCCTCACAGCTGGGGGGCTAAGGGGGTGGGCTTGTGTCCAGCCTCTGCGGCTCACAGCTGGGCAAGGTGCTTCACGTCCCTGTATCTCCGTTCCCTCTGTAAAATGGGAACCACATCGAATGAGCTAATATGTTTAAGGTGCTTAGAGCCATGCCTGATACATATGGGGGCTCAGAGTTAACGCCAATGTTTAGGTGATTATCCTACTCTGTTGTGTCCTGCCTGGGATGCCCTCCAGCTGTCCTGTTTCTTCATGGACATTTCTATCTGGGAACCATGGCTGCTTTCCACCATGGCCTCCACCTAGCTCCTGTCACTGTTGTCTGCCTGAACATTCAAATGTGCCAGACACTCCACGCCTCTTGGCTTTGCAGACCTTCTTATCTCTCTGTGCAGACCCAGCCTCCCTCATCCCCCATTTGACCCAAGACCCCTTTGAAGCCCCACAGTGCCCAGCAGAGAGCCAGGCCTCTTAGATCCACTTGGGAAGTCTTTGCCGGGTGAACAAATGACGTGAAAATTGTCAAGTGGGAGCCAGAGGCTGTAGGGAGGTGGAGGGAGGTAGAGGTGGGGAGGCAGGCCTCTCCGGAAAGCTCGGCGCTGTTTCCAGGCAGGCTGATTGGTCTTGACAAGCAGGATGGAGGCTGAGCAGCCCCTTGTCCTCTGCACTTTAAAAGGCCAGCGCCCCTCCCGGAATCTCTCCTTGGAGACCTGCTAAAATAATACATTTAGACCTGCCAAACCCAATCGCTTCCGTCTGTCAGGCTCCCTGCAAATAGCACTTCTGAGCAGAGCTCAGCGAAAATGCGGTTCCAAACAGCATGGGGGCAATCATACATCAATCGAAGAAAAAACCATTTTTCCCCTTCCCTTCCACCAGCCCCCATGATTGCATTTTAAAATCGTTCTTGCGTTTCTGGGAGAGACACCACGGTACCTGTTGCTTTTTAACTCGGAGCCGAGTGATGCGACGAAATGAGGCTAAACACAGCAAAGTTATTTTGATTTATTTCCTAACGTCGGAATTTGGAGCTTGCTGTGGGGACTCAGCCGCAAGAAGACGAGCTGATAAAGTGTATTTTTCCCTGTCGTTACTCTTTTAAATAGACGGGTGTTGTATTCTTCCTTTTTGCCACTTTGCTGTGCTAGACTGAGCTTGATGGCTTCCTGGCACGCCTGCACTTGGAAGGCTGCTCCGGGCCTCGCCTGGGGTTCTTTCCTCCCGGTGCTGAGGGCCACGCTATCCCCAAGACCCCTTTGTCTTTGCATTCAGCATTGCTGGCTTCAGAGGCCAGTTTTAAAGGAGAACCCCTCCGGGGTAGAAGGGGATGTCACCGAGGCCTTGTTCAGAATGAATCTATAGCCAACTTTTCCTCTCTGGGAGTCAGGGAAGGGAGGCGAGGGAGTTATTTAGGAGCAGGAAGGAAGGGAAGGAGAGAGAAGGTGGATTCGAAAACAGATATGGGCACAGCCACCATTTGCCATCAGCTAAACTCCAGAGAGTTAGTCTATGGGACCCTGGATTGGAGTCCCGACTCCACTGTTTACCAGCGCACAGGTTGGCTCGGGCAGGTCCCACCTGCACAGTGGGGTGAGGTGTTTAAGTTGCTTCCTTGCCCTGTGAGATCCAGGCATGGGGTGCCAATACCTCGCCCCGAAGGAACTCAGAGCCCCCCTCCAGATGGAGTTCGCTCCTGGCTGCTCTCCGGGGCTCGGTGGGGCAGGCCCTCTGCCTCCGGCCTCCACGGCCAAGGGGAGTCCTTCAGACTGCACACCAGACCTGGCCGCAGACGACGGGGCCTCTGGGAGTTGTCTCAGCCCCTCTGGGCCTCTCTCCCTGCCTCCTTCCTTAGCGCTCGCCTGGTCAGCTCTAAATCCCCATCCCTCCTCTTTACAGAGCAGCTTCCCAACAGATTTTTCTCTGCAGAGATTGCTCTTTCCCATAGAGAAATTCCAGCTAAGGTTGTTTTCCACTTTGTATGAGAATAAAATGAATTAATGGGTGGCGAGAAGCACCAAGCCCAGGACCCTGCCCTCAAGGGTTCCGTCTGGGGAAGGCCCAGCAACAGCGGAGGATCTCTGCTCTGCGCAGGGCAGGCCCGTCGCCCTGGGCTCAGCCCCTCAGCCCCTAGGGCCCCACAGTCGGCTGGGGTCACCTCGGATCTTTCATGTGCCTCCTTTTCCCTCTTTGCAGTCCCAGCCCAGCAGAGAAGCCGGATCTATGGTTGAGGCCCATGTGGCTTTTTGAAGCCTGAAGCTGAAGACAGTCCCTCCTCCTGGGGAGCACTGTTTGGGGAGTCCGTCTAGCTACACTGCATTCTAAGTGTGTGGCCTTGGGGAGCAGCCACCCTGAGCTTGTTACCTCGTCTGGTCTATGTCTCTGCTATGACCCCAGTGCCTGCCCGATGCAGACATTCCCTGGCATCTCCGCTCCTCACACATGTAATGCCAGGCCCTTCTGCCAACCCCAACACTTCCCAGGCTGGGGACAGCTGAAGCCTAAAAGGCTAAGGGGCACCACTTCCCTCAGACACTTGATGGAAGAGCTCATCCTCCCCACATCCTGGGCTGTCTCCTGCACGCCTGCATGGAGAACAAGGCTTCTGTGCAGCCTGACGGGAGCTGCTTGCCAGCCTGGTCTCAGGGGCAGGCCCATCCGGTTGCCACGGAGACGGCATGGTTAACTGAGTTGATGGCAGGTCTGTGCAGGCTGGCAGCACAGGTCACGGGGCCTGGAGCTCCCAGGGCTACAGTCGGCCTGCTCCTGCATGGCGGGTCGCCGGCCCTGCCCTCTGTGCGCCACGGCCGGGGAGAGCCCCAGGCAGCAGGGCAGTAGGCTGGGCTGCCCCGGCTTCCTGCATCCACGATCCCCCCATTGCCCCTTGAAACCATATAAGCCTGGGCAAGCTTCCCAGCCCCTCCCACGCCTGGGCTCCCCATGTGATCCCTCAAGGGGTGTGATGGGGGTTAAACAAAGTGATCTAAGTGCTTAGAACTGTGCCCATACGTAAGAACTCAGTAAATGTCAGCTATGGCTCTTTAAGCCTGTTTTATTTTGAGTCCCAGAGAGGGTAGGAATCCAGGTAAGAACATAACATGGGGTCCTTGCTGTCTCTTAGGTCCCCTTTCCTCTGCATCATGTATTTAAAACAAATCCGTGCTTGGGCTGTTACCCTCTGAAGTGCCTTCCCGCTGCAGCTCCCAGGTGATGTCCTGGCCCCAAGGCCAGGCCCACGGACACCCAGGGGGCCACCCACAAGCCCTCAGGCCTACCCACATGCCACCTTTCTCTGCTCTCTGTGGGCATTTCAGGGGGGCCCTGCAGCTTCTGTCTGACTAGTTGGTTCCTGGTATCCCAGGCTTGACCCAGCCTCTCATCTAAAACAGGGAGCCCACCGAGGGCAGGGCAGCCTCCTCCTGCCCGCTTCCAGGCCAGACAGTGGGCCTCACCCTCTGGTGGGTGGTCGTGAGCTTACCTGACACAGGGCCTTGCATGTACACAAGCTGGGGGATGAGGCTTCTAAGGGCACAGATCCTGGCCCCAAGAGCCCCACCTGGGAAATGGAGGTGACACATCCAATATGCAAAGTCCCGGGCTTTCTTATCTCATTCTTGCCTCACAAACTTATTTTTCAAATGAAGGAACACAGGCTCAGAGTGGCTGAGTAACTTGTCCAAAGTCACACAGCAAGTTGTAGAGAAGAGTGTTCTGGAACTGTGGCCTGCCTGACCCATAGTTGGGGATCTGAGCTGCCTTGGATGCGCTGAGAAATAGGACCCAAGGGGCTCAGAGCCTAGGAACCAGGGTGCAGCTCTGTCGTAGTTACACAAAGCAGGCCCAGGAGCCTCTGCCCGGCTCCTGGGGGCTGTCTGGGACTCCCGAGACTTGATTAGGGTGATTTCTCTTCCTAGCAGAGCAGGAGGCTATGGGGGCCCCCTGAGGAATGTGTGGGTAGCCGTTTCCAGCTAACTCTCCCGGGGGGCAAGTCAGAGAGGAGCAGGTGTCCCTGACCCCACTTCTAAAAGCTTCTGGAAAATAAGATGATAAGTCTGGCTCCAGCTGGGCCTGGTTCTCTGGGCTCTAATAGAAGCTGTCCTAGAGAAGAGGGCAGCCCTGGAAACAGAAAGGGCATTTCTCTGCCAGCCCCACCCTCTCCCTCTTTCCCACCTCTTGAAGAGGACCAGGGGGAGCAGGGTGGAAGTTCTAAGCGGTGTTCTCCAATTAGAGGCTGGTTCCAGCCAACTGGGTCTGACTGAGAGGAAAGTGGCTTCCCTAGGGGCTCTGAGCAAGTTAGCGTCAGTTCAGTCCCCCCTGGGGGGAGGCCTGCAGGTTGTGGAAAGGATGACGCTGCTCCCTTGTGCCGATGGCCACCTTCCACACCGGGTACCATGGAGGAGCAAAGCTGTCTGAGACCCTGGAGACCTTCTAGAACAGGGGAGCATGAGATCCAGAGAGAGGAAAGGTGCATAGATTACAGAGTTAGGGGACAAACTGGGTTGGTGAGTGACACCTGGACACACCATAAATGCAGAGTGGAAAGGGCAGCCGACATGGGGAGGTGGGGATGCCTCAAATAAACATGCAGAGCACTGGCTTCTGGGACCACCAGCCCAGCCCGGGCAGGTGGGCCATTGTCCACTTGGTGTGGTTTCCGAGAGATTTTAGGAACTGGACTTCAATTTTTGGACACAACTCAAGGGAAGCATAAACAAGGAACCAGGGACGTGCTGCAGAGAATCCCCCCACCAGCTGGGGCCCGAAGCACAGGTTCATGCCGTGTGAGTCCACGGCATTGCCAAGCCTCTCTCTCTCCTTCATCTGCCCGGTACGGAAAATAATCCCATTGGGCCAACTTCCCGAGGGGACAGCCGAAGACCCAGAACACAAAAACAACTGGACGATTGCAGACTTTACAAACAAAAGAAGCTATTACTGCTCACACACGCCCAAGGCAGGACAGATCTGGCCTCAGAGAGGGGACCAAGATTTGTCCCTGCAAGAAAAGGTGCTTTAACAGAGGCCGTATTGACAGCAGGCATTGACAGAGCGCTGCTGAGTCCCGGAGGGTCCCGGGAATCACTTCAGTCAGTGGACTTGTAATCCTTCAAAATGGCTTGCCTGATATCCCTTTTCAGGTGAAACATCTGAGCCCCAGAGAGGTTAAAGGACTTCTGACAGTCACCCAGCTGGTCGCAAGCAGGAACTTCAAGAGAGGCCCAGGTGCCCCGGGGACCACCTCCCTGGGTGATGTTATGGCTCCCAGGGAAGGCATGTAGTAAGCAGTCTCTAGGGTTTGGCCTGGAGACCAGCCTTAGGGAACCCAACCAGATGAGACTGTCTCCCCATCATAAGGAGGGAAGAATGGTCATAGTATCTGCTGTTGTGAGCCTTGGCTGGCTGAGGCACTGGGACCCCTGGAGAGCAGGGGGTCTCACAGCCTTCACGGTCAGGATCCCGGCCCCCGCCCAGTCCCTGCACCTGTAACCAGCTTCCATGCTCTCTGGGAGCCTGTGGGTGGCATGGACAGTTCAGAGCTGCTCCATCCTGGGTGGCTTCACACTCAGACCTTTCCTGAAGCCTTTGCAAAGCCCACAACCAGCAGGTGTTACCCAGGCGGGAGGACACGGTATGGACAGAGGCACGGGGTGTGGGAGGAGACTGGAGACGGGATGCGTGGTGGCCGTGGAGGGTCAGGCTGTCACCGAAGCCGGCCCTCTGGAGGTGGGAGCTTCTGCTGGGTTTCAAGAATTCTGGAAGTGTTGGCTTGAGCAGAGGAGAGGGGAGGTGAGGACAGGAACTGCAGACAGGACAAGGGCCGGGGCAAAGGTGTGAATGTAGGAATGAGGGGGAGGCCGGAGGGACGAGCGTGGCCCGAAGGGTCAGCAGGCCACGGCCAGTCAGAAAAGATCTAGAAATCAAGGCAAAACATAGGCTGTCCATGGGAGAAAGTGAGAAGGCACCCATGAGCTCTCGGGCGGGCGAGGGGGGATGAAGGGGACGCTCCCACCTCAGTCTTTCTGGAGAAAGGCGGTGCCGGCAGGAGACAGAGGCCCCTCTGAGCTGGGCTCCCCCACAACCACCAGAGGCTGCAGGCCACACAGGCAGCCATGTGACCCTGTACACCCCCACCAGGTGTGGTTTCCGTGGTCTGCCTCTCAGCAGAAGACAGCGCCAGCCACAGGCAGCCCCGCCCGAGGTCACCCCCACAGTGACCCCCAGTGAAGGTGGCTCCAACACAGAGAAAGAGGCATGCAAATGAACACGGAAAAAGTGACAAGGATGCCTGGGTGGAAAGGCTTCCTTTCCCAGGCTCGGAGGGGTGAACAGTAGGAGGTGAACAGAGGCAGGAGGTCATTCTGAACATGGCTGAGGGCAGCCCCTGACCTCACACACCGACAGAACCAAAGGTTCTGCTGTGTCTTCAGGGCCCAGATCCCAGCTCGGGATCTCCCTCCCACATTCCGGATGACCTGAGCAAGTTACTGCTCTTTGAACCCGGGTTTCCTTGAAACCCGTAGACAGGGTAAAAGGCCAGATTCATGAGGGCCTCCCTGTGCATTTTACTGACTTTATCTTCCAGACCCAAGAGGCCTGACATTCCCACAGAGGGGCGAACACCTGGCGGGTAGCCTAGCACACACAGGACAGCGCACATGAGGCCCCCTGGTGTGGGGACCAAGCCTAAGTGAGTCCAGGTCCTCTGACTCCTAAGACCCCGTGTGGGCCCGCAGACGGGGGACTGGCACATACCAGCCTGAGGCTGCTGGCAGAACCTGTGAAGGCCAGAGGAAAATACGGCAGGATTTATAAGAGGAAAAAAGGCCTAACAGTCAGGAGTCAGGACATGTTCCCCTCCTCTGCTTGCTTCCAGAATCTCCTGGAACAAGTGGTGAGGGAAGGAGCGTGGCGAAGGGGACCCCAGCTCAGGGCGCCGGCACCAGCCGCCCATCCCGGACCTCCAGTCTTTGGGGGCCCCCACCTCCCTGCCGCCTTTGCTCCCCTCTCCTCTCCTCTCCTCTCTGAACCGGGCTGCCTGCCTTCTCTTCCAGCCATGAGACCTCGGGCTTCCTCACCCACGAATCGGGCCTGATGAATGCTCCTTCCTGTAGGGTGGCTATGAGGCAAACAGCAGTTCATCTGTGCACCTAGATGGGACCTGGTGATATGGCAAGTTGGCGATTTTTATTCAAACAAACAAGCCCCTGGGGAAGGCTCAGCCCTTAGCACCCTTCCATCTCCCAGAGATCTCTGCGAATGAAGTCTGGTCTGGTTGGTGGCAGCCAAGGCCTGGGTCTGAATCAAAATTGAAAGAGGAAGGAGTGGGCGAGGAAGTGGTTTACATGCCGCCCTAGGGATGTCGCCCTGATGCCCGTGAAGAAACCAGCTCCGGTGCTTCTCCAGTAGGTCTGACCGGCCCACACCCAGGAAGGGGCACCACGGGGCGGCAGTGCACACAGACCTGCCTTTCCTCCGGGCCTTCGTCGCCCAGTGATTCTGAGACAGGATATTATTGTTCTCACTTCACAGATGGGAAAACTGAGTCTCAGGGTGCCCGTCACTCAGCCAAGGAGCTGGTCTTCCCAGATACCGTCCTCTACACCTAATGGGCTACGCACCTCCGGGCTCAGTCGCCACACCTGTAGAATGGGCTCTCAGCATCCATCCTGCGTCGGGCAAAAGGGGTGGGGAAGGGCAGAGATCTTAGCCCGAAGCTGGTCCGCACAGCCAACGGTCCCTTCCCAGGACTGGCAGGAAGAGAGAAATGGCTCCCTGGGAGGGAGAGCATCGACTTCCAAGCCTGGTAGGGGCTGCTCTGGGCTGTCACCACAGCCATGACCCCTTGAGGTCTGTAGGGGCTACAGGGCTGCAGTGGGCCAGACACTGAGGGTACATAGTCACACTTGAGGGAGCTGGGGAGCCACTACTGTGACATCCTAATGGTCTCAGTCCTTTGGGTCAGACAGAAACTTGCTCTTAAGACCCCCAAATGATGACAGATCAGGTCTGGTGTGCTGCTGAGATCTTAGCAGCCAGAGGAGTTCATGTCCTCTTGGGGAAGAGACCAGATGGAGCACAGAAAAGACCACAGGAACTGAAACTCCACCCTGTGTGGGCAAGGGCCTGGGGGGCTGGGTGGGAACTCTCCCAGGCCATGCCGCCCAGACCCTGGGGCATGCCCCTTGACCCCATGACACCACAGAGGGAGGGCTGCAGCCTGGAGTTCCCAGCCTGGCGTGTCTCTGCCCACCCTGAGCAGGTGTGCCAAGAGGTCATATGATCCATTAATTATGCATATATGTATATCTTTAGAATAGGAAATGCAGGCCTTTTGTAAGAGTCAGAAGGTACAAAGGATGTGTAAGGAGAACCTAGCCTCCTTGCCTGCAATGGCGCTCAGCACCCGCCCCCTCCCTGGAGGCTGCCAATGTCACTAGTCTCCGTATAGCCCTGTAGACACTCTCTGCGCTTGCAAACACCTCTCTGGGGGGGGGGCTGCTCGCTTGCTCTCCCGAGCTGGCACTGACGCATACCCCTGCCAGCCCTCTCTGCCGGGGCCTGTCCCTGCACCCTTAGCAGCAGAGAGCTGCCACGTTTTTGATCTTTTTCAATCTGATTGTTGAAAGGGGGTCTCTTCTTGAAGAGTTTTAATTTGCGTTTCCCTTACAAGGCAGACGAACGCCTCATATATTTAATAGCCATTTACAGTCTTCGGAAAACTGTCTTCCTCTGCCTGGCCCATTTTTACCCTTGTGCTGTTGGCATTTTCTCATTGCTAGCGGGGAGCTCCTTGTACACTGAAGAAATGAGTCCTGTCTTTGCAATATGAGTTACCGTTTTATTTCTCCGCTGATCATTTGTCATGATGCTTGGGGTCACACACTGCCTATCCATTGTATCCATCTCCCTTTAAAGTTCAAAGACCTTGGGGCCGGACGCAAGCTCATTTCCTAATCCCCTGTGTGACTCTGGGCTGAGGGCTGGAAGCCTCCCCAGGCTTGTATCCCCATCGGTGAAATGGGGCGGGGGTTACACCAATCTTTCAAATCTTTTATGGTCTCCCTGGCCTGAGATTGGGGTCTCAAGTTCCGAATCATCTGACATGGGACTGGAGGGGCTCCGAGGGCTGAGAGAGTGGTGGGAAGGGGCTAGAACACCACTCGGGGGCTGGGAAGAGGAAGTGGGAGAACCAGACCCAAACTGCTGACTTCAGTGCTGCGGGCGGGGCTGTGGCCACCACCGCCTCCCAGTGAACAGGGGAACCGGGTGGCCCAGAGCACCCAGCCAAGGCCCAAAGGGGACTCAGGCTGTGCTGTGACGATGGAGGGCTCGGCCGACTCTGAGCTCCAGAGTCTGGTGAGGATGGGGGAGGTGAGCCCTTGTGCCTGGCACACGGCTTAGGAGAGCCTGCTGGGGCCTGGCTCAGCTCCAGGGTCCCGGGTCCAGACATCGTCCTGTGGGAGGGAGACCAAGACCCAAAGACCCAAGGGATTCACCCAAGGCCATCAAGAGAGGGGCTGTGGCAACATGTGGACCAGGGTTCCCTGGTCTCAGCAAACTGTGCTGCATCTGGGCCAGTCCCTGGAAGACTCCAGAAGAAGGCAGCCTGCCCGTTGATAATAAGAGCTCATCTGTGTGGCATTCTCCCTCATGTACAGCTCTGCAGAAGCCCTCGACCCTCACCCCTGACACACCCATTTCATTCTCCCCAGAAACAGCCAGCGGGGAGCTCCACTCTATTGCTCTCTGACAGATGAGGAAACTGAGGCAAGCCTACACATACACAGAGGAGAAGGGCAGTGGGCCCAGGAGACAGCAAGGAAGTCCAATCTGAGCCCTGAGGATGCTATCAGGTCACCTTCACAGGCTAAGCACAGGCTTTCTGCCTCCCCTCCCTGCCTGGCACCTGGGGGCCCTGAGCCTTCCTTACCCCCTGGTCCCTGAGGAGGGAACTGTCACCTCTGTCCCCTCACTCGCTGGCCTCTGCCTAATGCCTTTTACACCCATCTTTCAACAGCTAGAGAAAGTAGATGACCTGCGTCTGCAAGACCAGCAGCTCCCTGCTCATGCCCACCAGGTCACTCAGCAGGGCAGGAGTCCTGTCCTCCACCCTGCCTCCGCCAGCTTTAACCCTCTGCAGACTCCTAGCTGCAGGAGGTTAGGTGGGCAGAGCTGGCCAGTGGCTCAGTACCTCATCTATCCCAAGGCCAGCTCCTAGCAGGGGCTGAGGCAGGAGGCATGACAGGGCTCTCGTGCCTGGTCCTGCCTATTCAGAGGGGGGCCTGTGGTTGGGGGGCCTTTCCGGTGCGTTTTCTTCATCTCATGGTAGCTGCGGAAGGAACACCAGGAGGGGAGGGATGTAATGGGCTTGGGGGCAGCCCGAGGCAGACAGCAGAAGGGACTGGCCTAGAAATCTGGCCTCAGGAGTCAGACAGCATTAGGGGGAAATCCCAGCTCTGCTTCTTCCAGGCCGGTGGCCTTGGGCATATGACTTAATGTCTCTGCTCTGTTTTTTTATGTAAAATGGGGATGAACATAATAGTTTCCATTTCACAGGTGAATTAATGCATTGAAGCGCTCAGAACACTGCCTGCACAGAGTGAGAGCTCGATAAACATGGGCTGCTCGTGTTAGTCTGGGCTCTCTCTGATGTCTTCTGTCATTCCGTGGATCAGGTCGCGACAGGGCCTGGGCAAGCCACTACGTCACTGCCTCACGGAATCCTCCGCCCAACTCCATGAGATGGGATAATTACCCCAGCTTCCCAGAGCAGAAGAGTGGGGCTCAGAGAAGCTGAGTCCTTTACCCAAAGCCACACAGCTGGTTAAAGGCAGAGGTGAGGCAGACCCCAGGTGTGCCATCTCAAAGAGTGTGCCCTGCCCGTGAGGCTGTTCTGTCGCTGCTGCTAAACTCTCCATGCGACCAAGGTGAATCACTCAGTCTCCTGGGCCTCAGTTCGTTCATCTGTGGGATGGCTTAGTAAGTAGCTTTGTCATCTTACACTAAGATCTGTTTAGTGGGGACCCCTCATTTTCTGGCCTCCTTGTCTGTACCCCAGGGAACACGGACATGCCCCAAAGGGGAAGGAAAGAAAGTGGGTGTAGACCCTGCTTTCCCCTTTCTTGGTGTGGAACAATGGGCAGATTCACTCCTCAATAATGCACTAAATGTCCGTGCAACCCTGACTTACAGCCCAGTGGGGTAGAGGTCGGGAAGATAAACAGGACACAGTTCTGCTCTCAAGGAGCTCACGGTGTCACAGAAGGGTTCTCAGATCCCTCAGCTTCCCTGGAACTCAGCTGCCTTAATCTTTAAGAAGCCACTGGGGGCAGGTGGTGTTCTGGCCTCGGGGGCCTGGGGCTGACGGCTGCAGATCAGGTGGCGGCCGAGGGGCCTTTGGTGTCGTCCAGTTTTCCGGAGAAGCAGTCAGGGGTGGTCAGCAGCCGCTTCCTTCATGCTATCCCACAGCAGTGTGTCTAGAGTTCCTGCTTCTCCAAATAATCTTTTTTGATGAAAAGTGGCCATTGTCCCTTCTTTGAGGATGTGAGCAGTAGACTGGGTTGTTGAGAATGAAGTAGATGGCAGGCTAGGCTGGGTCATCTCTTGCATGTCTATGCACCTCCGGCCCACCAAAGGGGAGGTGATGTTGGTCATCTTTGCAGGAAGCTGGTTCTGTGAAATGCTGGCCCTGGTCCACTTTCCTCCTGGCCAAAGGGAAGCCCCTTACGCCTGGACCTGGCCTGCCACCTGCAGCCCAGTTGGCTCTTCTAAGGTACCAGATCACGTTAGACCCTGAAACACTGAGGTCTCTGCTGTCCTACCCTATCTAACATGACACACTCTTGTAAATTTCTTGGATTGATTTGAATTGACTGAGTTGAACTGAATTGACTTGAATCTAATTGGAGTGAATTAAATTGGATGCCAGATTACAGGCGGCACTGGAGCCCAAGGAAACTTGTTTTTTCTAAATACTAGTCCATAGATCTGAAAGGCCAGTTTTGACCCTTGTTTCCATTTTCTCCTTGAAGGGGAATGGTTGGGAGGGGGGAAATGGGGCAGAACACAGGAAGTGGGATTCAGTAATGGCTTCCTCTGGAAGATACCTTCCAGCAATACCTTCCCCCATTCCAACTAGAGCTTAAAAATGCCAAAAAACCTTGTTCTTAGAAGCTAAACAGAAGCCACTCGAAGGTTGTTCCTTTGTTCTGATTGTAGGTGGCATATGTGGGTATTGGCACCGAGAGCTAAGCTCTAGGTCAGGGGCAAACTGGAGTCTGCAGAAGAACACTGGGGGAGCCTGGCAGGAGAGGGCAGTCAGCATCGGGTGAGCGAGTGACGGTCTGCAGGCTGAGAGGCCTGCCATGACGCAAAGCCAGACATTTTCAGCGTCCACTTCCTTGACCTTCACAGAACCTAGCAGCGTGGTGACCACTTCCTCCTGGCAAACCACTCAGCTTTGGGGTCTGTGTTTCCTTCTCAGTCTCCTTTGCAGGCTAGGCTTCCCCTGGGTTGATGAATGCTGGTGGCCTCTCCCCACCTCCTTCTCTGGGTTAATCCCATCCACTTCCTCCCAGGTAGGACAGGGGCAGGCCCTGCATCAATTGTTTCCACCACAATGGCCCAGTGACCATGCACAGCAGACGGCTTGGAGGACTGCACACCCTGAGACTCAAGAACCAGACAGCCATCGTCTCCGTAACTTCCCCAGCAGTGTGCCTCACAGCACCCCGCAGACTAAATATTTCCCAAAGTGGATCCACAGGGATCCATTTCCAGCCTTCCCTACACAGTAAACGGCAGCAGCGAATATCCAGGGGCCCGAGCTGGAAACGGGGTGTCATCTTTGACATCTGCCCCTTCACCTTCCATAGCCAATCCATCTCCAAACTGTGGCTATTTTATCTCCTAAAAATCCCTCAGATCCCTCCATTCAGCTCCGTGTCAGCCACCTGAGCTGTCCCTTCCCCACACAAGCGCAGGAGTCTCCTGACTGCTCTCTCTACAGCCACTGTGGCCGCTTCCAATCCATTCTCCATGGTGCTGCCTGAGCGCCGTCGCCAAAATGCAGATCGGGTCCTAGCAGTGGTCCACGGCCTTAAAAGCCAACAGTTATTTCCCTTGCTTTGGGGTCAAAGGCCCAGCTTATGTAATAATATGCCAGAAAAACATCCTACTTACCCTCCCCAGCTGCCCCTCTCTGGGTCCCTAGTGCCCAGCATGCTCCCTTCTGTCCTGCCCAGTTCCTTTCCATGTGCGGTCCCCTCTCCCTGGAACCCTCTTCTCTCTGCCCTTCCCGTAGTCAGCTCCCTTTCACCCTCCAAGCCATGCATCCCACATCGGGGAAGGCTGCCCGGACCCCCTGATCAGGGCAGCCCCTCTAGCAGAGGCCTCGTCGCACTGTGCACGTGTTGCTCATGTCACGCGCCCTGGCCGGAGTTGCACATCTGTTGGCATGGCTGTCCGACTGACATCTGTCTCTTCCACCACACTGTGAGGCAGGGGAGGTTTCTGCTTTCGTTCAGCACCCTCTTCCCAGCAGCCAGCCTGTACCTTAGACAGCAGGGGCTTCATGATGAATGAATGAATGAGTGAATAAGTGACTGGAAGCAAGCAGAGGAGGCCTGAGTCTGAACACCCGTGCCTCCTCCCACCCAGGTGAAGGTCCTACTGCGTCCGGCTGGCCCCCTTTCTCCCTCTCGGCAGCTTCCTCACTCTCCTGGGCTTTGCTCAGCCTCCACCCCGCCTGTCAGTCCCTCTTCCCTGAATCTAGATAAATTCCTCCCTTTCAAGGCTCAGCTCACATGAAATTCCAAGAAACAGTCATGAAAGAGTCACCAGGAGAATGGCTGGGAGGGGCCATGGTGTGTTGAAACTTTTTTCTACCCCGTATTGAAAATGTACTCAATTCTCCACGACCCGGTGGCAGTTCTAGGAAAACAGAACCTGAGCGATAAAGCACATGCTTCGGTCATATTTCCAGGGGCAGAAACTTTCCCACTCACAGTGGGGACAAGGTGTAGGAACTTTCCAGTGCTGTCAGCCCTGCTGAGAATCACATCTCACTTTACCAAAAAGCTCCCAGGAAATCAACTGGAAAACTCACGAGGCGTGAGTAGTGGGGCTGGGCCCTGGCTGTGGGTGGGGTGGCTGCAGCCTGACCCAACCCAAGAAAGGCCCCGGAGGTTCCCAGGAGGATCGGGGAGGGGTGGGGGGGTCTCATCACCACCCTACTGCTGCCAACACTTCACTTAAGAAAGGGGCTTTCAAAGGCTGAGCCCCTGAGGAGAAGTCCGGGGGTTGTCAGGCCTCAGAGCTCAGGCAAGGGCTAGGGTGCAGCTATGACATCGAGGATGAAAACACGGACAGTCCCTGAAGTGAGGATAGGGAAACCAAGCCCCACATCCTGGTTACCACTTGGTGAGTCCCAGGGCTCGTGGTGCTGAGGAACGTCCCAGCGCACAGCAGGACCCTCGGACAGCAAAGCCAGGCAGGGTCCACAGAGCTCGCCTAGTCCATTTAACAAGTGGAGAAACTGAGTCCAGGCAGGCCAATGGACTTGCGCAAGGCACTTAAATAACCCAGTGCAGTAATTAGACCTAGAAACCCGGTCTCCTGGATCTTTCTCTGCATCAAGCTACAGTCTGGATGGCTCAGAGCCTGTCATCAGGGCTGCCTGCCACACCGCCTTTCTGTGCGCCGACTACCACCTGGCAAGGTTGCGGCAAAGCTGATAGATAGACGGTACTACATCTCCTGAGCTGCAAACTGGTTGACAAATGCAGGAAGGGGACACAGCAAATCCTAATATTTCCTGAGTGTGCACTGGGTGTCCAATGCTGTGCTTGCTATGCACAATTCCACTGCGATGGACTAAAGGAACTGCGATTGTCTGCCTCTCTTTCCAGCAAAAGGTGAGATGTGATCCTTAAACTTGGGCTGGCCATAACGGCTCGCTTGACCAAATAACAGGCCCACAGAATGCAGCAGAAGGGACATTCCTGGGCTTCCGAGGATTGGCCGTGAGAAGCCTTGCAGTTCTGCCTGGGGCTCTGGGAACACTCGGTCGCAGGGTGCAGCCTCTCAGAATCCCATGCTGTGAAAAGTGCATGGGGAGGCCGCACGTGGCCACTCAGGTTTACAGCCCCAGCCGAGCTCTCAGTGGTCAGCCAGCACGAAATGATAGCCATGGAATAGATCATCTTAGACATCCAGCTCAGCGAGCCTTCAGCCGACAGCAGCCAGCTGCCATCTGACTGCGATCACGTGGGAAACCCCAAGCAAAAACTGCCTCGCTGAGCACAGTTGACCCACAGAACCATGAAAGATAATAAAGCTCTTAAGTCATTAAGTGTTGCAGTGCTTTGCTACACAGCAAGAGATAACTTCAACACTCCACCCTCTCAGCAGCCCCTGCAGATGGTTACCATTTTCAATTTCCATTCTGCAGATGAGGAAATCTACGTATAGAGAAGTTAAATAATTTGCTCAAAGTTACAGAACTAGGTAAATGGCACATCTAGAATTTGACCAACCCACTAAACTCTTTCCAGCCCAAGAACTGGACCCCTGTGCCACCTGGGTGCAGGAATGTCAGTCCCCTGCACCCTGACACATTTCCCTGTTTGTACTTCCAAACCCAAGTCTTGTAAAGGCCAGGTGAGTGTGATTTGTGGTATCGGGGCGGCACGCCTGTCCCCAAACTGGGGATGTGTGTTGTCTAGCTCTGGGAACAGAGCTCAGTCTGCAAGAAAAGTGTAAGGAGGGAATTCCTTCATTCATGTAAGGACGGCTCCTGAGCTGGCTACGTGCAGCACCTCAAGGACCCCACAGCCGAGGGTGGGATACACACAGGTAAATCAGTAATCACAAGATGCCACGCCAGGCGGTTCACTAATATGTGAAGGGCACGGGACCTTCACTTCGCTGGGAGACATGGGTGGCCAGGAGGTGCATTGAAGGGGATGCTGTTTCCGCCTTTTTCACACAACATCCCAACCTCCATGGCAGCAGTCAGTCTGCGCTGAGGCCACTGTACTGTGGGAAAGCCCTCCTGGGTACAGTGAGGAACTCATTAAATTGGGGCAGAGGATCCTTGAAGGCTCACCCAGCAGTGAAAGGCGAGCTTGCAGAGGCCGCTGGGGCCTCGCGGAGAGCCCTGGGTGTCAGGCTACCTGCGTGAATTTCACGGCCACCGGCATGAAACAATGACAGTAGCAGTAAAGTCAGCTAATGTTTCTTGAGCACTTACTCTGTACCAGGGCTTTTGCTAAGGCTCCATTCACATTCATTCATCACATTCAGGGTTTATAAAATCCGGTGAGAGTTTGTCATGCCCATGCGACAGATAAAGAAACTGACGCTCAGAACATATAAACAGTCTGTCTAAGTTCACCCAACTCCAATGAAGTGTCAGAGCCCAGATTCCAACCAGGGTCTGCCTCACTCCCAAGCTCATGCCTGGGAAAACACACTCCTGGAAGATATTCTTCCCAGGGAGATGTCAGAATCAGAGCCAAATATCAGTATGATTCCTCTGGCAGCCCTGGCAAGGTGGATTCGGGGCAGTGGTGTGGAGGTGGGTCTGGAGTTAAGAAGACCAGTGAGGAGACCGAAGGAATTGTCTTGGCGACAAGGGATAAGGGGCTTTCTTCACTATGGTGAGATCACAGGCATGAGAGCCCAGGGCCAAGGCTGAAATACAATTCTCTGCACCATTCATTTCTCCAAAAGGAGGAAGAAAGCTGCAGAAGTGAAGTTCTTCCAGCCAGGGACCCTGAATCTGGGTCTCACTCTCAGACCTGTCCTTCTTCCCCAGGGGTTTCTTCCAGAAGAGGAGGCCCAAACGCCTAATCTGAGGCCATCCTTGACCTTCTAAAATTGCAACAGGAAAAAGAGGAACACAAATGCAAACTACCCAAATCACCATCTACTGGATTTCCCCCCCGAGGAAACTCAATAGAAGAAACAGCACCGAGGCTGGTTTTGACACATGGTACTTGACATTCAAAGCGTTCATTTCTCACCCCGACTTTGCCACTCACCAGCTGTGCGGCCTTGGACAAGCCACTTCCTCTGTCTTGAAAGTCACACCCAGCACTGTCATTCTATCTCGGTCTGTCTTGAACTCACTGGAGGAGAATGTGGACCTGAGGACTGTGCAGATTGATCATACAAATGGCCAGTTACACTTGTCCTTTGCCGTGCGGCTTCACATTTCCTCCCAACAAGGAGTGGATTGAACCCCCACCCCCACTCTGAATCTGGGCTGACCCTGTGACTTTCTTTGGCCAATAGGACATGGCACAAGGGATGGCGTGCTGGATCCGAGTCCAACCCTCAGCAGGCCTGCGTGCTTCTGTGCTTTCCCATAGACCCCTGCACCTGCCACAGGAGCTAGCCCAAGCTAGTCTGCTGGGAGGTGAAACAGCTGAGGCGTCCAGCCCTAGACCAGCTCATAACCAGGTGGCCCGATCCATGGGAGGGTTCCCAACCTAGATCAGCAGAGCTGCCTACCCAATTGCAGCTGACCACAGACAAGCTGAGAACAGGGCCCATGAACCTGTAGAGACTCGAGTAATCGCGAAGAGTTGTCTGAAGCCCTCGGGTTTTGGAATTGTTCGTTGTGTGGCCATGATTGATGATAAAGGTATCAAAAGGACTTTGGCAGTTTGCAACTGTCATTACCATAGAGCCTCACAAAAATTTCATGGATTCAGATTTGGCATTTCCACCTCATGTGCAAGGAAACTGAGGCTCAGAGAGGAGATGGGATTTCCCTCACATACATAAATAAGCCATAAATCCTAAATTTGGAACCAGCCCATCTGACTATACAACCTGAGTCCTTTCTGCCACACTCCACTGACCATTAAGTGATTCAAGGACTCTTCCTTCTTGTCTTTGTCTGACATCAGGCACTGTCCTGCCCGGATACCACGCCAATGAATAGAATAGGGAAGGTGAGGCCACACCCACTGGTCCCGCCTCCTGAACCACAGATACTGAGAGGATTCTCATCTGCAGCTCTTTGTTCTTCCCTTTAGCCCTCCACCAGGATGTGGGCACAGGCACTCTTAGAAATGTGATCTCGGGAAACTGTGGGAAAGCATCAGTTCTGCCTACGAACCCAAGAAGCCATAATGAGCCCATGGAGCTCAGACAATGATCGATGTTCCAGAGGTGGGGGGATTTCTCCCTCCCCAAACCCAGGCCCTGGGCAGGGCTCTGGTTTGGGAGTTTCAATACCTGGCTCTGGGCCTGCCCTGCCACCAGCTCTTTAACCAAACACAACTCCTTCTCTGAGACTCTGTTTCTCCATCTGTAAAGGAGTCCCTACCACCTTGAGGATTCTGAATAACATGATCCTGGGGTTGAAACTCCATAGTTTCCAGGAGTTATGGGAGGCTGGGCCCACTGCCAGATTTTGAGGCTCTCACTATAGAAAAAAAATATAAAAATGCCAAAACAGAGTTACAGAGATGATGGCAACCTTTAATGTTTACACAGAACAAATGAACCCCTTAAACCCCTCACCCCTACCCAGCACACTATATTTCTGCTGATCACTGGCAACAGAAAGATCTAGAGTCAAAGTCATCTGTGAGTGCAGCCTGAGCTTGAAGGAGAGAGTCCCCTTCTACCGGTTGCTCAGCGACTAACAGTAGCAAGAGGAGGGAAGTTTAACATTCAGGCCTCTGTGATGCGAACCCCTGCTTGGCCACCTTTCGAGATGGAGACCTGGCTGCGCCCAAGGCCAGCAGGTCCAGGGCCTCGGATCCCTGAGACGCAGCAGTGGCTCGCTCCTGCAGGCAGAGTGAAATGCCTGGCTTGCATCCAAACTGCAAGGGAGTAACGCTGCATAGCAGATACAATAAAACAGATCATGGAAAATTTAATGGCCCGTGGTCAAAATCACTGAATTATTTATGCCTTCTCTGCCTCCTCTGAATTCTCAATTGCTCTGCCCCCAGCACCGCAGCCCCAGCCGTCTGTAGGCTGCCCAGTGACAGGACCTGGAAAGAGAATGGAACCCAGGGGCCAAGGGGCTGGAGGTTTCTGGGTAACTTTGGGCAAAAATTGCCTCCCATCTCTTGTCTTTTTCCTCTCATCTGCCAAATTAAAGGGTTCTCTTTCATGAACTAATAATAACAACTTAAATTGATGGCTCTCCTTTTGTTCATAGATGGTCCCCCCATCCCTCCATCCTTTCCCAGTCCCCCTGAGGTAGGCAGGACTGATATTACTATCATTCCCATTTTTCAGATAATAAACTGAAGTTCAACACTGTGAAAAGTCTCAGCCAAAGTCAAAAGGACAAAAAGTGGTGGAGGGCACTTTCAGTCCAAGATGTAGGCTGAAGGCAAGGCTTTTAACATATCTCCGTGCCCAAATCCTGTTGGAAAAAAAGTCAGAAAAGATGTAAGAGAAAGAGTAAAATCCATATTAGAAAATAGGAAAGGATGCTATCTGGGGACCAGAAATATGGAAAAAGGTAGCCCCAGGAATATGGCATCCAATTGATTAAGAAACCAGAGCGAGGAAGCCACACTTCAGCACAGGCCTGGGGGAACACCTGCTGCTGAGGCCAGAGCCTCAGAGAAACATCAACAAAAGGAAAAGGGCCTTGCAGCAATGGAAATCGCTTGGAGCATAGCTGGGCCAGTTGTCCCAGGCCCTTCCTGAACGTTCAGAACAGGTGATCTTGACACTGAACCCCAGGAAAAAGTCGTGAGAACAACTCTCAAAATAAAATGGGGGTCTGCAGGCATTTCTGTAGATTTGCCCTTCCTGACCTCCTCAACAAATCAAAGGAAAAAAATGAAGGACAGCGACTCCACAGAGCAATAAACATCGTCTGTTTAACCACATCTGCATCAAAACACATGTGTCTCTACCATCTGCATCAGCTCAGACGTGAGTGACACATAAGAGCATGATGTCAGTACAATGGGGAAGTTGTGTGGCTTTATATGCAACTTTTCCCTGTGTGCTCTATTTTGTGTCACCAAGTACCAGCAGCTCAATGCAAAGCAAGCTGATCCCAGAGGCGGACGCTACTGGACACCGTCCCCATGCACCTGCACTGCTCCCCGCGGCCCTTGCATCCTCCTGGGGGTCTTATTACATGGCGCTTTCCTTTCTCTGTGCAGATTGCCTTCATTTTCATGACTCAGAAGCCTATGCCCCACCCCAAATCTCTTTCTGTCAAGCTCTCTCACTTTTTCTTTAAAGGTAAAGTTCTATGTTTACTATAATGCTTTTTATGTATTTGAAATTTAACACCTACTTTTAAAACCCCAGCATTTTTTATGAGGGTTGTTGTTTTGAGTAATGGTCTGACTACAATGTTGCATGAATTTTGAGTAACTAATTAATACCTACCCTGATTTTTCCCATTAGTCTTACTATTTTTAATGTGCGATTTTTCAAGAATTTAAGGGTTTGGGGGATATCGTATACTGCAAACTAAGGTTCTCTATGCTCAGAGGAGAGTCTGCCTTACTTCAGCAAGGGTAGCAGGTCATGAGCTTGCAATTCTGCTCCCTGTCTCCCACCCAGATGCTTCCAGGACCCGGGCTCCATTCAGGAGATAGGCCTGTGTGAGAGAAAGACTTGTGTAACGGCACAGGGGAGGATCGTATCCCAGCCAGTACTGAACAGCCTAGGCACGTATCCACACGTCCTCGTGGTTGTCTGAGGATTCTCAAACTTTGAGGAAAACAAACCACATAAAAGAGAAGGCTCTGGGTGAGCACAGCAGCTGAAAAGGAAAAACAGAGATGATGCCGTAGAGAGAAGAGCCCTTGTGCTAACTCATGGGGAGGATGCTGTATCCGTAAAGGAAAAGCAGTTTGCTATGAAAAGGAAGAGAAAAAGAAACAGAGAACTTAAAAGTTCTTAGAATGGTAGGTACATTAGCTGAAACAAAGAGCTTGCTAAAGGGCTGAGTAATTGAATAGGAGACCGAATCATAGATCAAGACAATAATGTCTAGGAAATAGCTCAGTTTTTTTTTTAAATAAGGAAAGGGAAAAAGAGATGGAGATTAGATCCCAGAAAGCCAATAACCAACTCACTGGAATTTCAGAAGGAGAGAAGGGAAGCCATGAAAGGGGACGAATAATCAAATAATAAAAGAAAATTCCACTTAGCCAAAGAAAGATAGGCATTTGCGGGCTAAAAGGAACACTGTATTATCAAGAGTCTCTTGTTTACATTTGATGGAAATGAAACTCAAATTGTGTAAAGAAAAAATGAACGTATTGTCTCACGTGACTTCAGTCTTGTTTGAATCCAGAGGTTTGCAAGTAGAAAATCATTCATTCATTCCACTTTCCTTTCTTTCACTCTCCACTGTCCTCTCTAGTTTCCTCCAGGTTGGTTTCAATCTCAAGAAGGCTTTCTAAGTGTAGTGGCTCGGAAGACCTCCGGACGTTCAGTCTTACTTCATCTTTGCAAACCCACAGTAAAGAGCATAATCCCCTCTCTCCCGGCATCCGTATCAGTATCTACCCAGTATCTTATTGACCTGGCTTGGGTCTCCTATTCATCCCTGACCCTATATCTTGGCCAACAGACATGGAAGGCTCTGCTTAGCCACCCTGGGGCAGAGAAGGAAGCACTCCTTCATTAACTTCATTAACTCCTTCATTCCCCAAAGTCACATGGAGTGAGGAGTTAGTGGCAGTTTCCAAGGGGGAGGGAAGCTGGGCAGACGGAAAAAGCAGTTGCCATCCATTATTCTGACCAACTACAGAAAAAAAAAAAAGCCACACACCCAGTTCACAACAAACCAGGAAATGTCTGAAGTCCAACCACCAAGAGAAAATCTTAAAACTTCTTAAGGAAAAAGTTTAGGATATCTATAAGGAAACAGCAATCAAAGTAGCATTAGATTTTTTTGTATGTCATGGAACTTGCTAGAAGGCAACAGAACAATGTTTAAAGCATTCTGAGAAGTCACTCGGAGACTCTATGCAAAGGTAAAGATATTTTTAACTATTCAAGAACTCAGGTTTACTGGCTCCCCACCCCCAGCACTGTTATGCACATTTTCTGAAAATAATCCCTTGGGGATATTCTCTGATAAAATGAATACTGAATCCAAGAAAGAGGAAGACCACAGATTCAAGAAATTATAGAACGAACCCAGGAGAACAATGAAAAGAAGTATCAGTAGGACAGTTGTACAGCTGGCCTAATAAACTATCA
This sequence comes from Phataginus tricuspis, assembly GCA_029783875.1. Lineage (NCBI taxonomy): Eukaryota > Metazoa > Chordata > Mammalia > Pholidota > Manidae > Phataginus > Phataginus tricuspis. Next base: position 6,777,145 of record JAQQAC010011331.1, on the reverse strand, counting down.
GCCCCAATTGGAACAAGAAAAGAGAGGACTCCATGAAGAATAACCTTGAGAAGAAAACAGCATTACCCAGTCCTATAATCAAGAAGCTGGAATGCTCAGAGCCATCACAGAATGAAGGCATGCAACACTTTCAAGCAACAGGAGAAGAGAGGTAATTGGAGATTTGGAGAAACAATGAACTGTATGTGAAAGTCATAGTCCAAATATAAAGTGACCTACACTGTGGCATGATTCTAAGCCACCAGTGAAGGAGGGGTAGGAATGACCGGTGTAGGAAATTACGCTTCTGATCCCACAGAGCCAGCCTTCCATGGATCAGGTAATGTGGGAATAAGCAGATAGTCTATCAATGAATGCTTTGAATTCACACCTAATCTGTTGGTTTGCGTTAGGAACATGTGATAACTATTTCCTCATAATATCTTTGTTCTTTCCGAAAGTGATTGGGCCGTTTAGTAATTTCTCTGACAAATTATCCTAACAGTAGGCTTGCCTCTTTTAAAAAATTTTTAATTTAAAAATATATATGTAAATTAGTTTAGTCTATTTGTTTCAATAAGTTGTAACTTTTGATTTTTGTAACAGAAATGACTCGGTTCTACCTAAATTAACAACTGTCAAGAAGCGTATAGTTAAAAGAAAACATCACAACTTCACCCCTCAATTTCTTTAAGTTTAAAAAAAAAGAAAAATTATGTAAGGACTGATATCTCTTATTTTAAAGACAAATCTACTTGAAATTCCCTAATTCTTTTTCTCTACCTTGAATTTATTCTTCTTTGTATTACAATTCTCAGTATTGTCAGTAGAAGTAAATCTTATGTTTTCCTCAATGTAATCATCATCTCTGAGTAATGAGATTTTAGGTTACTGGAAGATTTCTTTTTTATGTTTTTTCTATGCTTTTCTGAATTTCCACATTTTCTACCACAAACTTGTATGATCTTTATAATAAAAAATGAAAAAGAAAGAAAAATGGAAGTAGAGCTATATACATTTTGATGTAGAAACGTACCTGGTATATATTTATGAACAAAAAAAATCAATTATTGAGCAGTATATAGTGTGTGTCTGCACGTAATATGTGGAAAAATAGTGACTGTTGTGACTATGGAGTGGGGTACAGGGGCTGGCAGGATGAGGGGTAGGGGGGTCTATCACATTTTTTTATTATTGCTCTGAGATATATACCTGTTTTATAATGTGCATATAGTAATTTAATATTAAAGACGTTCCTAAAATCACTGACAGATGGGGGTCAACCCCTGAGCTCCTGACTCCAGGAGCATGTTAGCTCCCCTCCTGCTCTGGTGAGAAGCCACGCTGGGAAGAAGAATCTTCCTTCCTGCCAGCAAAAGAACCCTCCAGAAGGAGAGGTGCCCCATGGTAGACATAAAGAAACACGGCCAGGCTTGATCCACATAACTGCTACCCAGGGGCTCCGGTGGGGAAGGGGGAGCAACAGGAGAAAGACAGCACAGACAGGACACGCACCCATGTGGTTTGGCCACAGAGAAAGGAGTCAGCCTGGAACACCGTCTGTGTGGAGACTGGGATCTGGGGAGGGAGTTGCCCGCCATCCAGGGAGGCAGTCCGCATTAGGGCAACTGTCAGGAGACAGTGGGCCCAGCCCTTCTCAGGCTGCATACCCTCTCTGGACCTTCCTATCTACTCTGAAGAGTTGGTGGCCATTCTAGCCTGGTCAGCTCTACAGCTTTTTTATTCCCAGCCCTTGTATCTACCTGGGGCTTCAGACTTGGATATCCAGTTATCTTCAGAACAATCCCACTTGAAAGTCTCACAGGCATCTCAGACTCCACCAGCCCCAAACCGAGCACACTGTCTCTCTCTTCTCCAGGATTCATGTCCCAGGACGGCCTGCCCTCCCTCCATGACTTGGCCAGTGCCACTTCTGTTCACGCCACAATGCAGGCTAGATGGGCAGTCGCCCTTGACTTCTCCCTCTCCCTTTCCCCTGTAACTGCAGCAGCCTCTGCCTCCATCAGGTTCACGTGGCAACTTCCAGTCTGCAAATGGTCTCTCCAGCTCCCTAACCCCATCCCACTGCTGGTCTCCTTCCCTCCAACCTCTTCTTCCCAGAATGATCTTCTAAAAGATGCCATTCTGATCATGCTATTCCCCTGCTAACAGGCCCTTTGAAGGCTCCCCACTGCTCTCACATCTCAATCCTCCTTTACTGGACAAGCAATGTCCTGCATGATCTGGACCCGGACAGCCCTCCAGCTTCACCCCTTACCTTGTCTGCTCACTTGAAATCAGCCAGATTGAATATACTTTATTCCTTTGAAATGTCCATGCCCTCACTCCTCTCTGTCTTCATATTGTATCATATTTGCAGTTCTCTCTGCCCGAGACAATCCATCCTATCCTTCACTTACCAATTCAGGTAACCTGGCAGCGTGAGTGGGTCAGGTGTCCTTATGAGCCCATAGTACCCTATATATTCCCCACCCAAGTGCAGGTCACATGGTCTGATGATTGACTATTATATACACATCTCCCACTAGACTATTATTGGGACAGCCTTTATGAGAGCTTTGCTGGATGGATGGATGGGTGGGTGGGTGGATAGTATTAGATAAATGGATGGGGTTAGCTGAATGGATGGTATTAGATGGGTGGGTGACTACAAGAGTGAATGAATGGCTTAGTGAATGAATGTATACACAGGAACTGGGCAGACCCCTGCAGAGCTTGGTGAGCCTGAGGTGAAAGACAGGTAACTAGGGAGGCCCAGGACAAAGGTATGAATCTAATCATTGAATTGCCTTCCAGAACACCGGATGGTGGCTGCTGAACCACCAACCTGCCCTGGTCTTACAGAGATCCTGGGGACCAGGAATGGCTCGGGGGTAGATGCTGCGTTTACACGTGGAGGCCAAAGGGTTCCATCCAATTAAGTCAGTAATTCACTTATTTCATATGAATTTCCTGAGTGCTTGCTGGGCACTGCCCTCTATGTTAGGCCCTAGGAATTTGCAAAGGAGTACTTCAGAATGACTGCCCTCCAATAACTCCGTCTGGTGGGGGTTGGGGGGGGGCGCCGATTGCTGCAGGAAATGCAACCGACATCTGTACACTGCACAACAGAGTACCGGTGGGGCAAGGGACCAACTTAGGGCTTGGGGGCATCCTGGAAAAAGTCCTCTGGGAAGCAGAGGGCTGCCAATGGTGGGGCAGGGCAGAAGATGGCCAGGCCTGTCTCGCTGATGCTGTTGACAAAAGGTGCCACCGCGGAGAGATGAAGAGAAGGGGCTCCGGGATCAGATGCCAGGCAGTCGAATCCTGGTCCCCAATTTATTAGCTCAGCTCCCTGAGTGGAGTTACTATCCCCTTGAACTTCAGTTTCTTCTCTGGAGAAAGGGTGTTAATTAGTCCTACCTGTCTGAGGCCAGCTCCCCAGAATGCTCAGAACTGAGAAGTCACTTAGAAGTGACTTATCCGAAAGAACACCAGGGAGGACGGCAGGGAGTTGGGGGCGGGGCAGGGCTGGCGAGGGGAGGGCGCAGGCCAGGGGCCAGCTCTGGCAAAGTCCTGCAGAGGGTGCGGGAGCCTGGTCTCAGGGGCTCAGGGGTGTGAGTTACTCCGGGCTACCCTCACCGAAGGCAAGAGGGCCGGGCTTCACCTTCCCACTTCGGTGGCTAATGGCCAAGGCCCCTCCCTGGGGGGGAAGGGAGACCAACTCCCCAGGAACAGGGGCTCTCCGCACCCAGGCAGAATTACTCCAGAAGTTCACAGGTAGTCCTCCAAAGATAGCCACAGGTCCTGGGGCTTAGAAAAAGGGACCTGGAGCTCATGGACAAGATCCATCTCATCACCTCTCCCAAAGGGAAAAGTGAGATAAAATCTTAAAATTGCTTCACTGTGCCTGGCACATAGTAAGCAACACAAGATAGCTAATACTGTACCAAAACCCCTAAATTTACCAGTGCTTAGTAAGTGGCTGGGCTGGGTCATTCTGGGAAGAGTGACCAGTGTCTAGAAGCCCCCATGGTGACACTGCCAGGGAAGGACCATCTCTCTTTTATCTGGTGCAGCAAAAGACCCAGGATCGTCAGAAGCCACTGCCAGCCAAAGAAAAAGAAAATTGTATATGCAATTAACTAGGCCTCTGCTTCAACGCTCTGCTCTCTCTGTTTGCCTTCACCAGCTTAGCATCCAATTTTTTAGCTGAGAAGGCGGGGCAGCAGGTTTCTGAGATATTTTTTGCTAATGGGCTGAAATATTACACCCATAATTATAGCCTGGCTGCATTTTTTTTTTTTTTTTTTTTTGCTCATTTTGTTCAGTGTAGCAAACATTGTATCTGATTACAGCCATTCATGTCTTCTTTATGAAACACTAGGGTTTATCATACTCGGCAGACGGGCTCAGTGGCACTGGAGAAATGATCTAGGCTCAGAACCTGCTCTGAGCTCCTGTGGGGGGAGCTTGATGCTGCCAGGGGAGAGGGACTGGGACAGGAAGGGCGGAGACAGCCCATCCCCACCGCCCCTGCAGGCCCCCAAGTCCTTTCCAGGCAGAGGGGCCAGCAAGTGTGAACACCTTGCAGCAGACAGAAGCTTGGGATTTTCAAGATGTTGCAGGGTGGTGCATCCCTGAACGAGGCAGTGAAGTAATGATGCATGAGGTAAGGGAGGAGAAGGATGCAGCAGCCAGGCTGTGTACACTGCAGATCACAGAAGCCATCTGGAGGCTATCTTAAGTGAGGGACAGAGCCACGTGTGAGTTGGGGACTAGTGTTAACTGATGTTTACTTTTAAAAGGGAACTCTGGTCCCTTTTGGGAATAAAGTGGAAGCAGAAAGACCAATTAAGAGATAACTGCAGTGGCTGTAGTAGGAGATGTGGGGGCTGTTTTAAGGGGCAGAAAATGAGGGGTGAGAAGTTAGCAATTTGAGGGCACATTTGGAAGGTAGAGTCACAGAACTTGTTGACAGATTGGGTGTGGAAAAGGGATAACTCTTAGGTTTGGAGGTGGAGGAAGGGAAGGACGGAGGGAGGGAGAGAAGGGGGAGGGAGGGAGGGGGAATGAGTGGCCCAAGGTTGCACATCTCAGACTAAAATCAGATGTCTTGGTTCTTAGTCTCATGTTCTTTACCATTCGTCACGTGATTCTTACGGACCAGCTAATATTCCATTCCTTTCAATTCCCCAAACATCTATTGAGAACATTCTATGTAAAGCTTCTAAGGGGTATGGAAAAAACCTAGCCCCACCTCCAGGAACTTACATCCTAGGAAGGAGACAGGCACACAAACCAGCTGGACAAAAGATGGACATAAAAAATGCTATTACAGAGATGCAAGCAATGTGTGAGAGGGGCCAAAGGAAGCAAGATACGGAATCCTCCCGGGGAACTACAAGTAACTTGACTTTGCAGGATGGGTGGGATTTAAGGGTATTCCATAGCCTGAGATTTAGAAAACAGGCTTCGTCTAACTCTGGCGATAGAGACATTGCAGATTCCTGATGAACCTGGCAACACCTGAATGTGCTATGTGATGATGAATCAAATATTGATGCATTTCACATTTCTCATGGGATGTCTGAATGGTACCAGGGAGAAAAGACCTAACACATCACAACTCCTGGAGTAGGAATTCGGTAGATGAAAGTTATGGCAATGGTCAGTAGATTGGTGTCTGTGATCCCCATTAATTGGAGAGGTGGGTCATTTATTTTGGTCGTACTGATGGCACTACTGAACACGGTGAATTGCAGATGACGGTATCAGTGACGACGCTATTGAAGATGTTGATCGTATCGTTCACGACATCAGTGGTTCCATACGGATGGTGAGATTGGTGATGGCCCTTACGGTTCTGCTTTTAATAATATGGATTATGATGTTGGCGCGGACGGGGTGAGTGACAGAGACCGTAATATTCTAGGGATGCTAGTGATGTCGATATTAGCAATGTCTAGTGACAATCTTGATAGTACTGATATGTATCAATTAGGACCTCAGGGTGGACTCTATTGATGATGGTGACAATAACAGTATTGCTAATGATTAATGGTGGCATCCATGTTAAAACAATAATGATATTGGCGATATTGATTCTGATATCAGCGATGTCAACATTAGTGACAATGTTGATTCTGGCGATGACACTGAGAGTGATTAAAAAGATGCAGCTGTGTACGATTCGCGGATGCTGATGTAGAGGGTGACGGTTATGTTGTCACCGAGGGTCATGACTTGTGAGGACAAGGCATGGTGGTTGAAAGCTTGCTCTGAAGCCAAACAGACCTGAGTTTGAATCCAAGGTCTGGCATTTACTATTGTGTGCCACTTGGACCCTCGGTTGTCTCTTCTATTAAATGAGGATAATTATAATGGTGCCAGGATTGCTGTGAGGATTAACTGACACCCTGCATGGGAAACCTGACATACAGAAGACAGCCGGTGAAACGAACTTGACGATGGTGGCGGTGGTGGTGGGGAGATGCTCTTGGACATGATGGCTCTGATGAGTCTCTTGACGATGCAATTAAAGAGAATCATTTATTGGTCGTATTATTTCAGTGATTGTGATAAGGCTATTAATGGTGAAAAGACTGACCATTTTGATTACAGTTACGGTCCATGGAAACAGCATGGTGTAGTGTTAAAATCACTCATCTTGGAGTCAAACAGCAAAGGTTCATTCAATTTCTAGCTCTGTCTCTTATATCCTGTGTAACCTTGGCCACATCACAGCATGTTAAGGCTAGAAGGCCCCTTGGAGCCCATCTAATCCATCTCCTCATCTGACAAATGAGGCAATTCAGGCTCAGAGAGATGAGGTGACTGGCCCCAGTTCCCCCACCTGGTTAGTGTGGCAGAGCTGGGGTGGGAAGTCTTTCCTTCCGCAGCATATTTACTCCCTTCAGAAGGGAGCTTAGATTCCTCTGCTGTGTGTGCACACACCTGCACCTGTGTGTTATTCGTGTGTGTGTGTGTGCGTGTGTATATAGTCTCCTGGGCATTTCCCCAAAGCATCCACTAGCAGAGAAACCAGCCCAATTTTCCAAAAGTCATTTGTGAGAAGGCAGGCCCTGGGTGTCCCTCTGTAATCCTTTTCCTCTCCCCCAGCAAGCAGAGGCTGAGGATTGCTTCGGATTGGCCATGGACGGACAAGGAGTTGAAATGGGTAATATTTGCCTAGGTTTTAATGTCTGGCATCTATAGCTTGCATTTCCATCATTCTATTATATTGATGACAAGCAGGCCCAAGCCACAGAGAAGAAACAAATTACCTAATAAATCAAGGTCCCAGGATCCAAAGCGGACAGTGTTATTAGACCAGGGGAGAGAGCGATGCTAAGTGATAGGTCTGGCTGCCTGTGAAAGTGGTCCAAGCAGGGAATCATCTGTCTATTTCTTCATAAATAATTACACACAACTGATATGCATCTGAGACAGAACATGATATGTTATTATTAACTAAACAGCGGGAGGGAGGCGGTGGCAAGAAAGGAGGGGAGAGTGTCCAGGGGAAACAAAAGCAGCATTCATGATCTTGGGCCTTGGCAAAGGCAGGAGGGGGGTGTGACGACCTAGGAAACTGCAACTCAAAGGAGCCAAGACCCTTACTCTGGACAGATGCAGGAAGCAAAACAATCTGGCCAAGAGGATGAGGGGAAGAACAAACTAATATACCTTGAGTTCCTACTGCATCCCAGTCTCTGGGGCTCACTTCTGCTCATCCATTATTCCTTAATTCTCACGATGGTCAGGTAAGAACACAGTCATGGTGGCATATGGAACTGAATCGCCTGCATTCAAAATCCCATTGCTGTGTGACCCTGGACAAGTTACTTAACCTTCTGGGTTTCTGCTCGGCCCCCTGTGGAATGGGTATGAGCCTGATAGCACCAACCTCATAGAACTGTTGTGAAGAATAAATGAGTTAATATTTGAAAGCACTTAGAACACTGCCTGATACAGAGTAAACACTGCATTATAGGCATGCGTGAAAACAGATGATCATCCCCCTTTTACGAATGGACAGAGTGAGGTTCAGAGGGGAAGGAACACGTGCAAGGGAACACAGAATGAAAGGAAAAGTCGCGTCTGAACACATGTCTAGTCAACGCTGAAATTCATGCTCTTTCTCCCACCTAGGAGTGCACAAACTTTCTCTGTTAAAGACCCGATAGGAAATATTTTAGGCTTTTGGGCCCCTGCCTGAGACAGTCCAGTAACTTACCTAGATGATATCCCTCTCCGAGGAGGCACTGGTACACTACGTACCATAGAGGCAGGCATTTCTCACCCTGTTCATCCCACACCACCTGCAGGCAAGGTTCACAAAGGCGCGTCCCCTCAGTGGGTCCTGGGAACATCTTATGGGTTAAGGAGGTGGGGACAGCCCAGATTGGCCTGAAAGAGCTCTCTGCCTGGAGAAGATGTGGCTTTCAGAGAGCAGTGCTGGAGCTAGGAAGCAGCCCGCTTCCAAGCCTCTGTGGGCTTTGCCTACAAGCCCCATGATAATCCTTTGTGGGCTGCTAATAAGCAAGTTGAACCCCATAATCACCTGCCACTTAGCTTCCTGACTTTAATTTTCATGGAGGTTGGAGAAAATAGTGGCTAAGGATTTTGCTTCTAGACAAAAGCAGCAAACATTCACCCAGAAGACATTTCTAAGCAGCGCTGGCACTGCCCCACACAACTCAGCCTTTTGGCCCCTGCAGACGTAGGCCTGAGGGGCCTGGCTGAGGGAGGCCTGCACACACCATCCCGGAAACCTGCCTGCATGCCAGGAGACCCGGGAACAAAAGCAGCCCTGTGGGCACTTCCAGAGCCTTCTCAGGAAGGCAACTTGGCAAAAGGCCGCTGGCCGCCCCACCCTCTCCCTCCCACTGCTCACCCCTGACCTTTCTGAGCTCCTGTTTGGGGGCAAGAGGTACACCCCCATGACTTCATCCTTTCTCCAACCCTGTGGCCCTCCTCTGGGAAGATGATGAGGACATATTAGGTTTCATTATCAAGCTGCTACTTGCCAGCAAGCAACACTGCCTTCGGCTTGGCCTCCGTGGCTCAGTGACCCTCCGCTCTGTTAGGAAAGCATTCTGGTGATCTCTTTGCAGCGGGAAATGCCACTCTGGGGGAGAGACCTGCATATTATTTTCAGCCTTCTTATGAAAACAAAAACAACAGCAGTGGGGTATTGAGCACCTGCTTTGGAATCTGACGGTGTTGGTGTGAGCTCTGACCCCACGACTCACTATTCTGCGCTGCGGGCAGGCACCTGATCGTGTCTGAACATCACCTGCAGTGTGGCTGCATCCCAGCCCTGCCGCAGCCTGCGTGGCCTTGGGGGAGTCACTCTGCTTTTCTGAGCATACATCTCATCCTTAAAGTGGGATGGTGACCCCTGCCCTACCTACCGTTACACCTACCATCCTGTAAGGATGCAAGTGAGATTGGGAGAGACAACACTTTGAAAATTATAGGACCAAGTGTCAAGATCATGGCTTAATCGGGTAAGTGGGAACAGCCAGCCAGGAGTAGATTCAAATGCCAGCCCTCCTGCCCTGGCTAGTACCTGAGACAAAGCACAGGGCTCACCTGAGCCTCAGGTCTCTCTCTTTAAATTAAGGGTAAAAACACCTGCCCCACGGGGGGTTTTGATCAGTTTCTTCAAGGCAAGACCCCCCCTGGCGGGCAACAGTCCTATTGCCGTGTGGTACGTCATAACCAAGTGTAGACCTTCGAGATGGTGGGGTTGAGGTTGGCAAAAGACACCCTGTCCCTTCTGCAGTGACTCAGGGATGGTGTGTAGGTAAGTGAGATAGTCACCAGGCAAATTTGAGCCGCAGACCTCTGTCCGGCCACCTGGGCACCCCCACCCTTGTGCCCACCATGGCCACTCCATGTTCCAACACTGCCAGGCAGGGCCCAAGCTCTAAACATCTCTTTCTCCTCTTTCTCCACCCACCACAGTGTTCAGATTCCATAACTGGGGCATTTCAACATTCAAACAAATTCTAGAATTGCATAAAGGACATTTAGCTCCCCTAGTCTAAACGCTTGGAGAAAGCGGGGTCCCATGAGCATGGAAACCTGCCTGAGCTCATTCATTCAATCAGCACTGGGGAGGAGAATGGAATCTGGATTTCCTCTCCCTCCCACATGCTGCTCCCAGGGTCCCCTTCTGTCCCAAGCTATCGTCTCCTGCCTCCTGCCTGCAATGAATTGAATTGTGTGTAATTGATAAATTATGCAAAAGGGCGCCTGGCAGTTTTCTGAAATGTTGGGTAGCTTCGAGGCAGCCCTTGGGGACACAGCCTAATTTTATGGAAACCTCACACTCTGTCTGGCCTGTTTTGTGTAAGTCAGATTGATATAACAAGACCCGAGGGAGTTGACTTGATTTCTAATTTTATTCTCTAGGTGAGCTGAATGAGATATAACTGTAATGCTTGTGTTGACTGGGGCGGGCAGTGTTAACGGCAGTGGAGAAAATATCTTTTCATCTGCTTAATGAATCATTTCTTTAGCTGGACTTATCTGCTTTAGAATCCAACCTTCTCCCCTTTTGGAAGAGGGGCTGCGTGTCACGTGGGGGAAGCAGGCAATGGGAAGGGAGAATCTACATCCTTTCAGCAAATAAACTCAGAGCCTTGCAGGAAGGAGGGGTGGCCTGACCAAGGGACTCTGACCTTGCTGCTGAGGACACCAGCTCTGCCCCTGGTGGGGCCATTGCATCATTTTTTAGGTTCAAACTCAATCCCTGTTCCTTCACTCAGTTCTCCCTGGCTAAGCCAAGTAATAGACCAGAACACTCATGGGAACTTTCACGTGAATTAAGGCCTAACAGAGGGGTGTGCCCTTGTGGGAAACAGCCTGCCTTCCACAGAGCAGATTTCAGATCCTGTTACCTTCCCAGAACCAGCAGGGCCTGTTCTACCCCAGTGGACACCTGACACAGGTGCAGGGGAGCCGTTACTTGCTTTGTGCCAGATTGTTTAATATCCCAACAGCTCTAGGAGGTAGATGTGACTGTCCCCACCTTACAGGTGAGGAGACTGAGGCCTAGAGGGATGAAGTCACTTGCTGAAGGACACAGAACTACTCGGAGCCCAGGGTTCAAACTCAGGTCTCTTGGACAACAATACCCACACTGTCTTTGTTCTTCCCGGGCTCCCTCGGGGGAGAGGTGCTGCTTGGCGCACACCCTCTTCCTTGCTCTTCCTTGGGCGCCCACTCGGCTCACAGGTCAGGCACGGCCCTTCGGGATGCGGGTGTGGCCTCATTCTCAGTTCCACAGGAGCGGCAGGGATTCATAAGCGGCCCCCGCCCTCCTCCTCTCCCCTCCCCCTCACATACACACGCCCCCCCACCCCCTACCTCCCACCTGGCATCCCCCAGCCAGCGAGAACCAGACATTCCACAAGCTGTCGTGGCCTGGGAGTCAGGAGACCCCGGCGGGCAATGGCCCCACTGCGAGTTCTGCACATGCCCTCCAAGCGTTCCTCCGCCCTCCCTGGGCTAAAGGTGGGAAAGAAACCCCATCCTACCGACTTGCTCGGGGGGTCAGAGGGCCGTGAGATAACGGGCATGGCAGTGCTTTAAAGGCTGTGTGCTTGAATCACAAAAGCAAGAACAATAATGCTGACGCGCGTGAGTGAGACGTTTACCGTGTGCCTGGCGCGGGCTGCACCGGGTGCCTCCGAGGTGACCCCGTCACTGCCCAGACCCACTGTCCCTCGAGTCCTTAATGTCTTGCTCCACACACCTAGCACTTGGGGTCTATTTGTGGTGTCAAGGAGGCCAATAAATAACACCGCTCTTTCCCCTCCAATGTACGAGAACCTAGGAGGCAGATGCTGGAGAGCAGAATGTCGGCCTGGGACCAAAGCTGGATCAGAGGTTGCAGCTTAGAAGGGTGGCCGCAGTGGATGGCCTAATAATGCCTCCTGAATGAACCCCTAAAAATGTTCAGCCTCTTCACCCCCTGCAGAGACAGCTCTGGCCCAGCCAAGTAGATCAGACCCCAGTTACCCACAAATGGCCAGAACCCCCTTCCCTGCAGGCAGGCCTGGCTGGAGACCAGCGAGGAAGGGGCTGGCTGGGTATGTGCATTTCCTTTCCAAACTCCCAGCTCCCAAGTCTGGGAAGTGCTTTGTCCCCAAGGAAACAACGGCCAGGCGACAGTAGTCCTAGAGTGCCCGGCCATCCCAGTTTGCCCAGGACCGTCTCAGTCCCAGGTAAACCAGAGCAGTTTGTCTCTCCAGGTGGCCCCCTAACATTCTAAGGGACCCTGCCACGAACCAACTCTCACCAAGGGTTTTACTGCCCAGAGGTTCCCAGCCAGCCAAGGGTGGTCTCGCTAAGCTGCTGGAGCAGAACACCCTGGGCTTGGAGGGCCCAGTCCTCCCCGCCCGGCTCTCCATGGCTTCCAACAGATCCCTGGAAAGCTGGGCAGTGCAGACCTTGCTCAGCTCCCAGCCCTTTGCCCTCCCTGGCAGCACCCAGAAAACTGTTGTGCTGGATGGCTCTCCGACGTGGCCCGCTCTGGCCAGGCTAGTCAGCTTACCTGCTCTTGCCCACGTCTTTCTACTCTCCTGCCAGCCTGGCGGCCATAACCCTAATCCCCTGCAGCCTGGAAAGCCCCTTGGGGTGCCACACCTCATATGTAAGCCTCCCGACCGCCTGGGCAGGACGAGGCAGGGCAAGCGTCTTCATCCCTGGGGACAGAGAGCCAAGGGAGGTTTGGCAATTACCCTCAGTGTCATGGTCAGGGCAGCCAGGCCTTAGACCCCAGCTACCCTGCCTCAGTGACTCCCGACCTGTGACCTAGGACAAGGGATAAGAAGACAGAAAGGTGAGCCGGGAGACCAATGGTTTAGGAGGGAAGTCAACCCTGACTTCTTACCTCAGCAAAGCCATGAGCAGAGAGCACAGCCTCTCTGAACCTCACTTTCCCCATCTGTGGAATGGGCAGTGTCCTGCCAAAGGAGGGGTCCCGGAGAGCTAGGCACCTCCTCCTGACGACACCCTGGGTCCCTGTGGCTGCTCTGCCTCAGACCCCATCCAGGGGCCGCACCACCCCAGGTCCATGGCTGTGTTGAAAGCCCACTTCCAAGTGTGTGAGATCACTGTTGTGTGAATTTTACACATCACCTGCTGTGCTAAGATAGCCCAGGGCCCTAGAAGAACAAAGCCACGCCCTCTCTGGGAAGGCGGGGATAAGCCTGGAGGGTGGCACCTTGCAGTCCCTGGGAGTCCCGAGGTAGGACTGAGGAACAGCGGCATTTAGGCGCCCCGGAATGGAGGCTCATTGATCGTTTTCCTCTCTGCAGCCAGCCCAGGGCCAGGCCCAGGGAAGGGAGGGGGTGACGCCATCAGCCAAAATCATTCGGCCACCATCCAGGATGCACACACGGTGCCCGCGAGGCCCCGGTGGAGCAGGGGGCAGGACACAAGACCCAGATACAGGGTCTCTCTCCTCGGGGACGGCCCGGGGCAATGGAAGATCCCCTCGGCTGGAGGCTTTCCTTGGGAGCCTCCATGGCCACGGCCTCTGAAAGGATGTCGAAGAGACCATCTTGGAGGAACTTCGGCTGTCAGAGCCGAGGGAGGTTCACCCCAGCGTCAGCCTAATTGCCATGTCCAAGGAGGGAGGCAGGGACCTGAAGGGGGCCATGGGGGGTTGCACAAGGACCTTCAACCCATCTGGAAGGGGAGGGAAAGGGAGAAAGCACTGAAGCAGAGATGGCCACCTGTGGTCAGGCCTGGCTGTTTGGGATGGTCTTGGTAATATGTAAGATTTTATAGTCTACAACGAAGTCTCTGTCAACCTCTTCATGGACAATGAGAAACCAAGGCGTGGGGACGGAGGGCTTAGAGTGCATAGGGGTAAGTTGGTGCTGAACCCACACCTCTCTGACCCCAAGCCCCCCTCTCACCACAGTCTGTTGCCTCTACTTCCCTATTCTTACAATGGGCAAGATCACACGTCCTGCAGATTCCAAGCCATTACACTTGATGGCCGGCATGGTGATCCCCGTGCCGGGACTCGCTGAACAGACGGTGCTGGAACCACGCCTCAGGTGCCTGGGCCACCCCCTGCCTGCCGAGGCTGGAGCAGGGTAGGAGAAGGGGCTTCCAGGAGACAGCAGTGACCAGCAGGGGAGGCCTCACAGTGAGGAGACACAGGTGGGCCAGGGGGCCTGGTCTCTAGCAGGAGTCCTGCTTCATGAATCAGCATCTACGGTGCCTCCCCACACACATGCCTTCACAAATCCCTCCTCTGCCCTGCCCTCCTCTTCCTTTACATCATTTTCATGGTTAGCTCTTTACCTCTAGAACATCTGTTAACTCAAAAGCCAGAGGGCACCCAGTGTCCTTTCTCAAGGGAAGGCTCCAGATCCTGGTCCTTCCCCAACTCCAGCTCTGGGGGCTCACCTCCTCTGACATCCCCGTGACCCTCAGAATCCACATGCCTTTGCAGATTTTTGTGTCTTCCACTCCAAATTGGACTTTTCCTGGCCCAGCTAAGCCTCAGCACAATCTCTGAGCTTTCTGGCGTTTCTGCCCTCCTGCCCACCCTCTTCCTCAGCAGCTGTGGCTGTTGGCTGAGCTCTCCCTGGAACCCCAGCCATCTAACCTTCCCATCAGCGGAGGGGACGGAGGCCCGAATGCTTGCATAATCAGCCCCCAGCGCCAGGCCCAACTTCACCAGGCCCTGGAGGGCCCCGGGTGAGGCGCAGGCTAATGCCTCCCCTGTGTGACCTCTGTCTACGCTTCCTGACCCCAGTCTATGGAGGTCAGGTTCAGGCCCAGCTGCCCCCTGCGTCCCACCTGCTTCCACAACACTTCCAAGCTTGGACAGGGTGCTGTGAGTGGAGGCCAGCCCCGGCAGACCAGGGTGGGAAGGAAACCCACATGAGTTCAGAGGAAGTCCAGAGGCCCATTTGAGGGGAGGCGTCTGCTTTAAGAGCGTCCTAAGTGAGCTTCAAGCAGGGGAGCATGTGCTCTGAACATCCGGCCCATCGCAGAGAGGGAGGGCTCCCGGCTGGGCTGGACATGGATGGCTGTGAGTCTGCGAGAAAGGGGCGGAAAGCGGCCGAGCTGCTGGTACTTTTCCCAGGATGGTGGAACGTCTGGCTTGTGTCAGGAGCCACCCAGCACATGTACTTGATGTGGGGACTCGTCCCATTTCTTGGTTAATGATGTGATCGTCCGAGAGACACAAAGAAGGCCTTCTCATAAACCAAACTCTGAGCACTCAGGGGGACCGGGAGGTCATTTCACATGTGAACAGGGAGCGCTTTAGGCTTCAGCCACCTCCTTCCTTTTCCGGCCACACAGTGCGCTTGGACAGTGAGTCACCAGCCTACAGCAGGGCACACAGCTCCCTGAAAGGGTGCAGGCTGGACGTCCCTTCTGCTCCTAGGCCCCCTCACCTGGTAACCTTGCACAACCCCTCCCCATCTCTGAGCCTTTGTCTCCCCACCAGTCAAGTACAAGGATTGCACTAGGTGACCTCTAAAGTCTCTTCCGGCTCAGAGGGCAGACTCTGACCCTGAACTGGCACAGCCCTGAAAATGATGCCTCACTCATGACCCCCGAATCCCAGCCCAAAGATCTTGTCTTTATTATGAAAAGCCATATCATGGAATTTTTTTGCTTTATTATTATTATTTTTTAACGAATAGACTTCACTTTTTAGAGTTTTAATTTAGATTTACATAAAAATTGAGTGGAAAGTACCGAGAGTTCTCATACGTTCCCTCTTCCTCTGCAGAGTCTCCCCTATTATTTACATTGATTTTATGTTAACGTGGCATGTACATTACAAATGATGAACCCGTTTTAATATGTTGCTATTAAACCAAAGGCCATGGTTAACATTAGGGTTCATTATCAGTGTTGCAGATTCTATGGGTCTGGGCAGATGGGTAATGACATGTGTTCACCATGTGGTGTCATGCAGGGGAGTTTCGTTGCCCTAGAAATCCTCTGTGGTCCCCCTATTCATCTCTCTCTCAACCCTAACCCCCAGCAGCCAGTAATCTTTTACTTGTCTTCATAGTTTAGCTTTTTCCAGAATGTCTCATAGCTGGAATCACACAACACGTAGCCTTTTCAGACTGGCTTCTTTCACTCAACAATATGCACTTAACATTCCTCCATGTCTTCTGTGTTTAATAGCTCGTTTCTTTTTCTGCCTGAATAGTATTCTATTGTGTGGACGTACCACAGTTTATCCATTCACCTACTGAAGGACACCTTGGTCGCTCCAATTCCTGTCTTTATTTGAAATGTCGGTGTTTTGTTCACTGTAGATATTTTTACATTAATTTTGATTTTTAAAAAACATTGCATTAAAATGTTAACTTATCTTGATTATTGAGTTTAAATGTTGTACCTAAGGTGAGTGTCCCATTCCTCCTTGCCAAGTCCCAGCCCCTTTTACCTCTGTTTGGCTCTAGAATCAGAAGCTGGGGCAGGCGAGGGGAGAGCATGGGCAGAATGGAGCCCAGAAGATGCACTCTTAGCACAGGCTGGGCCTGCAGGTTTGCAGCCCATAGAGGGGAATCCTGGAAAAGTTGATGGGGTCCTTTCTCTCTGTCACATTGGCCACCCTACTCCCTCACTCCCCCAGGCTCCTCTCCCTGCTCTCCCTGCCCCAGCTGCCCCTGGATACCCAGGCCAAGCCACAGTCTTCAAACAGCTGCTGTCATCCTCTCGCTCCTTGAGAGCCCACCTGACTCCTGGATGCCTTCCACATCTGGTCCAAACTTGGCACCAGAGGCCCTTACACCCACTGCATCCCCACCCAGGTGAGTTTCCTAGGCTTCTCCACAGCTGCAGCCTTATTTGCTCTCCCCTTTCCCTCCCCAGGCTTTAGCCCATGCGGAGTCCCCACGGCAGGGTGCCCTCTTCAAGAAGCAGCAAGGCCTTGTGGAGTGTTCAATCTTTTTCAGACTGAGAACTCTTTCTTCAAATAAAACAGCTCTCAGAAATCTTAGGTGTAAAGCAAATTCAAGCCGTTCGGCTCTGCTGAAGCAGGCGGACCCCCCTTCATCCCTGAGGTACTACCTCAGAAATGCGAAGAGTCTGAAAAATGCGGGAGGGGTGGAAGAACGGAGCCTGGCACTCATCTGTCTGCTCAACTAGCATCTATCAAGCACCTATTGATTACGCTACCACTTACTGAGCACCGGCTGTTTACCAACTGCTCTTCCAGGCACCAAGGATGAAGCAATGAATGAAACGGACAAATCCCTGCCCTCATGTGAGGGGGAGTGATAAGAAACCAACTAAATAAACTATATAGACTAATTAGAAGATGATGAGGGCTGTAGAGAAAAATAAATCAGGGAAGGGGCAGCACGACTTGATAGAGAGGTCAGGGAAGTGCCCTCTGGGAAGATGACATTGGCACCAGGAATTGAAGAAACCATGGGCACAGCTGGGGAAGGAAGCTCTAGGCCAAGGGGAGAGCAAGACCCAGGGAGCATGTCTGGGTGACTCAGGGGACAGTAGGGAGGCCAGTGCAGCTGGGGCCACAAGAGCGAGGAGGGAGTGAGGGAAACGGCCCAGGACAGGGCCTCATAGGCAAAGCAAGGTCCCTGGCCTTTTCTTTTTTTTTTTATAATTTATTTTGGTATCATTAATCTACAATTACATGTGCAATATTATGGTGATTAAACTACACCCTTCGTCAGGTCCCCCCACCAACCCCATTACAGTCACTGTCCATCAGCGTAGTGAGATGCTATAGAATCACTACTTGTCTTCTCTGAGTTGTACAGCCCTCTCCATGCCCCCCCTACATTATGTGTGCTAATCGTAATGCCCCTTTTTCTCCCTTATCCCTCCCATCCCGCCCATTTTCCCCAGTCCCTTTCCCTTTGGTAACTATTAGTCCGTTCTTGGGTTCTGTGAGTCTGCTGCTGTTTTCTTCCTTCAGTTTTTTTCTTTGTTCTTATACTCCACATACGAGTGAAATCATTTGATACTTGTCTTTTTTGGCTTGGCTTATTTCACTGAGCATAATACCCTCTAGCTCCATCCATGTTGTTGCAAATGGTAGGATTTGTTTTCTTCTTATGGTGAATAATATTCCATTGTGTATATGTACCACCTCTTCTTTATCCATTCATCTACTGATGGACACTTAGGTTGCTTCCATTTCTTGGCTATTGTAAATAGTGCTGCAATAAACATAGGGGTGCATATGTCTTTTTCAAACTGGGCTGCTGCATTCTTAGGGTAAATTCCTAGGAGTGGGATTCCTGGGTCCAATGGTATTTCTATTTTGAGTTTTTTGAGGAACCTCCATACTGCTTTCCACAATGGTTGAACTAATTTGCATTCCCACCTGCAGTGTAGGAGGGTTCCCCTCTCTCCACATCCTCGCCAACATTTGTTGTTGTTTGTGTTTTGAATGTTGGCCATCCTCATTGATGTGAGGTGATATCTCATTGTGGTTTTAATCTGCATTTCTCTGATGACCAGCGATGTGGAGCATCTTTTCATGTGCCTGTTGGCCATCTGAATTTCTTCTTTAGAGAAGTGTCTATTCATGTCCTGTGCCCATTTCTTAATTGGATTATTTGCTTTTTGTTGTTAAGGTGCGTGAGTTCTTTATATAATTTGGATGCCAACCCCTTATCAGATACGTCATTTATGAATATATTCTCCCATACTGTAGGATGTCTTTTTGCTCTACTGATGGTGTCCTTTGCTGTACAGAAGCTTTTCAACTTGATATAGTCCCATTTGTTCATTTTTGCTTTTGTTTCCCTTGCCCGGGGAGATATGTTCATGAAGAAGTCATTCATGTTTATGTCCAGGAGATTTTTGCCTATGTTTTTTTCTAAGAGTTTTATGGTTTTATGACTTACATTCAGGTCTCTGATCCATTTTGAGAGTATTTTTGTGTATGGGGCTAGACAGTAGTCCAGTTTCATTCTCTTACATGTAGCTGTCCAGTTTTTCCAACACCAGCTGCTGAAGAGGCTGTCATCTCCCCATTGTATATCCATGGCTCCTTTATCAAATATTAATTGACTGTATATGTTTGGGTTAATGTTTGGATTTTCTATTCTGTTCCACTGGTCTGTGGGTCTGTTTTTGTGCCAATACCAAATTGTCTTGATTACTGTGGCTTTGTAGCAGAGCTTGAAGTCAGGGAGCATAATTCCCCCTGTTTTATTCCTCCTTCTCAGGATTGCTTTGGCTATTCGGGGTCTTTTCTGGTTCCATATGAATTTTAGAATTATTTGTTACAGTTCATTGAAGAAAGCTGTTGGTAGTTTGATAGGGATTGCGTTGAATCTGTAGATTGCTTTAGGTAGTATAGCCATTTTGACAATATTTATTCTTCCTAGCCAAGAGCATGGGATGCATTTCCATTTGTTAGTGTCCTCTTTAATTTCTCTTAGGAGTGTCTTGTAGTTTTCAGAGTACAGGTCTTTCACTTCCTTCGTTAGGTGTATTCCTAGGTATTTTATTCTTTTAGATGCAATTGTGAATGGAATTGTTTTTCTGATTTCTCTTTCTGTTAGTTCATCATTAGTGTATAGGAAAGCAACAGATTTCTGTGTGTTAATTTTGTATCCTGCAACTTTGCTGAATTCAGATATTAGTTCTAGTAGTTTTGGAGTGGAGTCTTTAGGGTTTTTATGTACAGTATCATGTCATCTGCAAATAGTGACAATTTGACTTCTTCTTTACCAATCTGGATGTCTTGTATGTCTTTGTTTTGTCTGATTGCCGTGGCTAGGACCTCCAGTGCTATGTTGAATAACAGTGGAGAGAGTGGGCACCCCTGTCTTGTTCCCGATCTTAGATGAAAAGCTTTCAGCCTCTCGCTGTTAAGTATGATGGTAGCTGTGGGTTTGTCATATATGGCCTTTATGATGTTGAGGTACTTGCCGTCTATACCCATTTTGTTGAGAGTTTTAATCATGAATGGATGCTGAATTTTGTCAAATGCTTTTTCAGCATCTATGGAGATGATCATGTGGTTTTTGTTCTTCTTTTTGTTGATGTGGTGGATGATGCTGATGGATTTTCGAATGTTGTACCATCCTTGCATCCCTGGGATGAATCCCACTTGATCATGGTATATGATCCTCTTGATGTATTTTTGAATTCGGTTTGCTAATATTTTGTTGAGTATTTTTGCATCTACATTTATCAGGGATATTAGTCTGTAATTTTCTTTTTTGGTGAGATCTTTGCTCAGTTTTGGTATTAGAGTGATACTGGCTTCATAGAATGAGTTTGGAAGTATTCCCTCCTCTTCTATTTTTTGGAAAAGTTTAAGGAGAATGGGTGTTAATTTCTTCTCTATATGTCTGGTAGAATTCAGAGATGAATCTTTCTGGTCCAGGAGTTTTGTTATTGGGTAGTTTTTTGATTACTGATTCAATTTCGTTGCTGGTGATTGGTCTGTTTAGTTTTTCTGTTTCTTGTTTGGTCAGTCTTGGAAGGTTGTATTTTTCTAAGAAGTTGTCCATTTCTTCTAGGTTTTCCAGCTTGTTAGCATATAGATTCTCATAATATTCTCTTATAATTCTTTGTATTTCTGTGGGGTCCGTCATTATTTTTCCTTTCTCATTTCTGACTCTGTTTATGTGTGTAGATTCTCTTTTTCTTTTAATGAGTCTGGCTAGGGGTTTATCTATTTTGTTTATTTTTTCAAAGAACCAGCTCTTGGTTTCATTGATTTTTTTCTATTGTTTTATTCTTCTCAATTTTATTTATTTCTTCTCTGATCTTTATTATGTCCCCCCTTCTGGTGACTTTGGGCCTCATTTGTTCTTCTTTTTCCAATTTCAGTAATTGTGTCTTTAGACTGTTCATTTGGGAATGTTCTTCCTTCTTTAAATAGGCCTGGATTGCAATATACTTTCCTCTTAGAACTGCCTTTGCTGCGTCCCACAGAAGTTGTGGCTTTGTGTTGTTGTTGTCATTAGTCTCCATATATTCTTTGATTTCTGTTTTGATTTGGTCGTTAACCCATTGATTAATTAGGAGAATGTTGTTAAGTGTCCATGTATTTGTGAGCCTTTTTGTTTTCTTTCTAAAATTTATCTTTAGTTTTATACCTTTGTGATCTGAGAAGTTGGTTGGTAGGACTTCAATATTTTTTAATTTACTGACGTTCTTTTTGTGGCCTGGCCTTTTCTTATAATGCTAAGGTTTTCAGCAGAGAAGGAACAAGCTGTGACTCAGGATCTTAAAAGAACGTCTGTACTGGAAATTCTCCACTGGTGGCCCAGATCCCCACCACCTTGCTGAGCCCCAGGAGGCTGTTACAGAACAAGTGCCCAGAGCAGATCCAGATTTTGTGGGGCCTAAAGCTTAAACAACTGGGGAGAACTTGCTCAAGAAAAAAAGCACAAAGTTCCAAACATGAGACCTGGGAAGGGGCCCATGGAGGTGAGAGTCCCGGAGCCTCAAGCTTCCTTAGCATCCCACTAAATTTGTCTTTAACTAGTTGCTCTCTGGCTTCCAGCTGAGTTCAGCCAGTGGTCAAGCAACAGAGATCACAAGTCAGTCATTGTTTATTGCCTCATTGGTGACCTGTCCCTCTCCTGAGGGTACAGCTTCTGTCATGGCCCCTCCTATAGCCCCAGCTCTCTTTGGATCCCAGTTGCCCCAGGAGCTTGACTGTCCCATTTGGTTTCTTTGCAAAAGATAGCACCCCCATCAAACTGTCCTCATCACCCCTTTGAGCTGCTGGGACCCGACCGTGTACTCAGTCTGGCTGCTGTGCTCAGGGAGGACTAGGAAGCTTCTGGAAGAAGCCAGGTTGGAAAGATGATAGTGGCTTGCCTCCAGGTGGTAGCAACAGACAAAGAGAAGACTGATGGGTGACCCCCCCCAACTTTCGATCTGGGTACCTTCCAGTCGTACCTGTATCCCCACTCTCCATATATAAACCAGTGTACCATGGAAACCCAATAAATTCATTGACCAAAATCCCACTGTTTCCCAGCTATCTGACTTGATCTTTCTAACTCTCAGACACCCCAAGGATAAAATAGAGATAAAGAATACCTCCCTTGAAGATATCCTGGAAGCACCCGACATGTAGTAGATGCTCAACAGGTATTTCCCTTCAAGGTCCACCTGGTCAGTCTCCACTTTCTCAGGAAGCTTCTGCTGATCCATCCAGCCTCACAGAATGAGCAATTGTTTTCAAACCTTCGGTTGCATCCACAGTCAGAACTCAAAGCTTCAGTTGCATCCACAGTCAGAATTCTAATTTGAAGCTCTTGACCGATTTCTGTCATGTTGGTGTTTGAACTCTTCAGCTCACTTTCAGACTTTGCAGGCTAGGAACCTTGACATCTGCTGAACTCTCCATGGAGTTTGAGTATAACAGCATCAACCGGCAGCAGCATTTCCTGAGCACACACCGCACGCTAGGACCTGTCGGAAGCATGTTGTGTCATCTTGTGTGATCTTGACAGCCGGCCCACAGAGTGGGCACTAAGACCATCCCTACATTACAGACAAGGAAACTGAGATGCATGGTGGTTAAGGAACCCGCCCAAGGTCACAGCTCGCTGGCAGTGGATCAAAGATTCAAACCCAGACCCATCTGACTCCATCGTTAGCCCTCTTACTCACTGCACTGTCCTGCCTTGTATCCATGTAAGCACTCAAGAAATATTAACCCATTGATTAACCAGTAGCCTCTATGCATTAATGCTTCTAAGACTGTCTCTTTGTATGTCAGTCTGTTCTTCCCAAATGGCAACTCTACTGAAAAATATACTGATCATTCCTTGTAATAATTTGTCATCTGGTGATGGTGACTTAGAAACCGCCAATTGCCCAAAAGGAGGATGAGAATTGGGGCCATTCAAATATCTTTTTTAAAGAAGTGGGAGTTCTTAAATGCCCCACTGTGGAACGTGTATCTTCTCCTGCTGGGAAGGGCAGCCTGCCTGGATACTGGGGATCTGGGGCCTTGGGACCCTGAGTCTGGCTGCTGGGCTCCTTCCCTTCCCTCCTCCAACCCCAGAGCCAGCTGGCTGACAGGCACTGATAGTATCTCAGGATAGATGCCCGTCGAGTGGTTCTCGTGTTGTGACAGTATGCAATTATGATTTATCTCACAAGGAGTCAATAATAAACTTACGCAAAGGGGGGAAATCAGAGAATTTAGGATAACAAAAGAGTTTGAAGGAATTTGGCTGATGAGTTTTTAACTAGAAGCTAGAGAAGGGAATATGTTGAAGAAAGAAATATATACATACTGCACAGTCCCCAGATCGAGACTATCCACTTTTTCCCATTTCCGACAGTCAAGGAATTCCTGTAATTCTAAAGCCCCACTGAAACCTCACCTCACCCAGGAAGCCCTCCAGACTTCTAAGCTGGACAGGTTAACTAGGTCCTCTGAGTCCTCTTTTTCTCTCTCTCAAACCCTCTCTAAAAGTACATACCATAGGCACCTCACCTTAGAGTTATTGGTGAGCTCATCCCATCTCGTTCATTGGATCATAACATCTTTCAGAGATGAGGCAATAGAATTGCCTGTTTGCAATATAATTTTGCACATAGCATTTACTGTTCAATAAATAAAATGTGTGTGTGTGTATGCACAGGTGTTTTGGTGTCCAGTGTCTTCAGGGTAAAGCGACAGTAAATAGCCCCACCCCAGAGGAGGAAGAGATTTGTCAGCATGATTCCAGAGGGAGAAGATATCAGTCAACCCCAGAGGCCTCTCTCCGGGCACTTCTGCATCACTGATTCAGAAACCTCACCCAGCAGGTAAGCCCCTTGTCACAGCCACACCGAAAACCTTCCCCCAGATTTCCTGACACCAATTGTAAACAGCATCAAAATCCGAATGACAGGCACTTCTCCTGTACCTCGATGTTTGACCCAACTATAAACAGAAGATAGTTTTCTCTTAGAAATCACAATTCGAGAACCAAAATCATTCTATTATATTCGTAACCATAAGCATAAAAACAAGTTGTGGGAAAAGAGCTACTGAAGCTTAGGTTTGGGTCAAACAGGGCTGATTTCCAATTCCAGCTTTTCTCTTTCTAAGACATATGAATATAGGCAAGTCACTCTGTTTCTTCCTTTATAAAATGCGGATAGTAATGCCTGCCTCTGGGGATTGTTAGGGATCACATGTTGTTCATAAAGCCCCAAGCCCAGTGTCTCCCTCACGGTGATCACTCAGCGAACAAAGGGGACCACACTGCCAGGGGCAGAAAGCTGAGGTTCCATCGGTTGTCTCCTCGGTGTGTCCCTTTGGGGCACTCCCTTCTCTGGCCCTCAGTTTCTCTCCTAGCCATACAACACGGCGAGATGGTCCCTTGTCACCTCCACCTCTGAAGGCCGATGAGTCAAGTCTGGGGAATACATGGCACCACAAACAAGAGCTTCTTCCGGAGGCAGGCAGCCCAGGTGGAAATTCTGGTGCCGCCCCTGGTGGCAGTGTGGCCTTGAGCAAATCATTTCACTTTTCTTAGCTTTGTCTCACTTGTAAAGGAAAATGCTACCTATGCAAACTTTATAAATCCAGGAGCCCATGGGGTCCAGGCTCATTTAGCAGCCAAAAGTCAGTTAGAAGGAATTCCACTTGTACTGGAAACTCAAGTAAGTCACGGTAGTTTTCTTCCGTCCCTCCTTGCTTCACTCCTCAGTCCCCTTGCCATTTCCCCACTGCTCCGGAGGTCCTCCAGCGACACACCCATGAGACGCTCTCTCCAGCCTCAGCCACACGGTGCTTTTTTTCTTCCTCTTCCCTCCTCCTACCTCCCTTCCAATAAGAATTCATCCTTTTTAGAAAAGAGTCGGAGGAAGAAAATTCAGAGGGAAAAGGAAGAAGTGTCTTCATCAGCGAGCAGGCTTGGGGTGGGGGGTGACTGTGAATATTCCCAAGTAGATCAGTAAATAAGTTGTGTTTTGTCACTTCTAAGTGGTATGGGAAGGATGCAATTAGGTCATTTGTATTAAGCAGTCAGCCTATTGTCGACATGTAGGGAATGCTTGAGGTATGGCAGACATTATTATTGTTGCTTTTGCGAACCTGCTTGTTCGTGCAGCCTGTCCCGCTGCTGCCACCGCCCAGCCACCTTTCTTTCCCATTGTCACCTCGTCCATCCGACCATCTCCCTCACTCCCGTTGCTGAATTCCACTCGGGTCATAGGCAGACCCTGTGCCGGTACCTGGAACATTTTCCGTCACTTCCTCCCTGACATCCTAGCTCCCCACCAGCCGTCCCTATCTCCTAGAAAGGGAAATGTTTCTGGCCAAGACACACACACACGTGGGCGTCCGAACACGCCCTTCTAGTAATTTCTAGTTGCCTCTCCCATGGCACAAAAAGCCTTCGTATGATCGCTACCATGGTATCCCGTCTCATGGCGCAGCCTCTAGCAGGACAAGGGCTAAATCTGTTTGACGGGCTCCACGGAGCATCTGGTTCCAGACAGGGAACACTGTAGAGACAAGTGCCTGTGAGACCAGGCCCGAGCGAGGCCCAGGCAGAAACAGAAGAGACGCTAAGGAGCTTAGACTGTAAGGAAGGCAAAATTTACCAGAAGCAGCCAAGTTGTGCGGTTGGCTCCAAAGGCAGACGACTTACTGAGCATCGCGGAAGTCACTCTGGAGCTCACTTAAGGCAAAAGGAAATCTGACTCTGCACCCTCCGTTTTGTCCATTTTCCCTCCCCAAATCAGGGCTGGGGCCTTCCCTGTTCCTCTCTTTTACTTCCTATTGAATCTTGGTTTTAAAAACCTTAATTTCCCCACACAGGGCATAAATGACCAAAATTAGAGTATGACACCCTCCCTTCTCCATTCCCAGGGGCGTGAATATTCTAACCAGGATCAAAGCTTTACAAAATCAATAGCGTGCTAATAGGGAAATATCAGCCATCATCCTGCAGAAAAGAGAGGTATGGCATATTGCGGTATGGAAGGGTGCCTTCTTAAACCCAGAAATCCCTAGAAGTAGGGAAATCAACAAATCCATCCAGAGTAACCTGGGATCTGGTTCTGTACGGGATTCTAACATCGATGGTGAATGACTGAAGTAATGTTCAGCAGAAGGAGACATTTTAAATCCTTCCTAGCAGGAAAAGTAAAACTTCAAAGAAGCCCTCATTCAGCTGGATCCATGATCACCGTTGATGTTCACATGGGAAATTAACAGTATGTGTGAAAATAACACGCAGGTTTGGGAGACCTGGAAACCCACTGCAGCACCACTGAGATGGGGCCATGGGACCCCATGGGGCAGGGCAACAGCATCCACAGTGAGCGAGCAGAGAGGCCCGCCCACACCAAGGAGGCACCGCATTAAGGAAGAACAGAGAGCCTGACCGAAATGAAGGTGTGCCACTCCTACTACAAGGATTCATGGAAGGAATTCAGGCATTTGTCCAGAAGGAAAGACTGGTGGTGTTTGGGGAGAGGTGAGATTTGGGGAGGAAGGATAGCTTTTTGTTCAGGAGTTGACAGGAGTTGAGGTTCAAATATTTACACAGCCCTCGCATAGACTGATGGGTGCAAGTCACCGTGACACGTGTTTTAATGAGGACACAGATTTTTACAGCAAGAACTCTCTGAGAGCCAGGCCTGACCAAAGAATAGGACATCTTGTCGGACGACCACCTGGAGATGGCAGACTAGCAGAAATGAGCTCTGTGGATTGGATAGTTGGATGGGTGGCTGGATGGATAGATGGATGGGTGGCTGGATGGATAGATGGATGGGTGGATGGATGGATAGATGGATGGGTGG
>JAQQAC010011331.1:6703404-6750378 GCA_029783875.1 Phataginus tricuspis | reverse complement strand
TGGATGGGTGGATGGATGGATAGATGGATGGGTGGATGGATGGATAGTTGGATGGGTGGATGAATGGATAGATGGATGGGTGGATGGACAAGCAGATGGATGCATGTATATAGGACAGTTGAATAAATGTATGGACGGATGGACAAACATGTATAAACGGGTGGACAGAGGGAAGGACTCACTAACAGATATATGTAAGTATGTGTGGACGATGGACAGATGCCTTCAGAGCTGCCCTCCAATTCCAAGAATCTACAAGGGCATGATAATCCAGGCAAGGAATACCTCTGGGATTTCACAGACTGGAAAATACAGTGGATTGACATAAAGTCACCAGCTTTTACTTTTGTCAAATTAAGAACATCAGTATAACAACCACAATTCATTGAAACAGATGAAACAGACCAGAATGGAATAAAGAGCAGTCCTTCCCAAGTAAGGATCGCTGGAGCCCTCTCCCTCTGTTCTCTCCCTCCCTGTGTGTGTGTGTGTGTGTGTGTGTGCATATGACACTCATTTTGCACTTGTATTTTCGTATATTATATTGTCCTTACTTTTCTTATTTAATAGTCACAGGTTTGAGAATTAGGGATTTATGCATACATTAGTCATGTTATTTTTCAACTACATTTCCTCAACCACAGACTCTAATGACCCTACAAAGAGATGGATTTACATCAAGGGTCAAAAATTCCATTGCCTTTGAGACCAGGCAGGTAACATAAGTGAAGTGGGTGGATCGTGAGGACCGTGGGGGCAGAGTCACAAAAACCCGGAGAAGCCATGCTCACCTAGAGACACCGCACGTCCTCCATCCCAGCTGCCTGTCACCGCGCAGGAAGGCACCCGAAGTTACTCACCAGCCAGATTTTCTGATCTACCTAGAGCAACTGGACATAACGAATTTTACGATGAACTCCCTATTTAAAAATAGTTGCAGCTAACTTTTGAAACCTGATCTGTGTTCGAGCCCACATCCCGAGCCAGTCTCAACACAAACACACACCTGTGGCTCACGGTCGGCCCACAGGCCTTGGGTTTGCAATCTCTGGTTTGGGTACCAGAGCTGGGGTGGGAGGTGATGAGTCAAAGTCTTCAAAGAGAACAACCAAGTGGCGGTGGGGGGGAGTGGGGCATCCCAAAAGAAAAAGAAAATAGCCACTGGCTTCCTCCTCCCGGTGAACGATTTCTCTGCAGTCTATTTCCAGAGGAGCTGTAATTCGGGCTCCGAACAACCTATGATTTACATACCGGCCAGTGTAAAAGATATTGTGCTGAGCCTTTTGAGTGCGCTCTGTGTATTTGTATAAATCTCCCTACTCAAAATATCTCCCACAGTTGACTGACAGCCCGTGTAATTTAGCAGAAGGCTAAAAATTGAAATCTTCGAGCCTGCCGAGGGAGCGAAAGAATACAGTAACACTCCGGCACCGCCCCCTCGCCCAGGCCCGGGCTCGGCAGATGCCAGGGCTGTTCATTTTGGAGACAGAACAAAATATTTGTATTTAGATTTATTAAGTCATTATTGCACCATTTGTTCTGATGGGCTTTATTAAAACCAGATCTCATCTCTGTTTTGAAAGTATTACCTGATTTACATAAGCCGGTCCCAGCCCTAATTACGGCTTCCTTTGGTGTCTT
Source organism: Phataginus tricuspis (assembly GCA_029783875.1). Taxonomy (NCBI): domain Eukaryota; kingdom Metazoa; phylum Chordata; class Mammalia; order Pholidota; family Manidae; genus Phataginus; species Phataginus tricuspis. The sequence goes on along the minus strand of JAQQAC010011331.1, from coordinate 6,748,737 downwards.
TTCATTCGGAGGGAGGTTTGCTCTCCCCCTCCTGTTTTTGTCGCCCGCCTTTATGGCCCATATGTCTGCCTTGAGATGGCAGGAATCTTCAACCTATAAATAGACGGTTCAGAGCAGCCTGCTGCCAGTTATCTGTCCACACATCAACATTACCATAATTGCAACAGTGAATGTGTAATCTCTCTAATCACACGTTCCAGTAGGAAAACTGGATTGGGTTTCATAAATTGTATAATTTGAGGCTTTCCTGAGCTAACCACTGGGCGGTAGGCTCCTGTGGGTCATCCAGGGCTTGGCCACGTCCCTCGGCCTGGCCCGGCCCGCCCAAAGCGGCTTAGCGGCACACACCTGAGGCCCGCACTTGACTGCAGACAGGAACAGGGGCCACCCTAGCTCTGAGACAGGGATGCCTAGGCAATATGAGAAACACAAAGTTTTGAGGCCTATTATGAGCCAGGCATGTTGCACATGCTCTCTTCTTTTAATTTCCATTATAGGGGAAATACCATAAATAATCCAATTATACAGATGGCAACATCAAGGCTCAGAGTGGTCAACTGAGTTTCCAAGGGTCACCCAGCAAATAGCTGAGACTCAAATGCAAGTCTGAGATTCCACAGGCCACTCCTGGCTATACGTAGCATTTGTCTGCAACAGGGACACTTGAAGGCTTCAGGGGACTCCGTTTTGTGTCCCTCCAAAATGCTTTCTGTCCTCTTAGCTAATCCCCAGGACCAACCAAAATGGTCTTCAGACATAACAAAGTCGAGATTCTGAGAGATGAAGTACCCTGGCCAGGGTCACAGAGCCTGTGCCGGTAGAGCTGGGACTGGAATCCAGGCTGACTCCCACACGCTCTTCCCAAAGCTGCCCCAGCCCAGGCGCTGTCCCGGGCCCTTGCCTCCCTCCTCTTTCAGAGCCTTTGTTTCTCTGCCAGCCCCTCAGAAGGATGCTGTACTGGCGCTGGTGTCAGCGGGCAGAGTCCTGGAAGATGGTGTTGAAGGAAGAGAGCCTGCCTTCTGCTGGCCTCCCCATGACCCCTGGGGACAATTCTTTCCCAGGCCTGGTGGGAGCCCAAGAAAATTGACTTTGCAGACCCCCCCCGCCCGCCCCCCCAGTGAACTGCTGGGAAATGGTGTCTTTTGTCTTCTGTGAGAAGCTTCCTCTGGGCAATGTTATTCATGCTCAATGTCTTGGAGTGGTGAGGAGGCTGATGACACCCTTATAGACGGTCTGGTCCCCAAAGACCAGGCACCAGCTCCAGCTGTGCCTGGTAATTGCAAAGCCTTGCAAAATTTCAGACCTCTATGAGCTGCATTAAAATGAGGGCTAATCAGACGGTGGCCTTGTTTCCAGGGCGCTCCCTCGGGTCTCCCGCTCTCTCTCTCTTGCTCTCAGAAGGAACCATCTAGTCCATTTAATTTTTCCAGATGAGGAAATTGACACTCAGAAAGGGAAAGAGACTTGCCCAAGGTCATAAGTACACCTGGAGTTCTTTTCTGTGATGGGTGTTGAGCTGCGTGCATACACACACACATGCATGCACGCACATATATACACACATGCCCACATCCTCCACACCGCCACCTCTACATTAATTCATTGGATTCCCAAGTCTCCTTTACCTCATTCCAAAGCATTCTCTGCCAGAGTTTTAGGCAAGAAATCGGGGACCCGTGTTCCTCTCCTCAGCCCTGTCCCTACGGCGTCTCCATGTCCCCAAAGAATCAGAAAATAGTTCTCACATCACTGTGTCGTGGCCTCTGATCCACAGAGTGTCACACCCCCACAAAAGGGCTGGAGCGCCACAGACAGTCCCAGAAATGACCTCTCAGGAAGCCACTGTGCAGGGCGAGGCACAGCAGAAAACTACCCCAGTGCCACTCAGAGCGTCAGACCAACGGGGGGCACAGCAACACCTGGGAACTAGTTTGAAACGCGAATCCGCAGGCCCTGTCCCAGCCCCAGGGAATCGTCACCTGCGTGGGAGGCAGGGGACACTGTGTTTCAGTGCATGCCTGTTTGAGAATGCCAGGTCCACATCCAGCCCATCCCCGGAGATCCATCCCTGAGAGTCCTTGGGGCTCACCCCACCCTGACGGTTCAGACCTCTCTCAAACATTCACACCTTACCATAGCTTTCCCTTACCTTCCTTAAGCAGAATCACTTTCTCCAACTTCAAGTCTTCTGCTGCACTTTAAAAATAATGCTCTTAGAGTGCAAACCTATCGCCTTATGCTCCACTGGCCCGTCTCCCTGCTAGACTCTGAGCTCCTGGCTCATGTCTGTAGGCTCCGCAGCTCCTGGTAATACGTGGTACACAGTAGGAACAAAATGCATGTGTGTGTGCTAAACTCCAGTCACACAGACCACTGGGGCCCCAGGACCGGGCTCCGTGACAAAGTCCATGACTGTTCTAGACCCACAGCACATTTCATCATTTCACAACCAGCAAGGCTCCTTGCACACAGCTCCCTGGGTCTCCTGAGGGGTGGCCCCGAGGTCGTCTCTCAGGTCCCTCCAGGGAGCCCTGGCTCTCTGCTACCTTGGTTTACCCCAGCACCCACCTACGCTGCACTGGCTGAGATCACCCTGTTGAGACACATCGAACTGAGGCTTAACATATCAGCCGTGCCTGGGGGCAGCTCAGCTCAGATGAGGAAGACACCTGTGGTGTGACCTCCCAGGTAACTCCTGACCCAGATTGGACACACTCGTCCAGGGCTCACAAGGAAGGCAGCTGTCTAGATGACAGAAAGGGCTCCTTCCCTCTCCGAGAATCAGCCAGGCGGTTTGGGAAAGCTGGGCCTGTGGCACCCTGGGAAGCCTGCCCACCACAAGATGACTCCTCTAGGCCCCACACTATGTCCACCTCCTCCAGGAAGCCATCCTTGGTGCCCTGACCTAGAAGGCAAGAGAGGCGAGCTCCCTCTCATGCCCTTCCCACGCCCCAGCAAGCTCATATTCCTGGTGACTCAGGACTTCAAGTCTTCCGTAGTCGCTTGGGGACTGATACTCACCTGCCCGGGGACAACAGGCTGCCCCTTGCTGGGGGCTTAGCCTGTTCCACGTCCAGAAGTAGACATCCCGAAGCTGGGCTCCCACCCTACCCTCCCCCGCCCCCACCTCCCGCCCTTGCCTGCGGGGCCACGTTCCTCTCTGAACTCCGTTCCCCCAGGGGATGCTCACCCCCTGAGCTCCCTCCTGCCTCGGGGTCCCTGCACGCACTCTTTCCTCTTTTCCCCCCCGAAGCATTTCACACGCAACACCAGGAACCCGTGGCTGGTATAGCAGATGTGGGGACTTGGCTGGGAGTGGAATGGGGAACGAGGAGTGTGCAATAAAATGGTATGGGAAAATAAAAGCTAATAAAAGTCTAAGTCCTGTCATTAACCTGTTGTGTGACTCTGAGTCCCTTTCCCAACCTGGGCTGGTGAAATAGAAGTCTTTGGTTCTATATTGCGGCAGCACACTTCTCCAATCACGGGCCATAATTTAGCAGCGTGCACGTGTCTGTGAGCATGCATGTGAGTCCTCGGAGCATAAACTGGAACCGTTTAACCAGATTCTGTGTCATGTCCTTTTCTTTAATCCCCAGAGATGTGACCTGCTTAATGGACTGCCTCGAGGCACCCTGGGGTGCCCACTGGGTGTTGGGTGCCTTCTTAGGTCCGGTTCCCCACAGTAGGGCCCCCCTCTGGCTGGCCAGCAGCTAACGATGCTTACTGAAGCGTCCCTGTGCCCAAGGGATCCGCTCTCCCTGCGTGTTAAGAGCTCTGGAGGGCCGTCTTCCTCAGATTAGGAGAACACACTGGGGTATGAGGTGTCACTAAGGTGCAAAGCCATAGGTTTAGGTGACACATAGAAGAGGTGTCAATGTCTCTGGCCAGCCTAGCCTGAGAAGTGTCTTATTAGTGTCTCTCAGCTGGCTGGGTGCCTCTGGAATGTGAACTAGATGGGCGGTGAGGTTTCCTGCTGACACCTGCCCCAGCAAGAGGGCCTCTGGCTTAGGTTCTCAAGTTGCACAACACCTGGGGCAGGTTGGCTCCCAGCAGGAGCTCCTGGTACCCAAGGGGAGGGCAGGTCTGCAAAGCCAGGCCTTCCTCGGAGCCTCCGCCCGCTGCCCGGTGGGCCTCCTGGTTGATCCCCGAGGCTGCCCCAGACACCTCCTCCTGGCCCACCCTGGCTGCTCTGAGAGCCCATAGCAGGGATGACACTGACCCACATCGGACTGCCATCCCCTCCTGAGGGGAAAGCCTGAGTAGGGCAGCTAAACTACATGAGGGCCTACTATGTGCTGCCCAACCTGTTAAGACTTTATCCAAATTCCCTTCCCTCCCCACCACATGCTGAGGGAAGTAACTCACCCTGCATTAAAACCCAAGTATATCTTTTTCCTAAGTCCAGGGCTCTGACCTCTGGTCCAGTGTCCTGCCACAAGACTGGGTGTCTGGACTGCACTTCCCAAGAGCTGATAGCAAGTGAACACGCCCCAGCTCAGTAAAGCAAAGGGCAGCTGAGCCTAGAATAGGGCACTTGAAGAGCCCAGCTAATGTCAGGGTGTCCAGAGGCTGCCAGCCCTGGCAAGGGACACTCTCCCGCCTACCAGCCCTCGGAAGTGGCTGTGACCAGCTGAGCGGGTCACTCAGCAGTCCTCATTCCCACTTATCTGGGAGGGTGAGCCCCTCTCCCCGGCTGTTGGTTTGGCTTCATCAGCCAATCTGGGGGTGCCAGGCAGCCAGCCTCCTGTCAGCAAGGCCCTGGGGTTGGGCCAGCTTTCCCACCACTCAATGACAGGGTCTGCCCTCTTTCTCAGCCACTGGCCTCCCCCTATGAGACGGGAGGACCACTTCTAAATTCCTCTGGCCACCTCAACACTCCCCTTGGCCAGGCTGTGGCGATTTCCTTGGCATCAGTCCCAGAGCCCATGTCTTGCCCCCCGAGGAGCTCATCTCCCAGAGCAAACATCTCGCTTGCCAGGCCCAAGGGCCCCCTGCCTGTTTGCAGTGAGTCCTGCAGCCTGTGAAAAGAAAGCCTCGGGCCCAAGCAGGCATGAGAGCCAGGGAGGGAAGTGGGTCTTGGCTGGACTTCCGCACGGGGTGTGCGGGAGGGCAAGATATGGTCAGACTGGGCAGGTGGGGTGCAAGACTGTCTGTTCAAGTCCAAAAGAAACATACGCCACATGTCATGGCTCCAACCCCGGGGGTGGCTTGCAGGAGTGGCGTGGAGCAGCACGGTGAGCTTGGGCAGGCCCGAGGTCTCTCAGATTCTGTTTCCACATCTGCTAAGTGGGCATGACAATGCCTACCATACAGGGCTGTTCTATACAACACATGCAACCCTGTTTATCAAGGGCCTAGCTGGCAGAAGGCCTGCTCCAAAGTGCTCCAGACATGGGTATCTCTTTCCATTCCGTGTGCGAGTCCAGCAAGTTTTGTGCAATCTTTTATCGCTTTTATTTCATATGCATCATCCTGGGATCCTGTGAGAAAGGACCTCTGAAGCTCTCTGCAGACGCCACGCGCTGCAGTCATTGGCCACTGCCACTGGTGCTCCCCAGGGCTCGCAGCGGAGCAGAGCAGACATTGTTCACACACACACACACACACACACACACACACACACACTCTCTCTCTCACACACACACACTCACACACACACACACTCTCACACATACTCACACACACACACACACACACACGACCCAGGGAGGAGCTGCTGGAGGTCAGAAACAGGAAACACCTTGCTGATATCGTACTGCAAGTTAAGACAACTAAAGAAACTAACTTTGTTGAGCACTAAGCGTGTGCAGGCCACCAGGGGCAGCACGTGAGGACGCTGAGGTACATAGGATTGTCCCTACCCAAAAGGCTCAGGGGGCACAGGTGGGGAGATATGGATGCAAATGACCTCCATCCCAGACAGGTGGAAAACAGGCTGCCCATGAGGCGTGGACACCTCACCTCCAGGGTCTTGCTGCCATGAGAACTCAGTGCTGCACTGGGGAATCCCAGAGGCTTCCTGGAGGAGGACTTTGGGCTCAGAAGGATGGGGATGAGCTTGCAGGGTAGAAAAGGGAGAGAACAGGCATGCAGGCCACATGGAGTCTCCTCCAGGACATCCAACTGCAACCTCTGTGCTGCCCACAGGGGCTTCACAGGTGCTGGGAGGCCCCCAGGGGACTACGAGGCACACCCACTGAGGGACATGTGTGCAACCTGTGGCCCAGGCCTCTGCCTTCCAGGAACTGGTTGGGCAAGACAGGACTCACCCCTGGCATATTTAGAGAGCAATGCTTGACAGCAGGGCTCACCTGCGGGTGTGGCCTTGAGGCCTGAGGTTACTCCACTCCTCAAGTGACTGCCAGCCTGCCGCAAGCAGAGACATACACAGTTCTGCACACCATTTCCAGGGACTCAAGGACATTCTCCTGCCAGCCCGTCTCCAATGAGGGACCTCCACTATGGTCTAACTCCTGCATTTTCCTGATGAGGAAATGGAGACAGAGAGACTGTGACTTGCCAGAGGTCCACATGAGTCAGAGCAGACCTGGGGCTGGCCTCTGCCCCAAGGCTCTCCCATAGACACCCTGCTGCTGCCCCGTCCTAAATATGTGTCCCAGCCCGGCTGCAGTTCCCAGGATCCTGCCTCCTGATGGGGTGACTAGCATGCTTTTTCCATCACACCCAGCAATAACCTGCTCCCAGGATGTGACCCTCTCTTAGCATAACTTCCCCACCTTCTCTCGTCCCCCATGCACACTCTTGCTGACTCTCTGCATCCTGGCGCCTCTTCTTTGTGGCAGGCCTCGCCGTACAGCCACTCACCCAAGCCATCCATGGGCATCCACCTCCCTCCTCTCCCTGCCCACCGTCCTTGGCCAAACACTGGTTGGAGTTGACCCTTATTCAAACCCAGTCCTTTCTTTTGATGGCAAAGAGTCCAGGCCCTTCTTGTCTCCTGCTGGAGCTAATACAACAGCCAGAAAAGTCTCTCCAAAGCACACAAACATGTCACTTCTCTGTTTAAAATCCTGCAGAGATACCCAGAGGCTTCATAAAAAAGTTCAAGCTCTCGGTGTGGTCTCAGAAACCCCATGGCTCGTACCATCTGCCAGACAGTGTCTCCTCCTGCCTCACGCCCACTCCCATCTTGGCACCAGCCGGGCAAATGTGCCACCCTTCCCACCACCTCTAGACCATTTGTTCCCACTGGCCTTGCTAGCTGGTGGAATAAGAGGTGTTTGGGTCAGCTGAATACCCTTTGACCTTGAAGTTTGCTTGCATGCTCATTTTGAAAACTCAGTTCCCTCTTGACAGAAATTTTCTCAAAGGTCCCAATCCATGTTCCCACTTCTGGACTTCTTAAAACACTTATACACAAGAGAACCATTTGTAAACACCCTTCCACAGTGGTTTCTTCACATAAGCTAACACAATTTTTTGATGTACGAGTATTTCTAGAGCCTGAAATACAGTCAGGAGGAAGGGTCACTATGAGCAGGAATGAATAACATAATCAGGAAGTTTGACCCCTAAATTCAATGGGAACCAGGGCTGATATTCAAAGTCTCAGTTCAGCTGGAAGAAAAGTAAGCCTGGCTGAGATGTGCTGTCAGACCCACAGATGGGAGCCTGGAGACCCCCAGCCCCCTGTCTGGGCTGTGCTCGGTGGTAACCACACAGCCCAAATGCGCCACATTCCAAGATCTGGTAACTGGATTTTCAGCTTTCTAGAACAGTGCTTCCTGTGCTATGTCTGCAATTTGTAGACTCTGATAAGAGACTGCTTAAAGTTCAAAAGGGACTGAACTTTGCAAATAGTTTCAAAGAGAAGCCTTATTTATGCTTGGGAGGAGTTAAAAAGAGTCTTTAAATCAGACAAGCTGAAGGGGAATCCCGGAGCCCCTTCTGTGGAATTGGGCAAATGGCTTAATTTCTCCACGTCCGGCGCCCTTATCTGCACCGTGGGGATTATGTGTACTTACCTCCCTGGGAATAATGATATGATGCAGATCAGCGCATAGTACGTGCTCAGTAAATAGTACTTGTGGTGGCAGTGGTTGCCAATAAAACCACCCGTGTGGGCAGAACCACTGTATCAATACACAGTGAAAATAATTTTTGGCAGAATGAGACCATCTGAGCTGTGGAAGCAAACGGTAAGGGCCCGCAGCCTAGAACTGCAGCTTAGGACAGAGGAGGCGACAGAACCGGAGCCCAGGGGGACAAATGGCAAGTGCAGTGGACTGAAAAATGGTCCCCAAGGAGAGCTAGTCCTGATCTCTGGAACGTGTAAATGTGACCTTATTTGGAAAAAGAGTCTTTGCAAATGTGCTAAAATTAAGGACCTTGAGATGTGTAGAGTACTCGAGATTATTAGGGTGGGTCCTGAATGCAGTCACACGGGTCCTTTCAGGAGACCGGCAGAGAGAGATTTGATACCCAGACCGACACCGGAGAAGGTCGTATGAAGACAGATTTGAAGATTGTTTGTGAAGGCTGCAGGGATGGGGCCAGGGGCAAGGAATGCTGGTGCCATGGGGAGCCAGCTGGGAGAGGCAAGGAATGAATTCTCCCCCTGGGGCCTCTGGACGGAGGGAGCACAGCCCGGACTGCCCTTCATTTCAGCCCATCGATACTGATTTTGAACTACTTCTGGAGTCCTGAACAGTGAGAGAATGGCTTTCTGTTGTCTCAGGCCACCAAGCTTGTGATAATTTGTTACAGCAGCCCTAGAAAATGAATACATCCAGGATCATAGATTCTAGCCCATTCTACTCATGAGGAACATAGACTCAGAGAGCAGCAGTGACTTACTCAGTGGCACACAGCATGATAGCCCCTTGGCCAAGGCCAGACCCAGGTCTCCAGGATCCCTTTCCACTGCACCCCATCCTCCATCTGCCCTGCTTTACCTGGCCTGCTGCAACCCCCCAGGAGCCCTTGACCCCTGGCCTGGGGAGCCCTGGTTTGCCATAGTGACTTTCTCTCTACTTACTGCTGCCCTCAGATAGGACCAACTAGACCAGACGCTGTCCCTGTGGTCAACACTGCCCCCAGCCTGGATGTCGGCCTGTTACCTGGGTCACAGGTGAAGTTCTTTGGGAGTAGACTCTGGGAGGGAGCTTAGAGTGCCAGATATATATCAAGCATCTACACTAGAGAAAGAAGGAGCAGGGAGTGGGACTGGGGGGAGGGAGATTGAAGTTGAATTGCAATGCAGGCCTGACAAAGCCTCATACGGCCCAGCAGGGAGCTGTCCTGCATCCTGGCAGCAGAGCCAGACCCTCACACTCCCATCATCCTAAGTCACTGGTGCAGGCTGCCCTGGAGAGGCATGACCCCAGGCGAGGTGAGTCCCTGCAGGGAGGCAGACCCTGAAAGAGCTGGAGGCCACCTGCTTATCACACTCCCTGCATCTGGGCAGGAAGACCTTGAAAGAGGGCCTGGGCATGCGTGGACCACAACCCAGTGCCACCTCGTGTTCTGTATGCCTGAATTGGCTTGCCAAACAGCAGCCACACCCTTAGAGTGGCCAGGGCTCCCCCACTGGAAGTGAGATCTAAGGACCAGTAGCCTGGGCACTGCTTTGGGACCTAGTAATGCCGACTCTGTTCTGGACCCCACATTCCGTCTGTGAAGCGGGCGCTACACCAGGGGTCAGGTGGCTCCAGGGGCCAAATCCAGCAGCAGTCTGGTTATGGACATGGAGCAAAGGATGGTTTTTGCATCATTTACAAAAATATGGGACAGAAACTGTATGGCCCCAAAACCCTAAAATATTTATGATGGTCTTTTGCTCAAAACTTTCTCCAACCTCTGCTCTAGAAAGTTCTTAGAGCAGGGGAGACCCAGCAGTATGGTATTTTCTCCTGGGAGCCCTCTAACCCCTTAGCCCCACTTCCCGAATCCCTTCTTTCTTTGCTGCCCGCCTTCCCTTCCCTTTCCCCCCCGCGTCCTCCTTTTATTTCCTTCTCCCCCCAACTGCCTTCTTCCTTCTCTCCTCCTCCCTCTTCTCTCTTTTTCGCAGTTGGGGACTAGGGGTTGAGTGTCTCTGCCTTCTCCTGCTCCCATCTCTGAGAGTGTCTGTGTGTCTGTTTATCTCCGTCTGTCCCACCCTGGGTCCTCCCTGGCCCTGCCCCAAATGCCAACTAGATCAAAGCGACATCAGGCCACATCCAGGGCGGTCAGCTGGGGCTGCTGTTTGCAGCAGTGCTGGACACTGCAGGCAGCCCCCAGACCCGTCTATCCTCGGTCCTGCCCCACCCGCACCTGCTCTATGAATGCCCACTGCTTTTGGGGAATCTCTTCTCAGCGCCACCATTTTTCCTCACCACGGCTTTCCCTTCTCCACGAGGCCTTTAATCTTTGCAGCTTTTGTTTTTCCCAACAACCCTGACTCTCTTGTGAAATGCAAATTAATTAGCATCTAGTTCCTCAGTGGCTCTGCATCTACAGCCTTCTCTTGTTATGTTCCTGTTGCACATCTCTCCCATCAGCTGAGAACTCAGCCCTTTAGGAGCAGTTCCGGGTTCAGGGAGGCAGGCTCTCCCTCCAGGCTTTGTCAGCAACCACCTCATTAGTGGATTCCAGAAACACAGCCCAGGTACGGTCACTCTGCCCACCACTCCCCCTAACTGCCAGCATCATTCTGGGACATGCCGGTGCCCATGTTGGTGATGAGGAACCAAGCCCTGCATGTGTAACATGTGTAACTGTGCATGACCCACCAGGCTGGAGGTGGTGAAATGAGAAATGTATCCAAGGACCCTGTCTAATCTTTAAGCTTTGACAGGCTGAGTTTAAGAGTAGGAAGTAGCTGGCAGAGTTTGAGCCCGTCCTAAGCTCAGTGTTCAATCTTCGGTCTTGCAGAGGCAACATGGTACAGGAGGAAGAGAATGGAGCTCTGATCACCAGCTCCCTGGGAGACTGGGCCTTGACCACTCTGAGCTCAGTTGCCCCATCTGGGGTCTGAACATTCTGGGATCAGCACGGGAAATGAGCCTCTGTTTTGGCAAAGTGCCGAGCACAGGCTGAGAGAAACGTGCAACAGGAAGGAGATCACGGCCTCAGCCATGAGACCCGGACACCTGGCGTCTGTCCATCCAGGGCTCACCCCACAGAGGCAGCACAGAGCCCACCTCACCATGTCCCGAGACCCTCGACCAAGGCAATCTACCCCCTCACCGACCCTCTCTCCCATCACCGACCCGTCCAGCCCTGCTGCCCTCACTGCATCAGGCTTCGAGCAGCCCAGCCTTGTCTCAGCTCTGGTCACCTCCATCCAGACAAGCCCCGTTCCCAGAAACCCCCACCTCTCTAATGTTTATGGTTCATATGAGACCACCAAGCTCCGCGTTACTCACCGGTCACGCAGTATTTGCATTTCCTGTCATCTGAGTGTTTGCGAGGATGGTCTTGTTTCTCCAGCTGACTGTACACCTTGAAGGACAGGGCCAGCGCAGCTCGGAGCTGGGGCCGGGCAGGCTGAGCACACACCTTGGTAGATGGATTGGGTGACCTAATGTACAGCCTCCTCCAGCTCGCTGGTGCCAGATCAGCAAATGTGTTCAGTGGAACCTGGAGAAGTTAGGGGGCGAGAAGAAATGAGGGCACATTGAGCAGCTACTGTGTGCTAGGCACAGACGCTAAAAAGCCATTTCAAGTATGTGATGTCATTTAATGCTCACATTAAATTCTCCTCCATTTTGTGATGGGGGTCTGAGCCTGGGGAAGCTTAAATGACCAACCCAAGGTCACACCACCGCAGAGTGGTGGGGCCCAGCCTGCCCCAGACCTGCCTGCCTCCAGGGTTCGTGGCCCCTCTGCCCAGCCCCGCTGCTCAGGGCTCTCCGCCCTCTCACTCTGGCTTGGTCTGGCGAGTGAAGGCCGAGCTGGCTCAACCCGCTGCTCAGCTGTTGACCTCTAGAGCTCTGGGGGCCTTTGTTTCCTCTTTCCTGGCAGCCCCTTGGGCTGGGGCTGGAAACCTATGCTCCCGGCGGGCCCGGCAATCCTGTATCTGGGGCACTGGCTGGGCGAACAGGCATTGCCAATCCCCAGGCCTGGGTCCGGGAGCTTGTGACCTGCCTGGGGAAACCAGTGACCGTCCCCTGCCGTCTCCCCAAAGAGGAAGGTGGCTTGCCCAGCGTTTCAGCGGTCAGGCCCAGGAACCTGGTGTCCTGACTCCCAGCTCAGGGCTTGTCCTGGCACTCCGAGCTCGGTCTCACAAACATGCAGAGAGGACAGCAAAATGGGGTGTTCTCAGGCCACACAGAGAGAAGCCTGGCTCTCTGCTTCTTTTAGGAAGCTACTCTCTGCTTGTCCCTGGGAGAGTCGTGCTGGGCAGAGCACGTCAGCCTCCAGGCCCCCATAGGGAAAGCTGCAGGAGGCAGTCGGGGAGGCCAGTATTTGCTCCAGGAAGCAAGGCTGTGAGGTGGTTAAGGCCTGCCGTAGCACACAGGCCTCCAGGTGCGCGGGCTGAATCCATGAAGGAAGAGGGCTTCCCAGCCTGAGGCATGAGACAGTCCAAGGAGGAGGAGACGAAGGCCTCGAAGGACAGAGAGGGTCTCACAGATGGTGTAAACTGTGCCCCTGTGTGTGAACGATGGAGGCGTAACCGCCCCTTGGCCCAGTGCTCCAGGCAATGTCCCGGTGCTCTCCTGGCAGTCCGAGCCGGTGTTTCCCAAGAGGGCTGTGGAAACACTGCCCCGTGCTGCCAGGACAGCCTGGGAAGCAGCACCTTTCCCACACCCAGCTCAGCTCCTGCCCCTCGGGGGCTACTGTCCACACGGGTGGGCCACTTGCCCACTGCCGCCCGGCTCTGCTCTCTGGAGCAGGCCTCCTCTGCCCTCTGACGGGAAGCTCGCAGTGTCCAGCAGAGTGCCTGGTGTGCTGGGAGCGCGCAGCCAGCGAGCTGCGCCACCCAGACTCGGCCCTTATGCCACCCGGCGTTTGCTCCCTGGTGGCTCCTCTCCAAAGATAACCTCGGACAGCCCAGCCCAGCCCTGCTTTCATCAGCCCCTCACTCAGTAAGCCCTCTGAGCACGGCTGTGAAGTCTAGGGGGCGACCCTGACCGTGAACGAGACAGGCTCTGCTCTCGAGGGGCGTGCAGTTAACGGGGCAGAAAAAACATGGACGTAATTCACTGCAACATACGCTAGAAAGTTGTCGCTCCTTGCAGAGTGCAGAAGGATGGGGAGATTGCTTTCAGGTATGAGACCCAGACAGGCTTCCTGAAAGAGGTGGGCTCCCTTGGGGAGCAGGCAAGGTACAGGCCTATGGCTCAGAGCCCCATAAAAGCATGATGTGCGCAGAAGGACTTGATTGTGCAAGAATTATTACTGAGAGGCTGGAGATAGGAAAGTGGGACCCGAGAATGAAGGCCCTTGGTCGGCGTCGTAAGGAGCAAGAAAGTAAGAAGCAGGGAAGTCACATGACCAGTTTGGGGGACCCACTGTGGCTGCCATGCCAAGAATTGGGGGTGGGGGTAAGAGCAGCTGTCAGGAGAGCAGAGAGGAGGGGACTGCCATGGGGAGAGCCGAGGACCGCGGGTGCGGCTGGAGAAGATTCCAGGGATATGTGCAAGGTGGACCTGGCAGAATTAACATGGATGGCGGAGCCGGGGCAGGAGGACACAAAGCTGTGAAGGAAGGGCCGGCGGGGGCCTGTACTGCTGCCTTGGGTGCCTGGGTGGCTGGAAGTGCTGAGACTCTGCGGGGCACAACCGGGAGAGGAGCCGTTTGTGGAGCTCAGGACAGAGGTAGGCCCTGGGGGTGGCAATTGGGAGGCAGGGGGTGGGACAGGCGGAGGCGGCACCAGCGAATGACAGCAGAAGGGGCGGGACCCTGGGAGGGAGGAGCCCACCCTCCTGACCCCCAGACTGCTCACCACGTCCCACTGCAACCTCCAGAAACCGTTGGCCTCTTTTGAGCACACATCCATCCCCGTCCTGTTTCCACGGCAGCACCACGCCCTCAGCCCACCGGGCCTGGTGTCCGCGACCCCAGGGAGCTCACAGCCCAGGGTAGCCGTGGCAGGCTGAAGCCGGGAGACTCGCCACCCCACCTCCCCGCACCACGCCAGCCTGGTCTGCCTGCACGCCCTCCTTGGGTACCAAACACACTGCTACCTCATCTGTCCCTTCTCCACGACCCCCCTCAGCCATCCTCCTGTATCCAACCCCTGTGGACTTCCCACAAACAAGAAATCACCGATTATTGTGTTAAGTCACTGCCACGTCAGGGCTCATTTGTTACTGCACCTGACTCGTGCGATCCCTGAGCAGAGGCGGCGCCCTGCCAAGCTTGCCACTTGTTCTCTGCTTCCCCCAACCACCCACCGCACACCACCCCTCCCCGCGCCATCCTTTCCAAGCTGCCCTGTGTGCAACTGCAAAAAGCCCAGAAGCCCCACCTACACTCATTGTTGCCATTCCCCCAGCCTTTCCATCTCCCCAGCTGAACAGCAAGCCCCTGAGAGCTAAAATTGGGCCTGTGTCCCCCTTGGGTCCCTCAGAGGGCCACACGCAGGGCTGGGTGTGTGGGAACTAAACCAAGAGTCACTCTGAGCGACTAAACCACATGCAATCCCTGCTCGCCGGGCCCTCCCTCCTTTTCCTGCTCTGCGCCGCCTCCGGGAGCCAGGGTGGGGGGTAGGAGAAAGCCAGGCAGAGGCAGAGGGATGGAAGATATTCCTGGTATTGTCCTAAGGCCACAGCTTGTGGTTGTGGAAGGAAGTGAAGGGGGGTGGGAGACGGAGAGGAGAGGTTAACAAGATTAAAAAGCCATAATGAGACCACAGCACAAACCCTGCAATTATGTTCCCAAATTTAATCAGAACAGCCTCCCTCGCTGGGCTCTAACTCATCTAACGGGATCCATCCGCTTCTGCCTCCCAGGCCCAGCACCTGAGATGCCACAGAGCCCAGAGTCCTTCCAGAGAGCCGGGCAGGGGCAGGGCCCGACCTCCAGCTCCACCCAGCCACGCTGGCCTCCCGCTGGCTCTTAGGGCTGGGCTTGGATCTGCCACGCCTCCTCTTCGCCCCCTCTTCACCCCTCCCCATCATCTCTCCCCGCTTCTCTGCTCGGCAGCCCTTCACCTCCCCCAGCCCCGCCGCTGCCTCCCACAGAGCGGACTTTCTCCACAGCCTTGGCCGGCAGCTGTGGCCCCGGCCTCCCTCAAGCGGGGCCCCCTCGGGGCTCCCCCAGGATGGCCCCTTTCTTAGTCACATCCCACAGGTGGGTCTGGCCCCGCCACGAGATCTGGCCTTGCCTGGATGCGTTGACCTTGAGAGCAGAGGTTTTTGTTTTCCAAATTGTTCTGGTCTCCCCTGACACTTGGAGGTCAAATACCCACATGAGGGGCAGTTAAGGCTCCCTGATGACTTCTATGTTCCCATTTCCCCAGATCCCATGCGAAAGGGTTGGGCCCCATGTGACTAGTTCTGGCCAGTGGACTGTGACTTCCGGGCCAAACAGATGCAGCACCCCTTCTCCGTGTCCGCCTCTCCTGTCCTGATGTGGACTCCGTGTGTTTGTACCTGTATAGCTACAAGAAGACAGCCCCACGACCCACATCGGACCTGCCACGAACAAGAAATCACCCGTTATTGTGCTAAGCCACTAAGATACCAGCGCTCGTTTGCTCCTGTACCATCACCCAGCCTGTCCTGATACACATGCATCATTGAGAGACTGATGAAAATACTTTCAAGTCACACCCGATCAAATGGAAGAAGACAAGATGGCACTTCTGATCAGGAAACTTGGACTTTCGTTCTGTCTCTGTCAACTGATGGCTGCGTAAACTGGGCAAGTCTCTTAACCTCCCTGGGCTTCAGTTTCCTTATCATCTGTCATGGGCAGGATGAATGGTGTCATTCTCTAAGACAAGAAATACAGGACGAGGATCCGGCTTGGGGGGAAGAACCTGAGCTCCACTTGGGAGGCGTCAAGAGTGAGATATCAGTGGGGCATTTTATAGACACAGAGTGCTCTCTGGGGCCACAAGGAAGAACAGGGCTGGAGGTATGGATTAGAGATCATAGGTCAAGTAGTAGTTGAGGTCCAGCTGGTGCATGAGGCTGCTGGGGGAGGGAGGACATACTGGGAAATAAGAGAAGAATGCTTTTTGTAAAGATGAAGGTGTTCACGTTCAGAGAGATGAACTAATTTGCCCAAGCTTAGAGAGCGCGTGAGTACTAGAGGTAGAGCAGAACCGGGAATCCTTGCCTCTGATTCCAGGGCTCGGTCCCTTTTCAGCACAGGAAGCTGGAAGCATGGGGGTGGCAAGGTAAGGCTGCGCCGTGAATGCTGGCGTATTCAAACCTGTGGATCTCTGCTCCTTCCTGTGGAACCCAGCTTTTATTGTGTACAATAAAAACAAGGTGCTGACTATCGTTATATGGGGCTTTCTTCCCATTTACAAACCGCCTTCATAAGGAGCATCTCATCTGGCCCTTAAAATCTCCCTTGGAGGAAGGCAGGGTCCCCAGGTAGAGTAAGGTCCAGAGAGATGATGCGACTAACCACGGACAAGGTTCAGCCCAGCGCCCCCTGGCTTTACGTCATTCATCGAGCTGCCTCCTGGGGGACCACGAGCAGGCCCTCCTGCCCCGACATTGCAGCTCTGTACAGGCCAGTCCCCGACGGCAGGAAGCACAGACACCCAGCGTCCCCATCCGCCCACCGAGCTACGCTTCCTTTCCCTTGTTATTTGCTGCCCCAAACCCCTTGCTCTGCCTTAAGAGACAGGCTGTCACGAATCCCAGGTATTCCTCGTTCAGTGGAAGTGACCACATGTTTCCTGGAGTTTGGCTGTCGGGGATCTGGGACAGTGGGAAGATGACTGGAGGCCACCTTGAGAGATGAGGTGACAATGGAGCTTCTTAGCCTCCCTGGCAGGGGAAGGGGATGCTCAAAAAGGATGTGATACTGTCATTTAGAATAAGAGATATATATTTCGTGTTACTGTATCTGGCACAGAGCTCCTAAAAGCATTGCAATTTTCTAAGTGAGGAGAGCAATAAAGCTACCTTTTGTTATGCTAATGAGGCAACTCTTTGAAAGTTCCTAGGAAGCTGAGGATAGGGGTCTGCTTGCCAGGGGACCCAGCCTTGTGGTTGGAGGGTTCCAGTTTTCAGTCCCACCTCTGAACTCTGGGCTGGAGGTTGAAGCAATCATGGTGCTGTAACGAATCCTCCGTAAAATGCAACAGGAGTGGGTTCAGAGAGCTCCCTGGTTGGTGGACATGAGGGGCTTCAGAGGGAGTGGCCTGCCTGGAGAGCGTGGAAGCTCTGCACCCCTTCCCACATGTCCTGCCCTGTGCGTCTCTTCCATCTGGCTGCTCCTGTGTTAGACGTAGCAAGTAAAATGTCTCTCTGAGTTTTGTGAGCCGTTCAGGCAAATTCATGGAACCCAAGGACAGGTACTTAGGAACGTCTGACCTGCAGCCCAAGTGACAAACTGGACTTGTGATTGGCACTCGAATCGGGGAGGGTCGGGTTTATAGGACAGAGCCCTTTATGTAGGGCCCGACCCTGTCTCTAGGTGAATAGGGTCCGAATGGCTTTGAATTGTAGGGCACCCAGCTAGTATAGGGGAAAAACCCACACACCAGAATCAGCTTCAGAACTGGAGACGCTGGCCCCGGATGAAGTGCAGTCTAGGTGTGGGTGGTCTGGATACCAGCAGGAAATTCAGAGTCTTGGCAATTTCTGGGTTCTAGAGAGGCAGAGGGGTGACTGTCGCCTGAGACAATGCTGTAGACAAAATAGCATTTTGTCAGCTAGGGGCCGAACTTTTTTATAAGAGCCTATTCTGGAAACAGCTCAAACAGAAGGATTCCAGTACATTCCATCCCATCCCATCCACTCATCCAACAGATACCAATAGAAGGTGCCCCCCGTCCCTGCCCTCAAGGGTGGTGGTAGAGGAGATAGGAGACAACAGGGAGAGCAGAATGCAGAGCTTCCACCGAGAGACCCCAAATCAAGGACGGACCCAGTACTTTCCACCTGTGTGGCCCTGGGCTGGTCGCTTGGCCTTTCTGAACCTCATTTTCAAAATAGAGCTAATAATACCACTCAACGTCTCTACCTCTAGGGTTATTCTGAAAATCGAAAGAGACTCTCTTTGACAAAGTGGTTTCTCGGGTGTTATTAGAAGATAAAATAAGCACGTGATTCCTTGGGCTACAAGGTGGTCATGCACCGGTGCTGTGAGAGGGGCCCAGATAAAGGGTAGGCGAGAACTGGGGGAGAGAGAGCGAGAAGTTGTGCGGATGGGGGATGAGGAAGGATAAAGAGAAGAGGCAAAGCATTGAAGTTAATTAAAAGATGGGTACAATCCTCACAGGCAGAAATGGCAGAGAAAGGCTATTCCAGCAGAGAACAGAGTAGGCAAAGGCCCGAAATAAGAGCACTGTTTCCAGAGACAGCACAAAACGCCATCAGTATTTACAGGGGGCCCATGAGAGACAACGATGACAGAGTGCCCTGAACATGAAACAGGGGCACTTAGACTCCATTTCGTAGAGTTTGGGGGGGCAGTGGGACTGCACGGTCGTCCTCAGAGTGATCCTTGGGCCAGAAGCCACAGCCACCCTTGGGGATGTGTTAGAAAAGCAGATTCTCAGGCCCCACCCCGGACCTCCTAAAACAGAAACTACTCTGGGAGCGAGCCCGGGAATCCGGCTGTTATCAGGCCGTCCGGGGGCTGCTGACACCCGCCTAGGTGTGAGGCCCACTGGTGGGGCAGGTGCTGTTAGCTCCCCAGTGCTGCCGGCTGACGCCCCACATTCAGAATCCCCTCAGTGCGAGCTCTCTATGGCCACCTGGGCCTGCCCTGCCCTGGCAAGAAAAGCCAGAGATTAGCACCCCTGAGGAGCAGCCATCGCCCAGCGGGGACTTGGCGCGGTGCACTGGGTGCCCTTGTACCCAGCCTCAGATGGCGTGGTCGAGGTGGGCTCTCACGTCTCTGTCCGGCAGGACCGAGCCACGGTGCCCACAGTGGTCACTGTGGTCGCCGTGGTAGCAGACCTTTCCGTCCTGGGGGCCTTCCCTCCGTGAGTCACTTCTCCACTCCCCACTGGTGTTTCCTGGGACGTTGTCCAAGTGAATCATGCCACTGACATCCTTGGCTCTGCTTCTCGGGCAATCAGACCAAGATCATTAGAGTGCACGCGTGCGTGCCATGTGTGAGCACTGGCATGGTATCTGGGTCGGGGTGGCAGGGGAGCGCTGACTTCCAGGGCCAGAAAGTGGCAGGGGCAGAGGAAGAGACCCTGGCAGAGTTGGCAGAGTGGCCTGGCGATCAGACCCAGGAGCAGAGAGCGCTGGGAAGATGTTGGCAAGAACCAGGTGGGTGACGGAAGAGCGGAAGGTGTGGCAAGGGGAGCAGACAGCCTCCTAGTGCAAAATTGCCAAGACTCGGTCATGACCGGGTGTGGAGCCTGCAACACAGAGGGGGCCACACCTAACTCCAGCACCTTATTATTCTCCCATTTCACCGACAAGGAAACTGAGGCCTGAGAGTGAAGTGGCTTGCCGTAGGCCAGGCCTCGGAGCTAGTCTAAAGTCTGGTATCAAAACCCAGGCCTGCCAGGCCTCTGCATTGGGAGCACAGCCTCTAGGACAGCCACAACTGCCATTGAGAGCTGCTTTGATTTTTGTAGCTCTGAAGAAGCTGGTATTTAACTCTGGACGGGGGAGAGACACTGCTTATCAAGCAAGCTTCTCACTTGTTCTCAAAACTCTAGCCCATCTCTCAAGAAAAATCAATGTAGCTTTTGTAGCCAAGGTGGCTATGTTCACAATGCAGTGCCATCCCAGGACGCAGCTATAAGTCTGGGCCATTTAACTGTCATCTTCAAGCCTTGGTTTCCTTACCTGTATAAGAGAAATAACAATACTTGGCGTTAAGCTCTTAGACTAGTACCGCTGCTGGTGTTCTGGGGTTGTTCTTGCTGATTGTGTTGCTACGTTTGGAAACAAGGGGCAAAACAGACCCCTGACTCTGTCAGGGATTATATTCATCACCCAGCTGATAAGTGGCAGAGCCAGGGTCCAGCCAGGACTGGCTGACGTGAGAGCCCAGGGGCTGACCCTCCATGCTTCGTAAGGGTAACATAATAAACGCCCAAACAGTGGAAAGGTTTTTTAACCTCAGAATCTCCTTTCAAAATCTCTGTGTGACAGTGTTTCAGAGGGTGCAGGATTCCTGGGAGGAATGCTGTTCCAGGAAAGCATCCACTGTGGAGCAGAGAAAAAAATGTCATTGAACTGAAATCACATCAAAAAATGTGGGCTCTGGGGCTGACTCTTTTGCTATGCACCTCTCTGATCTTGAGCAGGTCATTTTCTCCAAAGGGCCTTAGTTTCTCCTACTCTAAAATGGGTACACAAATCCCCGCCTCTCTTACAAGGTTGTGGGAAGACTCAGGCAAGAAGACTTTCTTGTCCACTCGTGCTGGATGCTAGCGGGGCGGGGTAGACATGTATGAGAAATATCGCCTGCGCTGGAAGCTTGTACTTCTTCCTTAGGGAAGGGGATGCCAGAGGTTGGAGATATTGCCTCCTATTAGGCTCAGGAAAGAAAGAGAAGTTGCCAGTATTGGTAGCGCTAGGATTTAGGCTCCAGTCACTCTCCAAGGTGTGGGCCCTGTCTGCCCCGTTGCTTCTCCCATGGGATCCACCCACGATTGGAGTGAACCCTCCTTGAAAGGCAGCAGGTGCTGGACGCCAGGACCTGGGGGAAGATGACACCCCTGCAAAATGGAGTGACAACTGCAATGGTGTAAGTACTAAACTAGATGCTGTGGTGACTTAAGGAGGGAGTACCTGGATCATTCAGATAGGGCACAATGGCTTCTCAGAGGACAGGATATTTGACCTGGGTTTTGAAGAATAAGTCGTTTTTGGAAAAAGTAGAGAAAGCCCTTCAGAACAAGGGGAGTTGCATATATAAGGTAGGTAGCTCCTTGCCAAAGAGCTGGCTCCTTGAGGAACTGCAAATGGGTCTCGGTTCCTGAGAGACAGTATGGGCAAGTGGATAAGGCAAGTATATCTCTGCTACATTTACCATCTGTGTGAATTAGAGATGGTGACTAAACCTTTCTGAGCCTCAGTTTCCTATTTTGTTAAATGAGAATGGTAATGCCTAATTCACAGGTTATCATGTTTAGGTGAGAAAAATGTTGAAAAACTTTACATACATGGTTCTCATTTAATCCTTATAATCTTGTGAGCTAAGTGGGATATAAGGTCTACCTCATTTTTTTGTGGACGATCAGAGAGGGAAAGAGCCTACCTAAGGGCACACAGCCAGAAGTAGCAGATCCAGATTTCAGTCATCCCAGGTCCTACCTTCTTAACAACATGTTAAATTAACACAAAAGCCCCAAATAAAATATTATCAAAACAAATCCAACTTTGACTGAAAACATTAATGGGCCATGATCAAGTAATTTCTATTCCAGGAATGTAGATATGATTCAATATTAGAAAACCTGTTAATATAAGACATCATATCAATAGATCAAAAGACAAAAGTCCTAAGATTATTTTTAAAGAAATAAAAATGGATATATAATAAAATGCCACATGAATATCTAATTTAAAAACAAATTTTAAGTAAACTAGAAATAAGGTACTTTCCTACTTTGAATTTTTTTAAAAAAACCTTCCTCAAATCAAACAGCTAACATACCTATTGGTGAAACACTAAAAGTATTCCATCAAAATCAGGAGGGGCAACACACCCTAAAACACTTTTATTTAACACTGTTCTGGGAACCCTGGAAGAGACAATAGACATGAAAAGACAGAAGAGCTATGGCTATGAGAAGGAAGGAGGTGCAGTTATCAGACGGTATACCTGTCTGTCAGAAAAACTCTCTAAGCCAAACTAAAACCTATTAGAACGAATAATACTGAAATGACTAAATGCAAAAGAAATACATAGCCAACTTTTTTTTAAATGTGAATTGCTGTTAGCCATAACTGCCTATCAATTAGGGGGTAGTTGTGACCTTACATAGTATTTTTTATTGTTATTTTTCTATTGTCTTTAATTTTTTTCATTTTATTTAAACTAGAAAAAAAACCAGTTCACCCATTCCTCACTAACCCTCCCTCCCCCAGCCTCTGGCAACTATCATTTTGTTCTCTGTGTCTATGAACTTGGTTTTTTTGAGGGGAGGGGTTTGTTCTGTTTTGTTTTAGATCACACATTGAAGTGTGATAATAACAAAATTTGTCTTTCTCTGTCTGCCTTATTTCACTTAGCATAATGTACTCAAGATCCTCAAAAGAAGCACAAAAGAGGTGAAAATGAAAAATTTGACAAAGAAAATCAATATCTTCCCAACTCTCAAGAACATTATAAACAACAAAAAAAAACGAAAAAGGCTCATCACAAACTTGAAAATGTTTGTACTAAATCAGACCATTTTGTTGTACATGGCAAGATTTCATAGCTTTTTATGGCTGAATAATACTCCATCGTATACATAGTCCACAATTTCTGTATCCGCTTATCTGCCAGTGGGTAGTTAGGTTGCCTCCATAGCTTGGCTATTGTAAATAATGCTAAAATGAACATGAAGGTACATATATCTTTTGGAGTTAGTGTTTCATTTCCTTTGAATATATACCCAGAAATAGGATTGCTGGATCATATGATATTTCTATTTTTTAATTTTTTGAGAAAAATCCCATGCTGTTCTCCACAGTGGCTAAGGCAGTTTACCTTCCCACCAACAGTGCACAGGGGTTCCCTTTTCTTGGCATCCTCACCAACACTTGTGATTTCTTGTCTTTTGGATAAGACAAATTTTTAAAACATTACTTTTTGTATTTACCAACAAGAACCAGCAAGAATATAATGTTTGGAAAACAAGATCCTATTCACAACAGCCTTATTGTAGTAGTGAGTAAATTTACAATACTGTAAATGTGAATTACCTTAGCAATAAATGTTTGAAACAACATGAAGAAATGAGAAAATACTTCAGAGATACAGAGACTTGAATGAAAGATACAGCATATTCCCAGAGCAGAAGACTTAAATATTATAATGATGTTCATTCATCCCCAAGTTGATGCATATTTAATGCCATCTTTAAAAAAAAAAACAACTATAGCATCTAGGCCTTGATCAAGCTATTTTAAATTTCTAAATTATTTTAAATTTCATCTGGGAAAATGAAGAGGCAAGGCTAGCCAAGAAGATTTGAGGAATTAAATATAATAAAGGGAGACGTTCGCTACTAAAAAATAAATGCAATATAATACAAAGTTACAATCATTATAGACCAGTATGGTCATATCACCAGGGATTACTAGATAGGAAAATGGGACAATGGGACTACCTTGAAAGCTGATCTTAGGATATAAATGTGCCAGGTTTATAAGTATAAAGTCAGTAGATGATAAGGTGGTAATCCAGATCAGCAGGGGAATTAAGAAATTACTGATTAACTAGAGCAATTGATTAACTTTTAGAAAATTAAATAAATTCGTATCTTCACATCATACTTGATGCTAAAATAAGCTGCAGGGATTAAAGAGCTAAATATAAAAAAGCACAGCCACAAAAATCCAGAAAACACAGATAAATATTCATCAGCGCTTAGTGAGAAAAGAAAGCTCTAGAAGCACAAAAGAGGTGAAAATGAAAAATTTGACAAAGAAAATCAACATCTTCCCAACTCTCAAGAACATCATACACAAAAAAAGACTAAAAGGGCTCATCACAAACTTGAAAATGTTTGTAGTAAATCAGACAGAAGGACTGATCTACTACATAAAGATTCCGTCGGATTGCTAAGAAGCTAACTCAAATACCAATGAGAAAATGAACAAAAAATATATGGAAAATTCACAGGATAAATGAAAATTAATGACCTCTGTGGGTAAAATTGTAACATTTCCAGAATATCTCGCCTGTCTTTGGTGCATTTGCATATCCTCAGGGGTGGAGAGAAGTTCATCTCCATGTCAATGGGTAATTACCTGGGCAACCGAGGGCGTGTCTGAACCTGAGAGGTTAAGGGGAGGGGCTTGCTGGCTTGCTGGCTTCTTCCAGAGCAGGGGAGAGACGGCGCTGGACTCCGGTTTGTAAGCAATAAACGGGCTTTAAACTTTATTTCTCCCTTTGACTGATTTCGGTTTTCAGAAGTATTTTGCCCCGGGATTTCCTCTCCTCAGCCTTACAACCTACAAAAATGCAAACAATTAAAAAATGTGTAGTTTGTATAGATATTTTGCATAAATATTGATACAAATAGAAATATATTATTTGTAAATAATGTAAATATACCGTGTATCAATAGTTTAAAAACCATCCTTAAACTTTTAAATTAGCAAAGAAACTCCAAAAAATGATACACTCTAGGTGGACACAGACATGGAGTAAAAACACCTTCTTATACCAGAAAGAACTTTCATGTCATAATTTAAGAATCCTAAAAAAAATTCTTTTGACACAGCAAATTCCCTTTTAGGAATCTAATTGCAGAATTGGTGGCAAACATTTGTGTATGTAAAATAATGCTTATCATAGAATTATTTATAGTAGCAAAATTTTGAGAAGCCCGTAGATGTCCACAAACATAACATCACAGAAGATCCGTTTAATGAGTTCTAAGTAGTCACTCAATAAAATATATAGTGTCTTAAAATAATGCCTTTGAAGAGTATTTGAAGATTTAAAGAAGAAATGTGACAATAAAATATTTGGTGAAAAAATACCTTTGCATACACAGTAGGATGCAAATTTTCTCATGTTCAATGCAAAACAAATACTTTAAGGATCATGGATTGTTTTTTATTGTGGTGGTTGTTCCTGTGTGTATTTTTCAGATTTATAACCTTTAGTACATTTATGGTTTTTTTTAAACATATAAGATAATACCATGACCTGAAATTGTGTGATAAGAGATAAGAAAGTCCTTTAACAAGTCCAAATTCCTCTAGGGTTCATGTTGTTATTTTTACTGCAGCTCTCCTGATGACTTAAGAAGTGTCTTGGAGAGACCCTTCTGAGCGGTCACTCATGCACGATCAGTCCTGGTTTGGAGGTCATTCTGCAGTCCAGGGAGTGGAAAGCCACGTCCGCTGCTGAGGGGACAGCGGGCTTTGCGCAGCTGCTCTTCCCTGTCTTCCTTCAGCCCCTGCTCCACGCTTGTTTGCTTTTCTCTGTAGGGACCATATCACTGCTGCTCTCACTGTCAGGGAGAAACACAGAGGACGGACACACACACACACACACACACACACACACACACACACACACACACGGCCCTTTCTTGCCTTCATCAAATACCCAGCTCAGCCAGATTGCCACAGGAGATGAACCCAGATGTTAAATGTCCTTCACCCACCCCCTTTCTGCCCTCCAGCGGAGCTCCTGCCCTGCCCTGGAATCTGTGCCTCTCTACCTGGCTTCGCCCTGCTCTCACCTGGCTGCCACCTCCATAATTTCCCAGACTTGGAGGAGGAGCAGGTAGGCCCAGGCTGTAGCTCTTGTTCTGCTACCAAGTCAAAGGATGATCAGTGGCAAGTCACTTCCCCTCTCGGACGTCCTCCCTCGCCCCAGCCCCAGAGAGCCATCCCACAAGACCACTTCCCTCAGGGGGAAGACATCTTCGCGCCCCTTCATGGCTCTCATCTGCCGGGAGGCGGATGAGGTTGCAGAGGGCGAAGGCAGAGAGGGCATAGAGGGGGTGGCAGGAGGGCAGCAAAGGCAAACGTGGCTGACTGCTTCTAAGCACAAGGGCAACCTGAGGAATGGAAGGAAAACCCAGCCCGGCCAGCGTGGTGGGGCTTCCAGGAAGGCAGGGTGGCCTTCGCATGTGTTTCTTATGCTAGTGGGTTGAGGAGTGCCAGCCTTGCTCTCCTGGCTTAATGGTCCTTTAAAAGTAGCTTGGACAAGAACAGCAAAAGTGCTGGAAGAAGTCTCTGGGCAATAAATGGAGGAAGACAAAGGGAAAAGGTTATTTAAATAATAGGTGGAGCCATGGGGAAGAAAGACGCAAGTATAGAAAACAGGACATTTGCATATTCCGAGAAGTAGAATTACTAGGTCAAAAGGTACGAGCATTTGTAAAGATTATTTTATATATTGTGCAACTGATTTCTAAAAAGGTGACATAATTAATAATGCCTTCAGCTGTAGATGAGCACGCCAGTCCCACCCCTCCCTTGTCAGCTCTTGGTGGTATGGTTTTCAAATTTTCTGTGAGTTCAGTGGATAGGAAGTTGGTTCCTCTTCCTCCCATTGGGTGCCATTCAGCGAGCTTTCAGTGTGCACCCCTTAGGGCTCAGGTCCTTCATTTGTCCTGGGAAGTACCAAGATGATTAAGACAAGGTCCTTGCTCTGAATTAGTGTGCTCTCTAGCTGAGCAGACAGAGGGAAGGGATGAAGCTGGGAAGGCTGACAATTTAAAGTGTCAGGGTAAGAACAGGTGAGGATAGCAGCCCAGGGGCCAGAGATGGCCCAGGCCAGGCTCTGCTCATGAGCTCTCCTGCCCAGCTTCTGGCTCCAAAGATCAAGAGAGCTTGCATAAGCGTCTGCCAAGTCCCCAGGCTTGAACTTCCTAGAGAAGAGAAGTTAGCTTCCCAGGCTCCAGCTCACCAAGGTGTGACCTGACAGCATCCTCTGGGAGAGAAAGCAGACCCTCTGTGCCCTTCTCTCTGTTCTAGAGAACCATCTGCAGCTAAGAGAGGGGACAGAGAGCTGAGAACCATGGAAATACATTTCTAGCCTTAGCTGTGCTGCTAACATGCTAGGTGTGCCTTGGCAAACCCTTTCCTTCCCTTTCTGAGTTTCAGTTTCTTATAGAATGGGGGTTTAGGGGTGTACTTCCTTGCACAGGTCTAATATTTTTTGCCCTCCCCCTGGGAAAAAAAAGGCTTGCCCTCAAACACATGGAACCAGTGAAGTACAATCCAGTTAGTCCCAGATCTAAAGCAACAGACTGTCCATATCTTCCTCCTAAACCAAGAGAGGCAATTTCTAAAAGGAAAGATGCCAAAAGGGCATTTCTAAGAAACATTGCGTAAGAACAAGCTGAAGATAAAAAGACCTGATAATCATTGATCACTTACTATGTGCTATGGCTGGTTCCCTGTAGGAGGATTCCGGCAAGGGTCACCTTTAATCCCACCCACAGCCCTATGAGATAGCCGTTCTTATCCACATCTTGCAGATAAGAAAACAGAGTCTCAGAGATTAAATTACTTGTCCAGGACCCCTCAGGCAAAAAGTGGCAGAGGAGATGGAAACTCAGTTTGTCAAACTCCAAAGTCCGTTGTCTTTTCTGAGCAAACAGACCAGGGCAGACACCGGCCAGGCTGAATCTGGCCTACAGATGCATGTCGTTTGGCCTGACTGAGGCTTTGAAAATTGGACATTTTTTCAGAAATCCAGCTTCTGGATTGGAAAGTTGGGAGATCTGGCGACACAGAGCTCTTGTTCCACATGGCAATCATGAGCTACTGCTGAGCGCCCAGACCTTTGGATAAAATTCTAGTTAGCCAGGGTCCTCTCCAACTTGGCAACCTGCCCACCTTGCTGTTGTATACCTACTGGGCCCTCCTGCAGCGCTACCCAGTGGTCCCTGGCCTGGGGCAATATTCCTGACCCTGCACCCAACCAAAGGGAAAAGCTAGAGAATGAATATAGGGCAAGTGTTCTTCAGGCCGCAGCTCCCTGTGCTTCCTCCCTCCCTCTCCCCTCCTACACTTCCCTGTCTTCTCCTCCCAAGTCTTCCCCTCCTGGCTCACCACGGGGCTCACAGGTGCACTTTCTGCTCACGCACACACATACCTGTCCCTCACATGCCCTGGGCTCCCCAGGAAAACTGCAAACCCTGTGATGACAAGGGCGTCTCTCACCTCTTTGCACGCACAAGGCCAGACACAGCTCCTGCCCGTGGAGCGGGAGCACTCTGTCTCCCAGGTGGTGCTCTCTGCTGTCCCGGCAGAGGTCCGGCTGGCTGGGGAGGACGCACGGGTTGGGGAAGACCCAGCTTCTACCCAGATGCCCTGAATCATTCCCTCTCACCACACCAGTGTTTCTGGGCACCGGGCTGAATGCTCTAGCCATTAATCTCTTAGTAATCTCTCCCCATTGATACCAAGAAGGCCCCGGATTTATTACCCGGGAAGCCTTGGGGGAGCCTGTGAGCTGGGCCCCAAGTCAGTGGGCTTGGGTGCCTCTGCTGTGTGTGAGCTAAGCTCAGCACCACCCAACCATCTCAGCCAGGAGTCTTTCATCTTTAGCAGACGATCATCGGAGATCCCCAGGGGGTCTTATTTCCAGAAAGCCTGGATTAGCAAAACCGCTCTTCCCATGTGCGGGTTAGAAACGCAGGGCCTCAGGATGACGGGCCTGGGATTCAGCGCTGGGCACTGCCCTTTACTGCCCGGGTGGCCCCGGGTAAGTCTCCAGGTCACTTTCTCCATCTCAAAAATGGGTTTCAGAAGCTAACATGTGTGATTAGAAAGTACCGTTTCAGTGTAACACCCCTCAACCTGAGCATATTCCCAGACCTGGGGCGGGGAGAGGGGGGGTCTCAGGTTCTTCAAGGTGAAAAGAAGGGGTGAGACTAGATGGGAGGTCCCAGGCCTGGGCATGCATTAGAATCACCAGTGGAACTCCCATGTCTTGGAAAAACCTTGGAGAGTCTGCCCCAGGGAGCAGCCTTAAAACTGTGCATAGGGATGTAAGGCATCCTTTTCCCATTAAAATTTATGGAATTTTTTTTTTTAACAGCTTCTCGTTTAGCAACAGAGTTTTCAGGAACAAATTTCAGCCATTCAGTGAAAGATCAGGTGTACGATTCTGATCTCAGGACAGAGTAGCAAATGAACCGGCCTGGATATTAATAATCTCCATCCGCGAGTGGCTTTGTAAGTAGCAGGAGCCTTACATATATTTTGTCATTTCAACTTCCAGTAGTCCCCAATATAGCGATGGGGTAGCCCTCAGTCTGTAGGTGAGGAAACTGAGGCACAAGGAAACTTGATAACCCCCACGTTTACCTGGTCAGCAGGGGCCGAGCTAGGACTTGGGACGGGATTCTCATTCTGGCTCCCAAACCAAGCATCTCTCCTCATCCCGCGGACGCCTTCCTGAGGAGAACCTTTCCAGCATCAATGTCTTATCCCCTCACCGTAGCCTAAAAAGTGACCACGAGGCATATGGCCCATGGAGAGTGCTTTCAAAGCTTATTCTTCTGTATCTACTGGTCTGAGCCTTCAGAATGAATGACAACTGGAGACAAGAAGTACATCTGTGTTACTTTCAACCAAAGAGGCAGTTTATCTGAAGAGTGGAGGTGAGGAATAGATGAGCTGGCTGAAGACGGCTCTGCTGGGTGAGGTCATCTGACCCTCTGGGCCTCGGTTTCCTCAGCTGTGAAGTAGGGGTGGTAACGTCCACCACACTTGGTTAGTCCATGGATTATGGGATAACGTCTAAGTAAGTTCTGGGTAAACAAACAATGGTGCAGAAAGCCAGATACTTCCAGAAGCTTCCAGGATGCCCAAAGATTACCTATTAAGTTGCAAGTCCGTTTTTATATTTCCCATCTATGCCTCGACTGGTATTCAGTTTGGTATGTGACGGTAATTAAATGTATTACCAGTGGCATAAACCCGTTTGGTCCAGCAAGTACAGTGAAGTGATGGTTCCAGACAGGGCTGCATTTTCCCTCTTGGTCCTGCTGTTTTAGGGGCCTTTAGTCATCTGAGTCAGAAAGAGCCACTTATGTGCAGCCTCGTCTTGTCAGGTGCTGGGTGCCTATTTTAAAGGTGAGCTTGGTGTGGTTGTATCAGCCACTCTTCAGAGAATTTTCTCACCCCCAACGTGCTCAAAACAAAGAAGCCTTAGCATTCATGGGGAGTTATAAAATACATGTAGATAAAACAGCTTTATAGTAACCCATTACATCAACCTATTTTACATGGACAATAAAAGTATTCTAGGAAAAAACTGATTCGTGGGAAAATGGTTCCACAGTGTTGTGTAAAAAGTTTATTTTACATAAAATTTTTAAAATTATTAAGTATGTATAGGTTTTAAGTGAGTTGGCCTGAGTGGTATTCCTTAAGGACCTATTTCAAGGAATGGATTTTTTAAGGAAATCAAATCACTTCAATCAACATGAAACAAACAATATTCTGTAAGAACCTACGCTGAAGGTCAATTGCAAAGACATAGGTTTCAGAAGTGCTTGTATCCCACTTGGTCTCCTAGGTCTGTCAAATATTCCTCCTGCAGTACCACGCCCGGGGCAGTTACTCAGCAAAGTCTTCTCTCCTTAGCTGCCCAGTGCAAATGACCACACGCCAAGTCTGCCGAGCACACCAGTACTGTCTCACGGTCCCGACTCGAAAGGTTTAAAAAAAGAGGTAAATTACGCACAGGCTCTCCTATACAAGCCCTCTTTCAATGGTCAACCAAAAATATCTAGCCCATTATATTCTATGGAGGGGAATGGCTTTGGAAGAAAACAGCCAATGCGGAGGCCGTAAGATATTCATTTCCTGGCCTGTCAATCTGGGGGTTGGTTTGTGTTTGGGAAATGTCACTACCTTGGAAGAGTGGCCTTCCTGAGGGAGGGATAACTGATTCCGGAGTCATATCTTTGGTGTTGAAAGGTTAGCTGTGTGACCTTGGGCAAGTTGCTTAACGTCTCTGTGCCTTATTTCACCCACCTGTAGAATAAGGAAAATGGGCTGACCCAGTTTATCAGGACTCCAGTTTCATGGCACTGCTGGGTGTAGTGCAGGGGTTGGCAACCTTCTTCTCTAAAAGGCTGGACAGTAAATTGTCTTGGCATTGAGGGCCTTACTTACAGTCCCTGTCGCGACTGTTCAGTTCTGCTACTGTAGCAAAAAGCAGTCAGAGACAATATGTGCACAAATGAGTGTGACTTTGCTCCAGTCAAACTTTACAGAAATAGGCCGTCAGTTGGATCTGGCCTGCAGGCTGTGGATTACTGATCACCCATGTAGAGGATGTCAAAGCCAGAATGAGGGAAGTGGCAGTGGGAGTAGACGGAGCCCAGCCCACAGCCGAGGGATGGCCTGAGCCCATGGCAGGAGGAGCGTTCTTCTTACCCCTCCTCAAGGGGAGGCAAGGACCAGTGGGCCCCCCAGCACCGTGCCGGAGACCTGAGCTCTGCTCAGCTCCTGGCCTCGAGTGTGCCTCCCCTTGTCCCAGCCCATCTTCCAAGCTTCAGTTCCTAAGGGCCCCTTCCACTCCATCCACACCCTTGATGAGGGTAGGGGCCGACTTTGCTCCGATCTCCATATTCTGTGTTCAGTGGGGAGTAGGTGGAATAAATGTGAACCATTTGGCAGAAGGACCCCTGTCCGCACACCAAGAGGGTGCCCCTTTTCTAGCCCCACCTCTGCCAGGAGCTTGCAGTGTGACCTTCCGTGCTTGGGGGCAGTAAGGCAGCTATAGCCCCAGGGTGTCCCCTACAAGCCAGAGTTTGCCTTGTGGGCCCTTAAAGACAATCTGGGGATAGGGCGGCTGTGCCCAGCCTGCTGCACCCCCATTCCTGCCTCCCGATGGCCTCCCCAGGCTTATCCCAAGAGCTAAGGCCCCAGCTCTCCCTGTTCACCCTCCAGCTACCCTGGCTGAGTCCGCAGCTTCTCTTCTATGCATCATATGCTCCTATAGGCAGAGGGCCTTTCAGATCATCTAGTTAACCCTCTCATTTTTAAATGAGGAAACTGTGGCCCAGAGAGCAGAAGGGGCTTTCCCAAGGTCTCACAGTAGCTGTCCCTCCCTGTGTCTCTGACTCCCAGGAAGCCCCACCTTCAATCTCTGACGAATGCAAACCACAGGGACTCCACGGGCCCAGGCAGGTCCATGGCTGGTCCAAACAATGCCTTTGTAAATATTACAAAAAAGTACCCCTTCCTCCAGCCACACAGAGCCCCACACCGGTGCCCGTGCCAGGGACAGCAGACTGGGGACATCCAGCCCCCGTTTGGCCCCATCGCTGGATGCTTTATGCAGTGAGCAACCTGCACAGCACTACACAGAGGCCCTGGCTCAAGCCCATTAACAGGGATTGGTGCTAACACCCAAGATGACACACCTCTGTGGGGCTGTCGGGGTGACTCGGCTCCGGGCCGCCGGTGCCCTGCAGTGTCCTGGGGAAATCTGGATGTTCACATGAAAGCATTTGTTTGTAAATGTTTCCAAGGGATTCCTTTTCTTTCTTTCTTTCTTTCTTTCTTTTAAATACAATGCGGGCTGATCCTCTCCAGACCACACAGGACAAGTCTGTGGGCCAGTGGGTTTAACCCCTCATGGTGTAGATGAGATGACAGGGGAGTGACTTGTCCAAGGTGACGCCTCAAGGCAGTGACAGGCTGTCTTCCAGCCCTCCCTTGTGCTGGTGACCCACACCGAGCCTTGATTTCACAAGTCAGCATGAATTGCTCACACACCTCCCGGCCTGGCCCAGACCCCAGCTGATATTTTTACCAAATGTCACAGCAGTTTTCAGGAAGGCCCAGGGTCTTGGCTTGAGCCAGTCAATTATGATCGCTTGCCAGAGAGCTGTAAACAGGATTCTGATTAATGAATTCCTTCATGTCCGGACCCTGTGCGCAGACGCTGTCCGAGTGTCACCCCTGGCAGATACACGAGGGGCAGCTGGCCAGGCTAGTGGGAAGATTTGTGTCATGTCTCTGCCTCGGAAAGGGAGCTCCAAGCCCACGGGCCCAGAGCACCTAAATAACTACCTCCCTCGGTCCTAATCTGCGCCGCCCTGTCTGAGCTCTTGCCAGCTGACGTGTGCAGAGGCCAGGGAAAGAGATGATTGATCCTCTGGTGGAAATAGAATTGGCTGGCCTCTGCACCGATCTCAAGGAACTTGAAAATGCTCTTATCTGAATCCAAACAGAGAGTCGAGAAGCCTCCTCCCCCATGGTGCCTGACTTGCATCTGGTGGGACCCCTGAGGCCTGTGCTAGAGCGGGAGGCCCCGGATCCCCTCTTCTCCTGTTTGGAGATTGGACTCAGGCAGTAGGAGCAGGACACAAAGCTGTCCAGACTCCCCAAGGCCTTGGGAAAAATAGAAACACGGGAAAGTCATTGACACGGAGATGATCCTGCTGTGTGACCTTGGGCCAGTCTCCTGACCACTCTGGACCTTGCGCCCGCCTCTGTGAAATGAAAGGCTCAGAGCACACGATTCACTCAAGGCTCCATGCTGCGGAAGGTGAGCTCAAAGCCAAGGCCAGAACAGGTGTGACAGCTCAATGGCACGTGTGGCCCACCCCAATCCTGGGCCAGGGGCGAACACGGCTGATGGATCCTAGCTCTCCTTGCCACCGGGCAGGGACCAGCCCACCCAGCCTTTCTCAGCGCAGGACCCCAGGCAGCCACCGCCAGCCAATCACAACCAGCAAGTGTGAGAGCCGCAGTTTGCCGGTCACGAGCTGGATTATTTGTCTTTCCTGCTTTGGTCTAAGAGTGGCAGCTTATGTGGTGTGAAGAGACCTGGACGGGGTCCAGGAGATGTGGATAAGTGTTGTAGCTCTGCTGTCTCGCTGGGCGGGACACCAGGCCCCTCAGAGTCCTTTCCTGCCAAGTTCATGGGCTAGCAAGAGCAGTCTTTCAGTTATCGTAAGAGCAGGCATTTATGCACCCTGTACCAAGCAAAGCATCGATGGCATTTTCTCCCTCAGTCACCGTAACCCCTGACAACAGGGGATTACTCCTGCCTCATTCTATGGAGCAGAACCCTGCGGTTCAGACAGATGAAGTAAAAAAGCCCAAGTTCACAACTAGTAAGTGTCCCAACAGTGGAACCCAGGCATCGTGTGACAGATTAAATATGACCATGAAGTCTTTGAGGTTCCTCCCATCAAAGGGGGAACCTGTCTCCCCACCCCTTGGACCTGGACTGCCTAGGACCTATAGAATGTGGCAGAAGGGATAGTGGGAGCCTGGCCTCCACAAGACCTTGGAATGCTGCCCTGGGACTGCTGGTCTATCCCACTGGAGGGTGAGAGGACCTCGGCGGGGATCCAGGCACTCCGTGCTGGGCCTTCCAGTCTGCAGAGCCTCCTGCGGACCCTCCAACAACATGCAGCCAAGAGAGAGAGAAAGCCCAGGAGAAGCCAGCACCATTCTGCTCAGACGACAGATGGAATTGTGAAAAATTAAGCCCTGGATTTTAGACTTGCTTGTTCTGCAGCGATAGCTGACTTACACACAACCTTATTCCAGAGCCACACTCTGAATATTGGTGTCCCTCCCAAGAGGCGACAGAGTAGTGGGTAAGAGTGTGGTCTCTGGAGGCAGACAGCCTGGCTTCAAACCCCAGCTCTACCTTTGACTGGCTGCGTGACCTCAGGCACTGTACCTCTTTGTGCCTCAGTTTCTCCCTCTGTAATATGGGGGGTGATGATAGTATAGCTATGTTATTGGGTTGTTGTGATGATTAAATGGGTTACTGAAACTATATGTAAAGTACCTGGACTGTGCCTGGCACAATGTTCACTTATGCACTCCCTAAAGAAAGGAGATTCCCCAGCTCGCCGGAAGGCAGGGGCACTTACCCAGGAAGCGTCCTGGGGGCTGGCAGGAATCCTGCCCACCTGCTGCCTCTTACATCCTCAGGGCCTCAGAAAGGGAAACTGAGCCAGAAGCCCCAGAAGGAACATCTGAGTGGAGAGCCTCTGGAGTCACATAATGTGCAGACTTCCATGGTGGCCTAGGAGATAGAGGCTCTTCTTTTTCTGAGAAGAGGAAACCAAGTCTCTCAAGAAAGAGCTAGACCTTAGCCAGCCTCCTAATTCCTGGTCCAGGGCTTATCCCTCAAAAGCCCTGGGGCCGATGCAGGGCTGGGCGTCCCACCCAGAGCCCATTCCCCAGCCTCAAAGGGGGCCGATGCAGGCTCTCTAGGGTTCAGTTATCCAGCCTTCCTTGGGTTGGGGTGGGGGAGTGACTGGGACGGGACCAGCACCTCTCTGAGGCCTCCTGTATCCAGAAACCCACAGGAAAGAGGGTGGATCAGATCCCAAAAAGCCAGCAGAGGCTTCGGCTCGGCTAATCTGTAAGTGGGGGCCCCCCTGCCAGCCCTGAGACTCTCTCTCTCCATCCTTTTCTTTTCCTGGGTCCTTGGCACCTGGTTGTCCAGCGTGCCCCCTCCCTCGGGCTCTAGGAGGATACCCTCCCTTTCCTTTTCAGTGGTCAGTGGGCTGTGCACCAGGCGGCGGGAAGCAAAACCTAAGATTTGCTGAATAATCAGCACGTGCCTGGTACAATATAAACACACCCCTTTATTGATGGGGCAACCCCACAAGGGAGGCACCGTTGCGCATGGTCACAGATGAAGGACGATAGGCCCCAAGAGGCCGAGTGCCTTGCCAAGAAGCCATCTTTAGTAGGTGTCAGGGCTGGGATTTGAATCCAGACCCTCTGACTTCAGAGCCATGGCCGTTTCCACCACACCACCTGGTGTCCCCCAGGGGAGGCTGGGAGCCTGGCACGGAAACTCCGATGTGGAAACAGCCCAGTGGAAACTGCATTAATGAAAGGAGAGAGTGAACAGGGCCAGGCCCCCAGGGCTGCTTCCTCATTAGCCTGAGCCCCGGGAGGAGCCGGGTGAGATGTTCCCACCATCCTCAGCAGAGCAGCTAATTACCGGCTTCACTTTTTCCTTTCCCTCCTTGGATGTTTCCAATGCCCTCATCAAGTGCTGCAAACCCAGCCTGCAGAGCAGGGCTGCACCTCAGAGCTGGCGATGCTGGGCGCTGCGGGCTGGGGGCTGAGAGGGTGCCCACTAGCCCTGGGCAGCTGCCTGGCAGGCCATTCCCGGAGGGCAAGGGCTCCCATTGGCTCCACGTGGGGCTGCATCTGTGGTTGTCACTAAGGACTTGTGAATTGACGAGTTGAGCGCCACTAGGAGCTAGTTTCTGTGTCTCATGTTCACATTCATGTATCATATAACCCTTCTGGTGACAATCACCCAATAATAATTGCCCAGAACCCTCTCTGCATGCCCTCACGGTGCTAAATGCCTTCCATGGGCAGGGTCTCACGTCTGTTCACATCGATCCCCTGAGAGAGCTCTCAGGGGTCCCCCACTCACACTGTGCTGTCCAAACGGATGGGACAACTGACCCAGCCTGAAGGAGCTAAGTGTTTCCCCCAGGTAGTAGGTGTCTGGGCTGGGTTTCAAGGTCCCTTTGACCCTTGAGTCAGCGCTTTTAAGCCCCATGTTCTAGGTGACATAGATAAAACTAAAGCTCAGAGGCGCGCGTGTTATCTCCCCCTCCAGTGGGCAGAGCTGACCATGGGTGACACCGCTCCTGCGTGTGGCTCAGCCCGACGGGACTTACTGGAGCTGGGCTCTGCATGCCCTGCCCATCCTTGGAGCTGCCCCTCCCACCTCCCGATCTGCCCTCCCCAAAGGCCTGAGACCATGCCAGCCCACATACTCTCCCCGCTCCGGGACCCACCCGCTGCCCACCTGAAGGCCTGTGGAGCACTGGCGGGAGTCCGGTGACGTCTTGACCAAGGGCACCTCCCTGGTCAAGCCCACAGCTGGAGACCTTCCCGCCCACACCCTCTCTCTCTCTCTCTCTCTCTCTCTCGTCACAAACACACACACACACACACGTGTGCATGATGTGCCCTCCCTCACTTCCTCAAGCCCCGACTGCCACACCTTCCCTTTCCCTTCCCCTCTCTCTCAACCTGCCCTTCAATTGGAAATGGGAAGGCGCAGCCTGGGAACCAGCAGGCTCAGGGAGGTGTGGATCCCCCACCACATGCTGGGGGCCTTAGGGGAGACCTTACTGATTTCCCCATTGCAGTCTCCCAGAAGGACCTGACTGGAGGTGGGGATGGAACAAGATTTACCCACAAGTGGGGATATGGACTCTGTCCATTTTTTAAATCAGGAAAATGAGGTTCAGAAAGGTAAAGCCATTTGCCTAAATGTCCCAAAGCTAGAATGCACTTGGGCCCATTCTTACCATACCAGCTCTATCCAAGCGCAAAGGCAGAGTTCATCCATTCATTCAGAGTATGTGTTCCCTGAGCACCTACTGTGTGTCAGGCACCTTGTTGGGCAGAGGACTGGCAAGACATTTTAAGGCACAGCCCTACTATCCCAGGGGGCTGGGGAAGTGTCAAGGGCCAGAGGAGCAGGTGGCTGGGAAAGCACTTAGAGTGCTGAGGGACTGTGCATGCCCACCTCTCCTCCCCCGCGGACCTGACTCTGCTCCACCAGATCCAGGGGCCTGCGTGGAAAAAGGCCAGGAGCTGCTGACAGAGCCCTACTGGCCCGCCAGCCCACCCAGGTCCCACCTTGACCTGTGTCCTCATGGCCCAGAAACTCACTGCTCTGAGAAGAGCTCCAGGCGCCCCCAAGTCCCTGTCCTGCTGGTCTTGGTCTGCAGGAGCTCTGCATGGAGGCAGAAACATCAGTAGAACGCTGCCAGGGCAGGGCCAGAGCCAGAAGGAAGCCCGGAGCACATGCCAATGCTTGTAGCAAGATGGGAGGTTATTTTTAGAGACAGCCTGATGGGGTAGCCGTCTGTCCCCCTCACGGTAACATGGAGATGCCCTCTGGAGAAGGAGAGGGGCTTTGTGATCCAATATTCAGCCTCTCCTGGCCTCGCAGAGACTGGGAAGACCCCACCTCCTCCAGGGAGCCTTCTCTGGTTCCTGCAACCTGCCAGTGGCCACTTATTCTCAATTTTATAGACAGAGAAGCAGACGAAGCCAAGGAAGTTGCTATCACCGCATGTTCAGTGGCTTCTCTGTGCTACGTGCCCTCATTTAATCTTCCCAGGACTCCTGAGAGGAGGACGTGACTCATCGTCCTTTTATAGAAGAGAAAAATGACACTCAGAGAAGCTAAGTTACTTGCTCAGGGTCACACAGCTTATCAGTGGCAAAGCTTAATGCCAAATCCTGCCCTCTTTCCGCTCCTGGTGGTTCTGGAAACATATCCTCTTCCTGACTTCCCGAGCACCTCTGGCCCCATGTCTTCCTCATCCCTCCCTGCGACCTTCAGGCCTGACCTCCCGCTGAGCCTTGGAGACTTCTGGGTGAGTCAGCCCTGGCGCATGACTCTCACTGGATGTAATGAGCATTTATTAAGAATCTACTGTATCCCAGACGCTAGATTCGATCCCCTAGGGATTAATCACTGGGAACTTCATGCTCTCAGAGTCTGTGCTCCGAGTTCCGCCTCTATTCCTCTATTTAATCCTCATGGTGCCCGTGGACACTAAGTGTTATTATCTCCATTTTACAGATAAGGAAAATAAGGCTGGAAAGATTATTTCTCATTCGCCCGGGGCTTTGCGATCGTGCGGTTTAGGGTCCCTACTATGTTTGCATTGGCTGGTAATCGTTTCCTGCCTTCTTCCTACTAAGTGCCTCCTAGATGCAAGAACGCCAAGGACTGAAGGGATCCTAGATGTCCTTTCTGGTTTAATATCCTTATCCCTCATTTTATGTTGACCTTGAGACAGGTAACAGTCATTGAGCTCTGTCCATTTTACAGACAAGAAAGGCAATGCCCAGAGAGGGGAAGGAACTTTCTGCGTGTTGCACAGCAACAGAGATGACTGAGAGTCTACTTCCGCCTGCACCCCTTGGCCCTGAGCCTGAGCAATCCAGGACATAGTCACAAGGGGGGGGTGTGCTCTAGCCCTGTGCACTTGACCTCACAGGAAACCAGAGACCCTTGGGCAGGGAACCCTGGACAGAGAACCACACAGGAAATCCAGAAACTCCAGCATCAGAAAGGGACATACATTCTGAAACACACAGAAAGCAGGCATTTCATAGGGTAAGTGGAAGGCCCTGCTGGGGGCCAGGGTAGGGAGTGTGGTACAGCAGGAAGGGCTGGGACTGGAAGCTGAAAGCCCAGGAGCCTGTCCGTCCGGGTCCCTATGGGGCCTTGCGGCGGGGCCTGGGGTCCTCGGTCTGGCTGGAAGGCTGCTGGTGGAGAGGCAGTAGGCATGCCAACAGTTGAGAGGCAAACAGCCCTTCCACCGCACCTGCAAAGATGGCTGCCGAGGAGGGGGTGGTCGGAGGCGTGGTTAGGGGAGAGGCATTAGCGTGCTGTGGCTGTCGTGACAAATCACCAGACTGGGGGCTTAAAGCAAAGAAATTTATTCTCCCATAGCTCTGGAGGGCACAAATCTGGAATCAAGTTACCAGCAGGGCTGTGCCCCTCTGGAGACCCCAGGAGAGGCTCCGTTCTTCAGCTTCTCCAGGTTCTGGGGGCGCCAGGCGTTCCTTGACTTGTGGCTGTGTCACTCTGGCCCTGTAGTCACACGACCTGCTCGTCTCTATCAAATCCCCCCTGTGTGTCTCTTATAAAGACATTTGTCATTGCACTTAAGGCCCACCTGGATAATCCGGGAGGATCTCTTCATCTCAAGGTCTTTAACTGAATCTCATTAGCAAAGATCCTTTTTCCACATAAGGAAACAGTCCCAGTTTCTGGGTATTAGGTTGCAGACCTCTCTTTTGGGGACCACCATTCAACCAACTATAGCAGGATCTTGGGGGGTTCAGGGCTGGGACTCCTACTCACTGGCTCTTGGAGTCTGAGAGGCACCTGGCCTAGCTGGGTGGGGATCCTGCTTCCTGGCTGCCTGCTCAGCCCATCGTGAGACAGAGGGCCGAGGGCAGAGACACTCCCGGGAGGGACGGAGGCCTTTCTGCAAAGGTGCCTCCAGCTTTGGGAAGGCAGCAGCTACCTGCAAGCCTGTCTTCGGGCTCAGGGACAAACGAGCCAGTTAATCCAACTCCACTGACTGGAATGGCCAAGCCTGAAAGGGGCTGAGGGTGATCCTTTCACACCAGCTACTGGGAGGGCACCACATAGCGAGCCCAGTAGGGAGACCTAGGAGGCCCAACGGGGAGACTCAGCACAGCAGGAGGACACGAGGCGGAATCTCCCAGCGCAGCTCCGACACACTCCGGCGGCACCGCTCTCGCTTCCCGCACAAGCACAGGCCCCAGAGCCCAGGTCTGGTGGCTCTGTGTCAGCTTGGGTTGTGTGGGGTCTTTATCAGAGCCCTCGCCCTGCATGCCTTCAGATCTGGGATCTTGAAAACACGTCCGTGAAAATATCAGGCCCCTTCTTGCTCCACATCACCGGAGGTGAGCTCTTGGCCAATCAGCCAGTTCACCGAGTGCTGCGGCCTGGCTCTGAAAGGAACGACACGGGTTAGGAAGGCACAGGACTTCGTGCCAGCAGTCAGGGCTCTGCAGACCGAGCAGAAATCGTGCATGAGGAGGAAAGTGACAGTATGGCTTGGAGGGTGGGGATCAGGGGACAATGGCGTGGGCAAGAAAACATTCTGGTGCCTGGGGACAACTGGAAGGAAGTACATGTAGGGGGATTGGCTTTGGGATATAAGGCCGGAAGCGGGTGTTCAGGGAACCAAGGAACCACCCAGTCTTGTAGACTGGGAGTCACGGTATTCGGCTAGATTTCAGGAAGACCCGAGCAGGGGCCTCATGTAGGATGGATGGGGCTAGGGGATGGAGAGAACAGGGCGGCGACTAGCTGGGAGGCTATTGTCCATCCCCGAGAAAGATAATGAGAGCTTGAGCAATATGATGGTTCTGTAACTGGAGAGAAAAGGATGTAAGGGGGAGGGAGGAGAAAAAGACTCACTGAGCACCCATTCTGTGACATACGCTGTGCGTGCTGGGCCTCTTCCTCCATCCCATCTCGCCCTCTCAACGGCTGCCCCAATGGACCACTGGGTTCCTAAGAAACATCATGTGGTCATAACACAGCAGAAGGAACTTTTGCAATAGGAAAAGGAGAGATTACAGAAGGAGAAAATGGGTGCACGGTGAAGTTATTCTCTCTGTAGTATTTGCAATAACTATAATGGTTTAGAGCCAAAATTGTAGTTGGTGGTTGCAAGGAGAAATCGTAGAGCAGCATGCTTCCCGTGTGTGGGGTGCAGCACCCCGCTGCGATCATGTCATCCCCAACAGCGGTCCAGTAAGATGCGCCGCGCTCCCTAATTAAGTGACCGTGCCATTTCCAGCTCAAGCTATGCACACGGGTGCCTAGAGCAGTGTCTGTGTTTTTTATTTCCATTTTATAGATGGGGAAGAGGCTGTGGACCCATTTTCCAAACTCACAAAGCCCAGGAGTAGCTGAGCAGAGGTGTGAACAGTCTATGCACCAGGGCCTCTTTCCATGCCCTAACCCCCTTAGGGCTCTGGGCAGGGGATGTAAGCCAGCTCCTGGAAGCCTGGGCCTCCCCGGCAGGTAGCCAAGGGCAGGCCATTCCTCTGCCTCTGGACCAGACTGTCCCTCCCACCACCTGGAGCCCTGACTGAGTGCGGCACTCTTGGAGCAGTGAAGGCTGAAAATGGGAGAGGGGGCGCAGGAGCAGATGGGGAAGGAGGGAGCATCTCGCCCACAGGCAAGACAGCACCTATTTAGGCCAGGCTGGGGGCAGCCCTGCCCAGCTATCCCTGCGCTGCCTTTTAGCACTTTAATCAAATGCCTTACGAATGAGTTCGCCCAGATGTCAAAAATCCAATCGGATATATTTATTGGCCTGACAACCAATTTTCTGCGATGTCTCATCAGGGACTGATGGTCCATCGGAGGCAGCCGGGGAGTTGGTGATGATGGAGCTGGGAGAGCCAGCGTGTGCCCTCAGTATTGTCTCGGGCTGTCAGGAGGAAGGAGAAGAGACGGAGCCCAGCAGAGGCACACAGGCACACAGACTGCGGCTTGAGCCTTGGGTCCCTGCGTCGTGGGGCAGGTGGGAGCTGGGGGAGAGCAAGAGGAGAAATCAGGGACTCTGACGGGCCATTCACAGCCTGCGTGACCCCAGGCACCACTCTGCCTAGCTCGAGTCTCCACAGGGTCATTATTAGCCATGTAATGGCTGTGAGAAAAGGGGAGCAAGAACCTGGCAGGGCTGATGCGAGGACTGCGGGCACCCCAGCGGCATTTGCTCAGCGTCCCTCACGTGCAGGGCATGGAGAAAGGGCACCACTTAGGACATGGCTCCGGTCCTTCAGGAGTACCCAGGAGAATGGAGGAGACCGAAATAAAGGGTAGGGGAACCATAAATGCACCCCTGGTTCATGTTTCTCCAGCTGGCATTGAAGAGCTCTGGGAGTTTCCAGGAGACCCCTGGGGAGTGCCAAAAAGCTGAGGAGCAGGCCCCTGGCCCCCAATTCAACCACAAGATCTCCATTATGTCTCCTTTGTACTCCTTTAAAAATGCACCAATTGAGTCCAGTCCTCTCATCTTACCAACAGCAAAATGAAAGCCCAAAATGATGAAAGGACTCCAAGGCAGCCTAAGAGGGCTGCTTGGAGGAGGTGACCAGTACACTGAGCCTTGAAGGATAAACAGAATTTGCCCTGCACAGAGGGGAGGAAGGAAATGCTACGTAGCCACATGTCAGTTCCCACCTCTGGGCCTCTGCTCAGTGTCCTGTCACATGGAGGGTCCTGCCCCTCTGCCCCGGTGCCTTATTTGCTCACTTTCTCCCCCTCGAAGACAGCTCATGCCATCTCCACCACCCATCAAGAATCCATGGTCCCAGCACCCTTGTTCGGATAACAGATCATTTGCGGGGCAATTTAGCTCTTCCATAACCCTGTCCTGCCCTGTGCCCAAGGTTCGTGGTGCCAGTGCCATTCAGCCAGGGGCCATCGGGAACACACCTATATTTTAACAAAGGTGGATGTCTTTCCTGTTGCAACAAGGGAGAAGGCACACCATGGGGGACAGAAGGGCCCCTCTCTGAGAGTTCTAGGATTTGGGCTGGTGAGAGGTGGTTTGGGGGAGGATTCAAGGAAGTAGAGCTTCGTGCAGGACTGAAAGCAGCCAGGAAGTGGGGGCGGGGGAGTAGTTCTATGACTGAGCATCTTAATGAATCTTATCTGGGAGGAGAGAAGAGAGTAAAGCTAAAGCTGAGCTGCCAGAGAAGCAGTAGTCCCTGATATTAGCCAGGATCTGGGGATGTTTGGTGAACTTACGGTTTAGACAATGTTCTTGTTTTTGTCTTGCTTGCGGCCTTGTCTGATGTTTATGCTCTGGGAAATTGCTTATGTTCAACAGGAGACCACTGCATCCCGGCTGGTGTGCCAGGCCAGCTCGAGCTGTTGGGAGCTGTCTGCGTCCTCCAGGGAAGGGACCAGCTCTTGCTACTTCCTGCCTCCCCAGTGCGGAGCCCAGGGCCTGGCACAGAGCAGGCACTCAGCAGTTACGTCCTACATCCTCCAAGAGGCTGGGTGTGCAGGGCAGGGTTGAGCAGCCAGCGTGGCTAAAGACAAGGGCATGGTGGGGCTGTGGGGGCTGCGGCTGGAGGTCAGGAGCAGGCCTCACATGCCAACTAGTCCACGGAGATAATCGAGGTGACTGTGCTCTGTAAGGTATAAAGTGCGGGCGGATGGCGAAGGATTAGTCTTATCTCCTGCTCTTTCCTCCCTGGACATTGGCCTGAAGGCTCGCAAGCTGTTCAGCCATCTCGCCAGCATCCAGAGTCAGGAAGGGGAGAAAGCCCAGCTCAGCAGAAGCCAGAGAAGCCCATTCCGGTGGGCGGGCCAGTGAGGAATGCTATTTATCCTGAGGACGCCCCTGACCTTTTCCCACACAACAGGGACAGACCAACAGAGCCTGCCTGCATCCTTCTCCTTTAAAACAAGAAATGGAAGCATTACTCACAACCCTGGCCATTTATCATGGTCTGGGGACATTAATTTGACAGTGTGTCATTTTCCATTTGGTTTGGGCCCAGTGGAGGCTGCCCTCGAAACACCTTCAATTAAAGGCAGCTAATAACACAGAGCTATTTTGATCCAGGAGCCTCTGCCTGCCCCACCCCCACCCCCACCCCCCATGCTCTGCTGTGCGTGTTTTGGGGGGAGGGAGGCTGGAGTTCATAGGGATCCCAGGGGTGTGAGTGTTTCCTGCAAATCTGAGCTCTAAACCATTGCAGGTGGGTGCAGCACAGACAGAATGGGGAGAAGCACCCCCTCAGCCCCTGGATGAGAAGATTCCAGTAATCGGCCAGGCTGTGGCCCTTTCTGCAGGACGTCAGAAGCTGTGGCTGTTGCCCAGCATAGAGAGAGCAAAAGTTGGGAAGTCCAGCAGACCTGGAAATGGATCTCAGGCGTTCTGCTTCCTGACGTGTGACCTTAGGCAAGTCCTATAACCTTCTCTCAGTTGTCTTATCTTGTAAAATGGAGACAAGACTTCCTCTTTCACGGAGTGATATGATGATTCATGTTATTCTATGAACTGGAACAAAGCCTTATATGCATGAGGCTTATTCATTCCCTGGAGATTAACTCGTACTAACATTTTTAT
Organism: Phataginus tricuspis; assembly: GCA_029783875.1. Classification (NCBI taxonomy): domain Eukaryota; kingdom Metazoa; phylum Chordata; class Mammalia; order Pholidota; family Manidae; genus Phataginus; species Phataginus tricuspis. The sequence goes on along the minus strand of JAQQAC010011331.1, from coordinate 6,704,360 downwards.
TTTCCTAATTTAAAATGTGGGGAAAGAGCATTAGGTCTCCCCAACGCTCCAGACTTCTTCAGGAAGATTCAGGAAGGGGAGGAGTGCTGCAGAGAAGTATGTGATCTCCAAAGTTAGCAACACCTGGGTTCCAACCAATCCAACTAGCTGTGTGATTTGGAGTCATTTATTTAACTTCCGTCTGCCTCAGTTTCCTCATCTGTAATATGGAGATAAGCATGCCAACCCTCCCTGGCTGATCCCAGGGATGTGATCATTTCCTGCAAACCTGAGACCTGAGCCTTTGCAGGTGGATTGTGGAGGGGAGGAAATCGTACGACATGTAAAGTACGTAGCAAATACTAGATGCTCAATACACGTGAGTTCACTTGATCTTCCTTGCCTCGGCCCCGAGGCGCTTCGTTTGCTTCATATAAGCGCTAAGCGTTGAATGTGAAGGGCCTTGTTTTAATCTTCAAAATGCTTTCAGATAGGGACTATCAGTAGTGCTTATAAAACTCATTGTCTTTGTAGGTCAAAAATGGTTCAGTATCAGCAATTTCACACGTTCAACCTCCCATCTTCCTTTCTATTAACGAGACAGCCAGGGCCTGGGGAGGCTGATGTCAGATCGGACCTATTGGTTGGTGGTGGAGCCTACCTGGGCCCTCGGCAGTCGATGTAGGAGCCTGTCAGCTTAGCCAGGCTTCATGCGGAGAAACAGAGAGTCCAAAAGAAGTTCCCAGGGTCTGTGAAAAAAGGACAGCCACCAGCAGCCCTGCTTTCCCGGGATGATCCGCAGGTCAAACCTGCTGGCATGTGAGCCAGTTAGAGGTCTGGAGAGACCCAGTGTAAGGGCCAAAGGAAGGCTGTGTGTGTGGGGCGGGGGGGGGGAGTGGGGGTGCCACTTAGGACTCTGCCCAGCAAGCCCTGAGGGTTGCTAGGCTCTCTGAGGACCCTGAGACCTACACTTCACA
>JAQQAC010011331.1:6622672-6703394 GCA_029783875.1 Phataginus tricuspis | reverse complement strand
GCTAACGCGCTCCCTGCAAAGTGTGATATTGATTCAACGGCTGCTGTGATGGTTCCTCCAGAGACCCGTGCTAGGAGAAAGCCCGTGTCCACCTCGCGCCCTCACTGAGATCCTATTTGTCACAGACAGGGTGCTGGCAAAGGCCAGCCGCCATTCAGGTATGTCCGATTCAGAGGGAGAGGGACGCATCTTGGTCTGGGGAGCTCAGGCTCTCTTTCAGGCCCTGCCGCTGACTGGCTCTGTGGTCAAGGACCAGCCCCTTTCTCTCTCTGGGCTCTGTCTTCTCACTTGTAAAGTGAGGCCTAAATTAAGGACCTCATCAGTTCCTCCATCCCAGAAGGCAAACAAGTCCTTATAAGCAGATTTCAGAAGGTGGCCCCACTGACGTACTAAACACACCTTTATTCCAAGAAGGATGAGGTGGACTAGTAAGATTCTCCAGGTCACAGTGACTGACCATCCAGGCTGGTTTCAACTCATACTAGTTTTTTCAAATAAACTTAAAAAAAATTATTTTTCCCTTACCTGTACTTTTTCCCCCCAGCACAGTGGAAACACTAAGGAAGAAAATGAAGTAATCTGTGTTCCTTTCCTCCTTCACAAGCATTGTGCTTTTAAACTGGTCGAGACGAGCAGGTGGAAATTTCTTAGCTAGAATGAAAGCCTTTGTCAGCTTCCACAGATTCTCTGGAACTTGGTGTTGGGAAGCCTGCAGGAGGCCTGACATTGCAACAAGATACGCTCAGTCATAGAAGACCAGCCAAGCGGTCACAACGGCCTGCCCTTCTCTCTTGCCCACAGGTGAAACTGGTACATACATTCTGAAAATTTTGGCAAAATGGATCAGGATTTGAAATGATTTAAACTATTCCTTTGGAGTATATCCTAAGGGAACAATACAAACAACAGAAACAGCCGTATGCATGGCAGTGTTTGTTACGTGAAAAATGAAAGGAAATTAAACACCCAGCAATAAGGGATCGGTTAAGCAAACCATCCCACATCTCGTTGATGGGAAATAAAATATTATACAGCAATTACAAACAAGTCCATAAAATTTACAGTAACATGGAAAGATACGTATATTTAAATAGGAAAAAACCAAGATTTAAACGAGACCAAGATTCTAATCCAGTTAGACATGGTGGGTTAATACACCTGACGTTCTCACCCTCAGTGTCTGATCAGGTCGATGGTTTAAGGGGAGATGTGTAAAATTCCAAGTCAGAGTGGTGTGGGACATCAGGAGATAGGAGATTTCAACAAATATCTGGACTCTGGAAGGCACAGATACGAGTGGTAATGACTCAGCAGAGTGGAGGAAGCTACCACTCAAGCACTTGCCAAAGGGAGACCGAGGAAGGGCAGATTGATTTGTCTTAGAGAATTCCTGAGAGGCTCCGCACCTGAACACTCTGGGTCTGAGGAAGTCCGTGGCGAGAGGCGAGCTGACCGTGGTGCAATTGGCTGAAAGTCGACATCGGGAGCCGCTGCACCTCCAGGGCCCCTTCCCACCCTCCACAGCATCCAAATGGTGACAGACCTCAGCCAGAACTTGAAAAAGTAGAAGACAATGGAAGCATGTCCACAAAATGCAGGGAAAAACATTATTTCCAACAGAGAATCCTATACCCAGGGTGACTATAAATCATGTGTGATGATGGAATAAATACATTTCAGTCATGCAAAAAATTAACCTCCCTTGCACCCATTCTTCTTAGGAAGTTACTATAGCACGCACTTCAGCCAAACAAGAGAATAACCAAAAAACTGGAATATATCAGATACAGGAAACAGGGGAATCCCACCCAAGACAGTGGCACAATTTCAAGTGCCTACTGTGCGGTGGGCCCAGAGGCCTCAAGCGGCCGCCCAGACAGCAGCCAGTCCAGGCTGGGGGGAGAGGGTGGGGCATGGAGATGAAATTTGCTTATCTTCCTGTATGTTGTCTCAAACTTTTATCAGACAATATTGATAGACATTTGGCAGCTCTGAGAGAGAGCACAGAGAACAGAGCAAATGAAAACCAGACAGATTAATACCAACAAAAACACAGTTATGAACGAAAGGAGAATGTCATCACAGGGACATTTCCCATGACCTGAGTCACGGGGAAATGGTATTTTCATAGCCATCATAATATAAACACAACCCAAACTGTGCTATAACAGAGAAGGATTATGTGAGGAGCGATGAAGGATGGAAGCTTGTAAAGTAACTAAATCCTCAGTTGCCAGAACAAGAAGTCAATAGATAAAGAAAAAAAAAAAGCAGCATAGCAAATTATTTCGAAGTATATGGAGATAAATAATAGAAGCAGTACCTGAGGGAACTGAGACTGCTGCCTCTCGGGAGTGGGGAGGGGCAGGAGACAGCTGCTTTGCACACAGAGCCTTTTCATGTTATTCATTTTCATAGATCTATATGCATATATGACTTGATGGCAAACTAAAAATTATTTTTTCAAAGCTGTATCCCTGGTCTGGTTACAACTGCCAGCTCCATGCATGGTTCTTGAAGCTGGCCCAGCCCCCTGTCATGCCCCATGGCCGCTCCTAAAAGCAAGTGACATGAGTGATTTCAGGTAGTTCCCAAGTCTCTGGCTCCCTGTCTGCTCCCAACCGGATTCTCCCACTTTTTGCCTTTGTCCGTAGAGGATGGCTGGCTTTTTTGCCTCTGAATTTCTGTGGATTTAGAGATGCTCTTAGTTTGACGGACTCAGCATTTCTATGAAGGTTTTCCCTCCATTTCCTCCCTGCCTTCCATTGCCTGGGGTGAGGCTCCCAGCAGCCACGGAGACTATGCACCGGACGCAGCTGACTGGAGCGAGGGTGACTGCCTGACCAGGCAGAGCCGATCCAGGTCTCTCTGGGAAATTAGTAATTGAGACAGAGACAGGCAGACAACAGCTGAACTGAATAGCAGAAATGCAAATGGAGGCGCTGTGGGCTGGAAGATTTCCGACTCCGTGGCACGGAGGGTGGACAGTGATTCTGGAGAAGGAGTAAGAGAAAGAAAAGCCCAAAGCAGTGGGGGCAGGGACCCCAAGAGACCATGGGGTCTCAGGTGGCAAAGCAGGCCAAGAGGAAAGCCGGGTCCTCTAGTGGCCCTCCTCAAGGCCTCCGATTCTCCAGGCTCCTTGGTTGCCTCAGGAGAAAGCCCCCTTCCCGGATGAAGCTTGGGTTGGTTCCCTGCCACTTACAACCACAAGAACCTTAAGTAAAAACCCACGCAGCCCATCCCCCTTGACTCTAATGGGGAGGGACTAGGAGTGGAAGACATTTGATTTTTCTGAGACTCTAGCTTCTATTCCCCACCCTGAACAGCCCCCCAATTCCTTCTAGAGGGGTGCACCTCCCCTCCCAGCCTACAGTCTCGGCTTGCAACAAACAATGAGTGGGAGGGGGCCTCAGAGGCTTCTTTTGCTGGAAAATTCCTCCCACTGCCCCGGTTCAGCCTGGGAACGGACGCTTGGCCGATGAGACGCGCTCCTGGGACTCTGAGTCCTGAGTAGAGGCAAAGAAGGAGGCAGGGTTGGAGTTCATCTGGCTGACCCGCCGTGGCCAGCTGGGCAGACAAGCAGTGTCCACTCCTGAGGTGCTCTGTCACCATGCTGCTTCCTCTGTTGGTTCCTGGCTGTTTCATCCTTCCTTCCATCCTGTGGCCTTCCCTGCTTCCTTCCATCAGGCTCTCTCCCACGTGTAGTCCGTTTTGCCTTCTTTGCACGCAGCCCCAGGAGGCGGGGCTAAGCAGAGAATGCGCAGCTGTGCGTGGACCCCCTCCAGCCCCAGCTGCCTCCCCGTTATCTCTGGGGACATCTGGAAGCAGCACCCTCGTTTCCAACAGCGGTAGTACCAGGGAGTCTTGTCTGGTTCGGCAAGCAAAGGGGGCTTTGGAAGCTGATGAAGAAGACGATGCTGTGTGTGGCTGTGGGGTGGGCAGGTGCCCAGCCTGGGGCTCTGGCAACTTTGCAGCTGGGGCCTGGAGTTGAGACTTACTGTGTGATCATGATCCTGTTTTACTACCAAGCTTGTGTGGCCTGTACAGCATGGATTATGCAACAGGAGAGTTGGCTGGAAGAAGATTATATAGTGAAAAAAGGCTGGCGGGAAATAAGCAGGTTTTGTTTTTCTCGTTCTGCTTCTAAGAATTCCCTCTCTCCCCTTTTCTATCATGTACTGCCATCTCAGTGACCGGTTCCCTCCTATCTTCTACCCTTTTCAGGTGACCCATGCTAACAACTTAGTACGTGTCCTTTCCATGTTCATATGCCTATTTGCGTAATCAGACACAGACCTTTATCAATACACTCGTGTAAACAAACACCAAGGCAGGTCATCTCTGTCCCTGTTTGCAAAAGGTGGGTCATGGCATACACGTTTTTCTGTATCTTGTTTTTTTTCTCCCCACCCCTCCCAACCCCAAGGCTGGTCAGTACAATGCTCATTCATTCTTTGTATTGGCTGTATAACAGTCCATGGTATATGTACCATTGCTTATTCAGCCGTTCTCCCGGCTGATGGATATTCGCCGTGCCCCCTGTGTTGTACATACATGTGCCCATGCCGTTGAAAAAATGCTGCAATAAACATCTTTACACTTACATTTTTACCTAAAGGAGTTTTATTTCCACGGGCTAGATTCCTAAGGTGAGATTGTTGGGTTGAAGGATGTATGCATTTTTATTGTAATAGATGTCACCAGATTGCTTTCCACAAAGGTTACACCACTCTGCCTCTCCCCCAAAAACATAAGAAGGTCCACTTTTCTCACATTCCTCCAAGACCAGCAGGGTGTATGTCAGAATATTAATATGGGTAGTACTTTGATATTGGGACTCTTGGTGCTTTTCTCTCCTTTATTTCAGCTCATTTTATTGTCTAATGCTTTCTCTTTTAAAAACAGGGAAAAGATGCAGTACATCTCTTTCAACCAGCCCCAGCTCCAGTCCCACCTGTGCCAATCCTCAGGCAATGATTCCCAGAAGCCAGCGGGCCCTGGGGCTTGCTGTTCATCCCGTCCCAGGTACCAGCTGCTCCTGGCCCCTCATGGACCTGGCATCCCATCCCAGCAAGTGAGGGGACCCCCAAGGCCTGGGCACAGGTCCACCAGTCACCGAGGTTACTGTCATGGAAGGCACCTGGTGTTCTGGGGGGAAACGTCTAGATTCAGAAGATCCATCTGGGATGAGCCCTGTGATCTAGCTGGGCTTCGACAAATCACTTACAGCTTGAACTTCAGCTTCCTTGTCTGTAAAATGGGGAGAACAAAGCAGCTACATATCACAAAGTTGTTAAGAGCAAAGTACTTAATATTTATAAGTGTTCAGAAAGTCTTTGGGCACACAGTACACACTATGCAGTTTGTCCCATAGTGGTGTCTGTCTCATAATGTCACTGAGAGGTGATGTGCACCGGGAAGCCCCCTTGGCAGACTCCGGGGATCCGTGCACGCATAATACAGGCCCTGAGCCAAGGGCCCATCAGGCTCTGCGCCTTGGGCTGACCCTGTCCCCGAGGGCACGGCAGTAGCACCTTATTCTCCTCTTTGCTCTTCCAGCGGCCGGGCCGGCTCATGGACAGCACTCAGAAAGGCCCGGTGCTTATTTTAATGCTCCCCTGCTGCCATCTTAAAACTCCTGAGCTTAGGTCCCGTCTAGCGCAGCGCCTATGCGAAGTGAGCCCTCAACTGTGCGTCAAAATGAGATGAACCAAATAATAAATACCATTTTGCTTCTGTCTTCTAATGCTCACAACCTCTCAAGAAGATAGCCTGAAGCATGCTAAAATTTTACCTCCCATACAGTATGGGGTATAGTGGTTCCAAGCCCGGCTTGGAGCAGGTCAAGCCTGGACTCAGAGCCCAAAACGTAATGCTGGATGAATTACTTCACCTCTGAGAACTTCAATTTCCTCAGCCGTAAACTGGAGCTAAGACCACCAACTCAGCCATTTCTGGAAGCCCAGCCCTGAGGGGAGGGAGAGGGGATGAGAGGTGGGGTGGAAGCATCCCTGCTAAGTTATGGTTTGAAGCGTGGCTGGGCAACTGCAGTTCCCGCCTCTGGGATTTATGAAAGGCCCCCATTTTCCACAATCTCCTGGATCTCCTAACCTGCTCCTGGCATTTCTCCACTGGCCTTATTGGGGGTGCCTGCCTGAGGACTCTGATGCGTGCTCCTGCACACCAAGACAGGGATCTTCTTGGCTGCAGGGGACCAGCCTTTTCTGCACACGAAAGCTTGACTAACACAGGGGAGGTCGCATGATATCATAGACATGTCCTTAGAGTGATTACAGGGAACTGTTTCCAAATCCACAGTTCCAGGAAGTCCCCAGTGTGACACCAGGCCCGCTCTTCCCACTGTTATGTTCTGGGACCATAGCCCTCCCCAGCCCCTGAGGCCAGCCCTCACATTTCCCATCTACTTCACGGGCCTCCCTCCCTCCTGGGGCCAGGTCCTCCCCAACTCGGCTCCAGGGGCAAGTGATATCGGGCAGTAGGAGTGGAGATGATGGTGCAGGACCCACAGTCGGCAACCTGAATTGAGCCTTGCAGAAAGCAAAGCGACCTCCAGCATTTCAAAACCCCGGGTGGGGATCCCACATTGGCCTACACTTGACCTCACAGCAATGTCTGCTGAACTCCAAGGACTGAGCCTTGGCTGAAACCACCTCATGCCCCCGGCAATCAAGAACTCTGTGACCTAGTTAGATCCTCTGGGCAGGAGCTTAGACAGATTTCTGATTTAATTAAAAAAATAAGATGGGGAAATGAATTAATTTGGCAGACACAGTCTTTCACAATAGGGGTTCATGGTGGTTAAAAAAAAAATAAAAGGTATTCCTGGCTGTGGATAAAATGAGAGCTCCTGTGGTCAGGATTCTCACCTGGCCCTGGTTGATTAGCTCACTGCACACCTGTGGGCAATACATGGCTGTTGACTCTATATAAAGAGCTCCGGCCAGTGCTCTGGGCATGACACGGTGGCACGGCTGCTGGAGAGCAGAGGCTGGAGTGGTGGCAGCACCGAGGACAGAGGCCCAGAGGATGGCTGTGCGGGACGACTGTGCAGAGGGACCCAGAGGATGGCTGTGCAGACAGAGGGGCCCAGAGGCAGAGACCAGCTTGCTGCATACAGACTCGCTCTGAGTGAATGGGATTTTAGTGACTGACCTGCCACCTGGAAATAAAGTGGGGTATAACCCTTTCACCCCAAGAACGTTTTGCTGTCAATTTCCTTGGTCACACTGAATCCATAGCAAACTTGCGCGGGGCTGAAACCCATTGGCAAGACACTGGCAATGAATAGTTTGCAGTAGGTCAGACTAAGCAACCTCACTAAGAAATTAGAATCAGATCTTGAGTCATTTCTTCCCACCGTTTCCCTTCCTCACCTCCCTGCATCCCTCTACCTTACTTCTTCCCTGAATTCTGCACTAAGCAGGCACCTGTCTTCTTTCAGGGTAATCTTCAAAGATAGGATCTCCCCTGCGGGAGAGGAGGGACTTTATGCGACCACTGCCTTCAAATTACACAAGCAATCCAGGGACTGCTCCCCACCTCGTCTCAGCACGCCCCCATCCATGAATCTTCCAGAAGGGTCGCCCTGAGGACAAGCAGTTTACGAACTCGGGGGAAAGCAGGAAACTCACATCCCCAGTATCAATGACGTTTATGAGTCATGGATATCATAGGACCCTATTTTCATTTGACTTTATTCACCACTTCCTTTCGTCATATTAATTTCTCCCAACAGCCCACTTATCTCCCGTCCTGGCGCCCGGCCTGCCGTGCCTTTCGCTGATATGGTCGTATCTCTAACAGGAGAAAGCACTCGGCGCTGTGACGGTCCGGAGCTGGCTCGCTCAAGCGCTCACAACTTGCTCTCTGAGGCTAATCAAATATCAAAACAACCTCCCCCAGTGATTTGGAGGAGCTGGTGACAGCAAGACACGGGCCACGGAACCATCAGGACAGGCCACGTTTGTTTGGTGGCAGGCAGGGATGCCAGTGTCTGCGGTGTCGCATTCCTCATGGCAGCGGGCAGTGGCTTTTCCTGAGAAGCGACTGCTCTGTGGTCGCTGGGGTTTGGAAATTCTTTTTCTTCTTTTCTTTTGAATGCAAAGAGGTACTCTGTGCCAAGGGTCAGCAGGGTGGTGGTTAAATTTTGTTCTATGACAAAATGAATCATAGCAGCAACCGTGGTGGTTAAAGGGAAGAGACTACATCTAAGAGCTGGTCTCAATTCTTCCCAGAGAACATTGGACAAGTCACTGCCACTCTGAACTTCTGTTTCATCTTCTGGAATATGAGAGAATGAGATTAAATGGTCCTGAAGCTCCTTGAACCAGGCGATTCCACTTTATACGGTACCTTGGAGGTTAAACAACACTTCCACACTCGTTTGTTTGAAGTTCACGATAACCCCATGAGTAAGCCAGGAGAGGGGTTATTATCTCCATTTTATAGCAGTGAAATGACTTGCCTGTGGTCATGCGTCTTGCAAGTGAGGGAGCTAAGCCTCCTCCGTGGGCTGGTGCCCTGGGTCAGTTTTGCCCAACCCCAGGGGCAGACAGGGCAGACTCTGTGACCCAGACCACCGTCCCGTTTCATCTCCGCACGGGAGCTTCTGTTTAAGCCAGAATTCAGGGGTCATGTGTCGACTTCATGTGGGGCTGAAAAAACTGAGACAAACAGAGGGACGTGAAAGGGCTTCCCACAATCACACCACAAAGCGCCCAGTCTCCTGATACATACTCCAGAGCAGTCCCACCCCACCATTCTCCTCACGGGTAACGCTGAGGCAAGAACACCAGTCTCAGGCCTGTGTTAAGGATGGGTCTGTCATGAAGGTGACACTGGCCCATTCTGGGCACATGAGGGACCCCAGCACCATGTCATCACTCCCCGCACTGCTGGCGTGGTGCCTTGCAAAACCATCACTGGATCCTCTTGGCAGTCGATGTGCAAGAGAGCTCATGACAGGACTGCCGGTGCCCTGTCACGCCTCCTCGTTTCCCTGAGCCCCAGGCCCCCAGCAGCACCGTGCCTCCTCTGGGTTCCTCCAAGTCCTCCGAGCTCTGCTGAGGCCGGGCCCCACCCTGCTCCAACCTCCCCCAGACCTCAGGGTGAGTGGTTTGCTCTGTCTCCACCCAGACCCCCACCCTGCTGTCACTACCTGCAGGTCCGGCCCCGCTACAAGGCCTTCAACGCCCTCTCCCTCCTGCTGACTCTTTGCTCAGGACTTAGCTCAGCAGGCCCCTCTTCCCGCCAGGGCTCTGCCAAGGGGAGTGCTTCCTGTCTCCACCCCCAGGACGCTTGATGGGAGCCTCCGGGAGCACCTGCACGCTCTCCCATGGTCACCACAGGTCGGCAAGCCTTTCCCCCTTGTAACTGGCAGCTCTGTTGAGACTGAATTTTGTCCTTCTCGGTACCTTCAGTGCCTGGGCCGTGGGGGGCTCAGTGACTTCAGAGGTAGGAAGGCAAAGTTCACACACCAGTAGGAGCACAGACCCAGGCATTAGGCCTCTCCACGTGGAAATCAGCTCCACCATTTATCAATCTGTGAGCCAAGCCTCTCTGAGCCTCGGTTTTCTAATCTGCCGAATGGGGCAATGACTGACCTCATCAGGGTGACAGGGGATAAACCAGGAAAAGAGCTTCTCAGATCACACACAGTAATGGGGAACGGTCCGCTGCTGTCGATCGCCAGGGAATTCCCTTCAAGATTCTTCCCTGAGTTCACAAGAAAGCCCCAGGGTCCCCACACCATTTGCAGGAAGCGCCTAGGAGAGCTGGCAGGGCCCTCCCTGCCCTCCCTCCTTCTCCAGCTCCTCCGTTCGGAAAACCCCTTGTCAGGTCGCCCCAGACCCAGCCAAGCTGTTTTCCTTCCCCTTGTTGACACAGAGAAGACCTGGCTGCCGAGTCTCAGGCTGGGCTTCCTACGCTTTTAAGTGCAAACACTGAACTGTGTATTTTGGGCCTCTCCGAAGGGCCGTTTCTGATGAAACACCAGGTTTTGAAATACTTCACTGTTTGTTTGCATTCGGAAGCCCACACACCCTCAGATCGCTGGAGGCCTGTGTTCAGAGAAGCTGGAGGCTCTGTGTGGTGACAGACCAGGCCTGGGCGGGGAGCACGGCAGCCCCCTGCTCTCGGGGCTGAGCCTGCTGGAGTTGCGGGAGGTAGAGGAGGGGACCCTCCCCCTCGGGGCGTCCACATCCTGCCTAGGGAAAGCAGACAAAGGCACATGGGCGACAAAGGTGGAGGTGCCCCAGGGCAGCATGTGGGGCAGGCCAAGCACGAAGACAGACTTGGACTAAGGCTCCGAGGAAGGGTTGGGGTGAAAAATGAGTCTCCTGTAGTGCCCTCCATGGAAATGCAGGCCCCTTGCTTCCGAAAGACCTCCGCTCCTCCACACACCCACACCCACCTCCCATCCGTGCGAACATGGAAACTTTACATCCTGCCAAGAGCCAGCTTAAAAGGAATGGGTGATTTTTTGAGCTGTATGGCTGGAAGAAGGCACCGTAGAGCCCAGGGACCTGGGCAGAGCTGGAGGGAACCGGAGGAGGCCAGGGTGGACCTGACGGAGACCCTGCAGCTCTATCTCGTCCCCTTGGAGGATGAGACACCATATCTGAAGTGGTCATTTGGCGGGTGTTTTACATGCCTTTTTCACTTTCAACTTCGTGAGAGAGGGTGCCATCCCCATGTCACAGATAAAGAGCCTGATGCTAGAACAGACTGGGCTCCCTGCCCGAGGGCCGGGTCCCTGGTGAGCGCTCCAAGGACCGGGCTTAGTGCCTTCCTTTATATGCAGGGGCTCCGGGGAGGGTTTGCTGAAAGAGTGGGCTCCGGGCTCACGGAGGAAGCCGGAACGAGAGCATCAAGGTGAGATGGTTGCGACGAGTTCCGAGGCCGCCAGGAGGCCCGGTTTGGCAGAGGAGAAAGGAGACTGGGGAGGTGAGGGCAGAACAGAGGCGGGAGCTGGTGGCTGACGAAGGGCCTCCGTCCCTCCTTCCACTCGTAGGGTGCCCAGGCAGGAGCCGTCTGTGGCAGAGATGGCAGCACATAACCACTGAGCGCCTTGGGTGTGCCCACCGCCCGGGACCCCCTACGAGGCTAACAAAAGGCAGAGAAGTGAGCTGATTCATTTATACAGCTATCTCCCGGGTCCTCCACAGTGAAAACAGATTTCCGCAGCTTACGTCCCAGAGCACGCATGCATTCTCCTCAGGAAGGGATCTATTTTCAGGCTTCCACTTGCATCCCATTCACTCTTAGTTTGCCTACAGTCCCACTGAGCTGAGCCACCTGGACTCCAGCCCCAGGCAGGTTAGAAGCTCTGTTCCTAATGGTGTGTCACAGCCGGAGGCAGGTGCATAGTCAACAGGCAGAAGGTGATTCTGGAAACCAGCTGTGAGGACGGGGATGGAACAGCTGAAGCAAGGCGGCGGAAAGCCCCCCAAAGACAGGGAGACAGAGCTGCACCTTGACTCTGCGTTTAGCTGAGCGAGGGTAAAAAGTTCCTTCCACTCAGAGGCTGTTTCCCCATCTGAAAAGCAGGCCTGTGATCACTGACAGGAATGGAAGGACACGAGGTATGTGGGTCACGGGCTGAGTGTCTGACTCAGGAACATTCCCTTGAGCAGCTATTTCCCACTATTTGAAAGTAAAGCGTTCCTAGGAAACCTTTTGTACGCCCAAAAACTTGAAAAACAAAGAAGCCATTACCATTAACTTACATGGAAAAGTTTTTGAGTGTCTCTAGACCCAAAAAGTAACCACTCTTGGGCTTTTCTGATACCTTAGGATACAGCTTGCACGCACACACATGCACAAGCTTAATGGAGATAAAGCACAGATGCTCACAGACGCAATTCAAAGCCGAGGCGTCTTGATGCTGAGATGCTGAATGTGGTTCCCAGGGAAGGAGCCTGGCGGGGGCCCTCTCGCAGACTGGGGTGCAGGCTGCCTCTAAAGTTGCTCCTTGCAGAACAAGCACTGAATGCTGTTTTCGCTTTTCACTTTTTATCATAAAAGCGCGAGTCCTCTCTGGATTCCTTTCAGTTGATGAAAGCAGGTGCTGATGAAGGTCTTCCATGAAAACAAGCAGAGTAACTTGGACTTTTGAAAGTGGGGCATACCTGTATCATGATTGCTGTGCTTGACGTTACTTTTTATTATTGGAAGAAACTCAACATGTCCTAGAAGAATAGTTCTCAAACCTGTCTATGCATTGGAATCATCTGGGAGTTTTAATAAACATTCATGCCCGCCTCTACCTCCCAGAGATTCTGAAAAAATGGTCTGGGGTTGGACCCAGGCATCAGGGTTTTTTACCTGATTTTAACAGGAACCCAGGGTTGAGGACTCCTGCCGTGGGAGCCATTGCAACCCACCCCACCCCAGGGACAGACACTGAAGACACTTAAGCATCAGAGTCGGGGAAAGGGGCCTGAATCTCTATGTGGGGACCCAGGATCTAAAAGCAGAGGCACATATCTTAGAAAGCTTTCTGTCAAAGTGGTTCATTTCTTTTAAGCTTTGGCTCTTAAGGGAATAAAGTTCAATTATCTGGAAAACTCATTTATGTGGAACGGCTCACTCCCTAATGACCCTGGCTAAACGAGGGGCTACGATTCTGTAGATTCTCAAATCAGAGTCTTTGTGATTCTTCACCCCGAAAAAAAAAATGATTCAGAGGTTTGGATTTGAAGCACACCCTCCCTGCCCCGCTCCTTAGGTAGTTAGGCATGGTTCAACCTTAGCTCAGGGAAGGGTCCCTGGCTTTGGGGGAAGATTCCTGCTTCAAGCCCCAGCCAGTCAAAGGGACATGCCCGCTCCAGGGACTCTTGGTTCCTCGGGGGCCACTGAGACAATCTCCGCATGAAACAGCAAGCATCCTCTTCTGCACGTCCTCATGCCCTGGGAGATGCACTCTCACCACACATCCTGCAGAGTGCATAGCTCCACGGGAGCATTCTGAATGGCTTCTTTCGTAAAGAATGAAAATAAAGGATTTGTTTCATTTGTTTTATTAGCTCATTTTTAACAAGAAGGAGAAGAAGAAAACAAAAGGTGCTTTGAATATTAAAAATCTCATCTGTTCTAAAGGACCCCACACAAGCAGAACCCAGAGTGAGAACACTCACCAATGAGTTTTCCTGATTCAAATGAAGGAAAGAGATTGGAAGGAGGAGTCTGTGTCCCAAGAGCCTCGGAGGCTGCCCTCGTTAGATACGGACTTCTTTGTTTATTTCATGCCTGCCTTCCCCACCCCACCCCGGGAAAAGAAGCTTGAGGAGAGAAGGAGCTTGGTCCATTTTGTTTATTGCTGCATCTACAGGGCCTACCAACAGCACCTTGCCAATAGCAGGCATGCAATAAACGTGTGTGGAATAAGATGATCCTTCAACTGGCCTTTGCTCCTATAAGTTTTGAATCAAAGTTCAGGGATACCTTCGTTGCCTGCTGTATTAGTTTGGCGTAACTGCCCTAACAAGTACTACAAATCGAGTGGCTCTAAACAACAGGAATTTATTGTCTCATAGGTTTGGAGGCTAGAACTGAGATCCAGTTGCTGGCAGGGCTGGTTCTTTCTGAGGCTTCCTCCGTTTCCAGGCCTCTCCTCTGGCTTCTAGTGGTTTTCTGGAACTCTTTGGTGTTTCTTGGCTTGTAGAAGCATTGCCTTCATCTTAACATGCTGTTCTCCTTATGTCTGCGTCTGTGTCCAAATTTCCCCTTTGACAAGGACATTACTCATGGAGTGTTAGGGCTCACCCCGATGACCTCATTTTAACCTAACTGCCTCTAGAAAGACCCTTATCTCCAAGTAAGGTCCCAGTCTCAGGTACCAAGGACTATAATATATGCATTTATGGAGAACTCGACTCAACCCATAACACCTGCTGATGAATCATTAATTGATTGAGTTAATTAAATCAAGCAGTTCCTATTATAATACATAATAGGCCCTCCTATCTGCTAGGTGCTTTGTTAAATACTGAGAGGCTATACACGTGACATAGAGAAAGTGACAGAAAGAGAAATTGCAGTCATCCAAGGTGGGGAAGGACTACACAGTACTGCCCACAACCTGGTGCAAGGCTCCCCTCTAGGCAGCAATGAACTCTTTGGAGGGAACCAAGAGTCTTCCTGGAAGAGGTGACAGGCGAACCAGGGTAAATGGTGTCCCCGGGTGGGGAAGGGAAGAAGGCTGACGGCCTGCAGGAGCAAAGGCAGGAGGCCCCGGGCATTTGCAGGGAGCATTGGGCAGTTTGGGGAGGCTGGGATGTAACCAACAGGAAGGCATGAAGCAAGACAGCCTGTAAGGAGGACAGACGTGGAAGACTTGGGTGTGTGTTTGTCATAGACGCAGGGGGCCACGGCATGTGGCTGAGGAGGACAGTGGTTCAGGAAGATCACACCTCTAGCAGGGCAGGAGTACAGAGGGTGAGCTCTAAAAATCCCAGTCCAGAGCTGTTGGGGTTGCTTGATTAGGAACGGAAGGGGCCAGCACTCCAGACTTCCCCAGAAGTGGGCCAGGACAGGAGGACCACAAGGCCAGGCAGATGTCAGGTGTAGCAGGAGTGCCTGCCATATCCCAGGACAGGGCACACGCAGAAGACAGGGAAGGATGGAGGCTCTGAGGTGGGTGGTGGACGAGGTGAGCGGAGCTGGGGCACTCCAGGTGGGTATGCTAAGGCAGGAAGCATTCAGGAGAGAGATTAGTGCTGGAAATGGAGATAGGACAAGGGTTAGAGGAGAGAAGACACCTGGGGGAGAATGAGGAGCTTCTGGAGGAGAAACGGCAAGAACAGGGTCCAGGGTGCGTCGGAGAAGGTAAGTCTCAGTGGTAGGGGGGCTTCATCTGGAGAGCTTAGCAGTCCTGCGAATGAACCAAGGCCCCTTTCAGAAAAGCCTGATTCTACGGGGCTGGGTGGAAATCAGGATTGATATTTTTTGCAACAGTGATTCCTCAAACTTGGCTGCACAAGGCGACCACCTGGGGAACTTCAAAAATGACTGATGCCCAGGTTGCATGTCCAGAGATGTGATTTCACTTCACTGGTCTGGGGAAGGGCCTGGCCATCAGGAGTTTTCGTCGCTCCCGGAGGGAGTCTGACGCAGAGTCAGGGCAGAGAGCCACGGCTCTGCAGAGTGATGGTGGGACAGGGGCACAGGGGTGAAGGGTACCCGGCAGAGGGAGGACCAGGAGACCCTCACCGTGTCCGAGGGCCAAGGAGGGGTCCAGTGCTGTGGGGAGAGGAGGAGGCGTGGGCACTGAGAGGCTGCTGGGCAGCCGGGTGCCAGATAGGCCCCAGCGGCTTCTCAGAACGGCTCGTACCCCTCCCTTCCCAGCTCGGTATTCCACGGCTTCACACTGGCCACGGTGGAAAGACAGGAATGGGCGAATGCCACCAAGCAGGATGCAAATCGGGCCCTCCCCCGCCAGGGCCCCCAGAGAGCCAGTTGTTAAACATTTACCAGCGCAGCCCTAGCTGGGTTTGGCTGCCGTCTGAGGCCATCTTAACCCGTATATTTCCCGTTCCAGGACAGGCTCCAAGCCAAGGGATCCTAATTTCAGGCTGGCAATGTGTCCTCAGCCCCAGGCTTTCGCTCTCCTTCTGTCTGGGTGACTTTCCTGCCTTCATCACCTGCTGCCCACAGCAGCCCAGAGCAAAAGAAACACTGGCTGGCGCCCGCTCCGAGGGGAACCTGGAGAGACAGGAAGGGAAACTGCTAAATGACCATGGAAGACATGCGTGACGGGTTAAGTCAGACACGAGAGAATCTCACAGCCTGGGTTGTCAAATGTGTGCACCAGTAGCACCCCCCATAAATGCTTAGCACCCTGGAAAAGGGTGGGCCCAGGGCAGAGACAGTTCAGCTTTGGCAGGTGGGTAGGAAGGCATCAGGTGCTCGGTCACCCGTGGTCATCCCATTGGGGAGGACTAGATGGCACATGATTTTATTGACCTCAAGAAATTTCCACGTGGATTTCTACTTCTGAGCCTCCAGGCCTTTTTCCCTGGAGCCCCTGCTGGGCCCTCTGGGACGTGGTCATACAGAGAGTCAGGGTCCTTGAAGGGCCTCTGATGAACGCTTGCAGCCCAACCAACCCCCCCCTCTTGATCTCCCACTCACATTTAGCTTTGGTCAGCAACCTTCTCTCTTTGCAAATGCCAGACGGAGCAATGGAGGATGAGCTTACCCAGCTTCCGCATGGATCCGTGTGCAGACTTACCCTAGAGAAATAAAGATTAGCCCGATTTTTATGGGGCAGCATTAATAAATTAGAATGGGTCCGGGAGTGGGTGATCGGGCCATACTCCAAAAGCCAGGCTGCAGGGGAGAAGATGGAGGTCTGGGGACTGGGCATCATTGGGCATGACGGAACTCCGACCCCAAGGGGAATGTGTCTTCCGGGTGGCAGTGGAGGTCAGTACTCGGCCACGGAGAGCGTGCCCCAGAAGCAGAGGGTGCGCTGGTGTGGAGAGCTGTCCGGCCTGCTGCCTGCACAGACCACTGAAGTAAGCAAGGGTCAGACAGCTTGCCACAGGCTGGAAACTGGTCAAAGAGAACCACCTTTTAAAACTGCCACTGCCAACACCTGGGGTAGTGCCCCCCATATTCCACGTCACTCTATCCCGCACGGGCTAAAGGCCCTAGGAGGTAGTCAAAAAATGGCCCTTCCTGTGTGTTTACCTCCTCTGGTGTCAGAACCTGGCCGTACGTCTTCCTCCCACGCAAGCTATCGATGAGGCTGGTCTCAAAAGAGGCCTGCTGAGTGTAGATAGCAACAAGAGCCCTCAGCACCTGGGCTGGGAAAGGACGTTACTTGGACCACTGTCTAGGCTAAAGAGAAAAGTTTACTAGGTATGAGAGCAGGCAATGCCGGGCTGGACATGGGAACCAGTTAGAGCGTCAGGTTTGGCGCTGGGGGCTGGACCTTTGCTATCCCATTTAATATTTCTTCTCAGGTCACTAAATATTCCCCGTAAACCAGCCTGGCAGTACAGTTGGGCCTGGTGTGGAGATAGGAAGATGACTCTTTTAAAATATACCTTTCTGGACTCTCCCCTCCACAGAATAGCATTCACATTGTTAAACAGAATACCACACATGAGCAGACCTTGCAGACAGCTGAAATAGAGGGTAAACTCAGCCCTATCATGGAAGGGTCCCTTGGGTTGCAGAAATATCGAGGGCCTCTGTAGGTAGCATCTTTTCCAGTGTTTGTTTTCATATCATTAAATGCTTCACAGAGGGAGAGACGAAAAGCCAAAGTGTTCCAAGCCACTGCTGATTAAGTATCAATCAGAAATTAAGACAGAACAAGTCTGAAATTGTAATGATCCCTTTGAAGGATAGGGTTGTGTCCACTTGATTTTTTTTTTTTTTTTTTTTTTTTTTACTTTGCCTGGCAGGGAGCTAAACAACCAAAGCATGTGGTTAAACACAGGCCACCTGGGGCCCCTGCCACTCCTGTGGTGTCCACTCTGCTTGGTTTATAGGCAAGGAGCCCGGGGCTCTCAGAGGGTGCCCCAAGTCACACAGCTCCTGAGGGGGCACACGGGAAGGGCCAGGATCCCACCCCAGGGAAGCTGACCCCAGATGGTAAGTGCTACTACCCCCACTCCAGGCTATATCGTACCTCAAGACTGCAGGCAGAGGAGTCTGGGGACCTGGCCTGTGGGCACACTTGACCTTACTTTTAGATCCCACTCTCCTCATATAGGTGGCGAGGAGCTGAGCTCTGTGGCAAAAACGATGCAATTCATACTTTCCAAGGCATGTATTTTGTTCTGAGTTAACACTGTTCTGCTGCACACCACCGAACGGTCACAACCACTAAGTCAAATAAATACCGTCATGCACCCCTGAGTGGTGGGAAAAACTGAGACCCAGAGAGGGTGAGTAATCTTTCCAAGTCCTCTGGATGGGAAGCACCGAGCCCTATTTACAGACTCAATCAGATTGATTCCAAAATCCCCACACTTAACCTCTGCTCCCGTGATTCCAGCTGCTGGGGAACAGAGCCGGCCTCCTTTGCTGCAGACTGGGACCCAGCCTTCTCTGTTGGTCCCCAGACACCACTGAAGATGAGGAGATGACATTTAGCCCCAGCTCTCTCTAACTAGCTCCAAGAGGAGTCAGGGTTCCCTCAGGGTTTGGGAGTCACAGCGTTAACCCAACTTTATCCCCTCTCCAAGGGAAATAAAGCTGAGACCCTATTTGGGGGTAGGTCCTAGGCCTGAGTCACTTTGGTATTTAATTGCTTATTATTTAATAGCTGTATTGGGGAGCACAAAGTGATCTACTGGAAAGTTATTAGCAAATGCCAGTTTTAAGGAAATAATTACTGAATTCTCCCTCCCTGGGTTGAGTAATTCCTTCCAAGATGCTCAACGACATTAAGCGTTTTCACCGGGGCTGCTAGCAGCTCTGTAATATGCAAATGGAGTAACTCTGTAATTACCAATAAAATGCTTACTGAAGTGACAAATTTTTTACTCAGCAGTGAGTTGGGGGAAAAAAAACGGCATCGTTTGTTTTTTAAGGATCCTTTAACCTTGTTAGCTGGCATTCATTTCTGTGCTGTTTTACGGTCATTTAAAAAGACAACGGAGCCAACCAGCCTCCTCAAAGGGCAGAAGGCCCTCCTGGGAGTTTCCTCTTCCAACCAGCCTTGCTCATTCTGCAGAGGCATGGATGGCCTGCTCTGGGCACTGGGGAACCCCAGGTACTCTGCAGCTGGACCCTGGGTGTCTCTGTGTGTGTTGGGAGTTGGCTTTCAGTGGGGTTCAGGACTGATCTTTCCAGATGGACAAAGAAAGAGTGACCTCTCAGCCAAGAGCAGCTGCCAGAATGACCATCATGCTCCTCTGTTTTCAAGCTCTTCTCTTATGCTCCAGAGATCACAATATGAAGTCCAGCCGTTTGCCTGGTGCTCAAGGCCTTTCCCAATCAGCCAGTCAGGCAGGCCGCTGAGAGCAGCGAGGGCTCCAGCTATCTCTTCTCTAGGCTCATCTGGGCCTCCCCACGCAACCTTGACTTCCTCGGCTGTACAGCAGTGTGTCGGTCAGTCCAGGCTAGGCTATGCAGCAGTGATAAGCAGGCCCAAAGTCTCAGTGGCTTAAAACACTGAAACTTTACGTTTTGCTCAGACTACATGTCTATCACAGGCCTGCCTGAGGATCTGCTCATTGTACTCAGTCAACAAAAAGCAGGCTGATGAAGCTATCACTTTCTCAAATGTGGCGGGCCTCTCACCCTATTGGTGGGAACATGAAACGCGCTCCTCCTCTCACAAGTCATCGGCCAGAACTGTTCACGTGGCCCCATCCAACAGCAAGGGGCTCAAGAAGTGAAATTCTACTTTACACCCAGGAGGAGAACCAGAAATACATGATGACCACACAAATAACTACTGCAGACGAGGATTTTAAAAACTGTATAAAAGTTGTTGTGAAAGCTAAGTGTGGTCATGCTTACAGAGAGCCGAGCACAGTATCCAGCCTGTGGGAAGTGCTCGGCCAGAGGTAGCTGCTAATAAGCGCTCGGTGTGTGCTTCCTGGGTGAACATTCTAGCATAGCACTCCGCGGTCACTTACAACCAGTTCTCTCTCTTCCCGGATCCTTATAAACCGTGATCACAGAAAGAAAAGAAAAGGTAACAGTCAAAACCGGTTTGAGGGAAGTAAGATGTACACAGAGAAGACTGAGATGAATTTCACTCGCGTGGAGATTTTCAGAGATTGTCCAACATTCAATAGAGATGTCTCCTCAAAGAATAAGAAAAGGGGCTTCACTTTGAAGTCTGAGTTAACAGACACAATTCACAAATCAGAAAAACTCCTTCAACATGCCCTGTATCTAATTCTTGGTGTGGAAACTGTCACTGGGAAATAAGATTGGGGGTTGGGGTTGGACTATGAGAAACCTTGATCTGAAACCTAGATCATGGCCGGGACCCTGGGCAAGTCCAGTGGCCTCTCCACAGCCCCACACAGTAACTGACCTGGTTTTCTCTTCTTCTTGTCACCAAAGGCTCCCTTTCTGGGGGCCACATCTGCCCCCAGGAGAAGTCTTTATCTCATATTTGCATTGGTAACTGCTCAAAGTCCCACCGAGGCCTTGGAAACGTGCCACTCACATCCTCTCACACTGGTCCAATTGTCTGTGGCAAATGCCTCCCTTTTGAACTCTGGAACCTTCTGGAGGAAATGGTTTCAATAGGAATAACGCTGAATTCTCCCAGGCCTTGCCATCTGGGTGTCTGGAATGGAGCTTCCAGGATATATGGCTCTCTTGAAGGAAACACATTCAATTGGTGACTGTGTTCCTGTTTAATATGTCTAAGGAGCCGTCTTGTACTCTTGCCACGGCATTTTTTTTTCCATTCAACAAACACTTATTGATCTACTGAGCATTCAACACGGGGCTGGGGGTGGGGGTGGGAAGAGTGGACATTTAAAAAAAAAATGACTTTGATTCAATATAATAAGGAGCATAACAGAGATGGGCATGAAGGACTATGAGATCCCAGCAAAGGGAGGGGTGATTGCACCTGGCCAGGTCAAGAAGGCTCAGAAGGGAAAACCAGGACCACCAGGCACTGAAGAAAATGGACCTGCAGAAACGTAGGGTGTCCTACACTTACTCCACGATATTTCCGGACAAGTTTAAGATGCACACGATAAAACATGAGCTCACTGAACAGACATTTTAATGTGGACCCGCTGCCTGCCAGGGGCAGTGCTCGACTGAGGGGTCTAAAAGTCCCGGGCCTCACGTTGCCTGTTGTCTAGGGGTGGAGATTTCTGCCTGGGCACAGATGACTCTACGCCATGGCCCGCCAGGAGGAAACACATTACCTTAGAAAGCCCTATACAACCCTTCCAAGTAGGAAGATCAAAATTGTCCCAGGGATTGTAGATGCCGGGGGAGGCTTCCTAGAGGAAAGGGCAGGACTGGGGTCCAGAGAGATGGAGTGGTAGGGAGGCAGGAGGAGGGGCTGAGGCAAAAATAGGCAGGGTGACTCCGAGGCAAGTCCCAGGCACAACCACATCTGTGTGTCCCAGCTGGAGCAAGGGTCTGTCTGAGGGGCGGGAACAAAGGCCGGGCAGTGGGATGAGGTTAGACGTGACCCCCTGAGCCCGAGGTCACCAAAGTTGTCGGCACCAAAGACCTTTTGTTCAGTTTCCTCTGAAGATCCCATCTTTTAGCAGGCTTTCTCTACTGAATACACCCATGTATTAAACAATAATCCGTGTGTTTTACTACAGTGTAACTATTGTTGGTTCATTTGAGATTCTTCTAGCCAAGAGGAAAAGGAGAATTTTCTAAACATGCCACTCTGCTGCTCCAGGGTCTTTCATGGCTCCCCATTTCCCTTGGGATAAAGTCCAGCGCCTGAGGCCATTGTTGTCCTGGCCCCTCACCTCTCTGCTGGGCCTACTTGTGATTTGTGATTCTTCGGACCTACGTACTTTCCCTCTGGCCTTCGGACTATGCAGTTCCTCTGCACAGAAGCCTTTCACCCTTCCCCACCTGCATGTCTCCTGGTTTCTCTGGGCTCAAAACTTAATTGGATGACCCCGGATCTACGTTGGGAGCTGAGTTCTGATCACATCGTGTGGGCATGCGCTGTCTGTCTTCCTCGGGAGGCTGTGAACAGCTGGAACAGGGACTCCATATCCGACCCCCAGTAGCCAGCACTATGGGATGCAGTCATGCTCAATAAAGGTTGCGTGAAGAACGAGCCAGTGAGTAAGTGAGCGAAGGTGATGTGTCATTTCAGGTTGACTTGTGGAGCCGTGTCACAGCGAAAAATTCCATGCACACCCACCAAGCCTGAAAGAATGGACAGACCCACAGATTACCCGTGCAACCATCTCCAAGTTACAGACCAGAGACTCCCAGCACAGGCCCTGGAGAGCCAGTGGGGATTTTACCCAAGGGAAGGGCATGCCTTTTCCAGCGATAGCTGTACCTCTTTGGAAGGCCCCTGGCACCGCTCCCCCCAGTCAAGATGGCTGGGCAAATGGTAGAACCATCAGCCAGGTTGTACCAACTTCTCCCATGAGTGTCTTTCCTGGTCCTCCCTCTCTTTTAATATTTCTTCACCTTCTGACCCTCAACAGGAAGCAGGATAGCCCTTCTGATTCCTCATGATATGATGTCCTTCTGGTCCCTCACATTTCAAGCCCCATCCCTTAGATTGTCAACAAAGACAGGTGTTAACTATGCACCTACTGTGTGCAGTAGTCATACTGGGGCCCAGACACACCCCAAACCCAGTGCTTTTGACAAGTTTGAAGAGAGGACATGAAGGATAAAACTGTCCCTGACTCACTTCCATAGGAGCCCCTGTGTAGGATGGACAATAAGTGCGAGGATCCCTGGCCCTGAAATGTAGAGGGTGCCAAATGGTAAAGAATGGTTTTGAGGGACGGCCCACGTTTTTCAGTCCTCCTCTCTAGTCCCACGCCAGTCTGTGGACAAGATGGAGCAGCTGAGAAGTTCCCCAGAGGCCCCCTGATGCCTTGGCCCCTGGGACCCCCCAGCCCTTGCTGTAGCTCATGCTTTGCTCCTCCCGTTCCCAGTCTGTTGCTGGAGACCCTGGCTTTCACTCACCCCAACCCTGAGCTGCTTGGACCCCAGCACACACGGCCCCATCCTGAGAGGTGAGGTGGTTTCCCCAATTTAGCTTGAGAGTTGATGGAGCAGTGACTGGAACCCAGGTCTTAGAGACTCTGAAATGGGGGCCGGAGCATTGGTCATCCGGCTCGGCCCCCACAGTGGCACAGAGGCCAAGCATCCTCACCCGGGGACTCCTAGATGGAACTCTCCACTGTCGAAAATCAGCCTTGCCAGTAGATGTCAAGGGGCCACAAAAGTGGACAAAATCAACTCCCTATTTGGTCAGCCACACAATGCCATGGATGGTGGTTGCCCTCTGGACAGAGCCCGGGCCATGTAGGAAGGAGAAGAAGGGCAAAGGAGGAAAAGGAGCCCCTTCCTCCCTCTCATCTGGGCCCCTAACTGTCTCTCTGCACCTGTACTCTTCCCCCTTTCCAACCCACCCATACCCGCATCATTCATTCACTCACTCCTCGTGGGCACCAACTTGGGCCAGATACTTACCTCACTCAGTCCCCAACAACTTCAGGAGGGCTTTATTATTATCCCCATTTTACAGAGAAGGAAACAGAGGCTTAGAGCCATTCATGATCCAAGGATGTGCTATTGGTGGGACTGGGATTCCAACTGAGGCCTTTCTGGCTCTGAAGTCTCTAAAGGTATATCTGCAGTGGGGGCTCTAACCCCTTCCTGCCCTCAGTTTTGCTGCTGTCCCAATGAAGAAAGAGGACCCCAAGAGCTTGGAATCCATTAGGAGAAGATTCCAGAATTTAGGGCTCCTCTTTTCCTCCTCAGACTTCTGCTCAGCCCCATGCCCCTAGGGAATCCCTCAGTCTCCCCTGGATTCCCCTGCCAGGCTCAAAAACACCTACCTCCGTGGGGAGGGCGGTGACAGGCGAGAGGACCGTCTGCAAAGGGCTTTGAAGATGAAAGCACCCTTCAAGTGGCAGCCTATTTACCCCTAAGCTTCACACTCAGAATAATGAAATTCCAGGTTCCAAATGGAGAGTAAAATTCTTTAACAAGGTGATAAAGAGAGGTGAGGGCCCAGGTGGAGGGTGAGGGAGACGTGGTTCCCTCGCACCTCCACACACAGACACAGTGGACCCCAGCGGATCTGGGCTAAAAGCGTGGCCTGGGGCAGCCTCGGGCTGGAAGGCCTTTCTCACCGCCAGCGGCTGTTCCTGCCAGCAGCCTGACACTCTGGAGGAAGGGAGAAGCAGGCGTCCCCTGCGGGGCCGCTGGCCTGGGGGACCCAGAATCCAGGAGCCTGAGGCTGACGAGGAGTTGAAGGGGCCAGGCTGGGAGTGAGGGGCCCCACTCTGTGGTCCTGGCTCTGCATGGACTTGGTCGCAGGCAGTCGGCGGGTCCTGCCCTCTCTGGACTGACTGCCTGAGGAATTGACTTGCAAGCTCCCCACTCATGGATGCCACTTGAGGATAGGCCCTGTGTGCCCAGCACTGTGGAGCTCCAAGCCCAGCTTAGGGCAAGAGAGCAGTAACTGTGACTAAGCTGAACAGCTGAGTCTAGGACCCCTTCTGGTACTGATTTTCTGGGGTTCTCATACTTTAGGCATTCAGGTTCCCATGGCAAGAGGGTACAGGACCTCTCTGGCTGATAGTGCCCTGGAAGGAAGTTCCCTCCAGCTTCTCTGCGAGGCCCTGGCTGAGCACTCCCACTGTCTCCCTTGGAGCCGGGGGGTTCCCTGAAGGCAGGATGGGTCCCACTCAACTCTGGACCCCCATTGCCTGCCGCAGTGGCAAAGCCACCCTCAAACATGAACTCCTGGCGTTGGCAGTCCAACAAACAGCCATGAAATTGAACTGGTAAAGTCATCAGATGGAAGAGATTTTGGAAAAATCTCATCAAAAATTAAAACTTGATCCCATCTCCACTATTTGGACAAACGACTTAACCTCTCTGTGCCTCAGTTTCCTCACCCATAAAATAGGAATAGTGATAGGACCTACCGCATGAGGTTGTTCTCAGGTTATGTGAGCTAATTCCTATAAAGAGCTGAGAACAGCATCTGACACATACTATTTGCTCAAGTATTGTTACTTTTAGTATTATTACTTAGCTGCTATTCTTATCATTAGATGGTTCCTATTCTCTTCACCTCCTGGCTGCCGCCTGGAATTCCTTTAACCCGTTCGCTCCACAAAGGAGGGAAGATAAGCAGAGGAGACAGGGAGGGGAGCTGCCATTAGGACAGCCGCTGTGACTTGAGCCCCGGCACCCCAACAGCACACGGCAGGGGTTCAGAATGCCTAATTAGCATCACAGTTGATCCTGACAACAGACTGGAAATCCGGAAAGGTGGTACTATTCTCCCCATTTACAGATGAAGACACCGAAGCACACAGGCAAGGGAATTGTCTTTGGTGACGCAGCCGGACAGGCGGAACACAGATGTGAGCATGGAGTAGAAATCCATTGTGTGGTCGGGACATGTGTACTGAGCACCCGATGGGCCAGGCACCGGGGACCGAGCGTGAAGACAGATGTTCCTTGCCCTCCTAGAGCTAATACTGTGCTAGACAGATAATGAGCCAGAAAAAGTGAATAAATGAATAAATATCATAGCTTTACGATCAGGACTCTGACGAAAATAAACCAAGCCCTGAGATCAAGACTAGAGAGAAGATTATGGAGAGAAGGCTTCTCTAAGGAGGTTCAGGGCTGAGCCCTGGGAGGTGAAAGGTGAAAGGTGAAAGGTGAAAAGAAGCCAGTGCCTTCCCACCGCTCTTGGTGCCTCGACACCAGTTCTCGCCGAAGTAAAAATGATTGACTGTAGGTGCCAGCCTGGAAGCAGGATTTGTAAGAAGGGAAGAGGGAATCTGAGGGCAGTGTGGAGACCCTCAGGGAGGAAGGGATGGAGGGTGCTAGCCAAAGAGAGGGCTTGGAAAGGCCGTGCAGCCTTATGGAAGTAAGGGTGTCAGCTGCAACTTTCCAGGGCTTTGCTGAAAACAGAAACGTCCCTTGTGAGAAGAAGGGTTACGGGCCTGAGACCTCTCTGTATCAGAGACAGGCAGCAGTTTGAGGCTATCGAGACAGAAAAATGATAATCTGTTCCTGTGAGGAGGGATGCAGGAAAAAGACATCATTTCTAACCAGAGCAGACAGAGGGAGAGCTACATGGGGGTCCCCCGAGAAGAATGACGCCATGGCTTCCCTTCTATAGCTGTCATGATTTAGCTTGTCCCCAGCACATCCCCACATCTTTAGAGTCTCTACCATCCCTCCCTCCTACTCGCCCCATACTCTACTCAGCTCCGAGGTGGGACGAGAGAAATAAGCCTACCAGCTGGTGTGGCCAGGCCTGGGGAAGCAGGGACGGCTCCTCTGAGGAAGCCCCCTTTGCACTGAGACCCCAGGTAGCAAAGGCAAGGAAAGTGTGTGTTCCTGGTGAAAGGAACCATGGGCACGGTGGTGTGCTGCCTAATTCCTAACAACTAGTTCTGCAGGGGGAAGGGGCAGCTGGTTGGCAGCACCTGTCCATTTCCTTCATGTAAAGACTCCTGGTGTGGCGTGATGTCACTGAACATGGGCAATCACACACCAGGGGGAGCCGGCTCTGGCCCATCCGTGGTGTGGGAGGTGTAAGGTAGGCAGGCGGGCACCTGGCTGGGTGAAGGAACAGAGCCCAGCCAGGCGCGCCCAACGTGGTTGCTCACCTTGGAGGGGGTGTGGGCTTTAGCCAGCAAGTGACGTGTGTAGATTGTGACCACAAGTCTCTGTTTTATCTTTCTGTTCCCCCGAGAGCTCTGCCAGCTTACATCCTAACCAGAGTTCCTGG
Source organism: Phataginus tricuspis (assembly GCA_029783875.1). NCBI lineage: Eukaryota > Metazoa > Chordata > Mammalia > Pholidota > Manidae > Phataginus > Phataginus tricuspis. The sequence continues at coordinate 6,676,942 of JAQQAC010011331.1, read as the reverse complement.
TGTTAAGTAACAAGGAAAGAATGAATTAATTAGAGCCTCACAGAAAGAGTTGCAGGCTTTTCATCTGGTGAAAGGCAGGCAGGTGGGCTGCAACCATGGATGGGACACCCTGGAAGTGCCTCTGTGTCCCCTCTCAATGGCAGGCCCCGGGTCACAGACGAGCTGTTGGTTCACCAGCCCTGAGAGCAGCTAAGCTGGGTGAGGGGGTTGGGAGGTGGAAAGGCAAGGTATGGACCCCATCTGTGCCCCTCCAAAGCCCTGGACTGGAGTGACCTTGAACTATGGGACATCTCTCCATCCCCATTTTGGAGCGAACTAGGCAAGGGAGAGGAATACCAGATGAGGACAGAAAGGTAGAGAGCCACTCCAGCCCAGTGGAGGCACCCGGGAGGCTCACTCAGAGGACAGAGGAGGAGGAGGAGGCTTGGGAAGGGCAGGACTGAGCAGCGGGGCCTTGGAGGACAGGGGACTCTCATCTCCCACTCCACCCCTCATCCTGGACCTGGCGCCCTGCACCTAGACCCTCCTGATCTTCCCAGTCTGAACATGCCCTAAACACCCTCTGTGCTCTGCCTACTCGCTCCTTCCTCCTCCAGCAACCACTGATGTTTTTACTGTCTCCATAGTTTTACCATTTCCAGAACGTCATATAGTTGGAATCATACAGTACACAGCCTTTTCAGATTGCTCTCTTTCTGTGGGTAAAAATGTAATGTTTCCAGAATATCTCTCCTGGCTTTAGTACATCTACATATCAACAGGAGCCCCTCAGGGGTGGATACAAGTAGTTCATCTCCATATCAGTGGGTAATTAATTACCTGGGCAACCAAAGGGCTTATCTGAACCTGAGAGGTTAAGGGGAGGTCTTGCTTGCTTCTGACAGAGCAGGAAAGAGACGGCCCTGGACTGCAGTTTGTAAGCAATAAACGGGTTTTAAACTTTATTTCTGCCTTTGACTGATTTTGGTTTTAGAGGTATTTTTGCCCTGGGATTTCCTCTCCCCAGAGTTACACTTTCACTTAGTGATGTGCATTTAAGTCTCCTCTCTATCTTTTCCTGTCTTGATAACTCATTTCTTTTTAACGGTGAATAATACTCCATTGTATGGATATACTGCTGTTTCTTTATCCATTTACCTATCGAATGGCATCTTATTTGCTCCCAAATTGGCAATTATGAATAAAGCTGCCATAAACATCCATGTGTAGGTTTTTCTGTGGACATAAGTTTTCAGCTCCTTTGGGTAAATACTAAAAAATGCAGTTTCTGGATAATATGGAAAGAGTATGTTTAGTTTTAGTTTTTCCAAACGAAACCATTTTCCAAAGTGGCTGTACAATTCTGCAATCCCACTAGCAATAAATGAGAGGCCCTGTTGCTCCATAAACTCACCAGTATTTGGTGTCAGTGTTCGGGATTTGGGCCATTCTAATAGGTATTACTGGTATCTCGTTGTCACTTTACTTTATATTTCCCAAATGACATACAACCTAGATTATCCTTTTACATGCTTACTTGGCATTTGCATATCTTCTTCAGTGAAATGTCCATCTTTTGCCTGTTTTTTTAAATGTGCTGTTTGTTTTCTTATTGTTGAGTTTAAGAATTCCTTGTACGTTTGGGATAACATTCCTTTATCAGATATGTCTTTCGCAAATATTTTCTCCCAGTCTGTGGCTTATCTTCTCATTCTTTTGATAAGTTCCTTTTTTCAATATTCTAACAATTACTGTATATACAACACGTTGATAATGAAACTCAAAATGAAAGAAAAACATTTTCTTGACTCTGTTCTTCTAAGGATGATCATAACAACAATGGTGACAAGCATTCCCATCTTTGGAACACTTGCTGTGTTCTGGGTCCTTAGCAAACGTGTCAGGTCACTCACCATAGGACCACTTGGGGTGGATATTATTATCCCCATTTTACAGATGCTAGAAAGGAGGCCCAGAGACATGAAGTGGCTAGACTCAGATCACACACTAGTAATTAGTGGAGCCAGTATTCAACCCCAGCACTGTCGGTCCCTGAGTCCTTGTTCTAAACCCAAATCAGTAAGAGGCTTAAAGACAGTCCATGTCTCTCCTGCCCCCAGGCACCCTTAATTTTTATCATCTTCCTTCAACTTTAGGAGATAGGCATCCCTGGGAGATGGGCATCCTTACAGAAGAACAAATGAGACTCTGAGAGTTTAAGTGATTTGCCCAACGTCACACAGGCAGCTGGTGTGTAACCTTGACAAGATGCTTTACAAGGATTCATACCTTGTGCTTTCAGACCCGACAGTCCAACACTTCCCGTTATTACAGTGGCCTCAGAAAAGTCCCCCCCAGGCTGGATCGCTGCTGTCCTATCTTGCTCCCTCTTTCCGCTGCCCACATCCTTCTGTGGCTTCTAGAGGGATCATTCTAACCTGCCAATCCAATCACGGCCCTCCCCAGGGACAATCTGTCTGTGGTTTCCATCTGTCTTCTGGAGGACTCCCGCGCCCCGGGCTGCCAGCCTCCTATCTTCTGCCTCTGCACCATCACCCCCCACCCTCCACATGTATCCTTCTCGGCTGAGTCAAGCCCCCTGCACCTGTCCTTCCTTGAGCCTCCAGGATGCTGCCCCCCTTGTTCCTCCGCCTGGCACACCTCTCTTCTCCTTCGCACCCTGACTCCACCTGAGCTCAGAAGAGGTAGACAGGGCTCCTCAATCCTGTAGCGTGAGGACGAGCTGTCTTTTATGGCTCTCATCAAGGGTAGTGCCAAGTGCTTTGCTCAGATTTTATTTAAATCTCATAATAATTCTGTGGCAAGCATCACTAGTCTTATTTTACAAAGAAGCAAGCTGATCCTCAAGAGACATTATTAAATTACTTGGCTAAGGCCACCCACATAATGGGTATGTGGTAGAGGCAGGATCTGAGATGCTATCTAACTTCACATGCAACGGCCTTGACCCTGTCACTGACTCTGACCTCCCACCCCCTCCCCGCCACCTCCCCAAATTGCTCCCGCTGCACCCATGCACTTCTCCATGACCACATTTCATGGTGCTCTTTTTCTTTTTTTTAGCAGTTTTAGGTTTACAGAAAAATTAAGCAAAAATGCATAGCATTTCCAAACACCCTGCAAACTCCCCACCCGGTTTCCTCTGTTGTTAATATCTTGCATTACTGCAGCATATATGTTATGGTTGATGAACCTATAATGATAGATTTTAAAAAGTCGGTCATTTGCACTAGGTGCCCTCTTGGTATTGTACATGTTATGGCTTTGGACATATGTCTAATGATGCACCCACCTATCATACAAAAGGGTGTCACTATCCTAAAAATTCCCTCTTCTCCCTCTATTCATCCCTCCCCTTTCTCCCCACCAACTTCTGGCAAGCACAGATCTTTTCACTGCCTCCATAGTTTTCTCTTCCCTGGAACGTCATATAGTTGGAACCCAACCGTATGTAGCAGTTTGAGCTTGGCTTCTTTCCCTCAGCAATATACATTTAAGTTTCCTCCCTGTCTTTTCATGGCTTGATAGCTCTTGTTTATATAATCACTGAATAGTATTCCATTGTTATGGGTATGCCACAGCTTGGTGATCCATTGACCTACTGAAAGACATTTTAGTTATTTCCAGTTTTGGCAATTATGAAGGGAGGAGCTATAAACATTCATGTGCAGGTTTTCGGGTAGACGCAAGCTTTCAGCTCCTCTGCCTCAATGCTAGAAAACGAGGGCTGGGTCATCACGGTGGTCCTTCACCGCGTCCCTGAGCCTCTCCCAGCCAGGATGGAGAACTCTCGGAAGACAAAGAATGTATCTTGTGTTTCTCTATCTCCAATATTTACACATAATATTTCCTCAATAAATATTTGCTGAAAGGAAAAAATGAGGGTAGACAATCACATATCTCAGATTTTCCAGGACACTTAAAATTCCATGTCATTTTACTCTTTGCAACAAAGGTTATTTATTATAAACACAACCAAATGAAGATTGAAAATGCCTGTGTAAGGCTTTCTGTGTTAAAACATTTTACACTCTGGTCTCTTAAAAGGTCCTTTGCCAGATACTCACTGACATCTGCCTTGGGATTCCAGTTATGGTGAGAGGGACCCAGAGTGGGTGTCAGACTTGTTCTCTCTGATCTTGGCTTAGGGGCTTCCCCAAACCGGGCATTCGTGTTCCCTTTTAAGACAAACAGGGCCTGAAGTAGCTGACCTCCGGGCGTCTTCAGGCAGGGCTGTTCTAGGGTTCCCTACCTGATGAGCGGCCCACCGCCTCCCTCTGGGGGGACAGGGACTGAGAAGGCAGCTGTGGGGGAGGTGACCAGGTCTCTGTCAACCAGGGTCCCACTCACACAAAGGGACCCCAGGCCCCAGCAACAGGAAGGAGTAGGTGCACGCTCCTCCCTTTCATGGGCACACCTCTGTGCACCTTTCCTCTTTCTGAACTGTGCGCTTAAGCATATTAAACATGAGGACATTCACTGAGCACTTACCATGGGCCGAGCAGTGTGCTAAGCGTTCTTAATAGATTGGTTTAATCCTGACACAGCCCAGTGATATGGGACTACCATTCACATCTATGGATTCAGTCCAATGCACAGATATGTACTGAGGGCAAACCGCCCGTGAGGCTCTATTTTAGGGCTATAGGAGTGAGTGAGGTGGGCTGAGTCCCCGGCCTCATGGAGCTGACATTCCAGGACAGGAGACAGAAACTAAACCATCAATACAAGTGAACTTTATGGTTTGTTAGGCATAAAAGTATTACCATACAGAGAAGAAGCCGAGCAGGAAGGGGTCAGGAGTGCTGGGGAGCAGAGCAGCGCCGACTCCAGTATTAAAAAGGTCCGCTTTATTGAGAAGGTGGGGCTCTTAGCAACCATTTGGAGGAGACAGGGTTAGCCGAGCGGATTTCTAGGGAAGAATCTTCCAGGCACAGGGAACACCCAGGAACGTGAGTGTGTCTGGCACAAAGGAACGTCTGATGGAGTGAGCAGGGTTGAGGGGCAGGGGGACAGCTCATGGAGGGCCTGCTGAGCCCCTGGAAGGACCTGGGCTCTTCTCAGAGAGAAAAGGGAAGCTGGGCATGGTTTTGAGCAGCAGAGTGTGACATGACCTCCTGTCCTCTGTTAAGGATAGACTGTGGGGAGGGGGCGGAAGAGGAGAGACACAGAGGCCTTCTGGGGCTGCTCCAATCAGCCAGCAGAGACAGGATGGCCACTAGGACCTTCTGGTGGCAGTGGAGGGGGTGGCAAGCGGTGGGACTTGGGATCTACTTGGAAGGTGGAAGCCCTTCCCTGGGCCCTGTCCAGTGAGAAATGGGACATTCCAGGTCTGCTTCTTTCCCAGGTAGGCTGGTGATGCTGGGGCCACCCAGAAATGGAAAGCACCCCCAACACCTCCCTTTCCCCGGACTTCAGGGGCCCCAATCCCAGTTCCGCTTGGCGTTACCATCGATGACACAACCATGGCAGCTTCCTGTTGCACTCCCCACAGCGGACCTCCCAGCCGCCCTGGCCCAGCATTCCAGTCAAAGACGAAGGGGCAGAACCAGAATTGGAGCCCCTACCCTAGCATTCCCGGACTAGAACTGGGAGGGAGCTGGGGGTTGGGGGGTGAGGAGAGTAGGGGGGGGTTCCTCTCAATGTCACTGAAGCCATTAGACATCTCCAAATTTTTGCGAAATCTCTGCTTCACTGCAATTAATTTGGCATTTAATGAGCTCCTACTGTGTACCTATCTCCTGAACTAGGTGCTGTTTGCATATAAGATAATGAATCCAGATTTGGTGGAAACAGCATTGGCTTTTGACTCAGAAGACCTGGGTGGTTGAGTCCTGTTCTGCAGGTACTAGCTACCTGACCACCATCAAGCCAGGAAACCTTCCAGACCTCTACTATTGCATTCACTTTAAAATGGGGACAGTGGTATCTCTCCAAGAGAGCTTGAGGGAGCATGAATGTGAAAACAACTTTATAAACTACAGGACCCTGCACAAAGGTCAGGTGAATGCTCACTGCCTAGAGGGAAAGGCCTGCCCATGCCCAGCTAACCTACGGAAGGACTCGCCAGGGTGAGGGCATCACGCACAAATAAGGATGCCGTGGGAGCCCAGAGGGGAAATGACTCATTCTGACCAAGAAGGTACAGCAAAGGCTTCATAGAAGAAAGGGCCTTGAAGAATGGGTGGGATTCCATTAGCTTGAAGAGAGAAGAAAGGGCATTCCAGGTAGAGGGAACACACACGGGCAAGGCCAGAGGCAGGAACATACACCACGCAGGCTACAGGGAGCTATGGGAGGGTCTTGAGCAGTGGGGTGGCAGCGCCAGATTTGCCTTAGAGGTCACCCTGGCTCCTAGAGAGGGATGAAGTGAAATTGCTATGGCCCAGCTGCACAGTACTAGGCGTGAGACAGCTGCACTCTCCAGAGGAGAGAGGAAGCCTGCTGAGGTCCCTGGGTAGGTGGTATCTGCGAGGGAGAGGCAGATAGAAGTAGGAGGCTAGGGAGGGAGGAAGCCTGGGTTAGCCTGAGCCAGCTGGCTGCCCCAGCCTGCTCCCCCAGCGTCGCCCCCTCCAGCCTACCTCCACCCCCTAGGAGGCTGAAGACCTGTTTGTTTTCCTTGTAAAGAGGGGAGTCCTGCCCTTTGTGAGATTTCTGCCTGGGAAGGAGCGAAATGTCTACTTGTGCTGCTGCCTGGATTTCCAGCTATTGACACAGACTCTGACAATGAAAGCAAAGGCCAAGAGAGGCAGAGACAAGGTGGCTGATTAAAAAGTTCTTCCCGGGTGGTTCAGCCCTGCCCAGGGAAGGCTGGCTGGAAAACCCGGAGAGGAACCCTCTCCTCCAGAGCTGCAGGCCCAGTAAGAAGAGGTGGTGCTTTGAAAATGGGTTGGGTAATTTTTGCACCCCACCCAGTTCAGCTGATCCATCTCCTGAATTCACTGCTTCTGTTCGCTCCTTCCTTAATAACCAAGGCCACTTACTGGGACTGTAACTTCTTGGAGGCTCAGTTTTATTCCTAAACAGGGCACTGATTCTACCTGCTTTTTGGGGTTTGTTATAGGTCAGATTCCCCAAAGAACAGACACCGATGGGGCAGGGTTGTCAGATAAAATACACAATACCCAGTTCAATTTGAATTTCAGATAAACAATGAAGGCTTTTTTTTTTTAGTATAAATCCATCTCCTGTAATATTGGGGACATGCTTACACTAAAAAAATCATTTGTGGCTCAACTGAAATGCACATTTAAATGGGCGTCCTGTATTTTTATTTGTTACATCTTGACAATGGCTAAGTGGAGAATGTTCTGTGCAGGGAGTTTCCTGAGGGGGGTGCTCTCAGTGACAGCACCCTCCCTAGGAGGGAGGGAAGCAGAATGGGGCAGAGGGCGAAGGAGGGTTGTTAAGCTGTGACACAAGGGTCTCTGCTTACCCCCCACCCTTTTCAGAGCTCCCCCAAACTGAGGCTAGGGCTGAGGGCCGTTATACTCCCATGGCCCACCTGTCATTGGATTCTGGCTTTCCTGGAGTGGGTCTGACCTTGGGCTCCTGGGCGAGGAGGCTTTCCGCTGCTGAGGGCTGTTCTAGGAGGGGGACTCAGCTCAGCCCTGTCAGCTCGGAATGCTCCCTGCAGCCGGGCACAGGGGCTTCGGTCCTGCAGGGAGTGTACCGCCACAGCCACCATGACCCAGTTGTTACACAGTTTGAGGAGACAATTGTGTAAACAGCTTAACAACAGCCTGACAACTAATAATCAGTGATTTTAGCATCCTTCAAATGAAGGCCAAGTCATTAAGCCTGGCCGTCAAGGCATCAACCATCCAGGTCCAGGTTATCCTCAGTCCCTCAGCTCCTAAGGAGCTCCTTCCCAAATCAGGCCTGTTGATTTAACACCTGAGGGCGGTGGGGCATGTGCACAGTTGCCCGGCGCCCCCTCAACCCCCCTGCCCCGCAGTGTATTGATGGCTAAATCTGCTCCAGCCTTTGATTCTGCAGATCCCAACGACCAGCATAATACCTGCATTCTCCCACTTCAAGGACTCCAAGGCTATGTGACTCACATAGCCTTGGATATGTGACTCACATATGTGACCTCCAGCATTTGGGCCTGACATCCCCAGCTTCTCTTCTTTCTCTGTCTCCCACTAATGTGAGAGACATTTAAGATCTGGGAGCAGGGAATCTGGCTCTGGAAGAAAAATGTCTAAATTTGGATTTCGATAAAGAGGCTGAGGGATCTGAACACATTTCACCAGAACGGTTGACGTGCTGACCATCTAAGGGACAGTCATTCACCAGAATCACTAACAGTGCTTGAGAGCTGCTGCCAGCCCACCTTATTCCACTTAATTCTCACAACCACCCTGTCAGGAAGGCACTATTAATATCCCCATTTACAGATAAGGAAACTGAGGTTTACCAAAAGCAAATGTCTTAACCAAGGTCCCACAGCAAAAATCTCAGGACAGTCAGGATTCAAAATCACCTCTGTCTACCAACATCCCTTGAGCTCTGAATAGTAGAGTGTGCTCATAATAGTAGAGTAGATTGTACAGATTCATCTGTTTATGTTCAGCCTTGACGGCCATGAGTCATTTTTATTTTCAATTGCTATTCTTATGAAACCGGTAAACAGCAAGGAAAAATAAGGCATCCCAAAAGCCCAAGACAGGCTGAAATTGACAGTCAGGAGGTATGCTGGTAGAAGAAAGGGTGTGCCAGGTAGGATTCAGGTACAGGGAAAAGGAGACACTCTAGCTATGTGACCCAGGCAACATTCAATAGAAAGACTTCCCATCTGAGACACCACTGAAGGGGCTAGAAGAGGGGGCTGGGGACTGGGCTCCAGGAACCATGCCTAGAACTCCGCAGAACTCACCTGCCAGAGGGGTTGCCTATTTTTTTTCTTTTTTTTTAATTATGGCAAAAAAACACAAAAACACGTAACATAAAATTTACCATCTCAACCATTTTTAAGTGTACGGTTCAGTACTGTTTAAATACATTCACACTGTTGGGCGACAGACCTCTTGAACTTTTTCATCTTGCAAAACTGAAACTCAGTACCCATTGAACAACAAGTCTCCATTTCCCCCAAACCCAGCCCCTGGCAACCACTCTTTTACTTTCTGTTTCTATGAGTTTGACTACATACCTAATATAAGCAGAATCATACAGTATTCGTCTTTTTGTGACTAGCTTATTTCACTTAGCATAGTGTCCTCAGGGTTCCTCCATATCATAACATGTGACAAGATTTCCTTCTTTCTTAAAACTGAGTAATATTCCACTGCATGTATATACCACATTTTTAAAACCCATTCATCCATAGGTGGGTCGCATCCACCTTTTAGCTAGTGTGAGTAATACTGCAATGAACATGGGTGTGCAAATCTCTCTTGAGATTCTGCTTCCAATGTTTTTTGGAATATACCCAAACCTGGAACTGCTGGATCAGATGGTGTATTTTAATTTTTAAATGAACCCCCATACTGTTTTCCATAGTGGCTTCACCCATTTTGCACAACCACCAACAGTGCACAAGGATTCAAATTTTTCCACATCATCACCAACACTCGTTATTTTCTTTCCTTTTTTTTTTTTTTAAGTAAGTCACCATCCTAATGGAGTTAGGTGATATCTCATTGTGGTTTGATTTCCATTTATTTAATGTAATGATTAGTGATGTTGAACATCTTTTTATATGCTTGTTGGCCATCTGTATATCTGCTTTGGAGAAATACTATTTCTGTTCAAATCCTTTGCTTATATTTTAATCCATTTATTTATTTATTTTTTTTTGTCATTGGGTTTTAGGAGTTCTTTATATGTTGTGGATATTGCCTTATCAGATATAGTATTTGCAAATATTTTCTGCCATTCCCGATTGCCTTTTCACTTTGTTGATTGCATCCTTTGATGCATGGAAGTTTTGAAGTTGGATACAGTCCCATTTGTCTTTTTTTTTGCTTTTATTGTCTGTGCTTTTGGTGTCGTATCCAATAAATCATTGCCAAATCCAGTGTCATGAAGCTTTCCCAAGTTTTCTTCTAGTGAGTCTTGGAGAGAGGGTTTTCTCTTCTGGCACAGCCAGGAGGATGGAAAAATAAATGGGCACCTCTAGGACCTCTAAGTTCAAGAATACCTGCTGTCACCAAGATACAGAGCTTAGAAAGCTGCCCCACTTCCCTCCCACCCCACTCCACCATCACTTACCCTTGGCTTTTATGAAGCCAGTGACCAGACACTGGAACACGGGTGCAGAAAAACCCATCATCTCCACAAACATGTCCCCTGAGAAACAACTGGAGTAGTCAGAAATGGTCTCTATCATACCGTTGCTTTCCAGTCTTGCCTAGAAGCATGTAATTTTGGAACCATATTTTTGTTCAGCGCCCTAGCAGCGAAGGACTCTAGAAGTGTGATGGTTAGCTGTCAGCCTCTGCAGTTCAGGAAAGTGCCCAGTAAGGAGGTTGGAATGGACGATGAGTGCCAGGGGCTAAGATAATAATGGATGATGTATCAAAGTGCCAGGCCCTGCTTAGCAGAGAATGGAGCGTTATTATATATTGCTACCTTTCAGGCATGGAGGTACAGTGGGCTCATGAGGCAGGGCAGTAATGGGCAGGGCAGTGCATTGACTATGGGCACTGACTGCAGCTGGACAGGATGGGTATAGAATCCCAGATCTCCCATGTATAAGCTGTGTGACTTGGGCAGGTCACTGAAACTTCCTGGGTCTCCCTTTTCTCCTCTATGAAAGGGTGAGGAGGACAGTGACCCCAAATAATCTGTAACTCTCTCTTGGGCACCTGGCCATTTTATACTCAGGTCAGCAAGATGTGAGTTTCAGTCAGCCTCCCTGACTAATCTGCCCTGGGCCCATGAGTGTAGACCTCAGCCTCTCTGAGACTCCTTTACCTCTTCGGCCATATCACAAGAGCAAATGCTTAATGAGAGCTAAAGGACCCCCAAAGCATGAAGACAACGCAAGGTGTTCTGCTGGAAAGCATCACTGGGACCCCTCCCACCGTGTGGAACTGCTGCTGTCCCCTTTCTTGAAGCAGGAGAGAATTCTGAAGTCACAGCTGAGAATGTCTGCACAGATATCATGCAGTCCAGTGATTCTAAAACTTCACTTTTAGCCCCGAAAGGTCCCCTTCTCCACCCCACCCCGAACAAAATATTTCACAGAACCTAACCTGTAAGACAGAAAAAAATTGAAGCTGCTCCATTTAAAGTGGGGAAGGGGATCCCTGCAGCCATGTGAAGAGTTCACTCCAATGCTGGTCCGAACTCATATCTGCTTCTGTGGTGGTGAACAAACCACTTAATTCCCTCTGGCTGTTTCTTCATCTGTCAAACGGGGATAACTTCCCTGCTCGACATGTGTCCTGCCTAGGAGTCCACACATATGACAGTGCTTTAAGCTGAAAGCACAAAAGCAAGGTGCGGTTGGTTTGGTTTGTACCTTGCCTCATTCTGCAGATGTTTTGCACTGGGTGAGTGGTCAGATGATAAGCTGGACCTCCAGACTTTCAGTTTGAGTCTTTTTTGGAATTCTACTCCAACATCAAAATCTGAAATGGTCTCTCTGCCAATCTCCTCCTTTCTTACAACTGAAGCCCCCTCCCTCTTCTGCCCCCATCTCTCCATGTTTCCACAACTTCTGGGTCTACGTGCAGCCTGGACCTTCAGAGTGTCTCCCTCACCCTCTTCTCTCTATCCCCAGCCCCTTCCTCAGCCCACCCGTCTTTGGTTGCCCCAATCTCCCTCCTGCAGAACCTCAATTCCAGGAAGGGCAATTCCTCAGAGAGGACAAAGCATATGCCATTCCTAGGCCACCCTCACCCCCCAAACTCCACGCAACCTAATCCTGTTTTGCCTTCCACCTTGACATCTTTCAGAGCTGGGCCAACAGCTACTTTTAGGACTATTTTCCAATGTAACACAGACACCAAGAGGGCCCAGACTGTTGTCCCCACTTGTAGGAACTACCAAGAGATCCCGGGACCTTGTCTAGAGCCAGCTCTTTATAGAGAGACTTTACTTGAATGACTACATAATTACTAATTTGTAGGGCAACCTTTAAAATGGCTTAAACTCTACACCAGGTAGGATTCTAGAGCTGGTAGGTTTTAATTACTTTCTAGTAGAGAGAGAACTGAGAATAGACACAAGAAAAGGAAAGGGATCTGAAGACCTGATAAAGGATTTGAAGATAGACGGTCTGAGTTCGACCGCCACTCTTTCCCTTCCTGCACACATGATACTTTCCTTCTTGTGTCACAATTGCCTATCTGAAAAACAGGGACACAGAGAACCACCCTACTTGGTAAGATTAGATGAGATAGCGTGCGTCAGGGTTTTGCAACCTCAGCATTATTGGCACCTAGAAAATGTGCGAGGAGTTCAATTGCCCGGTGGCGCTACATCATGATGACAGCCACCATCATGTTTTAATGCAAAACACCAGTGCAGAACATTTAGCACCATGATTTTTTGTGGTGGGGGCTGTTCTGTGCCCTGTAGGTTGGTTACAGGCATCCCTGGCCTCCACCCACTAGATTGCCAGTAGCACCCCTCCCAGGAGTTGTGACAACCAAAAATGTCTGCAGATATTGCCCAATGTCCCCTTGGGAGCAAAATCACTCATGGTTGAGAAGCACTGGTATATGTGAACATATTGGATAAACAAACTCTTCACTATTACTGCATGTATGTGATAAACACACATTAATACATTCATTTACGGTAAGGATATAAAGTTGAGAGCAGATTTGGAAGTGAAGCTTCAGGCACATACTCTCCCCTCCCTTCGCCCCCACCCACCATCAAAGACGAGATATGCTTGGTGAGAGTCCTGCCTTAATCATTCAGGCTGACCCAGAGCACTCCCCTCCGCTGGCCTGGGTAATTCTCGCAGCATGAGCCTCACCCTTGTGAAGCTGATGCATTAATACCAGCAAAATATTTCTTAATCTCCTAAGCCTTAGCTTTGAATCCTTAAAAAGAAAAGAAAGAAACAGCGCAAATCTCTTAATTAGGACACCCAATCTCTTCGATAAATATTTACCTGGTTGCAGCATGAGGCATGCAAACCCTGTGCCATTAGTCAATAGAGGTCAGCAAAGTGCACCTTAGGAACAGTGGGATGCAGTTTAGCTTGGCTTTAGATGGAGTGTTGGGAGACTGTTTCCAGTCCTAAGCTTCTGCTCAACAGGTGAACAAACACATTCCCTGCCTACTCCGCACACCTGCTCCCAGCGAAGTCCCAGGCTCACTGACAATCACTGCCTGGCTTCCCTACCTTTTAGAGAGAGGTAGTGGCCTCCTCTGCCAGTTGGGCCACCAAGCAAACCAAATCATCTCCAGTGTTTTCTAGAGTGTCCTGGCTGGGCACATCTGCCCTGTCTGGAATGCTCCCCCTTCCTCTCCAGTTAGCCACATTAAGGGTCACCTCTAGAGGGAGCTTCCCTGATTGTCAGTCCCCACCCTTCCACGCTATACTGCTGCCCTGGGTAGACTCTGTTTAGCAGTTCAGGCCTATTCACAGCCTGGAATTAGGGGCTGTCTGGCTTTGTGTGTGTGCCAAAGTTTGGCACCCAAAGAGATCTTCCATAAACTGGGCTTTCTGTAAGTTCTCACCTGGTAAGCAATCAGGAGCTATTATTTCCATTTTACAGATGTAGAAACCGAGGCTCTGAGAGTTTCAGGGTCTTGCCCAGGATCTTGCTGGTCCTCAGACCTCCTGATACCCATGCTGGGGCTGTCACCCAGCACTGATGGGGGGATTCCTCTCTCTCCTGACCTTAGGAGCCTTCAGGGACAGATTTCACTTGAGCCTGAAATGGAAGTGGGGATAAGGGCAGGGGCTGTAAGGAAGTGAGGTCTTAGCTCCCTTTCTCAGGGAGCAAAAACGCCTTGTCAGGTAGCAAAACACAGAAAGAATCCAAGGAAGCAGAAAGGATGCCTGGTGCAGGTTACGGGGTTGGGGAGGCCTCCTGTTAGAGGATTTTGTCTTCCTGGTTCCCTGTACCCACTGCACCGTCTGTCCATGCTCCTGGCTGAGCTCCAGCTCCACCCTTCCAGGAAGTCATCTGAGAAGCCCCCTTCATAACTCCTGCTTGCCCTCAGCATCAGACTACTTTATACTCATCTACTTCACTGTTGTGGCTTCTCTTCTCAGAACTCCTATCGGTTTCACTGCTCGTCAGATTTCTCTGCCTCCATCCCACCTCCCACCCCCTCCCCACGGTTTAGCTTTGGATTGCCATGATCCCCATGCTTTCCTTCCCCTCCTCCACACACCAGGGGTCCAAGGTCATATCTGAGGACCACAGTAAAGAATAGGAATTCCAGAGGGGGAGGGGAAGGCCCCATGACCTCAGGAGGGCCTTCAGGGAGCTCAGAGGAAGGGAGCTAAGAGTTCCCACCGGGTTTGGCTACTACCCAAGGGCAGCGACATCAGAACTTCCTCCTCCCTGCAGGCACCCAGAAAATGTGCAAGGAGATGAATCATCCAATCTTTCTACATCATGGTTATGGCCACCATTGCTAACTGTTATCGATCACTTAATGTGCCAAGTTCTGCTCTAAGTATATCACATGCATTACCTCCATTGATCCTCAAAACAATCCTCTGAGGTGGACAGGATTGTTATCTCCACTTTACAGATGAGGAAATGGAGGCTTAGCAAGATTAAATAAATTCCCCAAGGTCACATAGCTTAGACCAGCCAGAGAATTGGAAGAGAGGTCCTGGGAAGTCCCTCCACCTCTCAGAGCTCAGTCCCCTTCTCCAAAGAGAGGTGGCCCCTGGATGAGATCTCTGGGACTTCCTGGGGCCCTCAGGTTTCCTGTGGGCTATCCTGCAGCCCTAATCTGCATTCCCGGGAAAGCCAAGCTTGTAGAGGCAGCAGGGTGTGCTGGTGAAGACTGTGGAGCTGAATCGCCCAGGTTCAAGATCATTAGCCACAGAAGTGACCTTAGGCAAGTCATTGTACCACTGCATTCAATTGTTCCTCTGCAAAATAGGGGTGATACTGATAGCACCCACTTCATCCATTGTGAAAGGATTAAGTGTGTTAATATTTGTCAAGTGCTTACAACAGTGTCTGGCACAGAGAAGCACCATGTAAGAGCTTGTTAAATAAATAAAAATTCCCTTTCCTCTTGCTCTATGGTGAGGTGCTTGCTTGTGGAGGAAGGCCTGGGACGACTGAGGGTGAATGTCGGGAGACAGAATTGCCCTAGCAATGGGGCCAAAAGCCAACAATCAGAGGAGCCTTGCAGAATCCACCAAAGGGGGACGGGTGAGGGAGAGTTCCCTTGGGCAGTCCCAGCAAGATGCCTCAAAAAAAAAAAAAAAAAAATCAACGCCAACGGAGGCACTAGGGGAAGGGACACAGGGAGAGGTTCACCACCCCACCCAAGGTACTGGGATCAATTCCTCAAATAGAAGGCCACAGCCTGGTGGCTGACCTGAGCCAGACCCTTTAATTTCTGGAAAAGGGAGAAAACATATATTAACACTCTATCGCAAGTGTTTGACAATTACTTTTAAAGAACCAGAGGAGCATCTCTTGAAGCTGGCCAACAGCTGCTCACCCATCACCTTGCCCCCCTAAATGAAGGGCTGGGGAGCCTCTGTTCTGTAAATCCGAGCCGGGCTTTCTGTCTCACCCGGGGACTTTTTTTTTTTTTTCTTTAATGTGCCAGGAATTCCTCTCCCACGTGGGGTGGACTCCGAGGTACTCAATTAAGCAGCCAATGAAAAGTCAGCTCTCCGGTAGCAAATGACCCTGACACTTCTTGTAACATAAACAGTTGAAACGTTTCCAATTAGAACTGGAGACAGAGACGTTTGAACTCTTTCTCTCCACTTCCCTCCTTTAAAAATAATTGTCAAGCGCGTTGGACAGGGTGTTGTATACGTTTTAAAAATTTTTCTTTTTTGTCAAGTATAAAAGAAACTTATTTGTGTTCTTTTTGCTAATTTGTGGGGTGTCATGGAGTAAGGGGAGTAGAGCAGTGGTCAGCTCAAAGGGGTGCTGGCCTGGTTACTTTTCCTCCCTGCCCTCCTTGTGCTTGGACTCCAGCAGCCCAGGAGAGCTGGAGGTGATGCTGGTGCGAGTGGGCCAGAGATGGGAGCTGTGACCCTACAGAGACACTCAAAAAGGGCTGATAATGCAAGAGTGAATTAGTATGAATGAATGAATACCTTTCTTCCAGCAAACTCGCCCGTATCCAGCTCGCGTTAAGAAGGGTCCCGAGGTTGCCTGGGAGCCGGCTGCCTTGCATTCGAAGGCTGACACCTCTGCCCAGCTTGGGGCAAATTATGAGCTTTCTCAGTCTCTCTTTTTCACTCTGTGAAATAGGGCTACTAGCCAAGCCGCTTCCCTCGGGAGTGAGGCGAGGATGTTACTAGCCTGGGTTGCGGTGCGCATCGCCGTACAGAGCAATTATTACTGACCGTGGGCCAGGGCCTGCAGCTGGGCCCTGCCGAAGGGGCGGTGCTCTGTAAACCCAAGTCCATCACACGCAGCTCCGCGCGCCTCCAAGGTGCCAGGACCGGAGTTGGAACAGGGGAAAACAAAATGTGAGTCGGCCCCATAGTAGGGCCCTTAGCTCGTGAGGTCCCCAGGAACGCAGACGGCCGGGCAGGAGCAACGCCCAAACCCGAGACTGCTGCTACGCTCTTCTGCGTTCAGTCCGCGTAGACCCTGGGGGCCGGGGCTCGTCTGCTGACTGCTGGCGGGCGCCGTCGGAGCCATCCAGAGTACGACGGAGAAAGGGAGGCCCGACGAGGCGTCGCGTCCCGGGCATCTTGAAGGCATTGTGTTTAATAAATCCGGGCGAGACGCACACCCGCTCTCCCCCTTCTCCTCTCAGCTCCCAAATCGGGACCTGCTGCAGGATTCCCAGTTTACGGGGTCTTAAAAGACCCTCCACTTTGATTAGCAGCTTCAAAGAGCTGTCTTTAAAGTCCGTACCCTCTGCCCCCCAACCCCCGCCCCTTTACAGGCCGCCCCTCTTCCCATCACTACTTCCAGACTTCTGGACAACAAAACACTTAATGCAAGTTTAAGGTGTGTAGTGGAGAGATTTTCAGGCTTCCTCCTGAATGTGGGCCGCGGAAATTATCTGTTTCAAGCTTGCGCAGGAATCGGAAAACCGTGGAGTTTTGGGGTTTTTCCTTCTTTTTTCTGGCTTTCGTTTCTTTTCTCTTTTTCTTTTTTGGTTTGTGTGTATGTGTATGTGTGTGTGTGCGTGTTTTACCTTTTATTATTTAAATTGATACGTTTCATTACTAGGGAGAAAAATAAAATATTCCTTTGATACACAAAATCAAATTGATATTTAGCCTCTGCTTACTTTTTTATGCATGGCTCCTTTATACCACATGGTAGTGACAGATTGTTTGAGCTGGAAGGAAAAGCCATTCAAAGCTAATTAAGCAGCCATTCCAAGCACTATTTGCAAGCGGGAGGCTCAGAAGCCTCGGCATTTGTCAGCGCTCCCCCTACCCGCGTGGTTTTGACTGACAGCTCCCGCGGCCGACTGACAGCTCCCGGCTGCCTCACCAATCAGCAACAGAGAGCGCCTTCAGAGGCCTCTGATTGGTCTTCCTGGCTCAGCTAGGGGGCGGGGTCGACGGCCCCCACGTGGGGGCCAGAGCGAGAAAGGGGCGGGGCGGGTAGGAAGCGGGTGCGCCCACCCGTGACGTAAGGGGGAGGGCAGAGAAGGGGGAGGGGAAAAGGAAGCTCCAAAGAGGAGCCATTTTGTGTCTAATGAATGCGGCGGCCAGATGCTCGCATCTGTCGAGCTGGGCTTTTCCCCACACCTCTTTGGTGCGCGCCGCACACGATTTATGTTTTTATTTAGGAAAATAAATAAATGAAGAGAGGAGCTGGGTTCAGGGCTGGCTGCCGGAGCGGACGCTGAGGTTCAACTCCGAGGCGGGCACTCACGTGTAACTCCCTGCGCACCGGCCTCCAAGCCCCCGCTTGCTCTCAGCTCCTCATTAAGATGCGAGAGCGAACTCCGGCTCCTAATGAGGGGAAAATATAGATCCGGGGACGCGCGGCCGCCTCGCGCGCGCCCGCTGCCGGCCCGGGGGTGCTGGTGGGTTCGCCGAGGTGGTGCGGAGGGTCCTGGGGGCCCGCTTGGGCCCGCCCACCAGGCGGAGCACGCGGGGGCCTGGGGCGCGGCCATTCCAGCCTCCCAGCTGCTCTAGGACCGCTTCCCCGCCCCGGCCCGACTGCCCTGGCGTAACCCTGAGAGCAATAGATCGAGGCTATCGGTTTGCGGGCAAACTGGACTCTGGAGTCCAGTGGCCTGTTTGCCCGCACGGGGAGTCCCAGAGGCGCGCTGGCGGGGGTGGGCGAGGAGCGCGCGGGGGGCTGTGAGCACCTCCCGGGGAGTCGAGGCTGGCGGCCGAGACACCCACGGCCCGCACACGTGCCCCCTCCGCAGGCTTTCGTGCCGCCGAGACACTTAGACGAGCAAGCCGGGTAAAGCGGGTCGGAACTTGGAGCTGCCGGGAGATGGCAGGGCGGGGCCGCTCCCCGTCCCCTCGGTCGCTCCCCTGCCCAGTGCTCTGTGAGCCGCGCCGAGGGCTTAAGCTGTGCTCCAGAAGGAGCCCCGGGTAGGGACAGGGCGAACTGAGCTGGTTGTCCACGGGCGGCCGGGCCTTTCCATCTGCGCTGCCCGCCAGGCAAGAGTTCCTCAGACTTCTCGCGGGCAGCCGCCGCACATCAAAGATGCTGTTTATTTGGCTTTCTGGAAAGAAAGACGAATGAACAAAGAAGAAAAGCTGGAGGCCAATGTGGAGGGTGGAGGGTGGAGGGTGGAGGGTGAGGGTGGGGGTGGGGAAAAGAGGGTAAAGAAAGGGACACCCTCAGTTTCCAGCCAATTTAAGGTGGGAGGCAACTTAGGGAGCCACCATTTCATCGGTCCTGAATCTTGCGAAGTGAAAACATTAAAGTGACAAAGTGATTGTTTGTTTTATAGTAGCTAATTGGGCTGCTTTGCAGACCTAATGAGATTCTAGGGAGGAATCGTTCGCCGCCACTGCAGAATAAACTGATACATTACAACCAGCCACAGGTTTTGAGGACTGTACAGCTTGTCTTTTTTTCTTTTGTTGTTACTCCTCTGTCCTCTCTTTCCCACTCCCGCCAAATAATTATTTGCTAGTAGATCGTGGGAAAAAAAGAGAAGCGGGAAAAAAAACTCTAGCAGCACAGGACTATAATATATATCTATTTATTATATGTCTTTTGGTTAATTCCTGATCTGAGGAGCGCTGTTTTTCACTCCCATGCGAGAGTCACCAGCGGGTAGGGCCTGATTGCTACTTTTCATGCATAGTTTTAGACACAAGAGGGCATTGTGACGTCGCGCCCGGCGGCGCCCAGTCGCAGGCCGAGTCCAGTCGCCCCACGTGGGGACTCCGCACTCCCATTGGCCAGCGCCAGGCGAAGCTGCCACATTATTTTGTTACTTTTCAGTCCCTATTTGGAACTGCTCTCGCGGCAGTTCAGACCTCGTGCTCGTCCCCTTCGCTTGTCTGTGTGTGGTATCCGCAGGTCCGAGGCACATTTTTGGGGGTGTGTGTGCGTATGTTTGTGTGTGTTTGTTGGATGTGTGTTTGAGGGGCTTGTCGGACGCGGAGAGGGGAGCCAGGCCGAGAGGAAGGAAGGAAGCCGCAGAGCTCCCTGATCTCGGGCTGCGTCTCCCCTCCGGCGCTCTCCTGCCTGTGCGCTCGGAGGCGGCGCCGAGCGCTCCTCGCTGGGGACGCGGTACTCGAGCTGGGAGCAGCGGGGGACCCCTTTGCGGAGGCTTCCTGTGCCCACTGGAGTTAGGATGCCAGGGCGGTTGATTTGCACCTACTGAGCCCGGAGTTTCCTCCTCGGCCCTGGGAAGGGCTTGCAGCGGCGGCGGTGGCAGTAGCATACGGAACAGCAGGCTCTCCTCTCCGTGGGGGGGGCGTCGAAGCGCCCGCGCCGGGCTCCCGCCCTCACCCTCCGGCGCTCCTGCGGCCCCTAGCCGCCGCCTGGGTGCTCGCCTCCTTCCTCTTCTCGCCGAGAGCCGCCTCTAGGATCAGACCCGCGCGCCGCGGATGCTGGGGCAGTCCTGGAGCGCCCCACTCCCGGCGCACCGCAGTGAGTGATCCGGAGGGGGCCCGCGCTCGCCCGCGGAGGGGTCCCCGGCCCCAGGACCCCGCGCCGGACCCGCCTGGGAGACGACGATGTCCGCGCGGCCCCAGGCTGTGACGCGCTCCACGCAACCGGGGGAAGGCGGCCGGCCGCAGCCCGCCGAACCCTAGGCGCACAAAGCCCGCGCCCGCCGCCCGGCCTCGGCGCCCGCCGACGACTTTGCCGCCTGCTCCACGGCTCTTTGTCTCCACTTGGGGCGGGCGCCCGACTCTGGGATTTCGCTGCGAGAGCGGGCTGGGGGGGCCGGGGGCGAACTCTCGATTTCCCGGCCGCCCCCTGCTCGGGCTCGGCTCCCCCCTCCCCCGCACCTCCCCGGCCCGAGCTCTCGGCGCTTCCAAGCTCTCGGAATCACGACCCCTCCCTGCCATGTATCCGCAAGGCAGACATCCGGTGAGTAATTGTAACTCGGGTTATTTAAGCATCTATCAAGGCAGGGTAAATGAGGCGGTTTATCTGGCACCTCCATTTTGCTTGTTGCTACCTTTATGGTGTGTGACTGTGTGCGCGCGCGCCCACACAAAGGGGATGGCGAAGGGGGGCGCCGTTGAGAGAGGAGGTTAATTCCGCCCGAGTGGCGTGGGGGCTGCTGCTTGTTTTCGGGCAGCTCCCCGTCGCCTCTCCTAAATCTCCCAACTCGCCCGGCGGGTCCCCCCAGTCGGGGTCTTTCTTGGGAATGGAAGCCCCTTCGTGAAAGGGATGGGAGCCCCATGGCCAATAGGGAGGGATTGGGAGCTGAGAAACTTGCTGGGAAGGTTCTGGGCTGTGAGGGTGGTCCCTCTGGCCTGGCGGGGGTCCGGGGGAGAGCGGGGGAAGCCGCGGAGGGGCCCCGGCCGCGTGGAACCCTGTCTGACGCCCCCGCGCCCTCCCCCGCCTTGTCCTCGCTGGCTGCAGGCTCCCCATCAACCCGGGCAGCCGGGATTTAAATTCACGGTGGCTGAGTCTTGTGACAGGATCAAAGACGAATTCCAGTTCCTGCAAGCTCAATATCACAGGTAAGGCCAGTGGGGGCCGCCCCGGGGCTGGCAGGGAGGGGGCCTCTGCCACCTCCCCGCGGGGTTGGAGGGGGCTTCCGACCCCGGGGCGGCGGGGCGGCGGGGCGGCGGGGCGGCCAGGGCCTCCGCCTTTTGTTTCCCCTTTCCGAGCGCGGCGCCTTAACCCTTTGCTTCCCGCAGCCTCCCGGCCGCCTCTTGCCGCCCGTGAGGCCCCCCCCCCCAGGTTCTGGGGTCGCGAGCCGGCGGCGGGATTCCGCTCCCTCCTCCAACCCCTCCCGCCCCCCACCCCCCCCTCCGCCCCGGGCCCCCTTAAGTCCACTTGCTCGGCCGCGGGAAGTTTCAAGTTGTTATCACTGTCCCTGCCCGTTGAGGACACCCAAGTCCCCTCCGCCCCGAGGCTGCGGGAAAATGGGGATACCCCTGGGGCGAGGGTGTCAGGGAAGTGGAAAGGAGGCTCTCAGAGGAGGCCCTCCAGGCTCCAGGCCTGAGCCTGCCCCTCCTGCCCTTGCAGCCTCAAAGTGGAGTACGACAAGCTGGCGAACGAGAAGACGGAGATGCAGCGCCATTATGTGATGGTGAGAGGCGGGGCGGGGGGGCCGGGAGGGCGGCGACCCGGCAGGGACCTGGGAAGACTGCCCAGGGGTCCTACCGCGGCCGTCCAGGGTAGCCGTAGGCCCAGGTGTAATCTGAGGGTGCCCTCCGACCCTCACTAGCTCTCTTAACCCCGGGGCCGTTTGGAAGAGGGTGGGTGAGAGGAGGGGCAGCAAGAGAAACCCAAATCCAGGCCGGGCTTTTCTGCACCACCTCTGTGCCCCTCTAATTTGCGTTTTGAAGATTTCCCAAAGAGCCGCTTGCCGTGTCTTGGCTGGTAAGATAGGACTGGATCAGCCCAGGACAGGGTTGGATAAAAATCTGAGAGACCTCATGGGAGTGTTTGGAAACTTTGCAGCTTTGGGATCCAGCCAGAGTGGGACATAAGCCCTCTCCGCCTACCCCTTTGGTTTGCCAGGGTTTTCTGAGAGTTGCGAAGCTTTTTAAAGCCCCCTGCCTCCACTCCTCTCCTTAGTGTGAGACCCGAAATGAGAATCTTGTCAGCCCTGGGGCTGTAAGTAGCCTGTGTCTCCTTTCCCCGGTGTCTGTTCCAGGCAGTTTCTTCCATCGGTGAGAGGGTGTGGAAGGCACTTGAGTGCGCTCCCTGCGCTGCTTTCCATATAAGAGGCCTTCGACACGCTGCTAAATAACTCTCAGAGGACAAGAGGGTCCCAGTGTACACAGTTCCCTGTTGAACCCCAACCTGGTATAAACAGGATATATGGCACATGCCGTGCTTGTGGGAGGGAGGACTGAGCTCTCTTCCTACTGTATCTAATGTGCTAAGGAGAACACCCCTCGGTCAGCGCTTAAACTCCTGTATAGCTGCCTTTGGGGTTTGTTTTAAACTGCTTTAGCAAATATATCTTAAAAGTATGATTTGGCCAAAGCCTTCCCAGGAGGTGATTTTGGAAAGTGAACAGACTTCTGTGTCATCTGCTAATGGCAGTCCCTTTTACTTTTAGTACTATGAGATGTCCTATGGCTTGAACATTGAAATGCACAAGCAGGTAAGTGCTTTTTTCTTTAAAAAAAAAATATCTCATTTTTAAAACATACGATAATGGATTTCTTAGGGCCCCTTGAGTTTGAAAATGAGCCTAGTGCTTCTGGCCCTCCTCTCTCCTCCAAGAATGAATGGATCCAGCCCTTGAAATGTAGGGTCTGAGGTTATGTTGATTTCTTGGACATGCTGAGCTTTTAACTTCCGAGCTTGTGAAATCAGTGCTGCTCTTGGATCTTGGAGAATAAAGGTACAAAGAAAAGCTGTACCTTCACCATCTGCTTTATAAACTCCCGAGACCTAGAGGTGGCTGGCTGCTCTTATTTGTTGTAAGGTACAGTTCTCCAGAGGAAATGCAGGAGGATTTTGTATGTGTGCGTGCACGTGCATGTGCAAAAATGTGATGTTCTGCCTTGATAAGATTAAACTTCAAGAGTCTTAAAAGCCAGGCTGAGCTGTCAAAATTTAAGGGAACAAGCCACCAACTGCTTAAAAATATAAGCTGAAATGAAATACAACTCTAATACCTTTAGATTTACGAGGCAGCTTTCTCATCTCTATCTTAATTTGAAGGCAGCCTCATTCCCCATTTTACAGAGAAGGAAGCTGAAGCTCAGAGGTGCGGTAACTTGCCCAGGGGCAGCCTAGCCAGGACTTTAGAGATGGCTGGGAGTGGAGCTCAGCTTTGAAATCCTGAAGTCAGACCAGTTTAGCTAGTGTGGTATTGTTTAATGGGTATGTAAACTACCTCGTATTGTCACTCTTCTAATAACAGTATACCTCAAACTGAGCAAATAAACATCCTTTATCTCGGGGCATATCAGTAACTAGTCCCGGTGCTAGGCTGGGCTGTGGGAGAGGCCTGTTTGTGTATTTGTGTTCCAAGGAGAGGCTGTCTGTAATTTGGCTTGGCCAGCAATTAGAATTGACTTGGCTTGGCACATAGAAATGGCTCAGGCCGGTTGTTCTTTTTAACAATTGGTGTTCTTGAAATCTCAGAAGGGTGTTGACTCATTCTACCCTTTGGTGCCCCTGACTTGAATGGATTTTCTGCTCTAAATTAACAGTCATTTAGAAGGCTTAAATTTTGCTCTTTCGGGGGGGCAGGACCCAGGCCAGGTGACTCCAGGGATGATTGTAGATCCTGGCCCGCTCCAGTGGCTTCGCATAGAGCCTCTTGAATCTGTGGTTTCCTTTCCTGTCCTGGAGCCCGATGTTGGGTGAATGACAGCCAGAAAGGGGCTGAGTATAGTAAGTAGTGTGGGAAGCCAGCTCTTGACTTCCTGAAGATTAGCTCTTTAGAAAGACACATGAAAGCTACCAGGTTTTTACTTCTTGACCCACAGAAATCATGAACAGACAGTGCTTTGTATGTAAAGATGTTTGTCCTCCGGAGAAAGAGACAGCTCCTGCCCAACTTGAGGCGGAACTGTCTGGGACTGACTCGTCCAATAAGAATGCAAGCTGTGGAACTGGGGTCTCAGGTGTTCAAGGACCTGGGGGTGTTGTGCAAGGTGCCACCTCTTCCCTTTCTCCACCCTCTTTTTTTTTGTCTCAGCGTTTACTATCTTGGGTGTGTTTAAAGAGGGTAATTGCACCCAGGTTTAAAATTTATAGCAGCAGTTATTCTAAGAGCTTCGTAATTAAGGTGTAATATGTCGTTGCATGTTGAGGTCTGCATGGGTGGTGTTCCCTGTGTCTGTAAGTGGATGGTTCCTTGGCACAAATAATCCACCTTAGCTGGCGGAGCCAAGCTGTTCCTGGAGTCCTGGGGACACTCGGAACCCAGGAAGAGTTAACCATCTGAACACACGGAGTGGTGGAGTTTGCACAAAGAGCAGCTGTGTGCATCTGGGGCTTCTGGCCCTTCCCCAAACAGGACTCTTAGGGGGAGAATGCCTGAGGTTTGGTTCCATGGTCTCATTTAATTCTCTCAGCTGCTGGAGGCAGATAGATGGATTATTTCCCCTCTTAAAGGCGAAGCAGTTGAGGCTTCAGGAGGGCAGAACGGGGACTCAAATCCAGACCTCTGGATTCCCCAACCTGTGTGTTTACCCTGCTTGCCACTCACCTTTGCCTTCCAGTCTCAGTTGCCATTTGCTTTCCAGCGTGAATATGTATGCTCTTCTGGGGTGCCTTTGCAGGGTTTATGGCAACCTCAGAGTTGGGTGAAATTGCCCTGTGGCTATGTAGGAACAAAGAGGCAAGGAGGTGAGGAAACCCTGCACTGAGAAATGCAACCCTGACCTCACGGGGCTGGCCACTCCCTGGGCTTGCACGGGTTCTACAGAAGAAAACCCGGCCACTAATTGCAGTGTGGGTCTTGGGTGCCTTTGGCGGATGGTGGTTAGGCCTGAGCAAACAAGTTTATCAGCTGACCTGTTTAGCGGTTGACTGGTGTTTTATCTGCACACACAATCAAGTGACTGGAGTGCTTGAATTATTCATGCAGTGTCCTGCCCTCTAGACTTGACTGTTCGTGTGATTACATCTGCCTGGAACAAACAGGCTGGATTCTTCATCTTTAAGCTCAGGGGTGGGGGAGGGGACTGTCTGTACTTTTATATAATAGACTTTCTCCACAGCTAGTGCCTCGGGAAGAGTGGGGGTCCTCAGCCTGCTCACACACACACCCCACGTAAACATCCTCACACATGCACACCCTCGCACCACCACCACCACCACCATATTTTAAAAAAAACAACTCTTTGCTGACTCTGTGGGAAATGCCTATGAGGAACCTCAGGTTCTGCCAAAGTATTGACAGAGGTGCACTGAACTCATTTTATTTTACCAAGAGGTTAAACTCACTGTGGCTGGCTCCTGTCCTGGTTGTTTCTCTCTCCCTCTTTTTCTTTTTTCCAGGCTGTCAAATTCCAGAGAGGTAATAAATGGTTTCTCCTCCTACTCCTTTGCTCCCCTCCCTAATTATGGCAAAGCAGAGATTATAGACTCACGGGCCTGGACCAAGACTTCACGAGTCACCCACCTCCCCCGAGCCCCTGCTTCCAGGCAGAATGTCAGGGCAGTGCCAGAAGGTCAAGGAGGTGGTGGGGGCTGACCAACTCATCCATTCCCATCTTGTTCCTGCCGAGGCTCTCCACTGTCAGCCATGAATCACAAAGCCCATGCAGACACTGGCTCTCCAGAGTACCTGTTTTGTGCTGGCTTTGAGGTATGATGCTAGAAGCTTTGAGAAGCTGGTCCAGGCCACGTCTTCACCGTTAGCCAGTGAGCACTGAGGTTTTGAAAGAGGCCTTAAGGCATTTTGATTTTGGGGCTGCGTCTTGCCAACATATTATAGTCACTTTGCTCTGGAAACAGAGCAACCGTGCCTTTAAACTTCTTTTGGCATCCTGGAACTAGAGAGCCTTTGGTGTCTTATCCAAAACTTGCGTGTTACAGATTAGGAAACTGAGGCCCAAGAGGGGAACTGATGAGCCAGTCTTTCAATCCCCTGTTCCCAATTATCTGAACCCCAAGTCTCTTTTTAGCAAGACTCAAGAAATGAGGAGGGCTCGTGTAGTAACCAATAGCACCTTTAATTAACTATTGCTTCTTTTTGCGTTATCTCAAGAGGTTGGGTCACAAACCTAGCTCCAAGCAAAGTCCAAAGTACCCCATTTCAGGCTGTATAACCATATCAGCTGAACCCTGTTTACCCACAGTCCTCATCCAAATTGCCAGCTATTTGCACAGCTAATGACCTGATGTGCGTAGTAATAAACAGAATGCCTCACTAGCAATCCCAGAGGTAAGGTTCTTGGGTGAGGTAAAGTGTTAAATTGAACTTTTTACAGGAGGATACAGAAAGCTGTAGGGGTGGCCATGAATACAGGGCTGAAGAGGGAGATGGGAAATCTCCACTTGTCACCTCCCCTCTCTGGGTCTTCTCAGCAAAGTGAGAAGGGCTTGGACTAGATCTGTAGGTACAACAGCTTGATGTTCTGTGGTCATGGTGAAGGTGTGGGTGGCCAGAGAGAACCAGCAGGGGGCGAGGTTGCAAAGGCCCTGCCCAGGAGTTGAGTCTCCGTAGGGAGAATGTGAGGCTGCCCTCGGGGTTGCAGGGGACATGGGTCCTTACAGGAGGGCTGGACCTGTTTGTGTGGCAGTGGGGTTGAGCTAAGAAGAAATTACTTTGACTATTGTATTTTGGCCAGAGTGCTGGTGTCTGAGAACTGCACGCCCCGGTTTCCGTCTCCTTGTGGTCTTCCCTGGTAGTCTTTTTTGCAGTCACACAGCTCCTCTCACAGCCCTGGGTACCTGCCTTGGTTGGCTTTGGGGTCAGCCAAGCTCAGAGCTTCCTTCACCCTGTCCTGTCCACCTGGGAGGAGACCCCCACCCTTGAAGGCTGTCTTTCACCCTAGCCTTCTCTGGACCCCCTGTTCTTTATCACCAGTGGAGTCGTACCGAGTAGGGGTTTGTGAGCTTCTCTCGTTCTGTTTCTTCTCATACATGAGATCACTGAAATGATCTAGGAGATGGGTAAATGGTCCCTGTCCTTACTTTAATGATCAAGGAAGTTGAGCTTCGGTGGGAACCTGGTCCCTTAGGATAAGACTCTTTCCATGAACCCTCCTGGACCAGGAGTCTTCATTCTCTCTTGGGCTTCCTCCTACCCCCTCTAGTTTAGGAAGGGTCTAGTTATGCGCGAGGCCCTTCTTTGAATTGTGTTATAGGACTGAGTCAGTCATGGAATGAATTCCCTTTTCTGTCCTGCAAAGGAAAATAATTTCCATCCCATCTGTTTGTGCAAAATACTGGGGTGCCAGGAACAAAAAGACAACTGAGAGCAAATCTCTGGGGTTTCCCCTGTAATCTGACCCACATAGTGTCCTTCCGTGTACTTCATTATCTCATCTGTGCAGGGATGGAGGATGCCCTCTGCTGAGGTCTCTTCTGTGCACTCAGCACGTAATAGGTGCCCAGTAAACATGTTGGTTTTCCTTTACTCAGAATTACTTGGGTTGTCAGAGGGTGGAATTCTGATTCCCTGAGCCCCATGAGCAGGAAGTGGGGGTTTTAACTGTGGGCTGGCCGCCTGCCCTGCAAGCTCCCTCCTATGGCTCAGCGTCCAGTTTCTTCATCAGTAAGATGAGGGGTTGGATTCATTCCAAAACGGTTATTAGGGGCCTGGGATGTGCTGGGTGTGGGCTGCGGCTGGTTACATAGACAAATAAGACACCTTTCCCTCCACTGGGGAGACAGGCATCTAAATAAGTCATTACAGTGCAGTAAGGTAAGTGCTAGAATGGTCGAGTGTCACAGGAGGGGCACCGAGGGCAGAGAGCTCGCTCTTCCCGGGAGGGGCAGAGAAGACCACAGAAGGGCTGTTATTTGAGCCAGGGCTTAAAGGGAGGGCAGGGCTTTCTAGGGTGGCAGCGGCTCCTGGAAAGGCAGCGAGGTGTGTTGCAGAAGCCACAAGTCTTAGGAATGGTGTGTGGTTGTGGGCGGGGGGGGGGGTGGCGCGGGGTGCCGGGGGAGCTCCACTCAGGAAGTGAGGCGAGGTGGTGACAGTTCGCGTCTGCTCACATTCCCGACTCCTTGGTTCCCTCTGTCCCCATGTGGCTCTCCAGGGCTGGCCCGAGTCCCTCTGCGGGGGGGCTGGGGGTTGCTCCTGCCCACTGTGGCCTCCCCTGCCCGCCTCCCCACTGTAATGCGCTGCTTTGAAGTTTAGTCCCCCAAGTGGCATTGTCTGCTTTCTCATAGTGGTAATTCTGTAATGACTGGTTCCGACCTGCCCCCTCCCCCATATTTAATTCTCATCAGCCAGCTCTCCACTTCGCTATTAATGATAGCAGCCAGCAAAATAGCTTTCAACATGCCATTGACAGTCTGGCTTAAGAGAGCACTTGAAGTGGTGCTAGACAGCTGAAAGCACCCATAATTGTGTACCAGAGTGAGAACTGCGTGCTCAAGGGCCTTGCTTTTATATGCTTAAAGGGACAATATCTTGTTTTCAACAAATGCTTTCTGAGACTCACAGCCAAGATGCTGTCTTCCCTTCTCTCTTTGCTTTTCTTCCTCTTGCCTTTCCAGATAAATGTTCCTTCTCAGGTTGGGGCGGAGGAGAAACTTAGGGAAGGGGAGCTTCCTGTCTCCATGTGAGTAAGGACTTTACGGGGGGTGTGTGGCTGTGCAGACAGCTGGCTAACCTTGGGCCAGCGCTTCCCCCAGGGTGTTTAGGACTGGCTTTTCTGGAGGAGGTCATGGGGAAGTTGCAAGTCTGTGCACCACTGATTTTGAGTTTTTCGTTCGTTCGCTAAGGATGTTGCCTAGTCAGCTTGAGGGTGGGGCAGGCGGGCTTCAGAACTGTCGCTGGGAATGGTGAGGCCACCCTTGGGGCTGCGGGGGAGGGGCCTGCCCGGTGGAGAGTCAGGTCAGGGCCCTCTAAGCCCCATTCAGATCAGATTCTAGGAGGCTATTCATTGTGCAGCAGCCCCTCTGGAAACCACAAGGGTGGGTAGGGCAGGGACTTACTCTCAAGTGGAGGTTCATCCCAGGCTTAGGGGATTAATCAGGGACCCATCTACTCAGTCCTGAAGATCTTGCCCGAGAACAAATACCCCCCTCCCCTTCACCCCAGCTGACTTCATGACTTTAAAGAAGCAACACAACATTTGGGAAGAGGTTCCCTTTATTCTGCTGTCACCAGAGCATCCCTTTACCACTGTGTCCTTTGAAGGGTAAAGAAAGAACCAAGTTCCCAGCATTGGGAAGGATCCATAGGGGGGCCTGAGAGGGTCTGGGTGTGGCCGTTACCTGGTTCTCTTGGAGGCCAGCTGCACTTAGCCGAGGCTGGGAATGTGGATGGCCTTGGTTCGTGTGTCCCTTCCAGCCACCTACCATGTGAGTGACACAGACGGGTTTGGGGTCCTGGAGCACCTGCTATCACTGCCATTAAATAATCCCAGGTAGAAGGCCTTTATTGAGGACAAAGAGTTTGAAAAATTTAATCTTCCACATGTAGGTTATAATAACATAGCCCTTTCATATTTCTGTAGTACTTCGTTGTTTACAAAGCAGATTAGACATTTTGATCTTAGTAACCTAAAATAACAGGCATTTGGGTCCAGGACAAACAAACACCGAGATAAAAGCACCGGAGCATGACGCGAAGTGCCCCGGGTGTGAAGACCTGTGTACATCCGGGGCACTAGAGGGCTCTGTTCTCCAACTGGGGTGTGGAATGGTGAGGAGCTGAGCTCTGAGGGACAGGACCATTTTGAATTCACTAAGGCCCCAAGCCCTGCAGGCTGCTTGGCCCACACTGGCCGCATAGTGTACATCCTGTGGGCCCGTGAAGGGTTACATTCCAGTTTGGGGGGGTTCTCCCTGACCCTATATGGCAATATGGACTTTCTGGGAAAGAAACAAGGCCATCTGAGAGAGAGGCCTGTTGGTTGCAAAGGTTGTGATTGTAGAAAGAAATGTGTCCTAAACCGTTACTTTAAAGTGTCTTTAACATAGCTTTTTTTTTGTTTTTTTTCATCTCATGCTCTGGACAGCTTAAACATGACAGGGGAAGGAAGAAGGGAGCGAAGAAAGAGAGTTCTGGGAGGAGAGGATAAGCAGAGATACAGGAGAGTAAGGGGTGGGGAGGAGGCAGGCAGAGCATGCTGGATTTGGATTATGAGAAGAAACTGAGTAGCAAGAAGCAAGGATCAGTGGCTTGGAGGTAAATTAGTAAGCTCTGCTAGTCATGCCTTGGCTGTCTGTCTGGGCATGGAGTTCTAAGAGTTATGGCCCCTTCTCACTGCCTTTCTAAATCCTTGATAACCACTGTTCACAATCGTTGTTTTTTAAAATTCTGAGTAAAAGAATATACTCGCCCAATGGGACAAATTCCCTCTTAGTTTGCCCTGGAAGACTCCTCTTCCCTCAAATGCACCAGAGTGCTTCCCACAGCCCCGCAGCACTGGGAATCCCAAGGGCAAGTCGGGGGGCAGGGGAGGGGACTCTTCCTGGTCGGTTGACATTGACCGTGAAGGCTTTGGCCTTAGGCTCCTGCACCGCCCAGCCAATGTGTGACCAGAAGGTTGGAGGAGGTGGTGCTCTACGCAGCTGCCAAATGCGTCCTTCAGGAGAGCCCTCAACAGGTCTGGCCTGACCCTCAGTCAGAATCAGATGACCCTGCCGGGGGTGATTTAGGCTGAGGAAGAGCAAAAGGCAATTCAGTGTGAGTCAGTGAGCAAAGGCTGGGAGTCAACCCTTAATCTATCTGACTTCGGGTCCATGAAGGGGTCGGGCCGACTCAGTGGGCCCAGGAGAAGCTGCAGTGATACCAGATGGCCTAGAGTGAGGAGCTGAATGGCCTGGTAGGCATGGAGTAAGGAGGAGATGAAGCAGAGAATCCACCAGTGGGTGCTTCAGCTCTTCCTGAAACCTGTCCCTGTTGCTATTCCAGGAGGGGGCCCCTTGCTCTGAGCCCCCTCACCAGTGGACAGGGCTGCAGTCCAGTTCTCACCTTGCTTTGTCTAAGAGGGAGAATCCCAGGGAAAGGACTGGAGGGATTGAGGTTGGCGGTTCGTACTGCCCTGTTTCCTACCCTCAGTCCTCAGGACCTCACACCTCATCCCAGAGAAGTGGGGGCTCCCCGTGAAGCCAGCTTGAAGTGGGGAGAAGCGTTAGATTGTCCAGAGCGCTGCCCCGCCCCTGCCGGGGTCCTGGCCTCCACGCCACCTGGGACGTGGGTGCGGAACTAAGGCGCCCGGACCGCAGGGACTTCTTAGGCAGGGGCCATGTGATACTCCTGTCTCTCAGCGCATATGGGCTTCTTTCTGTTTTCTCGCCTGGGTCTGACCCCACTTCTCTGGGACCTTAACTTGGCTGTCCCTGACCAAGTCCCTTTCTTAAACTCCTGTGGTGCTGCGGGAGCACTGGGCCGTTTCCCAGGCCTCCTGATGGAGGCGTCAGAAAGATAAACAGGTCATGTACATACAGGTTCTTGATGATAATTGTTTTTGCTGGCACCATTGTTAGAAGTCGCCAGTCCTCAAAGGGAGGTCCTGGGAAGTTAAGTGCAGAGTACCAAGATCTGTTGAGGGGTGAGTCTTGATGGCTGAGAGACAGACTTTGAAGCCAGACAAACTTCGGTCTGAGTCCTACATCAGGACTTACTGGCTGTGTGACTTAGGGCTGACCGACCTCTGAGCTTCAGTTTGTCCTGGGGATAATAACAACCCCTACCAGCTAGAGCGGTGCATCCAGTAGCACTTTCTCCATGAACGGAAATGTGTATCTTGCTGTCCAGTGTGGTAGCCTCCAGCCACGTGTCGCTCTTGAGCTCTTGGCACGTGGCTACCCTGATTGGAGGACCTGAGTTTTATATTGTGTTTTAATTAACGTCAGCTAGCCACACGTGGCTGGGGCAGCTGTAGGGAGCGTTATATGAGGATTATAGTAGGTGGTGCATGTTAGGCACTTATTAGCACAGTCCCTTGCACGGAGAAAGAGCTCAGCAAGGCATTCTCACAATGGGACAGAGGCCCGAAAGTTAACAGGTCTCAGCCAGTGAGGACAAGTGTTGCAGGTTTTGTAAGGCTCCTCTCGCAGCCCTTTCTCATCTGTTACCTGTTGGCTTCACACGCCAGCCCTGCAGTGTAGACACCGTGAACACCACGTGACAGGAACACTGCTGCGTAAAGAGCTTAAGCGACTTGCTCCTGGTCTCGCTGTGGAATGGATGGATGATCTTGGTCCATAGACCATATCAAAGTGTGGTCCTAAGTGTTCTCCCCACATGTCCACCCCCGGACCCACCTGTACTTCGGGGCTTTGATTCCAGTGCTAGGAAGGTCCCAGACAAAGCCTTTTTAAGAATTCAGTAAGCCGAACATCAGCCATGTATAGGTCAGGGCTTCTCAACCTGGGCGCTGTTGACAGTTGAGGCTGGATAATTCTCTGTGTGAGGCTGTCCTGTGCATCCTAGGATGGTTAGCCGCCTCTCTGATCTCCACCCACTAGCTGTCAGTAGCAGTGCCCCAGGGGTGACACCCCAAAATATCTCCAGACAGTGCCAGATGTCCCCTGGGGAGCAAAATCGTTTCTGGCTGAGAACCCTTCATGTAGGGGGAAGAGTTCTGGCTGTAGAGCTGAGAGAGTTGTAATTGCCGCACTTCTGCTTTGTGACCTAGTGGACCTCCTTGCCCCCTCTGGGCCTCATTTTTCCTCGTCTGTAGAATGAGATGTTGAAAGTGGTAGTGGTTTCGGAGGACATCAGTTTGAGAAGGAGCTGATTGAATAAACAGGTTTCTGAAAAACTAATCTTGGTTTGTAGGGCCTATGAAAAGCCACCACCCCTGCCATCCTTGTCTGGGGAGAGAGGACCCTCGGACCCTTATACTCTAAGGAAGGGACGTGCTCTTTGGCTGTGAACTGGGTGGTAGGTAGATAGAAGGGGGTTCTGTTTCTGCCCAACGTCAGTCTGTCCCTTCTCCCGGCACCTCATTTCCCTTCTGTGACCCAGGATTTCCAAGAGCACCTGTCCTTAAAAAGTCATAGCCTGTGTTTCATTTGTAGCACTGACCTTATGGGGAGACCCCCAAATTTCACGAGCTGCCTTTACAAGGGTAATGTGACTTTTACTGCCTGTTGAGGGGCCAGAAGAGATTTGCATAATGTTCCGAGGGGGATTAGGTGGCTGGGGGTTGCCATGGCAACCCCACAGGGCTGAATTGAGGATTTTTTCCTCCTGGAGTGAATTCACCAATGGAGTCTGGGAAGGTGGGGGAGGAGGGCAGGGGGTTATCTGAGGGAAGGGAGGGGATGGAGGGATGGGGGTTGAGGGCGCCTGGGATGAATGGGCAGTGCTGGGGGAAGGTCTAATCTGAAAAGGTTTTCCCTGTTCTATCTATACAAGCAAGCTCTTGGAGGGTCAACCCCTGGAGGGGGTGTGGGAGACAAGCAGAGTTTAATGTGTTTGGGTACCAAGAAATTAAAGTGAACAAATATTTAAAGATTATTGGATCTTGTTAACAGGAAGCCAGCCTGTGGATGGAAACTGAGAGGCTGAGAAATGAAAGCCTTAGAGTCTTAGAGCCAGGGAGGGACTTGGCTGTCATCCAGGAGTGGTGTCTACCTACCCCGGGGTCCTTGTTGGGTCGCCACAGAGACCTCCTGAGGATGGGGCACTCATTTGGGCATGACACCTAATGCACTTCTGAAAGCTCTGATCATTATACTGGACCCACATCTGCCTCCTTCATGCAACAGAAACTGAGGCCCAAGTGTGGGACAGAGCGGTGCCAGCTCTTCCTAGCATCCGTGATCTAGATGCTTCTGCTACCCCCCAACCCCTGCTTCCTCACTCGGTTTTACCACCACAGTTGCCTTACTCCCTGGGCTCTTGGAAGAAGATGCCCGAGATTTCTGGTAGGCAGAGAAAGGGAAGGCGGAATTCCTCTCAGAGAAGCCCCAGGGAGGGTCCTGTCCGTGCCCTGACACCCAGACTCCCTTTCCTTTCGTCTGTCCTAGCTGGGGAAGGGCAAGTGGGCTGTATCCTCTCTGACATCCTCACCCCTTGTGAAAGGCCCGGGAGCCAGTCGCAGAGTGTGTGCCGTAGGCCGCTGCAGCCAGGGCCGTGATCCCTCCCCATGAGACAGGATCCTCGGGTCATGCCGGGGCAAGACCTCTGCTCGTCCTAAGCCCTCCCAGCATAAAGAATTCAGCAGGCTTCCTCGGAAGGTGTAAATATTTAATGGCATTGTAGTTATATATAATTTGATCAATATGTCAGTGCTAAAAGGGCCTTTAAGGAGGCTCACCTATCACTAGGTGATCTCCCCGGCCCCTTCAGGAACCATGGGTCATTATCTCCATGAGCTGCTTCATGGGTCATTTATTTGCCCCCTTCATAAAGACACTGGTGCTGCTTCCCCCCCCCCCCGAGCCCAGGGCGGGGATAGAGTGGGGCCTGGGAACCCCATGCCTGCTTTTGCGGAGGGCTCACCCCTCTCTGTCCCTGGGTGTCCCTCCCACTGGCCATAAAATACCTACTTGCTTTATTGCAGTGCTTTCCGAGCTGAGCTCAGAGATACCTGGCAAGGAATGTCATCTTCTACGCGAGCCATTGAGGGCCTGTCAGTTTAGAATTGCCTA
This sequence comes from Phataginus tricuspis, assembly GCA_029783875.1. Lineage (NCBI taxonomy): Eukaryota > Metazoa > Chordata > Mammalia > Pholidota > Manidae > Phataginus > Phataginus tricuspis. The sequence continues at coordinate 6,642,032 of JAQQAC010011331.1, read as the reverse complement.
AAAAATAAAATGGGGTCGCTTATGCTAAAATTGCCTGGACACCTTGTTGCAGAATCTCCCAATATTTGATTACTGGGTGATTGTGCACCTGGCTTTCGGAGTGTCTTTCTGCACGCTGTCCACCCCCAACTTCTTTTGTTCCTCTTGATTTTAATTCACGATGAAGCAGACTCACTTTGAACATCCCAGGACTTGAATCAGACAACCAGGTAAAACCAGATTTAAATTCAAGAACCGCACAGCAGACCACGTCCCCACCCCACACACCATTTCTAGAGGTGCAGTGACCTGAGGCCCAGCCACCAGGATGAGCTTTCCAAAGGTCACATGACATGTCAGACAGAGCTGGGTTGAAAACCACCATTTCCATGTGGCTTCGGAGTATAAGTCATGTTTGAATTAGGCAGGTGTCTTTTCCTCATCTCGTTTTTCTCAACACGCATCCACAGACAGACCCTCAGACTTGCAGTCCCCTGCTCTTTCCAAGACACTGCCTGATGCCCTGCCTGTCCCAGAAAGGAGTGCAGCCTGGAGCCTAGTAGCAGCCCCTTCCTTGCCAGCTGTACAGACATGGAATTGCTGTACTTGCCACTAAACAAGACCTTGCTTGGCTGTCTTCAGTGCACAACCAGTCTTCCCTCATGAATCATAGAGCTTGGGGACAGCAGCTGCCTGACAGTTACAGATGGGACATCACTGCCCTTGGCTGCTGCTCTGGGACAGCTGTGTGGCAGTTCCCGATGGACACATTTGAATGGTTTCTGCTGTGAAGAGTGGTCCTTGGGACTGACTGCCGCCCAGACCCAGCCTAGCCCGCCACCCATCTCAGGGTGGCTTGCCTCTTCTCTGTAGCTCCTTTGTACTGAGCTCTCTGTCTCTCTGGAGGAAATGATGTACCACAGAGCAATTCAGGAATGTTTAACATTCTAAAGCTCTGAAATGATGGCTTTTTGGATCTTAAAAGTTATCCAAGCTTATCCCTGCATTTGCAGACAACAAAATTAAAACCCAGAGGAGGAAAGTGATTTGCCTAAAGCCACACAGCTAGATGGACGGAGATCTGGGAGGAGAAGCCAGGTCAGTTCTGCGTGGCTTTGGGTCATAACGTGCTCTTTAAAGTGGCAGGTTTCTCCTTTTCCTTGTGTTTATTTGGCTGACATTAAAATAAAGTATGCATCCTCAAAAGCTGACAGATACAGACGACTGGGCAGTTAAAACTAAATAGCGGAGAGAGTGTCTGGTGGAAGTGGCTGTGGACTGTCTTAAGCCCGTTAAGACACACCTGTGATAAGCCAGTTAAAAAAAAGGCCCAAGGCTGGCTGAGTGCTGGAGGCCAGGCGCAAGAGGTTGTGGAGTGAGCACCAACAGTGGAGATGGCTCGCTTAATTCAGTGTCCTGGGTCAAAGGCCCAAGAATGGTAAGCAGCCGCCCATGTGAAGTCTTGAGTGTTAGAGAAATATACTTTCAGAATGCTCAAGCACCCTCAGTTTACAGCAAGATGGTTAGAGGTCCTGCTTTAATGAGGAGACGATCATGCAAATGGGAGCTACTAGGGCGTATTGAGCAGATTGCTCCTTGGGAAATTACGCTCGCCCCCCACTATCTTGTTTTCTGTCATTTATTTGCCTAACAATCTCGACAGAGACTCAGGGCAGATGTTACTCCCAGCGCCCAGTTGGGAGCACAGATTCTGCATTTCGCAGGATCTCTGCGCGTGCCTCTCTGAGTTGCACCTCTGTCTGTGTCTAGTAGATTCGTTTTTCTGAGGAACAGCATTTTTGCACCAGCAAAGCTGCCCTCTTTGAGCCGCACTTGGAAAGAAACTTTCAAAGGCGGCCCCAGCTTCCCCAAACACCTTTTTCCAGAGGAAGCCGTCCTCCTGGCGTCCCCTGCTCACAGGTTCTGGCTCAAAGACCCTGGCTTGGGGGGGACCAAGGTGGAGGGCAGGATGCAGGTGGGCCTCAACAGCCACAGCAGTGTTATTGATAACAGAGTCCCAAGGTGCCAAAAGGAGTTTTCCAACGTATGATCTAGTTCCAATTTGTGATTTGTGACCTGTCCTGATTGCTGCAGTCACGTGTCTTGATTTTTTCCCCCTTTTCTTGGAACTAATGTTTAGAGCGTGTTTGAGTTGGAGCAGATGCTGTTTTAACAGCTGTTCTCATCGGAAATGCTGTCAATTATTAACCCTGATGGTAGTTTTTCTTTCAAAAAACACCTTTCTGAGCTCTCTCAAAATGTTGAAATTTGGCTTCTTGCTAGGAAGTAGTTTAGTGAAGTCGCATAAAGCATCAGTTTCCCCATTTGAAAAATGCAGACTTTGATATAATAAGTACCTTCCCTGTAGGGTTATTGTGAGCTCACACATGTGAAATGCTGGAGCAGCTGGGCTGCGGATGTTAGCCATTATTATTATTGTTGTTAAGAGTGTTCTGTCCCCCCAACTTTCTATTTCCAGGAGCTTCTCCCCCACAATTGCCACGCTCAAAAAAAATAAACATGCAAAAAACTGTTTAACAAGCAGTTTTCCTGTTGAGTCTTTGACTCACCAGTGTTCTGAGACTGTTCTCAGGATTGGGTGACCTATGTAGAGACAGATAAGTCTTAATCCATGCTCCCACCTTTTTTTTTTAAGACCAGGAGGGGAATAGCACAATTACAGCTGGGATGGATGGGATTTCTGTGCTCTTTCTACCCCTTACCCTTCAGAAAAACTCCTAGACCCAAGACAGGGAAGCCCTGGCTTATTATGCAAGCTCTCGAACTGTAAAACTAACCCTGCTCCTCTTCCCGCCCCCAACCCTGTACACCCCTGTTTGGCGGTGTGCCCAAGTCCCTCCTGCACTGACCAGTGAGTTTGGGCCCCCAGAGAGCCTGAATGTCCATACCCCAGGCCTCTGGAACGTTCCGTATCTGTGTGGCATTGTGATAGTCCTTGGCTGATGTTTGTGGTGTTGGGGGTGGGAACCGCTCTCATTGGTGTGGAAGGGTGAGACAGAGAGGGAACTTGCTCTGAGCCACCCACAGGGTTTCCAAACAGCCCATCCGTGGTCCCATGGTGGCCTGGATGCCACGCCTCGAACTGGGCACTGCCACATGAAATCCCAGCAGGTATGGATGCTGGGCTCCAGGCCAGGCCTTGAGGAAGATCACACCTGTGGGAAGCCTGTGGCTTCATGTTTGCTTAAAGGACATGGGGAGAGGGAAGGTCAGCCACTATGCATTTTGTTTCCCTTGAACTACCAAGACCCTGCCACTTGACCTATTTGCTAGAGGAAGTAGGCGACAGCTGGGAACCCACTTGATAACCACCCACCCCAGAGTTTCTGAGAGCTGTTGTTGCTGAGTAGGCCAGAGTGACTGGGAAGGTTCCGAGCCTGCCCCTGCCGCCTGCCTTCCTGGCTGTGGGGAAGGAGGAGCAGCCAGAGACCCCGAGAAGGCTTGGGATTGCTCTGGCTTGATCGCACTGCCTCGCCCTGTGAAGGGCTTGGCCGCTGCCCGCCCTGCCTCACCGCCGTATGTCAAGCAGCACACCACCGCCCTTCCCACCGAGGCTGCGCACACCGGGGCAGGCCCGGATCCGTGGCCGCGGGCATGGCGCAGTCTGAAGTCTTGAGAAATAAATACAGGGAGGCCAGCGAGATTCTTTTGGCTAAGTTTTTATTCAGCACCTACTATGTGCCAGCCTCTGCTGTGCTGGTCATTTGAGGTGAAAGGCCTTGGACCCAATGAGCGTCCTAAGCCGGCTGGTTTATTTAGTTTATTTCTGTTTGTTTTTTGTTTTGAACATACCTTCCTTCCTCTTCTGACTTGACACATAAATGTGGCAGTTAAGAGACCAGGTTGCTGTGTGCAGGTTCGGATGAGATGGAAGATCAGCTCATTTTTCCTAGAACTCCTGCCATGTACAGCCCTGACTCTTTTATTTCATTCCCTTTCCACTTAGCAATGGATTTAGGGGAGGAGAAAATGAACAGAAATGAGAAAGGACCCTGTTTTAGAGCAGTACTCTTCCCACTTACCTAGATTAATAATTTATACAATAATTACTTAGTAATCTTCCCAGGTTCCTTATATATGAATGATGGGCATCTAGTGGGTGAAGGCCAGGGATGCTGCTAAATATAGCACAGTGCACAGAACAGCCGCACACAGCAGTGGCTGGCCCCAAATGCCAGCAGCACCGAGAGTGAGAAACCCTGACGTCCAGTGCCGTTGCTGGAGTGCACTTCACCTGTGCAGGTGTGGCCTCAGTCCCGTGGATCTCTGCCAGGGGTCATACTCCCCCCACCCCTAGAAGTTTGGAAGTGGGAACCATGGTGAACACTCAGTTGGTCTGAGGTACAAGGGACAGTCCTTCACAACAAAGAATTTTTCCTGCCCAGATGCCCACAGTGGGAGACCTTGTCCCTGTCCCTGAGGATCCTGCAGGTTCAGGAGAGAGTAGTGGCCCCTGGCTCCCACCCAGGGGGCCCCAGGGTAGTGGACAGGCCGTCTGGGTTGGAGCCTGCCAATTGGCGGGCATCCCAGGACCTTGGGCCTTTGCTCATAGGGCTGCAAAGGCCTGCAAAGCCCCTCAGGTTCCTAGTCAATGGCCTGTCTCTTCACAAACCAGAGGCTGCCTCAGCAATGGCTGGGGGCTGGGGGCTGGAGGGAGGAGGGGTGGCTAGTCCCAGGAATTCTCCCAAGGTCTAGGGTCTGTTTGTAAGCCTGCAGACAGCATTGTTTTTATTTTAAGTGCACAAGGATTTCTCATCCAGAATCATTTGACACGCAGATGGATCACAGATTTTTAAAGACTGTTGTCATGGTTTTGTCTCTGAAAGATTGCTATGTGCTGATGAGAGCTTTGAAGCCAGCTCCGGGACCTTCCGTCCTGGCGGCCTCAGGATTCAAAATGAGATAAGAAAAGCAATTCTGAGACATGTCTATCAGTGGTTCTAGGCCTTCCTGTCTGGACTCAGTTAACCATTTAGAACCTATCTTTTTTTTTTTTTTAACCACTATTGATCTGAGCTCTGGGGTTCACCTAGGATATGAGTGACACAAACAGTTGATGTTTTTCTAAATGTACTCTTTTCTGGAGCATTGTTGGGTGGGGCAGAGAACTGACCTGCCTTTCTATGATCAACTTACATGAAGGGTTAGGGAATCCAATCAGTTACCCCGTGAGCAGCTTCTTAGAGAAGGCAGTGTTCACCCTGGCAGAGGAAGCCTCCGTGGTAGGATTTCAGGCTCAGCAGCACGGATTGGGGCTAGTGGGAGAGAGGCTTTCTAAGCCATATTCCACATGTGAGGCTCGCCCCAAGGAACCCTTTGGCACATGTGGCCCCGGGGACTTCCCGTCACCTGATTTGTCAGAATCTGTCTTGCTGTTGCGTTGGGCATCACTGGACAGAGCAGTTCCTGCCCCCCATGCCGTGTTTGCCCTTGCGATGGGCCTTACGGGGGCTCGCGTGTGGCGTGGGGTTGGGTGGTTCTTCCATTTGCTCTGTTTTCATGTGGGGCTTCTATCCAGAGGAGGCAAACCATATTCTGAACCAAGTTCATCTCTGATAGGAAACTGGCGCCCCCCGAGACGTAGGCAGCCTGGGTGCAGGAGTTGGAAGCTGTTTCTTCAAGCTGTGGGTTTAGGAAGGGCTTCGGGCAGGAGGCTGATGGAGGACGGGAAAGATGGAGCCCGTCGCGAGGGTCTGGGGCTTAGGGGGAGTTTGCACCGCCACTTGTCTGATATTTTGGCGACGTGATTTGCTTCACGCAGTCTCTCTTCCTTTGCAGACAGAGATTGCGAAGAGACTGAACACCATCTTAGCGCAGATCATGCCTTTCCTGTCGCAGGAGGTAAGACCTTCTTGTACTGCGTTCTCCTGTTCTCTGCAGAGCAGCTCAGCCTCTGGCCAGGCCTCAGTGGGACCCAGCCCCTGTTGGTTCATACTGACTGAACTGACATCCCCGGGATTACAGAACCTGCACCAGCAGAGGGACCATGTCTCCCATTCTTCTGAAGAACTGGTTCTGTGCCTGAGACCAGAGAGGAGGGCCCAGGCCTGTGTCGGGGCTGCAGGGGGGGCAGTGGTGTCTCTGTGCCTCCCATACCCTGCCCTAACCAGCACTCTGCTTCTGCCTCCGTGCCCCAGTACCCATGCCTGAAAGTGTCTGGGAGCAAGGAAGCCTGGCCAGGCAGTGCCGGGGGCCAGATCCTGTGAGGGGAACCAATACCCAGAGGGGGACCCCAGGACCATGTCCTTGCCAGAGGCATGGCGGTGGGTCATGTTACCTTCTAAGCATACTTTCCAACAGGGGCTTAGCTGGTGGGTGCTGTGAGGACAGCATCTCCAAGGAGGCTCCTTGGTTCAGAGAAGACAGGTGGCCTGTCTCTTCTCCTGGAGTCCTGGGTGTCTGAGTCAGAGTAGTGAGCACTGAGTGAGTGAATCCACAATAAAAACAGGATTCAGTGATGTCCAAGGAGCTTACAGCCCAGGAGGGGAGACGGCCGCACACCAAGCAGGTGCTACCTTCAGGCAGAATAGAATGAGTGCATCAGCAGATCTTTTTTTTTTTAATAGACTTTAGTTTTTAGAGTAGTTTTAGGTTGATAACAAAACTGAGTGGAAAGTACAGAGATTTCCCATATCCCCTCACTGTCAACATCCCAAGTGGTGTGTTTGGTCTAATCGATGAACCTGTATCAACACATAGTCCCCCAGAGCCCACAGTTCAGGACTTATTACACCACTGTTGTCTTTCTCTTTCTCTCCACTTGGTCACATGCTCATTTGTTGTCTGTTTAGATAGATATAAATTGAATATATATAGATACACATACTTTTCTCCTGAGCTCTGAACATAAACTGCAGACATCCTGACAACTCAGCATTCATTATTTTAGCTGCATCTGCTGAGAGGGGGGGCCACCCTCCTACGTGACTACAATACATTTACCGTGTTTAGAAAAGTAATAATCATCCGGTAATCTAATAACCAGCTCATACTGGAATTCGTGGAAGGAAGTTTTTATATGTGTGGTAGAGGGAGGTGGTTAACTAATAGCCATCTTTTGGCTCATTTCTATTTGAACTTGAAACAATTTATAGGAAGTTTTGATTACAAAAGTAATACATGCTCATTGCAAAGGGTTTAAAGAAGAAAGTCTAAATGCTCTGTCCCTGGCCTGCCTGGGTCCCGTGTCGGGTCAGTGGACCTTCTGTCCCACGGGGCCCACCCTGTGCCCCTTTGTCGGGGAGGCGGCCCCGTCTAACCCGCGCCCTGTTCCCTCCAGCACCAGCAGCAGGTGGCGCAGGCCGTGGAACGTGCCAAGCAGGTCACCATGACGGAGCTAAACGCCATCATCGGGGTACGTGGACTCCCCAGTCTGCCTCTCACCGTGTGTATAGCCCTTTTATTCCTCTCATTTACCATAATCAGAGAGCGACCCTGACCTTAGCTGGCCTCAAAGAATGGCGGCGCCAGGGCTCCAGCTTCCCCGGGCATCTTACAGGTTTGGACCCATTCAGGGCTCTCTCTCCATCGGCTCCCACATTGCCTCCCAGCCCCCAGATTAGAGCACTGTCCAACGTGCCTCAAGTCCACCTCTAAGCTCATCAGCCGTGTCCTCTCCCGGCTCTTGGTAACCCCACCATTGAAGGCAGTGGGCTCTCAAGTCACCTTCAAGTCCAGGCTGGCTGACAGGGGTGCCCAGCCTCCCCTTCCACTTGCCCCAGGGGCCTGCCCGCCCTGTGTCCCCTCTCTGGCAAAGGCCTGCCCTTCTTTGGCCACCTGGGATCAGAACCGTCTCTGCTGCACTGTTCGTGTGAAACGTGCCGTGCCGTGGAATTTGGGGTTGGGCTTGCTACACCATGCCGAGCGGCCATCAGGTACCGCTGTGAATTGCAGCCCCAGATACCTAGATGGGTCTTTCCTAATGTTCTAGAAGTCCTATCTCACTTGAAAAGAGGAAAATACTGGAGTGTTTGTGAGGCCCACCTCTGGTCTGACCCCCTCAGTGAAAGGAAGAAGCCAGATCCTCCCCCCTTTTGTGCCCCTACCTGGGTTGCATCTTTAGGGTATAGTGTCTTTCTCTGGCTTGCTGCTTTTGTGCAAGGCTAAGGCTATTTTGGATAATATCTGAGCAAAATCATTTTTTTCATGCAACCAGGGGCAAGGTTCTTAGCCTCCAGGTGTACCTGTCTACCCTTCATCCCTAAAGGGGGCGGGTGAGGTCACTGCTTCCCACCCACAGACAGCTGGGTCAGGGTCTCTCCAAGGGCACTCCTGAACAATATGGATTCCAGGGCACTTGCCCCAGAGTTCTTCCCCGTAGATCTGGGGAAAGGACTGGGAATCTGTGCTTCTGAAGTTTCCCAATTTTCCAGATCATTCTGAAGGGTAGTGACACTTGGGAGGCAGTGGCCTGTTTGGCTGAGGTCCCTTCGGTCCTAACGTGCTGAGACCCTGGTTGGTCTTCATTTTTTTTGTTCTTATGTGAGGTCATTATTTCAGAGTAGAACTGAAGGCCTTAGAAGGTTCTGCTTGGTGGGATAAATGATGGCTCTTGGCTTTTCAATCTGGGGCAGAAACCTGAAGACCTGTCTTCTGGCTGTGGTTCTTCTCGGTGTCACCTTGAGCAGGTCCCCTCTTTTTCTTGGGCCTCAGTTTCTGCATCTGTTGAAGGAAGGGGGTGGGTGGACCGGCTCATCGCTCTGGGCCAGGATGCTGGGAGGCCAGGCCTTCAGTGGAAGAGTGATGCTGGTGGATCCTAACCGCCCATCACGCCACTGGGGCCCCTGATGGTTACGTAGTTCTGTCCCTGTTTGAGCCCTGGCAGCCGCTGACTGCTGCTGGGGGGCAGCGTGGATGCATTAGCCTGGTCGGAGTCCTAGCGGCACTGGGGGAGGAGCAGAAAGGAGTCTGGGATGGGGAACACGAGTTGGTAAGCGGTCAGTGTTTTTAGCTATTGAGCTGGGAGGCGGTAGCCTCAAGGGAGAAATCAGAATATCGGGAAGTTTGTTGTCTGAGATCATCTAGCCCAGGGTTCTTCAGCCCAGGCACCTAGTGACCTTTGGGGTCAGATACTTTGGTGTGGGGCCTGTCCTGTGCCATGTAGGGTGCTGAGCGGCAGCCCTGGCCTCTACCCACAGCCCCACACAATTGTGACACCCAGAAACGTCTGTAGACATTGCCAGATGTCCCAGGGGATTGGGGGGATGGCCCTTAGTGTAGAACCACCAATCTAGCCAGTGTCCTTGTTTTACAGACAGGAGAAGTGATTCACGGTCAGGAACCAGGCCAGGCCAGAGGCCCAGGGGCTGACTCCCAGCCCAGGGCTCTTCCCTGTCTCACCTCGCCCCCTGGTCTAGCCCTAGCCTGGGGCCCGTGTCCTCCCTCTCAGTGACCAGTCGGTGGCTTGGTGGCTCCGGTGACAGCGGTAGAAGAGGGGGGCGGGGGTGGGAGGTGCACTGAGTCCTACCTTCTGAAATTTCTCCCTTCCAGCTCCTCATCTCCATTCTCTTTCTGGGCAGCTCTTGGAAGCTTCCAGACCAAGCCCTCCCATTCTTGCAGTGACCACCCTGGGTTCCCCTCTCCTGCTCTGCCTCCGTCTTTGGAATTAAAATCCTTTTATGAAAATAATTTTTTTTTTTAAATTCTAAGAAAAGAGTGAAATGGGGGAAGAAGCGTGGCTTGGATTAGCTCCACTTCCTTTAAGTAGTATTTAGGAAGCTAGAAGTTAGGTCACGGCAGCTCGAGGCAGATATTGGAATTCAATTAAAGCGGACGAGTGGGGCCTGTGACCCCCATTTTCGAGGTAATTGCTTCTCCAGCTCTGAGTGAATGCAGCCGTTGGCCTGTCATTAAGCAGGCAGCCGTCTAATCGGCGTGCCTGACAGAGCCTCACAAGGCAGGAATTAGGGACAGCTGAGGCATGCTCACACTGGGGGAGCCAGGCTTGACTGCACTCCCACGAAGGAGCCTCGTCTCATCAGGGAGGAGAGGGGAGAGCAGGCTTCCAGCTGAGCTGACTCAGGAAAGTGAGGGGGAGAGGGTGGCAGGGAGCCGGGAAGGCCACGGGCTGTGGCAGGAGGGCAGGCGCTGTGGCTCCAGCAGGAATGAGCAGGGACGGGAAGGCCTCAGCGGCTCTGCGGAGCAGCTGGTAGCTTCCACTGTCACGCTGCTGGGCTTGCCTCTCTGGAGGGAGAGGTAGTTTGGCCCCTGGTTTGGGAGTCGCAGGGCTTTAGGTAAGTCGCTTCGGTCCTCCAGGCCTCAGTTCCCCAATTTGTGAAGGGGTGGAGGAGGGCTACGGGAGTTTCCTGTGATGTACCCCTTTGGTCAGTTGTTCGCGGCTCTCTTGGGCACAGAGTGGAAGGCTTCTGGGGTGGCATCTTGGCTCAGTTCAGAGATGAGAGATCAGTTGGATGTATCTGGCCTGGGTGTGCCTGTAGCTTGTGGCGTATTTATTGCATGGATTGGAGTATTTCTCTCCCACTGAGAAAGACCAGGATCCAGTGCCAGGTTGGTACGAGGGGAGAGGCGACCAAGGGGCAGATGGAAGGGACCCAGACTTGCTGGCCCAGCGCACCCACTCCGCTTTGGGGCCACAGGGACTGGAATGTCCATGTAGGGCAGATGGGCCCAAAGCCGTCTCTCTGCTAGTGGGGCCTGGCAGGAGCTAGGTACTGTGCACCCATTACTGTTACAAGCCCCTTTTCTTGGATGCAGATTATTGGGGAATACTTTGAGGGTCAAGATTCCTGAACCCAAGGGGGAAATTTTATCCCTTGGCAGCACCGTTGCAGACAGCACCCCCAGTCAGACCAGAGACCCTGCAAGTTGTCGAATCAGCCATTTCCAGAACCCTTTTTTCACCTCGCTCTGCTCCGACCCAAGATGACTGAACCTGGTGGGTAGAGGAGGGCTGTCTCCTCACTTGCCCGCTGACAGATTTGATCTGTAGTCCCTTGGGAATTATAGCGAAAGGGATGTTAAGAAGTGTTGTTTTTGTTTTTTAAGCTGGGGATAAAGAAGAGGAAGAGGGAGGTTGTAGCTTGTGACGAACTAAACGGTATTTTGAAGCCATGCCTAAGGTTCTGGCATCCACTCCAGGGTACACCGATGAGCTGGGCTTGCTGGTCGGCCGTCGCAGGAGGAGAAGGACGGTGAGGGCGTGCCTCAGGGTGCCTCTGTTCCTCTCAGCCGGGCGGCTGTGGTGGAGAGAAGTGACGCTGGGTTTGAGGCCAGGCTCTGGCTGCTCGGCCTCAGTAGCGCCCCTTAACCTCCCTGAGCGCATCCTCATCTCTGACATGGGGTGGACAAGGGTCGCTGTGAGCAGGAAAAGCTATTGAAGAACACGGGAGCAAGATTCAGCGGGGAGCTCGAGGCCGGCCCACCAGCCACGTGCAGTAGGAGGAACAGCGGCGGGCAGGCAGTGTTCCTTTAATGCTGTTAGGTCTCCGTGCTTCCTCTGGCGAGAGTCCTTGGTGGGTCTTGGGTCTGGAAATGCTTAGAAAACTTCACTGAGTTTAACCCAGATCATGAAGCTGAGAAGTGAAGCATTAAATCAGCTAGCAAAGGCATAAAGTGTGATGTGGATAATCCACAGACTGTAAGCAAGCCCTTCCCCGTCAGCCTCTCCTGCAAGTGGCCGTACCTCTGAGCCCAGGGCAAGGGGCACTTGGTGCGCGGGTGGAGGACAGGGACCTACTTAAGACCCATGGGACACGTTCTTTGACATGCTTGTGGTTCTGGCATGAAATGTAAAAGGGGGAGATGCGAGCACTCATGAGTGGGTTGGTTCCACACACCTGGCCCCTCTTTGGGGGCTGGAGGTGGGGTATCGTTGACTCCCTTTCCCATCATGGATGGAGAGGTCTCGGTATTAGAAGGAATAGTAGAAATGGCAGAGCCAGCTGTTGGAAGGCAGTGAGCTTGGGGCCCTCTCGGACCGTGGACTTGGTTCTGTTCTCCCCAGTTGGAAATAACGTCACCCCGCCACTCAGATGTCACTGCATTTCAGCACTTCAGCCCCAGAAGTCGGGGATGTGTCCCAGGATAGAAAGGCGACCTGAGGTTGGCCATGCTCAGCCCTGCCCATCTGTGGGCAGAAGGACGAGGGCCACGGCGTGCAATCAGCAAGACCCGTAGACTGGTGGACCCCGCCCCGCTGAGGAGAACACTGTTTCATTCTCTGTTGCCAGCAAGGCTTGTCAGACCCTCCACCCAGCAAGCCCTAGCTCCTACCCTCGCCCCCAGAGACGCCGTAGAGGTCAGCTTTCGACTCCATGCTCCTGACTGTGCCTTCAAACCACCCAAAGGAGATCTTGGGGGATTTCTGGCTGTGGAAGGGGGCTCTTCTTCTTGAAGATAAGAAGTACGTGGATATTTCCTCTCTGTTGCAAGGAAGATGCTCCTATATAAAGTGTCGCAGCAGAAAACCCCCCTCTCAACAGCTCAACAGCTTTGAAAGCCTCTGTTTTCCAAAAAGCCAACTGCAGCCTTTGTCCCACGTTTCTCGTGCTGGCTCACTTGTTCGTGTTTCAGAGAAGCACACCGCCCCACTGTAGCTCCTTGTCCCCACTATCTGTTCTTGCTACATCTAATTGGGCCTGAGAGAGTAAGCATGGATCCGGGAGGTGATGGTCACTTTGGGGGAGAGCCACTCTGCCAACTCTCTTCCTAGCCTTTCCGTGTATATCTCTTCTAACATTGTCACTTATTTACCCAGCAAATGTGCACTGAGCAAACATGCCAGGCACTATTTGAGGTACTGGGGTGGCTAAAATAAGGTTCCTGTCTTTCTGTAACTCACAAGTTGCCAAGCATCATAAAGATGAAAAACTTGCAGTCTAGTCATAGCCTTTGCTGATGTTAGTTGAGCACCTACTTTGCCTTTACGTGTAGTAATGGTGTCCTTATACTGTCCGAAGAGATGAGCTGCATTCGGATCCCCATTTTGCAGATGAGGAAACTGAGGCCCAGAGAGGTCCACGGACTCATCTAAGGTTTCCTAGCTGATAAAATATAGAGGTGGACACCCACCTTGTCTGGCTCCAGAGTTGTTAGAACTCTTAGAAAGGAGAAACCTGTTCTGACCAGGATGATGGGGAGAGCTTCCCGAGGAGCTGGCATTTGAAGTGGGCAAGGTTGAGCCTGGAAGGTTGGGTAAGAGGGCAGACCTTACCCGGTCAGGGAAGAATCAGGGTGCTCAGAGTTACTCAGCTACATCTTTCCATGGGTACAAATCTTCAGTAAGCTCCAAAGAGAAGCAGATCTCGAAGTAAAAGCATTCATGGGAGGAGTTAGCCTTGTACCCAGGCAGCAGAGCCACTTCTTTGAAGCTATCCTCTCCCTCTTTCTCTTCTCTTCCTCCAGTGATCCACTGTCAAAAGTAGATTAAACACTTCAGTGTTTGCTTTCTGGGATTTTACTTTTTAGCATGGGCAGAATTAAAGGGCCTACCAGCAATTGGTCTAAAAACCAGAGGGCCCTGGGCAGAGACTCATTTTAACACCAGGAGTCTAGATAACACTGGGTGGGTCTGGCTATACCAGGGAATACTATGTAACCATTAAAAAGAACTTCTTGATTTGTACAGAGCACTCTGAAATAAAAATCCAATTGTGGAGCAGTAAGATTAACAAAAAAACCCATGTGTAGAGAAATACACTTAAAACTTGTAGATTCTGTAAAGGAGAATCTAAACAGGTTAACAGAATCTTTCTGTGGGGGTAGGATTGAAAAACTTTTTTAATCTATACTTTTAATATTTTCTAACAGTGAGCATGTATTATTTTTGTAATAAGACATTTTCTTTAAGCAAAAGGTGGGGGAGCTCAGGTGTAAAGTCCTGTGCTGAAAGAGCCGGAGTCCCCTGCCTGGAGCCCTGGGGTCCCGTGCAGCCAGCTCCAGGAGCCCCTCGGCTTTGTTTCTGCTCTGGCATCTCAGGGCAGATTGGGGTCAGCCCACAGTGGGAGCACCAGCAACATACATGAACTGCCTAACAACAGATGTCCCGGATCGTGACCGATGGCCACAGGTCCCAGCTTAGCACCCAGAGCTGAGAAACAAGCCCCCTGGGGCCAGGGGTGCTGTGGGGGCTGTGGTTGCTATTAACTTTAGGGTGGTCAGGTTGGCAGTTTGTGGTTCAATTGGGGGAGACTGGGGCCCTTAAATCCTGGCCTCAAACACTTAACTGCGTCTTGGCCTCACTGTGTTCTGTTGTTGGTCAGTGGCCTGAAAGCCAGTTCACTTAATAGGCGAGCTTGTCAGATTTTTGTTCTTTGTCGCTCTCCCCTCTCTGCCCCCCAACTCCTCTGGCTTTGGGGGTCTCCTTAGAAACATTCTTTGAATGAAGTTGGTGTTTGACAGACCTGAGTCCAGACCCCACTCACCAGTGGTGGGACTTGGCTAATTATTAGCCACCCATCGCAGCTGTCAAGTGTCAGTGTGCCATCTGTAAAATGGGCACAACCCCTCCTTTGCCCAGGTGGTTGGAGAGTCATAGATAATATTTGGAAAGTACCCAGGCATTCACTCAGCCATTCAGAAGATGTAGGTTCCCTACTCTCGGGAAGTTAAGAGAAAGATGTGTGCATAGGTGGCTATCTGCACACCCCAGACCCAGCCACTCCTGAGAAATATTTCAATCCCTAGAAAACATTTGGCTGTGGGATAGCCTAACCCTGTGGTTCCTGGCACAGTCTTAGGAATGATAAGATAAAAGGCGTTTTATGAGGACGAAGGCTGCTCCCACCAGTCCCTTGGGTGTGAGAAGAGGACAGGGAAGAGAAGATCCTGAAGCTATAGGGCTGAGTAAGGCTCTCCAGGCCTCCAGAGCCAGGACGGAAATCCTTGCTGGGGGCTTGTCACCCGTGCTTTTCATGATAATGCTGAGTTGATGCCTGTCGAGATTTTGGTTCAGTGGGGGGCCCGTTGGACGCCTCCGGTAAATGTTAGCTATTGCTATGAGGTAACCTGCGAGGTCCAACAGCCAGTAAGTGCCAGAGCGGATTTGAATCCTGGTCTGTCTGGTTCCAAAGCCTAGACGCCTCTTGTTACCCTCTCCTCCGCTCTGATGATCTGTGACATTAGCATTTATTCCCCTGGTCCCAAGCGCCTCTCCATCTCCGACTTTTCTGCTGTGGCCTGTCGCAGCTCTGTAAGGCAGGCATGGGGGTCCTCAGAAGTAGGCAGTCTTCCCCAGGATGCGGGTCTGGGTGGGAGAGGCCGGCGGCTGGTGTCTAAGGCATATGAGCGCGAGCCAACGCGTGACCTCTAGGAGCTTAAGAACAGATCCCCCGAGGCTGAGGCAGCCCTGACGGCTCTGTGGTTTATAAGTGCGCGCTTCATGTGTCTCAGACACTGAGAAACTGTCCTGAAGTTGCGGCGGGGGAGGAGCGGAGTGTCGGAAGCATAAATCCTGTGTCTGCGTTGCGGCCCCTTAGCAGCCTCCCTCCAGCCATGCCGCATGCATGCCGGGCCGCCGGGCGGGGTCTGCGGGGTCCGCGGGGTCTCGGCGCCCGCCCGCCGCTCACGCGCCCGCCCCTCTCGCAGCAGCAGCAGCTGCAGGCGCAGCACCTGTCGCACGCCGCGCACGGCCCCCCCGTGCAGCTGCCGCCCCACCCGTCGGGCCTGCAGCCTCCGGGCGTCCCCCCCGTGACCGGGAGCAGCTCAGGGCTGCTGGCGCTGGGCGCGCTGGGCGGTCAGGCCCACCTGGCGGTGAAGGATGAGAAGAACCACCACGAGCTGGACCACAGAGGTGCGCCCGGGCGGGTGGAGGCGGGGGTCGGGGTGGGGGAGGCTCCTGTGGCCCCACCGCAGGCGCTGCCGCCGGGACCGGAGCTAGCTTACGGCTTGGAGTCATCTGCTGAGCTGCTGGTGCAAGGAGACCAGAGCCTCACTCCCCAGTCTCTGGTGCCCTGGCAGACATTGTGGTTGCCTGTCCGCAGCGCCCTCCCCATTCCATTCCTGAGTGTGCCGGCCCCAGCACACTCCTCCCAGCCTTCCCAGCCCCGCTGAGGGCCTTTTTCAATCCTCGAGAGCTGAGAGTTGGGGTCCCAAGGCCAAGCATTCTGCTGCCTGTTCTCATGTATCCTGCCCCTGGAAGATGTTTGTCCTCACCAAGATCATCAGTCCTCTGAGGACAAGGGCCAAATTCCTGAGAGTTTAACGTAGCATGTATGTCTCACCAACGCAGGTGCCTTAGAAAAGGTACACAGTTGGCACATAAATAAAGACTTGTTTGTTAACTGGCTTTAGGTGGAGGTAGCTATCGCTGCACTGCAGGGAGATGATTGCAAAGACTTGGAAAGAGAACTTCCCCCGACCCTTCACAGGGCCCTGGCTGGGTGTACCCAGAAGCTGTAGCAAATAGGGCCTGAGGGGGCTTGGTTGGTGAGGGCTCCCTGGCAGACCCTCTACTAAAACTGCTACCTGATGTAGTCTCCCCTTAGAGTTTGTTTTTTGTTTTTGTGTTTTTTGAGATGTAATTGAAATACAACATGGTGTAAGTTTAAGGTATACAACGTGATGATGTGATGGGCCCTTAGCTGTTTACCGGGGCAAGTGGCCAGCCCCATCCGAGCTCCCCTGGGCACCACACTTTTGGGCACCAGGGGCCTGGAGCATCACCATCCTACCCTGGCCACAGGTTGGTGACAGATCGTGGGAACCTGTCCTTGCAGCGGGATGGTCCCCTTGGCGGAGGAAGAGGGCCTCCCCACAGCAGTGAGGAGAGTCAGGGAGCTAGTGCGTGGCTGGGCGAACAATCAGAGACTTCAGCTTCCTGGGGCTTCTTGGCAAAGAAACAGAGAATGGTGTTAATGAAAAAACATACAAAAATCACACTCCCACATTCCTTTTAGTTTTTAATAATGTTCTCAACTCCCAGATCCTACAGATATTTTACATAGTGTGATCCTTCCCGAGCGTGCAGCTTTCACAACCGCTACCAGCCTTGGTGTGCTTCTTCGCACGTCGGGGAGTGAGGCCACGGGCCCACCCCACCCCCAACCCCACCCGGGCCTGGGGGGCCTGGGGGAGCATTGGAATTGGGTGGTTAGTGGCCAAGATGAGAAACCTCACCTAATGGCCCTGCCTTGGCTGACCCACAGTGACTCAGAATCAGGCCTGCTGCCCACTTTAAAACCCTTGAACTAGCAAAGCATAAAAGCCAGCTGGATGAGACTGACCTTTTTCCTTTCTTTTTTGTCTTTTTGTTTTGGGGGGGGACTGACTCTCCTCCTGTCCTGGCCTTTCATCCCCAAAGAGAGAGAATCCAACGTGGTAAGTGTCCTCAGCACTCTGGAACCTGTGGGGCGTGTCTGGTGCTGGGAGGAGAAGGGGACCACATGGGCTCCTGGGGCGCCGGGGCCGTGGGGGGGCGGCGGGGAGGGGGAAGGAGGAGGGTGTCATGAAATAGGAGTTGTTGGCGTGAGTTGGAAGTGACCTTCAGATGGGGAAGCCCTCATTTCCATCCAGGCTTTAGGTCCCTCATTCGTCAAGTGCAGTGCTTAGGCTAAACGACTCTTAACTCCCTTCCATAGGAAAGGTGATTGACTGGAGAGATTGGCTGGCCATCCCTGGGTCCTCCACCGGGGCTTGTGGAGTCCTTGGGTGGAATCCAGGGCTTAGGACCTGGGTGTACATGCTGGGCTTCCCCACCCCCAGGTTTGCTGTTCCCTGTACAATGCTGTAGCACCCTCATTTCTTCTGAACACTTGAGCCTTTTCCCTGTCTTGGCTTTAACTTGGTTTAAGAAAGTGCTAGCACGTGAGCATTAAGGCTAGGCTGCCTGCATGTCTGCCAGCTCTGAGATTTGTTGTAAATCTTCCCGATCACACTGAGGCTCAGAGGTTCTGTTTCAAGTGAATAAGCCTTCTGAATAAGCGCAGTGGAGTCTGGATAAAAAAAAAATCCCCTAGTGATTAGCAAAGCTGTTTTATTCCTCATGGCTGTCCTTGTATCTGGGGCTGTCTAATCTGTTAGGATGGTTTTGGCTATTACTTCCTGTTAAGGAGGACTTGGAAGGTCAGGCAGTTAACTAACCATCTAGACGGTGGCTTCCTCTATCAGCTCATCCCTTCCGACCCCTGTCCCCTCCCAGCCCTCCAACCAGGCTCACTTTTTAAATCTCCCATTAGCAGCAATTTTCTCATTCCCTCTTGGCTTGCCTACAGATGTGCAGATCCCAGGAATACCTAGATATATAAGAAAGGAACAACAACCTAAAATCCACTTTGTTTGCTTTAATATTGATCCTCAAAAGGTGGCACTTTGGGAGAGGTGGTTTGCCTAAATAGGACGAGGGCCAGACTGGACGCCTCAAGACTTAGGTCTGCTCCCGGCTTCATGGGGCACTGGGGAGCTCTCTTGGCCTCTATAGGCCTCAATTTCTTTATACGTAACATGGGTATATTCCTTCCTGGCCAGTCTCTCAGCTTACTTAGGAAGACCCCTCAGAACAGGACCCAGGATCCAGGAGATTACCCGGAGATAACCTGCTTTACTGCTGCAGAGCAAAATGGGGGCTGGAGGCCCACCTCCTTTCCTGTTTTCATGTCGTCCTTATCGCTGCCATCGCTCTTTGCTTTTGGCTTTGTGCCCCAGACCGTGAAAGCTTTCTGCTAAAAGAAACTCACGGGGAACCCCCAAGAGCCGAGCTCTTCACAACGCTCTCCAACATCCATGCACGGCAGACTCCGAGAGCAGGGGGGGGCACCCTTGGGCTGCGGCAGAGTCCCATGGGAATGAGTCACGACACCGTGCTGGGGCCAGGCGGACAGCTCAGGGGAGAGGCCAGAGGGCCGTGAGCACGTGGTGACGGTGTCACAGGCAGCCTAGACTGAAGTCATCGGCCCTTTGGAAAACCAGGCTGTGAACAGATGAGGCCCCCAGCAGGAAGGACAGGGCCATGGCGGAGGGGGAGGGGGCGGTGGACAGGCTGGAAGCTGTCCCAGGGGGGTCAGTCTGGAGTCCAATTAGAGGTAGCTTCATTCAGATTTCCTTGCCTAGCCGAAGCAATAAAAAATACTTAGTTTTTGGCCGCCTGCCAGCCAGAGGCGGGCTGGATCGATGCCGCTAAATGCCTGACATGACTCTCTCCACTAGCAGTGAGGGTTTTCGGCCTGAGTGCATGAGAAGAAAGAGCCCGCTGTTCTCCCGCGCCCGTACTGGGTCGTGAGGAGAAACACGAGCAGCAGCGCGCCCCCTTTCCCCGCCCGCCTGCCTCAGAGGAGCGGGGCTGGAAGCATTTCTGCTTCGCAGGGGGTGGCCACGGTCGGAGGAAATGAAATGAAAGGACGGTGATTTCAGCCTGCGCTTGCAGCAGCTCACTGAATTGCGGCTGTGCGTGTCACGCCGCCCTTCCATG
>JAQQAC010011331.1:6550716-6615807 GCA_029783875.1 Phataginus tricuspis | reverse complement strand
TATCCAACCTCCTTGTGTGTAAAGGGGTGCCAGCCTCAGAACGTGCCACCTTGTATTTATTTTCCCTCTGTATTGGTTTCCGAGGACAGTTATAACTCTGTACCACAAATGGAGTGGCTTAAAACACCAGAAATGAATTCTCTCACAGCTCTGGAGGCCGGAAGTCTGAAAAGGTGTTGGCAGGGGCCATGCCCCCTCTGAAGGGCCCAGAGAATTTTCTTTGTCTCTTCTAGCTTCTGATACTTGCTGGCAATCCCAGACATTCCTTGGCTTGCAGACGCATCACTGCAGGGCCCGCCCCCCTCTTCGCAGCCACCCTCCCAGGATTTGTCTGCTGGTCTATTCTCTCCTCTCTTAAAGACACCAGTCATCGGATTTAGGGCCCACCCTAATCCAGTATGACCTCATCTTCACTAAGTACGTCTGTAAACATCTTATTTCCAAATCCTGTCACACTCTGAGGTTCTGGACGGACATGGGTTTGGGAACACTAGTCACCCTCCTGCAGCTTCCTTCCCTGTCTTCTTTTCTCTCACTTGTGCTGCCCTGTGACTGTACCTGTCCCCATAAAGTACCAGGGTACAAGCTCAGGCTTTTCTTTCTAGGGAAACTGGGGTAAGAAAGCATCCACATTCTAGAAGAGCATGATAACATAGATTTGATTTCCAATAGGGCATTGGACAAATTCATTCCTAGTGTGTTTCTTCCACAAACATTTATTACACCTTGATTTTATTGTAAGTTCTGTGTAATCAGGAGATAACCTGTGAGAGATACTTGGGCTACATCAAGTTCTCAAACACGCTGCGGGCCTCTAAACTATGGACACTTACAGAAACTGCAGGTATGAGCAAAGGGAGGAAGTAGGGAGGCCGAGAGAGGAACTAAGATATAAAGGAAACTGGGTATAGAAAATGGCAAAAGGTCATATAATCTTACCTTTCCAGTCACTGGACCAAGGTTTGGAAAAAAGTTTAGAACCAGCTGATGGTATAGTTAGATGTACTTGTAACTGGTGAAGGACAGCCCTCAATAAATGTCAATTAAAAAGACTCTGTTGACTCGATGCGTCTCTAGAGCTACGCCACAGAACTCTGTCTTAAATGCTGACCAGTTTACATTGCAACCAATTAAGCTGATGAAGACAGAACAACAGCTTGCCAAATTTTCAGATGACCTGAATTTGGGAAGGACAGTGAATGCCCTAGAGAAAAGGTAGCATGCATACACACCTTGACAGTCTAGATGGAAGGGGCAAATCTAGTAAGATAAAAGGTAATAAAGATAGCTATCAAGACCTGTATCTGGGGCCCCAAAGCTAACTACACAAATCCCAGGTGCATGTTCAGAACAGGTGGCAGGGGTGTGGAGGGGAGAGTTAGTCGTTAGCTCAGCATGCAGCGTGGCTAAGAACAGAGAGGTGTGATATGGAAGCATTAAGAGAAGCACAGCATTCCAACAGGGGAGCGGGGGAGCCCCTGGGCTATGTGCTGTTCAGCCGGCACGTGGAGAAGCCCAGCCCAGAGTGCGCCCCATGGGAAGCAGAACGGAAGGGCAGGCCTGCTTCTGCAGTGGGGGCTGCCTTGAAGAGAGATGGTTTCCTCAGGTTTGAGGTCGGGACTCTGAACACCTTTCCACCTGGTGAGCTAGTTCTGCAGAGTAGAACTAATTAACTAATTAATTATTTCAACAGATACTAATTGAACTGCACTCTGGGTCATTTGTGTGGAAGTGTTGGGGCAATGCAGTGAATAAGACAGGCAAGTCCGAGTCCCTGTGGGTGGTGGTCTAGTGTGGATGGCAGTTCTGCAGAGTGCCATGACTTCCGTGCATGTACAGGGTGCTCTGGGCCGTACAAAAGGGACTTAGGCTCGGACTCAGGGAAGGCTTCCCTGAGGTCATAATGATTGAATCACCTCCATCCTTCCTAGTTGGCTAGAGGGTTACATGTAACCACCTTAAGCCCATTATTTTTCCAGGAAAATTATCCTAAATTCCAGTGTACATTCACACCCACCTGTCATGCAGCCATCTGAGGCTGAAAGTGGTGAGGCCCTTGGTGGTCAGAATAGATGGTGCTCGAAGCAATAATCAAGGGCTTAGGCTGGACCCAAGTCTGCTGCAAACTTCCTATATGACCTCAGGCAAGTCCCATCTCTCTGGGCCTGTTTCCTCATCTGTAAAATGAGGGTCCTCAGACCCAATGATTCTATGGACTTCAGTTGTATGATTTTGGGATCCCATGTTGAGCAGCACACTCCCATGTGTGTGCTCATACACCCACGTCTGAATCTATCCCTGGCCCCTGGCCTGTGGCCTCACCATGCTCCTTGTTTTATTGACCTGATCAAGCTCTTACAGAGGCTGACGCTCAAAAGGCAGAACTCCACTGGGGACCCTTTGGGCGTTTGCCCAATGCTTTTGAAGCCACAGGGAGATGGGACCCAGAAAAGAGAAGTTCCCACATACTCAGGTCTGTGTGTGAAATGAACCAAACTGCCAAATTCATGGGGTCTGGAATGAAAGGGCTCTGCAAATTCCACTCCTTCAGAAGGGCTCACCTGGGTGGGTGAGATGCGTGTTGCAGAGCCACCCAGCATGGGGAAGGGCTGCCTGGGTCCCCAGCCAACTTATTTCTAAGGTGTGGGTGCCCTTTGGAATCAGCCGTAACAGATACTTAATGGATCCAACTGCTGGAAACTTCTCCAAAACTACTTTGAGGGAAGTCTGCTGGCTCCAGATATCTCAGCAGAATGAGGGACAGCAGGGGCTGCCTGTCTATTCTCTTCACAACAGACATTGGAGAAGACCTGGGACCCTCTGAAAGGAAGGATAGTGGGAAACTGACAGACTTCGTCTTCTTCCCATCTCTGGTGGGGAAATCTGATCCTCAGATTTCTTCCAAACTAAAAAACAATACAAAACAAAACCCAATTCTCCAGCTCCATGTCTCTTTCTAGCTACCACCCTACTTCTGTCCTTCATAGCCAAACTTCTGCAGAGCTGTGCGCACTGAAGTTCTCCATTTCCATACCACCACCCCATCCTTGAGCCACCACCACTTGACATCCATCCCATTCACTGAAACTGCACCATTAAGGTCACCAACAACTTCATGTGGGCCTATCCACAGGAAGCTTTTCCATTCTCCTTCTCAGATGGCATGTTCCCTGTTCTAAAACCTTCTTCTCTTGATTTGAATGACGCCATTCTCGACTGGTTCTCCTTCCACCTTTCAGCTCACACTTCAGTCCTCTCTGCAGGATCCATTTCCACAGACCAGTGCTTTCAACTCTGATTTACATTATATCATATTGTCATGTGCACTGGATTTGCCTCTGCCAGTGGACTGCATTCATGCCAGCCTCCCGCAGGGATTCAGAATGTCTTGTTTATCGAGAGATTGGGCAGGTAGGTGAATGAACACGTGAGCGGATACACTTAGTACTGCTCATGAAGCTTTGCCCAATGGAAGAGGGGGAATTCAAGACCAGTATTGAAAGTGAGAGGTCATGCACATGTGAAGTACTCAGGTACCTTCTTGACTAGTGTGAAAACACTTCCAAGAGGAGGTGATGGAACCTTGGAGCCAGAAAGATGTAACCCCAGTAGAACCAGGCTAGCACCAGGGCTCAGAACTGCTAGACTCCTAGTTCCTTCCAGAATCTGAGTCTTCTGTCATGTCCAGTTAACTACAGTTAAGAAAGGAAGGGGAAATACGGGCACCCAGAGGATCATTAGAGAAAAGGGACCCTAAGGTGAAGAGTGGAGGGAAAATTAGAGAAAGGGATGCTGACGAGGAGAGACTAAAGGAGGGAGAAAGGGATAGGAGGTGTGGATTAGGGAGAGGAGTCAGACTCTGTATGCACTGAAGTGTGTTCACAAATTGTAATTGTGATAACTAACCTGGTTAGGGGCAAATGAGGATTCCAGATGTTACTGTCATTTGACAGTTGGGCCACTCTTACTGTTGTTCTCTTTCTAATCCTTATAGCAACAGAAGCTGTCCTCTGAGTGGGTCGGTTTTAGCCTCTTGCTGGGCAGAGTTGTCTGCTCTCGCCTCTGGGCTCTCGGCCGCACCACGTGTCCCTCATTAGCCCCTTGCCCATCTGTCTCCAAAGAATGTAAGACCCTCTTTACCACTACCTCTGACCACTAACTCATGTCTGGCACTAAGAAGTACTCAATATAATGTTTATTTTTTCTTTCATAAGTGAAAGGAAATTCGTAGACTCCACCCTCAAGGGCGTTACAGTTTCCCTGGTGCTATGAAACTATGAGATCAATTAGATTGATTGCTGACTCGGATATCCTCAACCTTGATGACGGACACTAGCAATGCTTAGCTTTCCTGATTTACTTCCTACCAGTTCCTCTATCACAGAAGCCTGGTCCCAGCATGAAAGAAACCAAGAACTCAGAGAGAGGCAGCTCTATGCTCAGTAACCTTTGTTATTACATTTGTCATCTACAATAAATTTAAGTCATGAAAAACGAAAATCAGTATTTTATAAAACTACAGCTTTTAAATGTCTGGTGCCTACTGTTCTCTTAGCACCTAACACTAGAATTTAAATGACCTGTTTATGGGTCTTCTGTTATTGGACAATAAGCTTTCCACAGCACTCTTATTTTATTTTTCTAGTAGTGATTATGAGTATGCATCCCAGAACCAGATTTCTGAGGTTCAAACCCTGGCTCAACCACTTAATAGCTGTGTGACCTCAGTTTCTCCAATGGTAAATTGGTAAAAATTGGGATCAAACGGTTGCAATCTCTATGGCTATTAGAAGAATTAAATGAGTAAACTCTCAGCATGAGAGTATTCTTTCATCATCATTTTTGTGCTCCTGGTATCCAGCATCATGCCTTTCACCCAGTAGATCTTCGATAAATGTTTGCTGAGTTGGAAACATAAGTAAAAGTATCCCTTGGAGTTGAAAATTATAACAGTGCTGTTAAACATAGATTTTGTAAATTCAACAATAGAACACAAAGACAATAAAAATAAAGTGAGTTGTCAAGGAATTGGGAATTGCACATAATTGCTCTGACGACAACACAAACAAACAAGACTAATCATTCTAGGATTTGAAACGTATCCCAAGAACGGTTAGGCTGCAGATGGCTGACCGGGGAATTCTGAGCAAGGTGCATAATTGCAATGCTATTGCCTCCACTTGGATGGCTGCTGTTCCCGCTGCTCCAGTGCGTACTGCTGGTTGTCACTGCGAGGATCTGCAAGGACTAGAGTCCCTGGGGGGGGGCCGCCCCATATGGAGTGACAATAAGCAGTGAGGGCTTGGAGCTTCAGGGGCAAGGAACAGCTCCTGTTTTGAAGCTGACCTTGCAGAGACCGTGTGTATCATGGTAGTGAGGGAGATGAGGGCCCCTCAGCTCCCAGAAACAACCATCTCCAGCCACCCACTCGTCCCTAGGGACCAACTAATTTTATCTCCTCCTGCCAAAGCCAAGTGGTAAATTTGCACTCCAACCACCAACCATTAATGTGACTGCTCCTGTCTCGGGGTCTTCATGACCTTGTCTGGCCTCGGCTGACAGACTGCCCGTTGTCCTCCCATTCAAATTCCAGAGGGGAAAGTCTGATGACCTCCCCAATCTTGATTTCACCCCTGCTCTGTGCTTTGGCTGCTCCAAGGTCAGGAGTCCTCCAGGCCTCTTCCTCTGGCCCCCACCAAGGGTCAGTCAGCGACAGGCCCTCGCTCAAGCCACAGCCTGGTCTCTGCTGCCCTCGGGAGGGGGCGGGCACAGGCCCCTAAAGAGGGTGATGCGCAGGGCAGTCTGGGGTTGACATGTCTGGGCTAATGAGCGTTGTCTGATTTCTGGGACCCTAGAGGAGAATGGATGGAGGTGGGGAGGGCCCTGAGAGGCGGAGGGAGGTTCTGGCGTGAGCATGCTGTCGATGTCTCTGGTGGCTGGTGTCTAGTGCTGCCCCGAGGAAAACACTTGCTACTGTTCTCAGTGTCACTCGGAGAAGAGGCTGCTGCACGCCTCTGCCATGCCTCTGCTTCTGGCCACCTCTGTCTATCTCCCTCTGGGATTTTGGCTGCTGTTACAGTGGTGGGGTTGGAGGGCAGGCAACCGCCTGAGGATTCGTGGGGCCTCAGGTCTCTCCAGTGACACGGCGCTTGGGTGCGGCGCTCCTGCCTGCCTGCAGGTGGG
The DNA here is from genome assembly GCA_029783875.1 of Phataginus tricuspis. Lineage (NCBI taxonomy): Eukaryota > Metazoa > Chordata > Mammalia > Pholidota > Manidae > Phataginus > Phataginus tricuspis. The sequence goes on along the minus strand of JAQQAC010011331.1, from coordinate 6,609,624 downwards.
GAGGCCTAAGTGTGCCCTCTGCAGCCCCCTGGGGCGGGAGGAGGTCATACCGTCCTTGAGAGGTTCCAGGAAGTATCTGCCGATGGCTTAGGCCATTTCTTCGCTCCCTCCCTCTCCACAAAACACAGGCACATTGTATAATCATACCTTCTCTCTCGCCTTAAAAAAATAAAACAAATCAGGAAATATTTCTACTTTGTCACAAGAGAGCATGGGCTGCTAGTTTTCCTGCTTGCCTGATAATTAGTCTCCAGTCTTCTCCCAGCTCCTCCCCGGAGTGCTGCGGTGTGGGGTTAGATTGTGGGGGACTCAATGGCAGGGATACCGCCTCACCTGCACAGTAAAAGGGGCGTGTGAGCACCTACACCCCAGTTTGGAGTGGGGGCTGTAGGCCGAAGTACACCTTTGTCACATCTGTTTCCTGGGCAGGTTCTATTCCTTTGAGCTCAGAGTCCTCAGGTGGGGGAGACTCTGGGTGACACAGCAGATCTGGGCCCCTGGGGGCTATCACACCACTATGAGTGAGGCCATTGGCTGAGAAGCAGCCAGGGAAGCAGCTGGAGGGGGAGGAGGAAGTCCCCTCTTTGGCACCCAGAACAAAAGATGTGCGGCTGGAGTCACCCCCTGCTAGGCAAGAAGGGTTGGCCCTGTCTGCCTCCATTAACACTTTCAGGCTGCTATTCTGGCTTAACTTCCCTTCCAAGGTCATTGTTCCTGTTCTTTGAAACATGAAGTCCAAGGTTCATTTGTTTCTGAAACATGAAGTAGATGTGGGGGGCTGGTGATAAACGGGGCACCATGGTGCCCTTCTAAGCTCACTGTCTAGTAGGAGGGGGTCATGCCAACTAGTAATCGCCACATGGGTGGACATGGGGGTGCCCTAGAGGCACTGGGGAGCAGCATCCCCTCAGCCTCAGGTGGTGGGGGTCACGGAAGGCCCCCAGATGAGGTTCTACAGGCTGAATCTTAAAGAACTGGTAAAGACTAATGTGTGGACTAGGGCCTTTGAAGCCACCTGGCACTAGAGTCCCAACGCCAGGTTTACCTGCTTCTCAGGAGCTTGCAGAGGCACCTGAGGCCCAGGGAACCAATTGCATCAGCTCCAGAGGAAAAGAAAACTGCAAAATAAAAATGAGTAAATGGTCCATTAAACGCCTACAAAACGTGCTATTATGTCACCCAGTCAACTGCATCTCCACTAAACTCTTCCACGCTTACATATAAAATACACTGAGTTGAATGTGGCATGTGGGTAAATTGAATGGGCTTGACACCATTACGGGTGATATTATGGGTGAGGCCTCAACGGGAGTACCCCAGGCCTAGGGAAATCCTGAATCCGCCCTGATGTGGGTAGCGCAGAGGAAGGAAAGAACTGCAGGTAAAGGTGCAGAGCCAGTCGAGTAAGCCGCCGCCTTGGCAGCTTCAGCAGGGCCTTGGGGAAAGATGTACGTGCACCTAGGTGAGCGGGGGGCGTGGACAGGGGCCCAAGAGGCAGGAGGGGCAGCCGGGGAACTCACAACAAGGTACAGGTCGCCCAGCCTGCAGCTTCCTGGGGCACCAGCGTTTCCTGCCGCCCTGGACCCGAGTATCCACGGCATTCCGGCGCCTCCTGCGTGCCCCTCCGCAGCCACAGCCGGCGCCACTCAAGATAAACACGCATCCCACAATTCACCGTGGTTTGTTTTCCGCTCCAAGTCCAGATGGCCTATCTGGGGACGGCCGAGGCCCCTGGGTGCGGGCCGTTGCTGTTTTTGATGAGCTGTGCACATATGGATACCCAAACATCTGGAGCGGCCATGTGCTGCTCGGGGCAGGCCAGCCCAGCGAGCCAATCAGGGGCCCCGGGGCGCCAGGAGGTGCGCAGCCCAGCCTGTGAGCACGGATAAATTATTCATGACCGAGTTATTTGTGGTGCAAGGGGTCCATCAGCTACTTTGATTAAAAATCCAATGAGTAATGAATATGCAAACGCCAGTGACTGCTCCTAGCAACAGATTTGTCAAATTGTCTATACTTCGCTGAGATAAAGGAAAATCTCCTGGGGTCCCGAAATTGAAAAACCGCACCGTCAAATCACAGCATTATCTTAATTATCAAATCTCCTTGGCCGTGCAAATACCCCGCGTGAAGCTGAGCAGGGCGACAGAAAAAATCGAGAGAGAGAGATATATTTGTCTCTGAAACCGGGGGGCCTGGCTTGTGAGAAACAGTCTGGTGGAGAAGCAATTTTAATTCACATGGTGACTCCACAGCCATTTAATTATTTTAATTAGGCTTAATTAGTGGTAAATTTACAATGATATGCTTGATACCTGGCATTAAATCTTTCATGCATAAATGTTTTGTTAAAATGAGAAAAAGGCAAGTGGCATTTCGCCAGCAATTACTGCTGAATGTTCTAATGAAGGGTTAGGCTCTGCGGTGATTCATGAAGACAGGCGGGCACAAACTTGTTTGCGAGGCACCCGGGCTCACCATAACTCACACGGTCCCACCAGCTTCATCCTGTCCTGGTTGCTTCAGGGAACACTTGGCTTTGGACGAAGGCCAGGGCGGTAGGGGCAGGGGGATTCTGGGGGTGCCAGCTCAGAGCCCCAAGGCCCTCTGCATGTAGGAGGCGCTCCAGTGCACCCCCAGAGAGCCTTCATCTGTGGTGTGTCAAAAGCAACAGCGATGGGGGGGTCAAGTGTCACTACTGGGCAGGGTGGTCGTTCTGCGGCCCTGACTATCACGTGAGCACCTGGAATTGCTCTGCACGCAATCTGCCTGGCTGGGGTCTGGTGCAGACTGGGCATGTGGGCCATGCTGGCTGGACTAGATAAGACCCTTCATAAGTCTCAGCTGTTGGGCTGTGGCCCTGCCTAGGATAACTACTTGTGGTAACTACTACCTGTTTGCCAAAGAGGCAAATGTGTGCCTTGTTCTGAGCCGCAGCAGGTTGCAGTTTGTGCGGAGAGAGTTTGGAGATCCTGACAAGATGTCCCCCACCCTTATCCTGTCCAGAGCTCAGCGTCTGCTCTGCTCTTCTCTATCCAAGAGTCCTTTACCAGGGCATGAAGACTTGGCCCCCACACTCCTCAGAGACCAGCTCCAGCTGCCCCCTCCTCTCAAAGAGGAAACACAGCACCTCACGCCTGGACCAAGGTGGAGGCGCCAGAGAGAGCCGGCGGACAGAGGAGAGGGAACAAGGACAGGAAGGGAGAAGGTGAAGCCGACTCTACCAGGCCTGCCACATACCTTCTGACCCCCTAACATCTGGCTGCCCTGTCCCTGACCACATTGCCAGTTCAGCCCTTGCAGAAGTCAGGAGTCCAGACTATGACCCTGGGGGGCCATGGGCAGGTCCCTGCCTCACTTCGGGACCCCTGGCTCCTGGGTAGCCGCTGCCGCACCCCCAGCTGGAGGAGGCCATGCTTAGCATGTTAATGATGCTGTCTCTCAGGCAGTTCCTGATCGTTAGTGACCTTCCCTCCTGGGTTCCCCCACACTCTGCTCCCTTTTCATTAGCTCAAGTTCCTCTTAATTCAGTGCTAATGCCTTTGGCTCTGACTTAACCATTTCCGTGGAGAGTCCTGATGTTATGTTTCTTAAGCTCATTTTGAATCTCTAGTCTACAGGGTTATGTTTCTTGGTTTCAGCCTCTTAGGGGGCTTTCAGAATTTTCTACTTCAGCTTTTTGTTCCCTTCACAAGAGAAGATGTGATGATTAATAAGGAGACCTTCCCTTTTTTAGTTTTTCATTGTACTCATTCAAGGGTTTAGGCAGCTAGGAGGCTGTTTCTCTGTTCAAAGCAGTCACTTCTTACCTCCACTAGAATGGAAGTTCCATGAGGGCAGAGACCTCACTAGTCTGGTTTCCTGTTTATTTCCAGCCTACTGGTGGCTGGGCACACACAGGGCATGCAGTGAATCTCCGTTGAATCAACAAATGATTAGATCTTGCCTGGCATGTGTAATCACTTCTCTATGGGAAAAGGTATTCAGAGTTTCAGCTTCAAATGTGAGAATCTATCAGCCAATGCTGGGACTCAGTACTTACTTGTTGGGTAGAAAAAACTTACATACACACATAATTCTATTTAGGGCAGACATTGATACCCCGAGATAACACCCTTATTTATTCCATGGCTTTATTTCCCCTCTGAAACAAAGGCACACGCTCCAAGAGGAACTGAACAATGATTGATTTGGGGGCAGACCACGCTGGATCACAGTTGGGATTGGAATGTGGGAGCCCCAGGCCAAAGCCAAAAGGCAAGGAGGGAGAAGAGCTTTGAGATGGCAGTCAGACGGCATCAGACCTCTCCAGGGGAGGAGAGGACTTTGAGCAGTCATTTCCGTAGAACATAGAGTAGTTTCTTCCATTCACTTCACTCCTCTTACTTGGTTGGATAATGTGGAGCTGAGAAAAACTTCCTCTTCTCCAGGTGGTGGTGACAGGCAAAGTCTAACTGCAGGACAACATATGCCATAGATGAGCAAGGGTCGAGATGCACAGACTACAGGATGGAAGCTACTGGAAGTCCAATGAGGAAGGATGCTGGGACGAAGGTAGGATTCAGACCATTTGCTGTTGTATGAAACTGCAATGATTGGGCACCCAGTAAATGTAGCACAGTGAACATATGCTTACTATCACCCTCTCCCCAAACCATGCTAAAATAGCAATAAAGGAATAAAAATAGAGGCATGCATCCACATTGGGTAAGAGCGAGAGGAGATGTCATCAGACCAGAGATTCCAATAAAAATTTTGAAGCTAGGAAGTCACGGAACTAGCGGTAAATAACTCATCAGATGGGAGACACCCAGGGCCTCTCCAAAGGCAAAGGAGTGGGGTGGACTGGGGAGATGAAATGAGGCAGACTGTTTCCCGCTCTAGAATCCCAGAAAGCCCTAGGAGCTAGAAGCACCAAGTTCCTCTGGAGGCTAAGGTGGGGGGTGGTGCTGAACACAGCTGAACTGGGCAGGAGGAGCTGGGGCGTATCACCCAGCTCCCCTGCTCAGAACCCACGTCCGCAGCTCCTGCGAAGGTGGTTGGCTGACAGCTCTCAGTGAAGCTCTTCACCGGGAGTTACCCTCAACCAAAGAGCGCCCCTAGCCCAAGGTCATGTCCTGTCCCTTGGGCAGGCCTACATCCACTGACTGCTCAGTGCAGGGCTCAAAAGGCCCTACTCTCATGCTGAAGATGGGGAGACGAGGAAGGGCCATCCCAGTTGCAGCGCCTGTCGGATCTGCTGAGGCGTTTGTTGCAGTGCTATCACAGTTCACCTCCTCCCCACCAATGTCAGTCATTTTCTTTGCTCTTCCCAGGTATTGATCTGAAGTGCATTCCCAAATAAGCCTCCTGAGTACAAGTCTTAGTTTCAGAGTCCTCCTGCCCAGAGAATCCAGCCTAAGAAGGGTGGTTCGAGGAAGGAGACTCTAAACTAGGACTGTGGAGCTGGGTTCTGGCACCACCCTGGCAGTGAGGACTCCATCACTGGTGGTGGTGGACTGTGGATACAGTGGTGGAGCTTAGGCAACGCCTGACTTGCTGTCTTGGTGCAATTGTTAAAACTAATGGTGCCCTGGAATGGGATACCAAGGAAAGTACCCCAGCGGGGGCAATATTCAAGACATTTGAGAAGTCTGGGGCAAGTGGTTGTTATCAAGACTATCGAGCTAAATGGCTATTGCTAGGGGCAATCCACGCAAGGAAGACAGAAAATAAAAGGCTGAGGGTGATTAATCACCAATTAAAGGCTAAGTCTGAAAGCCAGTAAGTGCAATTGGCAGCCTACAAAAGGACTTCTACTCTTAACACCTGGAGGGCAGGAAAAGCTGAGGATCAGATTCACAACTTAATTATAGGGGTAGCAGAACTCTAGAGGAGATTGAATTCTCAGCCTCAGAAAGTCTGTCACTCTAAGGTCAAGGCCATAATTGGGAAAGAGAGAGACCCTGAGAACTGGAAGGGGCCCTCTGGGTTGATGCACTTAAAGTCTTGCATCTCCTCTCGATCTCTTTTTGAACTCTGTGGGTCCACAGGAATAGTACTCTTCTTTCTTTCGTTTTTTTTTTTTACAGTCACATGCACAACTTTATGAACGTGCTTAATGCCACTGAATTGTACATTTTTATTTATTTATTTATTTATTTTTGAAAGCAGGGTTTATTTATTTATTTACAATTTATTTTGGTATCATTAACCTACAATTACATGTGCAAAAAACCCCTTTATCAGGTCCCCCCCACCAACCCCATTACAGTCACTGTCCATCAGCGTAGTGAGATGCTATAGAGTCACTACTTGTCTTCTCTGAGTTGTACAGCCCTCCCCGTGCCCCCGCTACCTTACGTCTGCTAATCGTAATACCCCTTTTACCCTCTTATCCCTCCCTTCCCACCCATCCTCCCAGTCCCTTTCCCTTTGGTAACTATTAGTCCGTTCTTGGGTTCTGTGAGTCTGCTGCTGTTTTGTTCCTTCAGTTTTTTTCTTTGTTCTTATACTCCACATACGCGTGAAATCATTTGATACTTGTCTTTTTCGGCTTGGCTTATTTCACTGAGCATAATACCCTCTAGCTCCATCCATGTTGTTGCACATGGTAGGATTTGTTTTCTTCTTATGGCTGAACAATATTCCATTGTGTATATGTACCACATCTTCTTTATCCATTCATCTACTGATGGACACTTAGGTTGCTTCCATTTCTTGGCTATTGTAAATATGCTGTGATAAGCATAGGGGTGCATGTGTCTTTTTCAAATGGGCTGCTGTATTCTTAGGGTAAATTCCCAGGAGTGGAATTCCTGGGTCAACTGGTATTTCTATTTTGAGTTTTTTGAGGAACCTCCATACTGCTTTCCACAATGGTTGAACTAATTTGCATTCCCACCAGCAGTGTAGGAGGGTTCCCCTCTCTCCACATCCTCGCCAACATTTGTTGCTGTTTGTGTTTTGGATGTTGGCCATCCTCACTGGTGTGAGGTGATATCTCATTGTGGTTTTAATCTGCATTTCTCTGATGACCAGCGATGTGGAGCATCTTTTCATGTGCCTGTTGGCCATCTGAATTTCTTCTTTAGAGAAGTGTCTATTCATGTCCTCTGCCCATTTCTTAATTGGATTATTTGCTTTTTGTTTGTTAAGGTGCGTGAGTTCTTTATATATTTTGGATGTCAACCCTTTATCAGATGCATCATTTATGAATATATTTTCCCATACTGTAGGATGTCTTTTTGCTCTACTGATGGTGTCCTTTGCTGTACAGAAGCTTTTCAGCTTGAGATAGTCCCACTTGTTCATTTTTGCTTTTGTTTCCCTTGCCCGGGGGGATGTGTTCATGAAAAAGTCGCTCATGTTTATGTCCAAGAGATTTTTGCCTATGTTTTTTTCTAAGAGTTTTATGGCTTCATGACTTAATAGTACTCTTCTTTCTGTTAAAAGACAGCAATTCTCTCTTGCTTGAAGATGGTGCAAAGGCCTCTCTCCCACAGGGCAGTGCCGTGAGCCCAAGGCAATCCTGAGATCCTCTCTCAAGATCTACTCCCACTTCTCCTTCTGACCACCAGACCAATAGTGACACATCTGTTGGAGTGAGGGCATGTAGGGGGACAGGTAATAAATGGAGTCCTGACCCAGTGAACTCACGGTGGGTCAACTAGGGCCACAGATCCACCCATTGTTCATTTCGTAGACTTCAAATGTGTAATTGTAATGGGCATACTCAGTGGTTGGCAGAACTATTCCTTGACATGTAGGGTGGGAGTTATTGTAGAGGAGAAGGCCAAGTGGAAGCCCCTGAAACTGTCTCCCCACCCAGAGTCAAGGCCATAAACAAGAAAACAGTATCACATCCCAGGGAAAATGGGAGAGATTCATCTGGATTTTTAGACTTCGAGGATGTGGGGGTGGGGAAGGTGGGGAGTCTGCATCATTTCCCCTTCTAATTCAATAGGCTGACCCCCTCCTAAACCAGATAGGAGGATGACATTGAACTCCATGCACATTCAATAGGTAGTAACCCTACTTGCAGCTGCTGTAACAGATGTGATTTTTGTTAGAGCAGATTAACATAGCCTCAGGTACGTAATATATGGTCCGTGATTTGGTGGATGCCTTCTTTTCCTCAGGAATGAGGACCAGAGATATTTTACATTTGCTTGGGATAGATAACCGTATACATTTATAGTTTTGCTCCACAGCTAAGGTAAGTTCCCACCCTCTGTCACAGTTGAGTCTGAAGGGACATGGGCCATCTGGACAGTCCCCAGAACACCTTATCCTATTGATGACATGACGCTAATGATACTGGGCGAGCAAGAATTTTGGAGGCTTTGGTAATATACGTGCTTCAGAGGTTGGGCAAAAAAGCTTACAGAGCTTCAGGGCTTGGCCACAGCAGTATTTTGAGATTCAGAGGTTTGGGACATTCTGGGACATCTTCTCCAAAGTAAAGGACTAGTTAGTTATCTTGCATCTCTCATTACTAAGAAAGAAGCACAACGCTTTTCTCTTCGTTGGGTTCTGGCATCAGCATATTATACCTTTGGGAGCACTGCTCAAATTTATCTGTCATGTAATGTGGAAGGCTTGTGTCCTTAAGTGGGGTCCAGAGTAGAAAAGGGTTCTGAAGAAGGTCCAGGCTGTGGTGCAAGTGGTCCTGCAGTTTGGACCATATCACCTGGCAGATCCTGTGACATGAGAGGTGTCAAAGACAGGACAAGATGCCATGTGGAATTTTTGGACAATACCAATAGGAGAATCACCAAGTAGGTACACAGAGTTCCAGAGTGAAGACTTCCCATCTGCAGTGCAGGAAGACACATCTTCTGAAACCCAGTTCCTGGTGCGCTTCCGGCTGGGCCCTGGTGGAGACAGAGTACCCAACCGTAGAATATCCAGCGGCCATGTGATCAGAACTGTCCACTGAAGGCTGAGTTTGGTCAGGCCCATGCAGCCATAATATCCAGTGGGCCCAGCAGCAATCTATCCAAAGAGGGAAGTGGAACTTCTGGGACTGGGTACGGGCAGGAGGCTGCCTAAGCAGGTGGTTCCAGTCCCATGTCTTACCTCACTGTTGCACCGTGACTAGCTGGTAGAGAAGAAAGCCTCAGTGCGGCTCACAGATGGATTGGGGCGGGGGTGTGGATGCAAGCTGAAAGGGGACTGCCGTTGAACTGCAGCCCCCTACAACTTAGCTGTGGGTGTCAGTCCTCCCATGCGCAGGGCATCAGGCTGTGCATCTGCCATCTGTTGTGTATGGGATGGGAAGTGACAGGAGGCAAAAATAGAACAGGACTCATTCATGGGCAATGGCCAGATCCCCGTAGGGGGAATCAGTGGTTCTGAGAACCCAGGAGTGGAGGGGCCCTGCCTCCCCTCACTCCTGGGGACCCACTGCAGAGTGTGTGTTTCTTTCCCCTGCAACTTTAGGCTTAGTGGGGTGAAGGCCCTGGCTTCCAGGGGAGAGGGCTTCTCTTGGAGACATAATGAGAATTCCATTCACCTTTAATCTATGACTGCTGTCCGATCATTTGGGGCTTCTTGTGCCAAGAGACCAAGTAGGCAAAGAAAAGAGCTCTCGTCCCGTGGGGAGGAGCTGACTCTGGTCATTAGGAGAGGACGAGGCTCTGCTTATCAGCAGGCAGGGAGGGCATAGCCGGCACTAAGGTGACACTGACTCCATTGCTGACCCCCACGGATGATGGACAAGTGCAGCACCCCAGCTTGCGAAGGGTGTGGCGACGAGGGCTCAGGCCCCTCTGGGTCTGGTCACTTCCTCCAGTTGCCTCTCTGGTCCAGCATAAACACTCAGGTAAGATAAATCCAGAATGGGGAGTAGACTAAAAAAGATAAGGGGTGTCATTACGGCATGAAGACCAGCCTCAGAAGTGCTGGGTGTGGATGTGCGGGTCATGCTTTCCTCCTCTGTGTGTCCCCAAGGAAAAGGACCAACTCAACCCCGGAGTGTCCTGCGAGGGCAGGTCACTGGAGCAGTGTGGGTGCACAGAGGGGCTCGCAGTGTGACGTGTGCCCAGGTGCCCGTCAGACCCCAGGCGCTCATTTGCCTGGCTTGCTGGCAGTATTGGTGACTCTCAACTGACGTCCCTCTCCAGGAATTGCTCTTAGTTAGAGGGACTCCTCCTGCCTAAGCTTATCACCCCTCTCTGGGGGGACCCCACTTGTAACTGACTTGTCAGTGAGGAGCCCAAAGGCCAAGCCCCTTGCCTGGGCATGGCAGCTGGGCAGGGTCTCTCAGCGCCTGGGCTCCCTGGGATTGGCTGAGTCCCTCCCTGGGGCTACAGCACCTCTCCTCCCTCTGCCTACTCCCGCCTCTGTCACTCAGGGCACAGCCATATCCTACAGGCCAAACCCAGAGTCTGTTTCCCAAAAACTTGCCTAATACGGTTTGCAACAGAACAAGTTTGACAATGGATTTCCTCCCCTCTCAGTGCCACCAAGCCACTGTTTCTCCCCCAGCCAGCAGATCAGAGCTTTACTCTCAGAGAGGCAAAATAGGAGAGGCCCTGCCTGGGGGGGGGGGCATGGGCTCCCCCGAAGCTGAGATGGAGTGCCGCCATCTCACTTCATCTGTGGAGGTGGGACCCTTTCTGTCACTTGGCTTCCACAATGTTGGAAGCCAGGCTTAGGGTCACTTCTCCCTGCTCCTTCCCCGGTAACAGGAGACTGGATGATTTTTTTCCAGTAAAATCAGCAGGCCCAAGAGATACTTCTTGCCAATACTGGCAGGTGGGAGTAGCACAAGGAATTGGCGGGCCTCCCTTCTCATCGTCTTACAGTGAGACCGCCCAGCCAGGCCCTGAGAATCCAAAACCCCTTTCCGTCCCTTATGAGTGAATCAGTATGTATGTAAAGACAAGGATTACCAGATATTTGAGGACAATGTCTAAGTGAAAGAGAGATATCAGTATGGAACCAATGGAAAAGAAATGTAGGGGAAAATAAGGTAGGGGCAAATGAAAACTTCAAAAAAAAAAAGTCTCAGAAATAAGTGAAGACATTGTCACGCAGCAAAAACAGGATGTTACACAAAAGGAGCAGGCAGAGAGCTTCTGGAAATTAAAACTACTGCAACTGAAATAAAAAATGTGATGTGACCCTATTGTAATGTGTGAATATGTATGAGTGTGAGTGTGTGTGGTGTGTGTAGGGGTGTGTGTGTGTGTGTGTGTGTGCATGGGGGTATAAAACCCATCAAATCCTCATCTTCCGTAGAAGGGAGGTTTTAGATGACATCTATTTTTTTTAAGGCAAGAATGGGAAGTATAAATATTTTACTGAGAAATATGAAGATACAACCAGAAAACAGATAAAAAATAGAAAGGGACTGCCTTTAGATTTTGGGGGCAGGGCCCTGCTCCTTTTCATGAAAAGCTTTGTGGAACTATTTGACAGTTTAAGTCATAACACTCATGTTACCTTGTTAGAAGGCAAATAAAATTTTAAAAATTAATTACAGTGGGGTTCAAAAGCTGAAAACCTTAGGCCGAAGTCTAAGCTCTGCCATTTGCTCTCTGGGTAGCCTCAGTTGTAAAAACCTCAGCTGCCTCACTTATAAAGACCAGACTGCTTCCTTTTCCAGGCTGTTCTGTGAATTCTGCCAGATACTAAATATGGGAGCACGTTTTCAGCTGGAAAACTCTGTACAGATGAAGCTAGCATGGTCATGAACATTTTACCCACTGCTGGATTTGGCCAGCAGCATAGACTGTGCTGGTTGTGCTTTTTAGATGGCAGTGTTCAAAAAGGCAAACCCCTTTTCATTTTAAAGACTTTAAATGTTTCATTCCGAGACAGATTGTCTCATCAGAAATACTAACGTCTCTGGATGATTTGCAAACCAACCATCAGCTAAATTTGCTGCCTCCTGAAATAGTTTTGGGAGATCTCTAGGACGGGCCCAACCCCAAACACATTCATGAAGGCGGCCAAGACTGTCTTTGGCACTCTCCCTCCTTCCCGGCCTGCAGTCTCTCAGCCCCCACCCCAGACACCCAGTACCACCCCTGTCTCCTCCTCCTCTTCCCCAGTCCTCCGTCTCCAAACAAAACCTGCTCTCTGTGGGCAACTGAGAACCTAACCACACTGCAGGGACATAATCGGCCCACAGTAGCTTATGTCACACTACCCCTCTCTCAAGAGAATGTGTATTTAAATATTGAAATCAAGTATTAAGCTAAAGAAATACAGCTCTAATGGTGAATGGATGCAGAAGTCAGACATTAAAGTAGTATATTTTGGGATGTGATGACATCCTAGCCCTTCTAAAATTATATTATACATATAAATACCATTGGAATCTCCATTTCCACGCACAGGTGGCCCCCTATCTGATGCGACCCTGATCTAAGGCCCCAGACAGGGTCTATGCACTTCATATTAATAGAATCCTGGGGCTTCACAGATAGTCCTTGGAAAGAATCTTCACTTACTGTCTTCCTGGTGCAAGGAGCCCCTTCCCAGCATCTCTTGACATATGATGAATGACCCTCTATGCCAATGACAACCTTCTTCAAGACCTAGCCTGCTGCTCCTATTGGACAGTCAGAGTATTTGAAACCTGTCTCCCCTGATTTTAACTCATCGGTTGCACTTCGTCCCTCTGAAACAAAAGAGAACAGCGAGCAAGTGGAGCCTCCTTCCCGGTGATGGCCCTTGGTTTACACGAAGACATTTTAGTTCGCATTTCCCAAAAGGTGTCCCACTGAGCACTAGTTCGGAGGGACGGTGCTAAGAGGTATGCGATGAAACGGCTGCGCGGTCACACAGGTTCAGAGAATGCTGAGCGAACTGAAGTTACACAGGTTGCTTTACTGCAGGGCTTTGGGGGCCTTTCATAAGCGAATGCACCAAACCGTGCTCTGAGAATGGGATTTAGAATGCCGTGTTTTTCAAACTTGTACAACCTCAGAATGTTCCTCTCGTGGGTATCTTTTGGGATCAGTAGTGGGGAATTACTGGTCCTGCAGAATGAGCTGCACTGGGAATCACTGGGGTGCAGGAGCCAGCTCCTAACAGCCGACTGTGCACATCTCTCCCCAACTCTGCTTTTTGTGAGGGCACATGGGGAGCTTGAAATTGGCTGCAGTGGGACTGTTTACACCGCAGAAACTGGCAAATGCTACAAGTCAGGGTTCTACATTCCCAGTGAGCTGACTGTTAAACTTTTACCAGCACAGAACTCAATCAGAGGCTTTGGGTAAAAGCCACCAGGTACTAGACCTGGGACAAGTCATCCCCCTCTCTAGGTCTCTGGCCCAGCCATCTGAATTGGTGAGTTCAAAAGTCTTTTTCTGCTCGGAGACCCTGTGCCTCCCCTCAGAATGCCCTTCAAGGACCAGAGGCATCTGGAGGAAGACTGCTGCACCACACGCTCCAGCACTTTCAAAGTGATATCTGCCTGCGACCAGAGTGGCCGCTCCTGCCTCTCACACTCACACCAGCCATCATTAAGTGGTAATACGTCCAGGATCTAGGGTGCAATGTGAACCTTATCTACTGTGTGACCTCGAGCAATTAGACTCTCTGTGCATGTTCAGTTTCCTTAGCCATAATCTTGGGAAATAATAGTACTTAGCTATATGGTTATTATCAGGATTAAATGAGAACACATGTAAAGGGCAAAGGAGAGTGTCTGGCCCATTAGTGCTCAACAATAGACAGCTTCCATAACTTGTTGTTGTTATTAATCAATTAAAATACTTTTCCCCACTGTCCTACATGCCCTGGTGCCCTGCCCAGATGCTCTTTGGCTGTTTGCTCAACTCCCAGCTGTTGTGAGTGTTCCATGCTAACGGCCCACAGCTGCGCTCTTCTCTCAGCAGATGGGAGTTCCCTCTCCAGGAGATTCCTGGAAGGTCACAGTCTCCTCTACCTACCCTCGGGGTTAGCCCACAGCCGACAAGGATACAAAAGCTTATTTCACTGGGGGACAGGCAGCTCTGCGGTATGTTCAGACCCCAGAACTCTCGAGAGACCAGGCTCATCTCAGCATCAGTGGAAACCATGCGTTTGTTTAGCTTCTTCTCCTGCACCCCTCACTTTCTTACAGGTTTCTCTGGAGACCGCTCTCTCCATAAATGAAGTGCACAGGAATACTTTTCTCAGGCTCTGTTCTGGGGACCAGACCTAGGATACCCACTGGGCCTGGATACGGTCTAATCCTAACATCTTGCGTAGATCTGCCCATGGTCAGACTTGGCAGGAGAAGGGAGACCTATCGGTCATTCCTGCTCCTGGTCTTACCCTCTTCTTGACTTGGTTGGAAGACTGCGTGGAGGTGGGTAGGGGATCATCGCAGGCAGAGGGACAAAAATGAACAGAACAGAGTTTAGTGAGTAGTAAAGCAGTGAAAATTGAATCTAGATAGATAAAGCATGACTGAGGAATACATGGCCTTAGGTGTAGGTCATGGTATTTAGCTCTGATTCAAAATATGCAAGGTTTGAGTCAGCTGACTGACACTGTGGTGCCAACTCTGGCCCTCATGAGCTGTGTGCATTGGAGAGATGATCATAACACTTACCTCACCGGGAGAGCATTATGTGAAATAACACTGTGCATTTTAAAGTGGCTGTGGTTGACGCCTGTTGTTTTTGCTTGCGAAGCACCTATTTCCGCCTTTCTTGATATTGGCATTCAGGTGATCTGGGTGGGCCTTGCGCCAATCTCTCCCTTGACGGGTGGCTGAGTCACCATGATTGGCACAGAGATGGGCGTGTGACCCAAATCAGGCCAATGATGGTTATTTCTGCTTCAGAAATGAGCCACTCTCTCCCGCTGGTCTCTCTGTCTCTAAGACTCACGTAAGCCTGGAATTGCTAGGGGCTGTTGATCTCACCACATAGAGCAAACTGCTCTGGGAATGAAGCCAATGTGGAGGAAAGCAGAGACCTCTGTTCCCAGCAACATTTACCCAGATAACCAAAAATCCTTCCTTCAAAAAATTCCTTTTAAAAAGTAGGTATAAACTATAATAAATATGTGTAAGAAGCCCAGCTGAACTTACAAAATACATCAGGAATCAGAAAGAGTCCCAAATGAAGAGGAGGCACAGAAATCAGAGCATTTGGCATATAAATCGATGCTGTCACTGCCTTAGGGTGGGCGGGGGGTAGTGTCAGTCTGTAATTTGGACTTGAGTTAAGATACTTACAGGGAGTAAGAGACAAGGCTTTGGGCCTATGCTGAGTTTGAAATGAGAACCCTGCATAAAGGTGAGATCCTCCAAGTAGTGTGCTTGGAGCAAAAGGGTGAACTGGAAATCATCTTATCCAGGGAGAAAACAGGAAAGCTGTATGTCATGGCTTGAGCTCTGGAGAAGGGGGAGTCTCCCCTGATAATTTATAATGCAAGTCTATCTCTTGTGAGGGGGTGAGGTAAGTTATGGTACCACCTGCATGGTCTAGGAATCTCCAAATCTATAAATTAACATAAATGTGATTCTAGGACAGAGAGGGATGCCTCCGGGGGAATGGCTGGAACCGAACTCACAGTCTCTGGCAACATGCCGTCAACCCAAAGGCTCCTCTGAAGATGAAGTTCCACTGAAAGTAGTCTCATAATCCTACCTAACAAAACACACAGGGAATCTCTCCATCCTGAGTGAGGGCCAGGAGCCCCAACAAAGAGCAATATTAGATCCTAACACCCTCCAGCCACAAAAAACCCAGGTCACGGAATTGCTAATCAGTAAACATGAGTATGGTTAAAGTGAATAAATATAAGAGAAAGTATCAATAACATAAGAAAGAATAATGACAATATGAGAAAATAACTTTCATGGTGCAAAAAGGACCCTATAAAATTACTAGAAATGAAAAAATACAGTCATTGATATTTCAAAAATGTGGATGAGTTAAAGAACAGATTAGATACAATTGGAGAGAAGATTAGTGAACTTGAAATCATGTGAAGAAAACGTTTAGCATGCAGAGAGTTAAAGAGATAGAAATGTGAAAAAGTGGTTAAGAGATACAGAGGAAAGGATAAGAGGTCCATATACATCTAGCTGGAGTTACCGAAGGAGAATAGAGAGAATGAGAGAGAGGGAACATTAGACAATGTAATGGAGAAGAATATTTCAGAATTACTGATAAACATTAATCCTCAAACTTGGGGATCATAGTCCCAGACAGGATAAATAAAAGTAAACCCACCCCTTGAATACCACAAATTATACTAAAACTGCAGAACACCAAAGACAAAGAAGTCTTCAGAGAAAAGATTGATTCTAGTAAAGGAATGACAATTAGTAACCACAGAAGCAATAGCAGCTTTCACTATAGAAAGGAGAAAATGGAATCATGTTTTCAAAGAGTTGAAATAAACAACCTTGCCAAATTAGAAATCTCATTAAGCATCAGAAAGAAATCAAAGTAAAGACATGTCAAACAAAAAGGAACTGGGTTTCCTGGCAACAGATCCTCTTCAAAAGATTATTTTAGGAAGAAGGAAATGTGACTAGAAGCAAGATCTGAGATGCAAAGAGAACCAGTGAGCAAAGAAAATAATAAACGTGGATGATTCCAACCAAATATTTCCTTTATGGAACTATAGTGGTAATATTAAATAACCACATGAAATATAAACAATGTGAATCTAAAGTGTTGGGTAAGAATAACACGTAAAATGGAAAGGGGCCGAAAGTGGTTGAAGTGTTCTAAGGTCTTATATTGTTTGATGATATGGATTTTTATTAACTTCAGACTTTACTAAGTCAAGTATGCATGTGAAAAAAATCAAGGACAACCACTAAACCAATGTATAAGTTACAAACCAGTAAAAGGAAAAGAAGGGAATAAAGATAAAAGATCACCCAATTAAATGGAAGCAAGGAAAAGAAGCATCGAAGGGGCAGAGTCAAAAGAATGCAAAATAGAAAATGGTATAAATAAAGCCACATAGACTAATCATCACAATATATCTCAATGGATTTAAATTTCTGGTTAAATACAAAGACTGTCAGATTGTATTTTTAAAGCTCAGCTCTATTATTTATAAGACATGCATAGATCATAAGGACACTGAAAAGTTGAAAGTAAAAGAATAGACGAAGATGCCATGAAAGCGAGCAACGTTAAGAGACAGAGGAAAAGAGATGTTATTGATGTCATCAAGTAAACCTCAGAATCCAGCCTTTACCCCTTGAATGTCCAGTTATGTGAACCTGTAAATGAATATCCCATTCTTCTCTGCCAGTTTGTAAACTTGTTTTGAGTTGCATGTTCTCACTTGCAGCCAATAGATGACTGATCAGTGCAGAGGTGGACGTGTGCAGCTTGGGGTCCTGGTTATTCTAAGAGGGCAAGATGCGAGTCGTGTTTTAGAACCCGGAATCTGGTGGTGAGAGGAAGGGAGGATTGGGGAGGGGAGAGTTTGGAACTAGGCAGAGGACAAGGCAATCACCCAGGCAGGAGGTGAAGAGAGCTGGATTAAGGAAGTGCCAGTAAAACTGGAGGAGAAACGGGAAGGTTCCCAGAAACCCCAGTTGAAAGTCTGACTTGCCTAGCCTTCCAAGGCTTCGCTCACACAGCCCCCGAGAGAGTGCTGGAGTTTATAGGACATTAATTGTGGGGCTTCTCTGTCCAGAGCCTTTTGAAAATATTAACAGGTGCTCAGCCAACCTAACAAAGGCATTAAAAAGCAAACCCAAACCAGAAAACAACAGCAAGGATATTTCAGTCACACCTTAAACGGAAGTGATGAGGCTGTCTGAAACTCATCGACTTAGGAACAGAGCTCAAGAAACATAACGACAGCCTCTGCATCAAGGGCTAGTTGATTTATGTATTTCTAAGCAGAAACCCCGGAACACAGACATCTGCAAATGGGCCATGAAGGGCTATTTACCATCTTTCTGAACTTCATTTTCCTTATATGTTAAATGAGGTGATTGGACCAGCTAACATCCTTCTCACTTTGAAATTGGGAGCTTCTTTTCTTTTCTTTTCTTTTTCTTGAGTGTGAGATACCTGAGTACGGAAGAGTGTGTGGTTCCTTCTGTGCTTTCAAGTGTGTATGTGTGATCGACAACCACGTGTGCGTCTGTGTTTCCTCTGGGCGTCTCCCCATGGCTCTAGACGCCTACCTGAGTGTGTACACAACCATTCGTTTGCTTCTCCTCCTCTTGATGACCCCCTTTCCTCTCCCTGCAACTCCATGACATGCATGAACATTTCTCAGTTATGCGATGTTCTCAGCAGGAGGTGTTTCTAGTTATTACTCTGACGAATCGCAGGGGAACGGCCTTCACCAAGGTAGAATGCCTTGCATAGAATATGTTGTATTCAATTAAAAAAAAAACGAAATTGAAAAATAAGATACTGCCAACATGGGGCTGTGAGTTACGTAGGGTTTATGCAACGATTCCATTTGCAATTCAAGCAAGAAACACACCAGTGAGGCACGTGGGAACACGCTCCTTGGAATGAGGGAAAGGTTCCCACTGCCAGCTAAAAATCCTTTGCCTCAGGTGAAGTTTCTAGAACAGGGAAGGGGTAAGTACAGAGGGTGCTTGGTTTCCTCCAGCCCAGTCTGAACAAGACATTCTGTGCTGGAGATGCGATGGCCTCTACTAGGGAGACCTGGTTGGTCTCTGACCTCTCCGGACAAGGTGTCCAGGTTTTGTACCATGTGATTTTCTGCCCCATCACATCGGCTGATTGGCTCGGGTACGGACACCTGACTCAAAGACACCAGCCTGACCTATGAGGTGGCCTGGCACAAAAAGACCTGATCCAATCAGATTCTGTTTCTCTCCGATCCAGGAACGGCGCTTGGACCTAGTATCAAGAAACTGGAAAGAATGAAGCAGTTAGCGACTGGGGGCTGTGAAGGAGAGCTGGGTCGTGGTGGCCAGGCAGAAATGGAAGTTATGAGAAAGCAGAGAGTTAAAAAGACTAGGGGGTGGAAGTCAGGAAACAGCAGAGGTGCCACGTGACAGGCAAGCCCACGCGGCCCATGCCACGAGGAGAGCTGTGTGTAAGGCATTGTTCTAGAAGCCGGCAAAGAGACAGAAGTCCCTGTCTTCACGCAGCTCGCGTTTTGGGGGGCCATCCCTGAGGGGCTGCCCCTCTGACTGGCACGATCACACTCCGTATCATTCCCTACCCATTTCATTTTCCCTGAGCCCCAGACAACTACACTTCGGGAATATCAGCTCCTGCTTCATGGCGGTGTTGGTTGCAAGCAGCAGAAATGAACTTCGGCTAACTTGAGCGGAAGAGGAGGTAAGGCTCATCTTGCTGGGAAAGCCATGCAAGCAGCTCCATAGAACTGAAGACGGAGCTTCAGGCTTCAGACCTCCCTCACTCTATCTCCCGTCCTCCCTGCGTGTTGTGCTTGACTGCCTTCTGCAGAGAGACCACAGTGGCAAGGAAAATTGACTGCCTTCAACGCGCATTTACACTCTCCCAGCTCAGGCTCCTCAGGAAAAACGGGGCATCGCAGGGAAGATTCTGAGGGGCTGGGTCTGGGTCGGGTGGACCCCAGACCAATCACTGCGGCCAGGGGACGAAGCAACATGAGCCAGCCAGACCTTTAGACCTGGCCACCTTGTGGACGGAGGGGTCGGTGTCTTTACAAGGTGAAGGTAGGTAGAGGAAGAACTACGAGAGGAAGCGACAATAGTTACCATGGCGGAATAGAGAATCAAAAAAGAAAACCCACAAACCACCAGGGGAGATTTTGGCCCCAGGCCCCTTGCTCACTGCTGTCCTTCCCGGCCCTTGGAGCAAAGCATTTTCTACCATGTAACTTCTAGTCTATTTACTAATGGCCTCTGAGAAGGTGGCTGCTGGAATACATTAGGATAACTCGATTGTAAGATTTTAATGACATAACATTGAGACCTCAGGAGGCCTGAGCCCTGAAGTGGATCAATTCGCATACCTTTCACTCAGACCCAAGTGACTGGAAATCATTTCGTTCCCCAAGCTCTTAAAGGTCAGGAGTTGAAGCCTTCAAGAAAATCTCTTTCTCTATCACAGGAAACTCTTGCATTTAGCCTCCTGTCAATCAGAGCACCCCAGGAGGCCTCAGAAGGGGAGTGTGGAGAAAATGTGGCCTGTGTTCCTTTTCTTCCTTTTTTTTTTTTTTTTCTGGCCAGGCTGGGGTTTGTGTGGGGGCTGGGGGGCTGGGGATGCTGACTGAGGGGAGTCCAGATAAGGCTGGGTTGCTAGAATTTACCGGTCTTCTCCCAAGCCACTGTGTGGTTCCAAGTCTGAACTCACAGAGCAACAAAGCCTTTCCCCACAACCAAAAAAAAAAAAGGCCTTTTCCCACTCGTGTCACAGTTTGGGAGGGAAACAGGGAGAAGCTGGGGTCACCCTTGAGAAGAGGGCACCACCTCAGTCCACCCCAGCCCCGCAGTTGTCCCTTCAAGAAAACCCTCTTTATCAAATCCGCTGCTCGGCTCAGGGCAGGTGTCCAAAATGCAAATGAGGGCCCAGAGCCTCTGTGCCCCAGCTTGGCAGGGAATCTGAAGCTATGTGTCCCCCTCTGCTAACTGGCCTGCAGCTTAATGACATGCAAATGGGAGGGACACTGTCTGTCAAATGGGGTCTAATTCCTTTGTTCCTACCTGCCAGCCGGCCGGCCTTTTCGGAACCAGTTTTGGCTGTGAGGACAGCTGCGAGGTGCTAAGGGGGAGCGCTGGGCAACGCGGTGCCTGTTGCCTGGTAACCGGGGCAGCTCTCAGGGGTCTCAGGTGGCCAGGGGCTCTCAGAGCCCACACCGCAGAAGTAGGCTTCCTTCTGCCTCGGGGTTCACACCCAGGGAGCTTCAAGCCTCCCAAGGATTTGCGTTTCTGTAGAGAACACATGGTCTTGAGCAGGCGGCCTCCACTGGGCCTCAGTTTCCTCACTTCTAAAAGGAAGCAGCGGTTCCTCAGACAGCGTTTCGCCGAGGAGGAGGCACCCTAAAGGGCCGCCATCTCCGTCTGATCAGCTCAGTTCTTCTCTGTTTTATAAATTGGAGTTCTGAGTTTAAAAAAAAAAAAATTAAAGATTGACCTGTTAAAATAAATATATGAAAGGTATTAGATTTGTTGATCTGCCATGCCTTTCCCAGCTCTGGTGGGCTGTGGTTTGCCTCATAGGGACCCATTAGCTAGACCAACCCAGGTAGTTCCGTCTCTCCATTGCATAGATGGTAAAGCTGAAGCCCAGAGAGGTCAAGTGAATTTCTCAGAATCACACAGCTAATTAGTGCCATGCTGAGATTGAACTGCAGTGTACAGATCGTAGGTGGGAGTTCTTCCTGCTGAAAACTCATTGCAGAAGAGGCAGGGTGGGTTTAGGAGACAGACGTGGGCCCTCAGTGGATTCCAGCCCTCCCATTACATGGATATAAGAGGATCAGAAGGTTTGGTGCCCAGCTTTGGTCAGCCATGGATGAAGACTGTGAAGGCAATACTGACCTTGGCTTCTTAGCCAGTTGTGTGTGTGTGTGTGTGTGTGTGTGTGTGTCTGGGCAATTCCTTGCCCAACTGCCTTATCTTTTAACAGCATCCTGCAGGCCAAATACCACCCTTGCCATGTTAACTAGACACCACCTTGTGCATGTGTACATTCAAGAAATGTTCACTGAGCACCTGCTTTGTGCTCAGTACCCCATAGTGGGGACTCCAGAGAGTCTGTTATTCCATCCTTGCCAGCAGGACCTGCAGTCCAGGGGGTGGATCAGCACACATCTGGCATGCTGGGCCCAGGACACGGTCCTGGGTTATAAATTCCAGATCTGAATTATAAATTCAGGTTCACCTGTGGCTCAGCCTATTTCAGACTTGGATCTCAGGACCCTTGACTGAGCAGAGCTGGTCTCAGTTGATGACTCCTGACCTTCACTCAGATTCAGGGAGGCTCCCACTCATTTTGTGCAGGCTCTGGGTGAGAACTTTCACTTACTAACTCATTTAATCCTCATGGCCGTTCTTTTAGATAGGGATAGTTATTATTCCCATCATGCAGCTGAGAACACAGAGGCTTAGCAAAAGGGAAGGAGCCCTGACCAAGACCAGCTGGTTCTCAAGGGGCACAGGAAGGGGAATGAGGGAAACAGCTTTTACAGTTATGGATCTGTTGTTACCTCTGCTGCATCCAAGCCATCCTTTAAAAAGATCTCTGGGGACACGTTAACCAAGTGGCCACAACTCCTTCATTCTATTAATAACCTAATGGAGGCAGCATGGTAGAGTGGAAACGATCCATAGGAGGATGGGGTGGAGTTCCCACTCCTTTCATGGCCACTGTGGGTCTTTCTGCTCCTCGAGCCTCTCCCCTGGACAAGGGGAGGTCAGACTAAACACTCTGGATTTCCTTTCAGCCTGGCATTCCAGGTCACCCTGAATTTCTCAGGCCCCAGCCAGGTCCTTGGCTGAATTATAGTTCATCAGGACCTACAGAAAATGAAAAATCTGCTAAAATTTGCAGAGAGCCATGAATTAGACTGTTTTCTAACGAAAGCCAAGGACACCAGAGGGGATATTAACTATCTATGGGATTTATCGATCTCAGTCCCAGGCTACTTCGGAAACAATTAGAGGTCAACCTGTAACACAAAAGGAAATTTGCAGCTGTCAGATCAACCATTTGGAAATATTCCTTTGCCCTTTTACCTCTATTTTCCATCAAGAGAAATCATTCTTGGGAACAGAACCGACAGTGGGGCAGGGGACCCATTCACCGCGTATGTCGGGAGGGCATCCCCAGCCCAGAGAACGTTGCCAGGGAAGCTGAGGGCTGCCTTGCCCTGCTGTTTTTCTGTCCATAGCCTCTGGGGCAGGTCACTCCATTCTCTGGGCTTAGTTGGGACATTTCCTAATCTGGAAAATCCCATCCTGGGTAAAAAAGTCTCAACTTCTACCTTTCTTGTTTGGCTACATCCACAAATGATTTGATGTGAAATCTCCCTCTGGAAGAACACTGAGTTGATAAAGGATAAATAAAAGTCTTTGTTTTCTCCTTTGCCTCTCCATGTTCCGTCTCCTGGTACCTACCCTGCCTGTCACCTCTGGCCTAAGCTTGTGCTCATCCAGTTGTTAGTTACATCCCAGCCAAAATGTCAAACCATACCAGCTTAAAGTGACCCCATCTGACAGTATTTATGTTTTAATGGGGAGCCTGGGAGACCAACAGGCACAATTAACCTGTGAAGGTAGGTTTCAGGTAGTGTGGCACCTGAGAGTAGGAAGTGAGTTTTATATAGGGCTGGGAAGTTTACGTTCTGAGCTCCCCACTCCGGCCCACCCATCAAATACTTGGGGAAATTAAGCAAAGATCAACGGTTTCCTTTACTGCAAGACTCAGAGCTCTCATGTCTCCAGGAGGGCAGTATAGTATTCAGCATATCTCTAACTTTTCTCAGAGCCAAGTGTTCAGAGAAAAACATTTCAGAGCCGTTCTAAGCTAGTCTCGTGCTTCATTTTAGAGCTGAAGAATTTCAAGCCCTGGCAGTTCGCAAGAAGCAAAGATGGGTCCAGGGCTCGGGTCTTCGCCTTCGTGCCCAGGCTTTACACCACCTTCCTGCTTTGGACTGAAGACGTAGTTTAGTCTGCACTTGCCAAGCCCCACTTTGCTGAGAGCCTCCGGAAAGCCACAGTCCTGGACTCAGCACCTCCAAGAACACCCTGTTTGATGGGGCTGGGTATCTGCTCCTTGCCCTCCAGTAGGCACAGCCACAGAAAATTCCAGAACTCCTAAGGGCCCACCTGAGTGGAACATAAATTTGTTTTCCCCCAACCAGGTTAGCTCCATCATCGATATGTTGCTTCTGAGTAGCTGAGCTCAGGAGGTTGTGGCTCCTGGGATGCTGTTTTCTGAGCAGTTCGGGCAGATCATGCCAGCTCTGTGTCTCTACGTGGCCTGCGCCTGGGGACTCACGCTCCTGCTGACTTTGCTCCAGGCAAGAGAGGTGGATAGACGCAGGCTCATTGCAGGCTGGGCAAACGTGCAGTACAGATGTCAGCACTAGAAATCTGATGGCTGGAAAACAACTGCAGCTACTCTGCCTACCATGGGCGGTCCCCAAACCTGTATTTGCAACCTCTCTTTCATGAGCCTTTTCTTTTCCAGTCTTGCTGTTACCACCCAGAATCCTGGTTTCCATCCCTCCCTCTGCCTTTAGTATTGCTGTAGCTTTCGAGCTGTTCTCTCATTCCTCCAACCAGCCCCTCTTCTGCCCCCAGCCACTCACAGCACTGAGGTCTCCCTCTTCCTGGTATGACTCTCCCACCCAGCTCTAAAACTCTCAGGTGGTGTTGATGGTCACAAAGTCCTGTGAATACACTAAAAACTACTGTACCCTTTAGAAGGATGAATTTTATAGTATGCAAATTATATCTCAGTAAGACTGCTATTAAAAAAAGAAAAATCCCCAGGTACCTCTTCTGTTTATTGCAGTGTTTCTTAAACTTATCCACCTCTTAGCAAAGCACCCCTGTTAGCAGAGGACAGGGGATAGGACCCCCAGGTCTGGAAGGAGCCTGAAAGTGCCTGCCTCAATCATTTGTTCATTCACTCCTTCTGCAAGAAACTGTGCAATTCTATATATCAGAAATGCAAAAATAAGCAAGTGTAAGCAGACCCCCAGGCAGTTTAGTTCGGCAGAAAATGTTTTCAGAGTCTCATGTTTTGAAGCTCCACATACATTTTGCATTCTAGTCAGTGATATATCTGTGGTCATTTTAATGTAACATGTTTTCTCTAAACCCGTCAGTTATTATTGCTGCTTGGGGGGAAGCCAGTCCTGGACTTCACATCCCTCTGCTCCATCACTATGTTGCCCTGGGAGGACCTTAAGCTGTAGAAGACGTTATGGTTGACTCTCTAATATCTTGCCCACTCTGCCTCTGTGGGAAGCAGTTCGAATTTTGGGGGGACTTGCCCCTCAGCCCAGAGAGAGAGTGCCTGTTTGGTGTAAGTGTATTCCTTTTGTCCTTGCCAATAGTTGGTTCAGGAAGGAACATGTGACCCAATTCTGGCCAATGAGACTCGAGGCGAATGGTTTCTCAGCAAACCCCTTCTTGCTCTCAAGAGAGAGCTCTGGGAATATGTGTTCCCTTTCTCTCTCTTGCTGGAAAGGAACAAGGAAGCCCTTTGCTGTAACTGCTGTTTGCAGACCTGTTGTATGCATGCGAACCAAACAGACACATAGACAGGGAAGCTGTCTGAGCAAGTCATCAGAAATGGTCGAGCTGGAGCTCTGATGGAACCAGACCTGAAGCTCACACAGTTGTGTGATTTCACATCAAGAAAGTCGCATTTGTGATACCAAAGCTGTGAGCACTCTAATGACGGGAAAGGATTATAGGATGAAGTCAAACTTCTTAGCCAGGTTTTTAAGCCTTCGTGATCTGTGACCAGGTCTTTAGCCACCCTCTCAAACTGAGATGGGCTTAGCAAACACTTGTCACGCCGTTCCTTCACGCTACACACACTGTCCCCTGAACTGACCTCACCTTTCCACATCTGCCTCCCTTTGCTTACCCATTCTGTACCCCAGGGGTGTCCCTGGGCACGGTGGGATCCCCAAAGCACAAGCAGCTGCCTGGAGTAGGGCCTGCTTATTAGAATTGGGCTGTGTGTGCTTCCTTCTGAAGAGAACCCCTGGACCTCCTAATGGGCCTCACTGAGCTGACCTGGGCCCCGATGTGCAGACAGAGGGGCGGCAGACGATGGTGGAAGAAGGAGGGAGAGAAATGGGAGAGATGCACACGGGGGCCTTGAATGGGAGGGGGAGGGGAGGGGTGGTAGTCAAAGGATGTTAGAAGGGAAGGTAGAGAAGACAAGAGGATAAGAGGGTAGGAGGGGAGAGGCAGAATGGGCAGGAAGGAGGAGGAACAGGAGGAGGAGAAAGGCCAGGAGAGAAGAGGAAGCCACAGCGAAGGGCGGGGAGGGGCAGGGACGAGCAGCCTGCGGGAGCTGAGCAGTGAAGCAGCCAAGAGCTCATGGCATGAGTGCAGAGCTAAGTTCCGGCGGGAGCAATTTCATCAATAGCACTTTACCATACAAGTGATTCTCATCACAGCTGGTGCTAGGTGGGTTGGGAACAGCAATAAAAAAAAACAACGAAAAACAGTTTTATAAAAAAAAAGAAAACACCATCCAGCTTTTTCGAAACACTGTACACACACACAGCCCTTCCGGCCCTTGTGGAGGGGCATGGCCCCACCATAATGGTGATGGGGACAGGTGCCCCCAGCACATGTCCACAAGCCAGAGGGGGCAGTGCACAGCTCTTAGGGTCTCCAGGGAAAGGGCCAATTTGGAATCTTCACGGAGCCAGGCCTGCGGGGCTCGAGGCTGGCATCCCTCGCACGACTGGGGCCAGAAAGAAAGGAGGCTTCTCCTAAGGACTGGCTGGATGCTGGGCCCTGAGCCAGGCACCTCTGTGTGCATGACCCCACGTCATTAGAGGCGCTTTCCAGCCTAGACAGCTTGTCTGGCACACACAGCCTCAGGAAATAAGGCCACATGTTACAGAGAACCAAAGAGAGCTGGAAGAATCAAAGAATGTCAGAAGAATTGTAAAATCACAGAAAGTCACGTTTTTAAAGGTTCTCCAAAGACCATCTGAGGAGTCGTTTTGGAACTGTATTGTTTGGAGTCCTGGCATTCCAGGAGGGCCGTGATGGCCTCGGGGGGAAGTCAGGGGGCAGGGATCAGGGTCTGGGCAGGCCTTGTGTTCACGTCGGGGCAATTCTGTTTTTATTTTCTGTGTTGCGTAATACAGAAACATCAAGATGGGGCTTTATCAATTTTTTTTTGTAAGATACACATTTATTTGTAAAACATGAACAATCATTTTGTGGTTTCATTTTTCAAGGTCAAATTATTAACCTACAACTTCAGAACGAATCTACGTAGTTAATATTCTTTTTATTTATTTATTTATTTATTTATTTATTATCAATTTGCTTTTAACAATATATAAAGTAAATTAATACAACAGAAAAAAATGCTAGTGTAGTTCAACCCATTGGGCAGATAGAGAAACGGAGGCCCTGAGAGGTCCCTTAGCTTATTGATGACAGTGAGGATGTGTGCCATACTTCAGGGGGTTGTTCCCACGAGCAGTTTTTCTTCCATTTATTTAATGAGAATGTGTGTTACTGGGGGCTGGTGAAAGCTGGGAGTGAGGGGGTTTATTGTTCACGATGAGATGGTATTGATGCAAACACCAGGTTTAAGGAGTTTTCTGTCTTCCACTGTGTTCCCCAGCTATCAAGACCCTTCTCCTGGCAGATAAGCGGTTCTTACATGGCTAATGTATTATTTCCAGAACATATTTATTGATTCTAAATATTTGAGAGGCGAGGTTTTATTTTCTCCCAGTCTCCTTGTCTTTTTTTTTTTTTTTTATTCCTTAAACCATGCAACTCTCCATGGTGATTTTTACTCAGAGCCATAGGGTTTCATAAACCAGGGTGGATTTAAACTTTATTGTCTCCCAGTTTTATTGCTTCTGCTGGGTGAAAATGTAAATATTCCTGAGGTTGTTAATGTTCCCTAATGTGAGCAGGGAGTCGAGGTCTATGAACAAATGGTTTGTTGCTAATGGGTTGGAAAATGCAAGTTTTAGATCTTTCCCTGACATGAAACAGAACAGCCCCTTGCGTTTGGACATCAGGTGATGTTTCTCAGAGCTTGGTTTGCTATGCACCACCTTACTGACCCTGACAACATCTCGAAGTGGGAAGAGCAGGAGGGGAAGCAAAGACCCGACAAGGCCGAGTCTCACACCCAGCGTTGGGGCCCTACTTAATGCCCTGACTTGGGGTGAACTGTGTGGGGCAAGTCAGTTTCATTCACACCCCTGCTTGGGGCTTTATACAGCCTACTTACATCTCTCCAGCCTGTGAGGAGCTGCTGTCCTCAGGATCCAGATGAGGAACTTGAAACTCCTGGAAACGGAGTGAGTTCTTGAAGGTTGAAGTTCAAAGGTCACTCACCTGGAAAGTGAAGGAGCAGGGATGGATCCCCGAGAGCGCCAGGCTCCCCAGCCCTGAGCTATGTAGAGGAACTCCTCCATCTGCTTTGAAGGCAGAGCTTCGCCAAAGCCCCTGGCACATGTGTAAAGCAATGTGACCCCAGATGTGCGGCCCAGCCAATGGGGATCCGCTGGAGTGAGGATGGGGGAGGCCCCTCCCTCCAGGCCGAGACAGGCTCAGCTTACCCAGTAGGAGCATCTTCACGTGGTGTCCTCCTGTCTGTCTTTGTGATGGTTTTATGGTCACACTCACACACTGGCAGCACCTGCTTCATGCTCCCACACACCAGCTGCCACGGCTGTCCGAGCCCCTCTATTACAGTCCCCCTCTGAAGGGTCCCCATGTTCTGGACTTTTCCTGATCTCTGAATCCTACCAAAATGTATCCTTCCTGCATCCCATGTCCCTGATACATAGTGCCCTAGCAGCAAATCTGGTAAATGAGTTTCAACTAAGTCTTTACTAAAAGGCTGACAGCGAGTACCTATGTTGTTTCTTCTAGAAAAGACATAAAAGCCTCCTGAGGTAATCAAGCCCAGAATGATCCGGATTGAATCCTGCTTCATCGCTCACTGTCTGTGTGATCTTAGGCAAGTCACTTAAACTCTGAGCCTCAACTTCCTCTGCAAAAAAAACCAAAAAGGTGGGTGTTCTACTACGTGATTGTTCTAGGGTAAGATCCCTTTTCTTTGTCCTTTCAATGCCCTGGTGGAAAACACAGGCTAGTGGTGGGGCATCCCATCCTTGAAACCCTGCCTCTATCCTGAAGTCTTCCTTTCCCATTCCAGAACTGAGGGCGGTCTCCTGCTTTGCACTCAGGAAACGTTTACCACCGGTCTCCCTGGATGGCCAACTTACCCAGGGAAGAACCGTCACTGACAATTTATTGGGAAAGAAATTGTGGGTATTTTTATTTTCCCCGGGCTTTCTACAAAGAAAGCCTTGGTAACTATTGGCTGATGGACCAGATTTGAGCCCTGTCAGGACACCAGCAGAAGAACTTGATTTCTAGGCAGGGACCCTCTTCAGTGACCTTGTCGTTTTGTATCTTGACAACTACCAATTCAGGCTACTAAGCCACAAAGGCCTGCTCATGCCCCATGTCTTCCAAAAGCTTCCCCAAAGTCCACTTCTGTTTTGGAGCATCTCTCATTGTTCCAGAGAGATTTGTCCCTGATTTCCACCCGTTCAGTTCCCCTGCTCATTCCCTGACTAAACCAGAGTCTGGCACTCAGCAGAAGTCTGCTGGTGAAGTCATGAAAAGCCCCAATCCTAAACAGGGAGAGAATGCCAAGTTAGCGTCTACAGCACCAGCTGAAGCAGGTGACCAGGTCAGTCAGTAGGTACGAAGCAGGTGCAGTCAGCACACCACCTGTTTCTGTGCATTTGCCTGGCAGGAAAGGGGCTGAAAGTGTTGGAGTATAGTTGTTTTTTTAAACTGGCTACATATGCCCTTTGCAGACCTATCTGCTCTTTACTTTTGTTGAATCAATGAATGAGTGCATGCATGCGTGCCAGTGGGTGATGTGCATGGGATTTTCTTGGCCTTGAAGTCCTAACAGATGGCATTGGTGGTGGGCTGTGGGAACAGAAGGGCAGTGCAGTTCCTGAGAGGTGGGGTTAGCTATCCTTGGTAAGGGCTATGGTGTCTTCACCTGGGGGGGCTGCGATGTTCTTGAAAGAGGCAAAGAGGTGCACAGTTTTACAGACACGAACTCACTCACTCATTGCTGGGGAGACAAAGGCAGAGACTGTGAGATAAATGGGGTAGAGACAGAGAATAAGTCACAGTTTTAAGGAAAGACTCACAGAAAAGTAGGGTTGGCCCCAAATGATAAAAAAACAAGATGGACTTGATTTTGGGAGGTCTTATGGAGTGCGGTAGGAAGGAGAAAACACAGGTCTGCCCTGGAGACCTTTGAATGTAGCCATGGGGGCAGGATGCTTGCATATATGATGGCACAATTCCTCCCTCGTCTCAGCACACTACGCCCCCCTGGGCAGAGGAGAGGCTGGACAGCGCGTGTGCCCCTCTTCCTGGCTACTTTAGCTGGTGATGCACCTCCTGCCTGTCTTTGCAAGCGGATTGGTGCGCAGAAAGTGCTTAGTATAAACCACCTAACGAGAGCCCGAGAAGGTTGCTCGGAACAGGACTCAGCCCATAAGGGAAAAGGTACGAGCGGCTAATCCCGTTTGCTCCTTCCACTGGTGATGTGGATTTGGGTGGGGGTGGCAGGGAGGGAGCAACTGGAGGGGGAAACACGCAGAGTGCGCAGAAACATGGTTTGTCTGCCCACCCTCTCTTTTTGGGGGGACCCACCCTCCTCATTCCAAGGATCAGCGGTTCTGGAGGCCACGTGATGCACGGGGTGGTCATGTGGCCGGGCGTGGCCCTTCAGAGTTGGCTTCCCTGCTGGGTCCGCCGACTGGTTCACAGCTGGGCAGCGGAGCCACTCAGGGACCCGACAGGAATTTGCTGGGATTCTGGAGAGACGGGCTCCTTCTGTCCGTGCAATAGCTGCCGATGAGGATTGTTCAAGGCTGTCGGTGACTGGTTTTGCCGGCATGGCATGAATACCTGCCTGAGAACAAAACCAACACAGAAAAAGCAGTCAGGAGACCGAGGAAAGGAAGCCGATTCTTGGTGTCTTGAGGGAATCTGTGGTTCAGCAGGGCTTGAAGCCAGCTTGCTTCTTGAACCTCTCATCAGCCAATAAACCCCCTTCCTGCTTTTTTGGAAAATTTAAGACCAGTAATTTGTAACCAAAGAGTCCTAATATAGTGACAGCTAGTGCAATTTACTCAGACCCTGGTTTCAAAAAACAGCCTGAGAATGGGTGATATGCTAGCAAGAGGGGTGGAAGAGGAGACATCCTTACACTGTGAGCACAGAAGGCCTGAGTGCCAGAAAGGAGTCAGAAACAGCAAGACCTGAGGGATGGCATTCGAGGCCTCACCACAGGCTAAGGCCCTGAGCACAGAAAGATCTTGAGCTACTGAGGCACAGAATGAACGAAGGCCACCATGGCTGCAGCCAAGTGAGCAGAGGGGAGGTTGACAGGACTAGACAGATGCAGAACCTGGAGAGCCTGAAGGGAGAAGATGGGGGTTCAGGGTTTACTCAAGGATGGAGAGTCACTAGGGAGAAAAATGAGCTGGCTGGCCCTGGCTGCTGTGAGAAGGGCCCTGAGGGGAGCAGGTGAAACAGGAAGACTGGTGAGGAGGCTGATGTCATAGTCCAGGTCCGTGGCTAATAGTGGCTGGAATCGTGGTGGGTAGGGGAGACGGAGAGGAAAGGGCGGACTCTGCACGCACCTCGGAAGGAGAGCCCGCCCGTTGGTACGCTGGATGCGGGATGTGAAACAATGAGAAATGAGGTACTTCCTGAGATGATGAAGACGGGGTACAACAAGTTTGGTGCACATATGTAAGCTACAAAAGTGGAGTTTTGGGAAGTGGAAAATGAGTGCACTCCAGGCTGTCATTTCCTAAAGAGCAGGTGCTAGGCTCAGCCTGGAGACTGGCTCAGAGGGGGCTAAATGACTGGGTGCGTTGGCTCGGAGGGCAAGAGGCTAGGTGGGTGGATTTGGGGAAGGACGGGTGGAGGGATGGACAGGGGTAAGTGGGGAGTGTTGGTGTAAGGAAGGATGACAGGCTTCATCCACTTTGGATGTCAAGGTCACGTCAAAATCTTCCAGTGCAGGAAGAGAGGGACCTCACCTTCTCCCACGTGGGCTGGCAGGCTGTCTCAAACAAACACTGATACCCCAGGAGACTCAGTGAGGAGTGACTTAAGAGAGCTGGATTTTACCCCCCTTGTCCTGGAGAGGGGTGAGTGGCTCACTACGTGCCCGGGAGTGTAGGCAGCAGAGTACAGATTCCCGCCAGCACCACCACCTGCTGGGGATGAGCGGGCTGGGTGGGGTGTCATGCAGACCAGTCCTCGCCCCCTCCTGGCCTGGCCTGTGAATGTACTTGGGAAGGTTTCCAGGGCTCCTGTCTCACAGGACCCGGGAGGGAGCAGCTGGCATCCTCCCTGGGAGTGTCTGTGAACAAGTGAAGGGAAATCCTTCCTTCAATCAGACTCCAGATAAACTCTGGGAGGACCAAGAGTTTGGTGCTACCTGGGCACCTAAGGGTCTGGATTCCAGAGGCTCTGGTAACTCCCTTCTCATTCCTTTTATTCGTTTCTAACAACCACAGCCTTTCTCTGGGCCTTCTGTAAAACTGGAGGCAGTAAACTCTAAGATCTTTTACAGAGCTACTTCATGAAATATCAAATTCTGGTTGTTGTAAAGATTCTTGCTTTTTGGAAAAACAACTTTACTGAAGTATGATTTACATAGCTGAACCTCGTCGATTTTATGTGTATAATTCAATGATTTTTAGTGAATTTACAGAACTGTGTAATCATCACGCCCCCCAAATCCTTGTATCTGTCTGCAGCCAATTCCTATTTCTACCCCCAAGCCCTGGCAGCCATCAGCCTGCTTTCTGTGTCTAGGGTTTGCCTTTTCCAGACATTTCATATAAATGGAGTCATACAACATGTGGTCTTTTGTCCCTGACTTCTTTCCCTTAGCATAATGTTTTTGAGGTTCCTCCATGTTGTAGTACTTTTTTTAAAAACAGTGGAAATGCTTACAAGTATTTAAACAAGGACTTAATCTTATTTTTCTCCCAACAAATTCCAACATTTATTTCAGACACATTGGGTCTGAATGAGGTTCGTTCCAACTTCCATAGCTTGACTTCTCAGTGTACATTTTGGAAAAGTCTGGATTCTTGGTGATGGGCAGCGCCTGTCTGGTTGGCTTGTTGGCTGGCTGGCTGGGTCTTTGTGGACCAGCTGGCCACTTCTGCTTATTATTCCTTCCAAAATGGCTTGCCTGACACTTTACCTCGGAAAACATCCATTGTCCTCCCTTCAGCCGATTGATGGCAATGGATTGCTTTCACAGCCACAGGGTTTTTGTTTGTTTGAAAATCACATTTCAGCATTTGTCTGGGGACGTGCTAGGAGAGAGGCCATTTTCAAGCAAAGGGTGACCCAAAATACAGTCATCCACAGGCCAGCCCTGACACATTTGCCTGGGAACACCAGGCTGCCTTTGTCCACGCTATCTTTTCAACCTGTCCCAAAGAGCACCTTAGGCGCTCAGAACATGGAGATGAAAAAAATTGACATAGATCTTCTACTTTCTTCAATATATCACTGTGACCAAATCAATACATAACTTCTCCTGCCTTAGTTTCCTCATCTGTAAACTAGGGATGATAGTAGCAGTTGCCCTGTAGAACTTCTTTAAAGAGATAATACCTCCTGAATACTTAGAACAGTGCCTATCACTTAATACGTGCTCAGTAAGTGACAGCTATAGTACATATCATAATTGACATTATAATTATAATTGACACCACACTCCTGTCCTCAGACAATTCATGTTATTTACATTCCACAATGCCCCTCCACCCCAACACACACACACACACATAGAACTTCCTCCCACTGGCTCCAGAATGAAGTCCACTCTCTTTAGCAACACTTTCCAGGCCAGCACGGTCACAGCCTCAGTAGCACTGCAGCCTCTGCCCCCCCGCATCCCATAGGTGTGCCCCGAAGCCTCCCTGAAGTCTCAGAACCCGCCAGAGCCCTTCTCACCCCTGGGTGTTTGCATGGGCCTTTGCCTCTGCCTGGAATTCTTCCGACCCTGCCTTCCTCTCCCACCCACACTCCTCTTTGCCTGGGTGATACCTATTCATCTTCCAGTGTCGCTGAGCAAGGAGAGTCCCGGGCTCAGACCTCCTGCTCTGGGCTCCCACAGTTCTCTGCATCGCCTCGTCAGATGCCCGCCCCAGTGCTGTGTTTGCTGTCGTCATGCCATGCGCTCATTCAGTTCGGCTCGGGCTGGTACGCCAGCAGGTCTTCACCTCTTAGCACAGCGTCCCACAGATAAGGCAGCCGATGCATGCTGGGATTGTGCTCTACTGGTTCTTTCCCTTGACTTTATTGTAAATAAGTTACATGCTGCCTATTGCTCTGCAACTGGCCTTTGCCACTTAACAGTATGGGGGATGAGGGGTTGAAGGGGCCTGGAAATACCTCCTTCTGTCCAGTCAGGCAGATAACAAGATGTCAGCTCTGTCACTCATGAAAACTAGCCCAGAGGACTTAGCTTTTGTATTGGACCCTCCCTGCCCCTGTCGCTCCTTGTGCCTGGGGAGGGACACACTTCCCCAGGATTGCCTCCTCCTCCTGGGAGGAAAGGGAGGAAAAGGAAGGTTGGAGGGGCTGAGTCACCTGTAGGGAAGTGGTGGGGGGATTGGGGATGTGGGGAAGGGCTGCATTCCAACCAGACTTAAGCAAGGCCTGTTTCTCAGAAGAGGAACATTCTAGAGAGATGGAACAAAAGTGTCCACTTCCCAGGATATCGGAGCACCTCAGGCTTACCGTTTATGCTCTGGACACTGCCCTTTAAGAGAAATATTTTAACATGACGTCATGGTTCCCAATGTTTGTGGGGAAGGCCTGTTGATGATGTAAAAAAAAATGTTCCTGCCTCCCTCCCTCCTACCTCCTTAATGACATTTCTCCAATACAAGTTGGGGCTTGTGGCAGAGATTTCTAATCAGTCACCAAATATCCATTCTTCCCCTCTTTTCCAAGTTTTGGCTGACCATGTTATAGCCAGGATAAAAGACTGTATTTCCCAGCCCCTCTTGTAGTGACCGTGCTTGGATTGTGCTCCTTTTGACCACATGCCAGGTTCTGGCTGATGCAAACATCAGGGGGCACTTCTAGAATATCATCTTAAAAGAGAGGGGTAAATGGCTTACTTTCCCCTTTTTCTGTTGTCTGGAACATAGACGTGATGGCTGGAATTTCAGCAGCCATCTTGGACCATAAAGATGGAAGCCACATTCTGAAAATGCCAGAGAAGAATGATAGGAGTTTCAGTTTCTGATATAATCATAGAGCTTCCATCTCAGTTCCAAACTGTGTCTCCCAGACTTCTTTTACATGAGAAAATAAGAAATATGGATCTTGTTTTATAGCATTGCTGTTTGGGTTTTTTTGTTGTGTGTAGCTGACTCTAATCCTAAGGAACACACTACTGAAAGTTTAAGAGAACCCTTGAAGTAAGGCTCCTGGAAGTCTAATGTACAGAGTTTGGAATAGTTGAACTAGAAAGCGTGTTGCAAAGGGAATCATGCGATGAGGGAGGCAGGGTGAATGCCTGGAAGCCAGGTGCACTAGTATGTAGTAGTTAAACTGGGGATGTTTAGGCAAAAAGTGAGCGGATCTAGGAAACACATTTAGGAGAGACAGTGCCAGAGAAGAGCGATGAAAGTTCTGGTGTAGTCCAGACAATATAAATTACCATTACCATGGGCAGAATTCATCACTAACTTCGGTAGTTAGAATGGCTTAGAGGCAGGACAGGTGTGTAAGCATGGAGTGCATAATGCATTAGGGCTCTCCAGAGAACATAAGCCATCACAAATGGCTATCAATTTTTGGATTAATGAATATTTGATTAAAGGATGTGATTCTACAACACATTGGAAAAGGCTCCCCCCAAAAGTGGGGACTTCGGGTTAGAATTTCCCGTGTCCACTCTATCTCACAGAAGCCTGGAACCGTGCAAGCACATAGTAGGTTCTTAGTAAATCTTTGTTGAATGAGTGAGCACACTGCCCATAGACCAAGTTCTATTTTGAGCCAGACAAAAGAAAGAGTGGAGAATTTTGATTGAAAAAAAAAAAAAATCTAAAGACTTGTCTCTATGCTTGCAACAAAATCCCATTGACACTGCTGTGCCCCGAAAACCCCTTGGAGGCCACCCTTCCTAGGGTACATGTGGGGAAGGGTATCACTGGGCACCTGCTCCTGGGTATCTGTGGGGAGGCCGTTCCCTCCATGTCCGTGGGGGTCACGGCTGGCAACCCCAGAGCCTCTGTCCTCCCGTTACACTGCTACTAGTGCCGTGGCCTTCGTGGAAAGGGAGCACGCTTCCTGGCGCCCTGGCGCCCCTGAATTCCACCAAGGCCGTAAAGAGGGTTTGTAGAAACCTGAAAGGAATCGGAGCATAGGGGAAAAAATGGAAGCCATAGTGTCAGTGGGACACTTCCCATCCAGAGAAAATGACAACAGCAGCAGAGTGGTTGACTCTCAGCTGGCAGGGCACCCAGGGGGCCCCTAGGCCTCGCCCCCTGACTTACCAGAGCCCCAGTGCCGTCCTTCTCCTCTAGGAATGTTTTTCTTCTAAAAAAAATCTCTGGGGGTGACTCTCTAGCACCCTTTAGGGAAACCCCATCTCTTGCCCATAAGAGCTGGACTTGCTTCTGGATGAAGCCCCTTTCAGCAGATGGTCAGAGACGCAGCAAATTCTCCAGTCGTGGCTTTCCTAAAGCCTGAGGGCTCCAATTCAAAAACATACTGAAATGAATCTGAGTGGAGGAGTTGGGGACAGTAGGATAGTCCAGGGGGGCCCTGGTACTCCAAAGCAGGCTCTGTTCGAGGGCTCCCTGCCTCCCCATTCTCCTATCCATGCAGAGGGTATGCACACACGCACACCCCCACAACACACGCATACACACACACCCCACCCTCCCAGGGACCAACAGTGATCTCTGGGGACATCAGGATTCAGACCCATTGGAAGGTGGGAAAACCTTCCTCTAGATATGTTACCTGCCCTCCGGAGAGAGAGCAGAGTGGTACCTGTTTCCTTTTATTCCCCCTTATATTTGCAAGCCATCCTCAGAGGACAGCCGGGGTACAAGAAATAGCCCCATTACCTCTGTTGCCTCCAAACAGCAGAGGCACTGTCCCTAGTGAGTCCTTTAACTCCACAGAAAGTAGTAGGAACTTTGAAGCCCCTGCTTTTCCCTTGCCAAGGGCCCCCACACTAACCTCTTAAAGCAGAAGGGGGGCATGAGGGGGACTTACAGCCTCTCTGCAGATGGCAAACCTCCAGGTGGGCGAGAGAGTTGGTTCCGTCCTGTTATAGATGCATGAAATATATCCGGGGTCGTGATGTATGGGACCACAGAAAGATTGCATCTGGAATAGGGTCTCCTGGTATTCAGAGAAGGAAAAGTAGCTGACCTGTGCCTTCCTGCAGCCCGTCCCTAATCCCAGCACTCCAGAAGAAAATGATCAATTTCTGCACAAAGACCCTTTCTAGCAGCAGACAGAGCTTTAGCAGGCTCAGAGCATCACATGAAGCATCTGGTTTTTCCCCTTTCCATTATTCAAGCATTCACTGTATTGTGGAAGGTTGAATAAGGCAAAATCATAATGCACATGCCTTTATCTCGAGGGTTGGTATTTTTAGAACGGGAGTCAGGCGAAATGAAATTAAAATTAAAAAAAAAAAAAAGGAAGGGAAAACATATTGAGGCTTAGATCGTGGCTGAGATTACACGTTCTTCAGTTCTGAACCTCCAGGGAATGGTTCTTGTGGGTTTGTGGATGCAGTGGGGTGGGAAGCGGCGGTGAGGCCCACTTCGGGGCAGAGAGCGAGGCAAGGGGAGGGAGGGAGTCAGGATGGTGGGGTAGCCTGTATCCTCGAGAGACCTTATCCTCCCAGTACCATCCTAGCAGGAAGGGGGCGGGAACCCACAGTGTCTGAGCACCGCCTATGTGGCTGGTCCTGTCCTGAGCATCTGGCCATGCAGAGTTTCATTAACTCTCAGATCGAGCTTGCAAGGTAGGCCCCATCACTCCCATTATATGGGTGGTAAGACTTATGCCCAGAAGCACCCCCTGACATGCCCAGGTCACTCATCTGGGAGCAGCAAAGCCAGAGGACAGCTCCGGACAGCACAGTCCTTGTTCCTTCTCGACACCTGTCACCACTACTAGGGAAGATTTGTCTCAGGCCTCAGGAATGTGGGCCATCAACATATCGCCACCCCCATGCCAAAACCTGTTTTTCTGGATTAAGAGGAAGCCTTAGCCCAGGCAGACCTTAGAAAATAATTGAAGAGTGCTGACAGACCGCCCTATCTGGGACAGCCCCTGTGAGACGCTGCATCGGGTCATCTGGCACTGGTTGAGGGGCTGTAAGCTGGAGTCTGCAAGCTCACACCACAAGATGACACCAGAACAGTCTGTAGGGACCCGGGCTGGCAGCCTCCTCACCGTGCTCATGGTCCGAGGCGTGGACCACTCTGGAGGTGGGTCTGGTCCAGCTGACAGCAGGTGCTGGGCTGTGGATCAGAGCACGGCCACTGCCCCTCCCAGGTGTGCAAAGGCGGCCATGGTGCCGGGTCCCCGGGCTGTGACACAGGATGAGAAATTCACCCAGGCTCCTTATTGGAGAGGACAGGTCTGTGACCGGAAGGTCTAGTCCATGAACCATCTCTGCCAGCAGAGAAGCTGAAACTTCCTAGAGACACAGTGTAGAATAGAAGGAGGCCTTTGTGCCTTAGAGGCAAACAGACCTGGGCTCAGATTTCTGCGCTGCCACTACTGGCTGTATGACCTGAGACAAGTTGCTTACTGTCTCTGGGCCTCCATCTTCCCCTATGATGAAGTTAACTATAGGGACCCCATGGGATTGTTGTTCAGGGAAATGAGACAGGTACTGAAAGCACTTAGCGCAACACTGCCCTTATGGCCAAGGCCCTCTTCTATCCTTGCAGGAAGCCTAGTGGGCTGTAGGGCAAGCCCTCTGCTCTCTCCCTTCTGACGGAACAATAACAACAGTCTGAGCTACAGCCCAGGAAAGGGCTGAGCCCCTGTGGAATCATTTTCCCATTTCAATCCCACAACAAGCAAGTACTGTTTCAAGGCTCACTTACAGGGAAGGAGCTTAGACTGTAACTTGCTTCAGGTCACGCAGCTAGTCCATGACAGCAGGGATTCCAGCCGGCCCACACGTGACTCCAGGGCAGCATTCTTAATACGCTTCGTATTCCAGTAGACATCATAGAGCGTAGCCTCGTGTTAAATAGGGTTTGCATTGTCTCCAGAGCCCATTGTGCATGGCCCAGAGGGGTGCATGCGTGCGTGTATGTTCCCTGTCAAGATGAAGGGATGAGGTGCAGTGCAGGCCCCTGACACTCTATTTGCCTACCCTTAGGCAAATCACTGAATTCTTCGAGGTCCCCCTTTTCCTGGCTTTGAAATGGACAGGAGAGTGGCTTCCAGGTTCCCGCCCGCTCTCAGGCCGCCTTGGAGGCAGAGACGGTCTCCTTGCAGCCGAGCAACAGCCGCCTCTGGAATCGCCCTCCCCCGCCATGAGAACGCTCTTCTGCTCTTCCAAAAAGACCAGACTCTTCCATGGAGGGGAAGCCATGCCTGAGATTTCTGTGTCCCCAGTGCTATCCTCGGAACACAAACGAGTGTTTAAAGAATCCCTGCTTGATCTTAAATCAAAATTGTGTGTGTGTGTGTGTGTGTGTGTGTGTGTGTGTGTGTGTGTATGAGAGTGTGGGTGCATTTTGTGTTCCTCTCTGAGAAAGAGCGAGCTTTCTCCTTACAGGCACGTGCTTTCCGAAGTCCCTTGTCACTGATCACCAGCTTGGGTCCTCGTGCCTCCCTTGCCAGGCGATATGCCCATTCTGCAGATGACACGATCAGAGATGTTAGGTGACTTGACAGAAGTCATTGACTCACCCCAGGTCAGCTGCCTCTCACCGACCTCCCCTCGCGAGAAAACAGGCAGGGCCATGTGGTGCCAAGGCCCCCCTTTCCTGGCAGAAGGTGGGCGTTGTCAGAGGGAGCCCTGCTTCCTCACCCCTGCTGCCCAGGCACCTGAGGGGCTACCAGGTAGGGGACGGCAAGCAGCACGGTGGCCCCTCCAGCAGGCGGCCTCCTCTTCTGTGCCCTTTCAGCAGCCCTCCTGGGTGACTTTGCTCACAGGGCAGACCAGCATGCAGGTGAGCCTTTGGATGGCAGGGAGGAGGCCCCCACCCAGTGTGTGTGAGGGTGGGTGCCAGAGGCAAGGGGGAGGTTGGAGGAGGTGTGTGTGGGGGGGCTACACACTGCCCAGAGCTGCAGGTCAGGGTCCTCCTCTGAGCCAGGGTGGCCCCAGGGAAGGAGCAGGAGGTCCTGCAGGGACACAGCGGGTGGTGGTGAGTGTGTGTGTGAGACACACAGACAGAGGGAGACTGGCAGGCCCTCTAGGAGAGGTGGAGCTGCCACAGGGCAGCAGAGGTGAGCCTATAGACCTGGCAGCTCCAGAATGTCTGTCTTGGGCACTGCCCT
The DNA here is from genome assembly GCA_029783875.1 of Phataginus tricuspis. Classification (NCBI taxonomy): domain Eukaryota; kingdom Metazoa; phylum Chordata; class Mammalia; order Pholidota; family Manidae; genus Phataginus; species Phataginus tricuspis. The sequence goes on along the minus strand of JAQQAC010011331.1, from coordinate 6,569,405 downwards.
CCTCTTTTTCCAGGCCCCTTGGCCTCCGGGCCCCCATAGTGCCCTAGAAGATGGACTGTGGAAACCTCACAGTGCAGGCAGGCCAGTAGGCGTCTTGGCCCTGATCCCCGTCCTGTCCCCTTTCTGACTGGAGCAGGGGAATTAAGTCGTCATCTGAAGTCCTGTGCCACATAAGGCTGTGTGACTTCAAAGAGATGGTGTGTTTGGCAAAACTGTCAACAATAATATAAGGGATTTAACTCTGCCAAGAGGAGTCTAGGCTTGGGGAATTATGGGGAGAGTGAGCCTGTGTTCTCAGATTGATCATCATTTCCATTCTGACTGCAGTGTGTCCAGAGGCTTGCCTGAAAATGGAACCCTCCAGGGAAGAGAAACTGTGTGGCAGGCTGGGGAAGGCTGGTCCAGCATCTCCATCGGGGAAGCTTATGGCCACTGGCAGGGGAGGTGGGTTGGATGTCCAGGTGGGCCCTGCCAGGGCACTGTCACCTGGCAGGTGGTTGTGCGAGGCCTCCTTCCCCAGGCAGAGGGCACCGCAGATAGTCAGGGCCTGGGGAGGCCAGACTGACCAGCTTTGTTAAAGGCCCACTGGGCAGCCCGGGCTGGGACACCTTGAAACCTGCCCACCTAGAACTGCCCAGCTGTCTTGGGATACAGGCTGCATGACCTGGGCTTCTGTGTGCCCAGACTGTGCTCCTCTGGGGGATCTGTCAAAACCTGATTCCATGAAGCAAACGCTGGCCCTGGAGTCAGGGAGATCTGATCTGAATTCAGCTCCATCACTAGGCCAGTTACTCCCATCTTGAAGCCTCAGTTTTGTCCTCTGTGAAATGGGAATAACAATGGTGCCTACTCCACAAGGTTGTTCAGATGATTAAGTGTGAAAAAATATATAACCTATATATAAAATATAACAAGGTACCTTGTTCAGTAAATGATAGCCATCATTATCTGTTGTTATTGTTTATATAATTTTCTTTCCAAAAGGAGACTCTCAGCTCCTAGAGCACAGGAACCACGTTGAATTCATCTTTGTATTCACAGGATGTCCAACACAACACCTGTTATAGAAATTCCACATTTTTTGCATTGAGCACTTACTATATGCTTACATCATGCTAGACTGTCCTCGGAATCTTGCTTGTGATGAACTGTGAAGTGTAGGGAAACTGGCTGCCTGCATCACTGCATGGCATACATGTATCTCAGGACCAACATGCCCTCTCTTTCTCCCCAGGCCTCCTTTCCCTGCCTTCCCAGTTACCGGCATCCTTAGGGCTGTCACCTGTCCCTCTTGCTCTAAGTCAGATGGATAGACCTCCAGAGGGCATGTGGCAAATTCACACACGCTGGATAAATGCAGACATCAACTGATGACCATTCGATGCGCTGTTTCTGTAAGGAATTATTTTCATTCTAAGAAAGATTTAAACTTAAAGCAAGTGCTCTTAACATGTGTTCATGGAAGGTCCGAGTGTGGGTACAGTCAATGTTTTCGCACTTTTTTCCTGGGGAGAAAATCCATATCTTTTATCAGATTTGTTTGTGGTCTGTGAACCAAAAAGTATTTGAGAAGTAGTTCCTTAGAGCGGTGCTATCCAGTAGAACTTTCTGTGTTGAAGGATCTGCGGCTGTTCAATGCGGCAGTCACTTGGGACTCTTGAAATGCTTGAAATGCAGGTAGTGCGAGTGAGGAACTGAATTTTTCATTTTATTTCTGTAATTTAGGTTTAAATGTAAGTAGCCACGCATGGCCACGAGCTACCATTTTGGACTGTGCCACCTAAGATGATCAAAAGTCAGTGGTATAACTTTAGACATATTGGAGAGGTGGCATTTTAGAGGGCCCAAGGGAATTGTTATGGGCAGGAACTTCTCAATGGCTCTGAAATTGTTTTAAAAAATCCTCCATTCACTCCTGCAAACATCCATGCATTCATTCATGCATACAGGCATCCACGGATCCGCATGGACATCTGGCGAGCACCCGCGATGCCGGTGGCACTGCCAGAGGCCAAGCAGTGACCCAGGGAAGTACTTCCGGTTCATTGGGGGCCAGAGGTCTGCCCAGGACGGGCAGGTGGGTCTCTCTGGGTGCAGCTCTGTATTCAGAAGAGCTCAGTAGTCCAGTTCTCATGACACTCGGCAGGCTTGTGAGCAAGAGAATGTTTCTTTCCCTTAGAAGGATGTTTGGTCCCAGAGGATCAGCAGGGAAGCAGGGGAGGCTTACAAAGTGGACACGACTGGCGATGTCCCCTGGGGATGATCAGGTTGTGTTTATAAACGGGAATTTCACAACTAACTTTTTATGGATGTCGGTGAAGCAACCCTCAGGAAACCGGGGAACTTAGCATCTGGCTTTCATTGATTTTCAGGCATCTTTTCTTACATGTTATCACCAGCTCATCCACTCCTGGGTTGTGGTGAGGCTTAATTAGCTTGTGTGGATAAAACACTTGTAGCAGTGCCGGCGGCACAGCGAACACGCTGTGAGCATCAGATATTATCGTTGATGAAAGAGCGCCCAGTAAATGTAGGAACGGTAGGTGCTCCATACATGTTTGTTGAATGAATGACTGAGGCTGCTGAGTGCACGAAATTAAAAAGCACCGAGCAGAATCACACAAAAGCTGAATGCCAAGGTCTGCAATGGCCTTTACTGTCTCCTAAACGGCCTGGTGCCATGACCAAGGCAGTCACAGTACCTGCAGGGACAACCAACGAAGGCCTTGACGATGGGCTTTGTGGGCGTGCCCAGGGCTTTGCCTTCCCGGCTCTGTGACCCGCATCTCAGGGTGGTGAGTTCCCCAGGTAGAATGGCTTACCTGACGTTGCCTAAGACCTGCAGCTGCAGTGATCTAAGAACGGGCCACCTGTTCTGGGCCTTTTCAGGGCTGGAGGCATAATGACAATATCCACATCTCCAGCCAGGGCAGCTCCAGCAATCCACCATGTGAACCTATTCAGAGACAGGAATTTGGTCCCAAATGACCCGTCTGCAAACAGCCCAAGAATTTCCAGTTGTGTCTGCTAATGAGCATAAAGTCCAGAAGTGGGATGGCCCTGCAGGACATCTCAAATGAGTTATGGAAGCACTCTTGGCTCTGCCAAGGGAGAGGGTGGGCCAGCATCCACAGAAATAGACAAAACAACTCTAACAAGGTCCAAGTCACACACTATAGAATTCTGCAAACTTAGTTTGGGTGAATAACTTCTTCTGTGTCTGGCTGCCGTGAAGCTGGACACAGTCATAGCTCCTTTCTGCTGGCCGCCTTCAGCCCTCAGTGTGGTCTTTGTCTTGTCAACACAGAGCCCTTTGGACTCCAATTCTATTGTTCTGATTAAAATGCTAGAATTGGTCCCCAGATCACTACTGATTTTATATCCTTTTAGACGAGGTGGGAAAAATGGAAGGTGAGTAGGCTGGGTAGCCCTTGTGTGAGGAATGGGCCATGCTTCAGCGGGGGAAGGTGGATGGGAGAGAACAGTCTCGGGGGTGCGGGGTGGTGGGAGTGCGAGAAGATTCTGTCCTGCCGAGTTCCAGGGAATGAGGTCTTCATGCTTGTGTGGGGAGCCAGGCTGGGAAGAAAAATGTGTGTCGACATCTCTTGGCATGACCTCGGTCTCCAAATGAGCCCTTCCAAGCTAGTCATTTCTGAGGAGGGATAACCCGGGTCCGTCTGCTCAACTGGTGGGGCACACTTCATGCTGTCCCTTCTCTGCCTGGCGCAGGGATGAGCAGGGAGGAGGGACCTCAGGACTTGGAGTTGGCCGGGCCTGGCCAGCTCAGGCACTTCCTAATTATGTAGGGGAGTTTGTTCACCTCTCCGAGCCTCAGTTTCCTTCACTGTAAGGAGGGATACTAAATCTATCTTACAGAATCAATGGGGACGACCTGACTACAAATGAAAGAAGTTATATTAAGCAAAGTGGAATTTTCATTATCATTATTGTCTTTGTTCGGCTTTCTTGAAGCACTGTGACATCCAGTGGACTCCACCCATCTTGGTTTTCTCAGAGAACCTTCTTTTTAATTTCTCACGGGACTTTCAAATAACTGGGGCATTTTACTCCAAGAACTGCTGGCTTCGTGCCATTGTCTTCTGCCATCTTTGGCAGTGCACCTTCTCTGCTGTCTGATAAATGCTCCCAAACCCTCCATTCAACATTTACCATTCAACATATATTGAGCATCTACTTGTACATTATCTGTATGCCAGGCACATCGGTGAACAAAACAGAGATTTATACCCTCATGGAAATTACATTAGAATGGAGGGAGAGAGAGGATAACTATAACACCTAAGCAAATTACCCAATTTGTTAAAAAGCACTAAGTGCTGAGAAGAAATGAAGAGTAGAGCTGGGGGGAAGGAGCTGAGAGGACAGTGGGAGGGGTGGGCTGCAGAGGGTGGCCTCATGGACAAGGTAGAATTTCAGCAAAGACATGATGAAATGAGGGAGTTGACCCAGCAGAGCTTTCTGGATAGAGAGAACAGTTGAACACAGCTACAGAGTCATGCTGGAATGTTCAAGGACAGGATGGAGGCCCGTGTGGCTGGAGCAGGGTTGGGTGGAGGTATGAGGAAAAAGTCTTGAGGATGGAGTTAGGAAAATATAGATCACACAGGGCTTAGTTGGCCATTACAAGAACTTGGGGTTTGATTCTGCATGGGTGGGGGCCATTGAAGGGTTCTTAGCAGAGACATGATTTAACTTTCTTTATAGAGGGATCTTCTGGTTCTGTGTTAAAATGAGATGGCGGGGAGGCAAGAGTGGGAGCAGGGAGACCCTCTAGGAAAAGTCTGTTGTATTGTAGCAGGAGAACTGATGTGGCTTGGAGCAGCGTGGTATCAGGGGAAGTAAGGAGTAGTCCGAATCTGGATCCATTTGAAAGTAGAAGCTCCAGGTCTGCTAAACTACTGAATGTGGGCTGTGAGTGAAAGAGACACCTCAAAGGTATCTCCCAGGCTTTTGACTGGGCGAGTGAAAGATGGAGGACCATCAGCTCAGCTGGGGACAGCTACGGGTGGAGACAGTTTGGGGTAGGGAGAGATTAGGTATTTGGGGCATGCTGAGTTTGAGATGCCTGTTGGACATCGACATCAAGATGTTGAATGGGTGTTTGAGTATATAAGACTGAAGTCCAGAAAAGAGGTCTGAGCTGGAAATATCAATGTGGAAGTAATCAGTATATAGTTGGTATTTAAACCCATAAGACAAGATTGCCCTGAACCTTTCTTCCCACAGTGCTTTTGCTAAGTCCATAAACCAGACTTTTCCAGGAGACCAGTGAGATCCCATTGCAAACAATGCCTCACACCTTTCCGGTTCTTTGCCCCCACCTGCTGATGCAGAACCGTCAGTCCCTGAAAGTGTTCCACTCCCCTCTGGTGTCGCTGGGAGTTCTCAGGTGATGTCTCTTACATGCTCACAGAAAGTCCAGGCCCCCCTACCACGTTGCTGTTGCACTGCCATGTCCAAGGGTAACTGCCAAGGTGCCTTGGCCCGTCCATGGGCACCACTGTTTTCTCCCCCATAGGCCCAGCTTCCCAGCTGTCCTTCTCTGCTCCAGGGGCTGTCACGATCTGGTATCACCCACCAGAGCCTGACTGGGGTTGGGAATGCACATGGCCCTGACTCTGGGCTGAGATCTGTCTACTGGAGATTTCCACAGCTCTGTTAGTTTAGAGCCAGGCTTCTCACACTGAGAGAGGGCTTAGGTAATGGTGCATTTTATGGGAGTATTAGTTTTCCTTATTGGGATCTAATTGAAAATCTTTTTTAATGGGAAAAGGGCAGTGATACTGAAGAGGTTACAAAACTGACACTCAGTTTGAAGTCAGACCCAAGTTACATGCATAATCAATTTTCCCTTGCAACTATGTCACAGACCTCTCCTGGAACTTCCTGTCATCTTTCAATGGATGGTGAATTACAAAATTTTGAAAAGTCCCCTGGATGCTATCAGGGGACAGAAAGGGAGTAGGAAAAAGAAACTCAGAGCATTCGTTAACTTTTAAGTCCCTTAGTTTTAGACTGAGTTAAGCCAGGCAGACATCCACCAGAGCCCAGCATAACCAGAGGGGGCAAAATGGGATGGTGAGTTACATTTTGGGGAAAACCATGATTTGGTGCGGTGGGGGAAGCTTCTTCTTTGTCTCAGTCCCTGTGTTTGAATTTCTGTTGTCACACAGACCTGTAGCCAAAGCCCGTCTTGACTGGGTAGTTTGCAGTTCCAGGCTGATGGTTTCCTGATGAGGCAAGGTTGGCATCTCTCTAGGTCTGGAAGGCAGGGATGCACTGGCCTACCGAGGAAACCTCACGCTGGGATTCGATGGAACTGAAAAACGTCTGTCAGATGTGGTATGAACTACATAAGGGAAGTTGAAATGGGAAACGTGGAGGAGGAAATGTTCAGCCATCTCTAAGGGGACATAGCTGGAAAGAGAGTCCATGCCTGGACCGTTCGAAAGAAGCAACTCACACATCCCACGCCTAGCAAGCGTTCATGTGAGCTAGAAGCAGTAGCTGAGCTCAATGGTTTCAAACGATGGTGTTTATCAGAACTTTGATGCTTAGTAAATGTACTTATCTCCAGGCACCTCTTTCAGACCTCTTAAATCAGAATCTAAAGAATATAGTTCTGCAAGGGCCCCTCTGGGCTTCCAGGTGAAGTTCCATCTCATCCCATATGTCCCACGTTGACCCATGTTCAGTCCTGATAACCACCGAACAGCTACGCTGTACCAGGGCATGTGCCGCATCCTTGGGAGAGTACAGACTATTTAAGACATGGGCTCTGCCCTCAAACAGCTCAAAGACATGAGAAGAAAAAGACAAATAACAACTTCATGATCGAATTCAAGGCAATGAAATTACGGTTCTCACTGGGCAGTGGTGCTGAGAACCCATGAATACTGCTGCACACCGGAAGGGCCATGACGCCACAGGAGCGCTCCTGCCCATCTCTGTTATCACCTGGCCAGGAGAATTACAAAATGTGGCATGGACTTGGGGCAAGGATTCCAGCTGGGGAGGCGGTGTCTCATGTGGGCACTGGCAGAGGCTGGGCCCTCTCGGAGGGCAGCCCCAGTCTGAGGCCATATACAGACGAAGCCAGGGGAATCAAGGCCAAGAATTCAGGGGCTTCTCTGAGGAGGGTTCCCAACAGCTTCTGCCTTCCTTTGCCCACAGTGAGGGCTCCTAATGGGCATCCCAGGAGCATTTTGGGATGCACATGGGGACACACCCTAGTGAGCATTCCTATTGGCCAGGCCACAGATCTGCATCCACCTCCTAATTATAATTGTGCGGACCTTACCATTTATTCCAGACGCCCCCTCTCCCATCTTAGGGGCTTCCACCTCCTCCTTGCAGAGAAGGTCCTGTGTGCCAAGGTAGCCACTCACCCAGGAGACAGGAAGCCAACTGGGCTTTGGAGAAAAATTTCAAAGCCATTAATGATTCTGCTGCTTCTCCATTGTGTGGCTGAGAGCTCAGCTGATGGGCAACCTCATCACCCCCAAACCCTGCAGAACTGGGGGACTCTGCGATCCGTGGGTGAGATTATACGACACCACCTAATTTGCTCTGAGCTCCATAAAAGCTACAGGGAAGACATTGGAATTGCCGTTTCCTGTGAAATACAAAAATAAAATGAAAGGTTGTGACAGAGATTTAAATGAGAATAAAATGCCAATTAACTTGGAAGTATTGGATGAGAATTTGTTTTTCAGAAGAATCCCAGGTCGTACTTGGTGGATCAGTTTCAATTTCCCCCAAAGCACTGCACAGCCACATGGAGGAAGCAGACCTCAGAACAATCCAGAACTCAGCGCCAGACCCACTACTTATCACTTTAATTGACACTTACTCCATATGATGCTCATACATTCACCGAATGGGTTCAATTTAATTTGAAATGGAGATTTTTTTCTTTCCCCTATTGAAATATTTACTGCCGTGCGCTTTAAAGCTAACTAGCTTCAATCCTAGCATTCCATCACTCTTCTGTTTTGCTTTAAAGATACCAAAGACCCCTCCAACCATGATTTATTTCGAAAAAAATTATTTTGACAACTCTGCAATTACAAAGGCTATGGATCTACAACTTTTCTTTTGATAGGGCAATGAGACAGGTACCAAAAAAAACCCATCCCTTCTTTGCTATCTATTCTGTTGTCCTGAAAGTTAAACTAACAAGCACAGATCTGTTGGGGAGACGTCATCCTCAGAATCAGGGGGGTGGTCAGGCACTCTTCTGTCCCCGGTGCATGTGTTTCTGCTCTCAGTTCATGCCCCTCCCACCACCATGTGCTGGGCTAAGGGAGGGGCGGGAGAGGGGACTGGGGGGCTCAGGAATGAGCGAGGGAGGCGGCATCTCTGCTCAGAAGGATGGGATGCTCCACATCCTGGCTGAGCACAGGAAAGCACGTGGGTTCTCTGCCGCCCTGTGTTTATTAGTGCTGACAGACGGAGTGCAAGAGCATCCTTTACCCCGAGGTGTTACATACTGATACACCGACAGGCAATTATCTTTGGAGATAGTGTTAAAACACAATAATTAATTGATAGAGCAAGCAAAAGAGTGGTGGCCCCAGGCCCAGGCCGAATGGTATTTCTAAAAATGCTCTGTGAGTCTGGTAATTTGGCCTCAATGGGTCATTTGATTTCACACCCCCCCTTCACTCCCCACCATCCCCCATCCTGAAACCTTCCTGGCACTTTGTTTTTTAAAAGCATTAGCCTTGAATGTGTCTCAGATGTCATTAAAGTACAGACCAACCTCCCATAGCAACTTTCCAAAACGGTGCCTGGCAATAGAAAAAAATCACTGCCTTCGCAAAGATGTCTCCCACAGTCCTGCTTTTGTGGTGGTACATGCTGGCAGAGGGTCTTTGTTTCAAACTGAGGCTGACACATGTCTGCTTAAATAAAACATTCTCACTTCAGCTGACTGATTTGGTGGGAATAAGAAGTTCACACGCCAAAGCACGGGCTGACCTTCGTGACCCCCCTACCAGCAGGGGGAAGACCACATTGTCTCCTTTTACTAACAAGCATTGAGAAGTGTGAGCTTTTCTTTTGCTTGTTTTACTATGGTGACATCCATTGACCCACATTTGATATTCTGCATAATATACATGGTCAGAGATCACACATTTGATTGAGAATGCGGAAAGAGGACAAGGAAGAGAAGGATGGAGGAAGCATTTACAGTTTAGCAAGAACCTGAATGTATTGTAGAGGATTCTTCTGTTGGAAGGGACAGAAACCATCTGGATTTAACTTAAAAGGAGAAAGGGGAGATTTATTTTTAGGGCACAGTATGTCTAACAGAATCCAAAGGAAAGCAGGCTTCCTGACATAGGCAACAGGTCAGAACAAGAAGCCATTTGCTCTCTTTCAATCTCTCGTTCCTACTAAGATTTTAATTCTCATCTCATTGTTCAAATGGGACCCTCTTCCTCTTTGGTCCACATGGTGATGGATGACTCCAAGTCCCAGGAGGCAGGCCACTTGTTGAATGCACGAATACATGAAGAGTGTCTCACTCATGCTGTCTCACAGATAAAATTCCCAGTTCTGATCAAGGGGTCCGGTTGGTCGAGCTGACATTAGGTACCCATCCCTTGTTAAGCAACCCCATCTCCAAAATTTCTATCAGAAGCTGGAGGGGCTGGGGACTTATGGGTGGGTAAGGCTATATGACACCACCTAAGTTGTTGCAGAGAAGATACTGGAATTGTAAAAACTAGAATAAAATAAAATAGGAGGTTGTGCATTATCCTTGAGGGTCAGTCCCTTTGAACAAAAAGACTGTGTCTATGTTGGGGCAATTAGGGTTTAACACAAGCAGGCAAGCTGTCCAAAGCAGTCGTGCTGCAGGGAGAGCAACTTATTTTTCAACTAAAGAAAATACTGGGGGAGATTTAGCCTTAAGTGTGCTGAGTTATTTAGAGAAAGCTTAAAGGGCTGACGTCAGAATTTAGTGGTTGCTTGCAACCTACCCTAGACTGTAGCACCCTTTACTACACTTGCCAGGAGAAGCATTTTATGGTTCTGTAACATCCTACACTTACTTTTCTGGATAATCTACATGACTCTTTGGTGTAGAAAGTTTAGGAGAGCTGGAATCTTTGCCTTTCTTTTGTTGGCTATAAAGGAATTATTTAATTAGGGTATTATAGGGTAGACTCCAATTCAGACTGGCTTGAAATATTAAAAGAGGACAAGTCAATGCATGTTGTAACTGGGAAGTGCTCTGGGGTGTCCGGGTAGGCATGGCTGTGTCCAGAGGAAATTGAGAGTCTTGATAAGGGCTCTCTTTCACTCTCCTCCTCTCAGGGGATCCCCTCTGTGTGCTGGCGCCATTCACTCCTCCTGAGTTTTATTGTTTCCCCTGTGGTTAAGGAAGATGACTGCTGGAAGCCCCAGCTTCACATTCCCCTGGACTGAGACTCGGGCAAAAAGCAGCCCCAGCAAACCAGATCTTGCAAGACTCTGATTAGCCTAGCTTGGGTCCTGGGCACGTCTCTAAACCGATCACTGCAACCAGGGCCAGCCCCAGTCAGGACCTACCCCCGAGTCCAGGGCACCATATGGTGACACCTGCTGGGCCACGTCGTATGTGAGAGGGCTGGTTCCCCTAAAGGAAGGGCTGTGTGCACACCAACAGTATCTGACCACCATGCCTATTCTTCTTGTATATTAGTGTTGGACATTTAAGAGGCACATGTAGGGCCAATAAATAGCTTTGATACCAAGATGTTAAAAATCCAAGGATCCATTTGGCAAGGCTTCCAGCGTTCATGGACTCTTGGCACCTTGCCACAAGGTGCTAGGCCCTCAGAAGCCTGGGGGATTACTAAATGGAGCTCCTAATAATAAACCTCCAAGGTCAGGGTTAATGTTACCTTTACAGGTTCTTCCCTCTGGCCTCTCCTGAAAATATCCTCACCTGTCATTATGGGATCTGGTTTGTTATCATGATGGGAAAATGGAAAAGAGGGGATTGATAGGGAACTGTGGGGGCAAATGTTTCAATGGGGAAGATTTTTTGTTTGCTAGTTTTTTTTTCTTAATTTTTTTATTTTGAGATCATTGTAGAGTCATGTGCCATTGTGAGAAACAATCTGGAGAGATCTTCATTAACCTGCGCCCCCAAGAGCGACATCCTGGCTGAGTGTAATGTAGCATGGCTACCAGGAAATTGACACTGTTGCAACTCATGGATCTTACTCGGATATTACTAGCTTCACATACACTCATTTGAAGACTGGGTTTTAATCTGCATCGGATTTTCTCAAAAGTTACTTCTCTGAGCTGGGCTTGATACTGGTGCTCATTACAAAAGTGATAAAGTTTCCTATGTTTTGCCTCCAGTTGCCTTGCTATGATACTTGGATCCGATAAGATCACGCCTTGAAGGAAGAGTAGAGACGATCTATATGACTGCATATAAATAGGCTGTTCATTTCTGTTTTGGATTCCCAACTGAGGAACTTGGGATGCACCCAAAAGGCGCTGGAGACACGTGGGCAGTATTTTGCACTTCGCAGCAGACTGTAGGGTGGCTTGGTAGGGGGGAGACTGTAGGAAGGGAGAGACCTAGCAAGCTAACGTGACACTTGAGATGAGATCCGGGAAAGGATTGAAGCAAAGCTGTGGAAAATCAGGAAAAGGGGACATGCTGGGGAGATGCATAAAAATGGAGAATGGAGTTCACCTTTGGTTGTGTGTGTGTGCCTTTATCTATCCCAGGACACAATCAGGATACAATATTCCATGTAGATGAGCTTTATTTTTAATTCTTTTGTTTTAAGGAACCGACAGAACATCCCAGTGTGATTGTTGCTTCAAGGCATGGACATCTTATCTCTGTGCTTGGCTAAATTTGGCAGAAGATAGGAGTGGGTTGGAAAGAATCAAGCTGCCAAAATTTTCATTTTCATTTCACAGATTTTTCTAGCTATTACCTCTCTTCAAGAGATCTTCAGGGAGTCTTGCATGAAATCAGGTGAGGCATCATGTGATTCTCCAAGTCCCTTTCTACCTGCTAAGGTGAAGAATAGAAGGAGGCTCAGAGAAGCTGCTCTGTGGCAGAGGACACATGACTGGCGGTGGGATCCTGCCCATGTCTGCTCCTGTCCTGTTCCTCCGCCCTGCAGAATAAATATGGTTGTTCCAGAAAGAACTGTGATTGTCTTTGTATCCCTAGATGTACCCACTCAGTGGCTGACATAAAGAAACTGCTCATTACATAGTTGTGGAAGCACCAGAGAGGAGGAGGAAGAGAAAAAAATTAGTCTGAATCCATATATTCAAATCCTCAGCATTAGGGATTTAATTAGGGTTAAAAGAACAGCCGTTTTATCTTGAGTATTGGATACGGCAGCATATGATCACAGTTACCTGCCTCTATACTTACTTACTTAAGATAAGACACTATACTTACTTAAGATAAGCTTCCACACACTGAAGGTGAACAGTGAACTATATTTAAATGGCAGAAGCAATCTATTCAAACCCTTCAGTCAAAGATTGCTAATATCTCACACCTTTGGACAAGGCTGGAGATGGATAATAGAGCAGATGCAAAAACACGGAGACTGGGAGTCGGGAGACCTGGGACTGTGTCTCGGTGGTTTGTTAACCGTGGGACCACTGAGCAAATCCCCTTACCCTGGTCTCTGTGGTCCCATCTGACAAATGATGGTCTAGATCTCTTCCAGCTGGAAAGCTGTGCCGACCCTCTGGTGATGATGAGTGTACTGAGCTCTCAGCGTTCTGCCTGAGACCCAGGAGGAGCGAGGGCTGTCAGAACTCTTTCTGTTTGAAGCCACATGGACTCCCCAAAGCCGTCTTTGCTGGGCTCTTTACCCTTTCTGGACTTTCTTCCACCCGTCTGGGTTTGATGGCTCAAGGAGGGAGAGGCCCAAGCTGGCCTGAGTGCCTGTGTCTGCCTTATGCTCAGAGCGCCATGAGGACAGGCCACGTGGGGCTCAGGAAAGGGTGATGAGTGAATGTGTAGAGGAACAAATGAGAGACAGCAACTCTCAGGAAGAGGGCAAAACCCTAAGCAGCCCGACAGGTCTGCCTTTTCCTGGGAATAAGTGCCCACAGGCATGAGCTCCTGGTTGCCCAGAGCCAGGCACGGTGCTCAGCCTTTACCCACACGCCTTGATCCTTCCAAGAGCTCTCTGGAGCAGGTGCAGTTATCTATCCTATTCCACAGAGGAGGGAGCTGAGAGGCCAAGCACCCAGAGAAACACAGCAGGGATTTGAAGCCCTACCTGCCAGAGCCCAAGCCAGCGTCTTGATTTCTCCACGAGCGGCATGGTGCCGTGCCTTCCCAGCCTTGGGGCCTACTGTTTGCATCCACAGCTTCCTTTCTGCAAATGTGGCACTGAGAACCCCTTCAGCCATGGAGCAGAAATGGTTGAGGAGTTCCTCGGGCACCCTTAGGGAAGAAGGAGAGGCACCTGCTTTGAAATGAGACCCAGCTGGGTCTCGATTCCGGCTCTTCCACTTACCATCTGTGTGACCTGGGCCATGTCCCTTAACCTCTCTGAGTCTCTGTGTCCTCCTGTGCAAAATGGGGATAATGCTACCTGCCTCTCGGGGCTGTTGGGACGATTAGAGATCAGCCATGGCAAGTGTTTCACACAGGGCTTGGCATGAGCTGGTGATGGATGAATAAGCCGTAACAGCCACAACTGCTTAGTTGGGAATAGTTTGTGTTTATATTCATCCATGGGTTATGCGTGGGAACCGCCATTTGACATCCTGTTACAGATGGGGGGACACAGAGGCACAGAGGCTGAAATGACAAGCCCAAGAACAGTTTATAAGGGGCAGTGGTGAGACTAGAACCCAGATCCTAGGCCGTCCTCAGTGAAAGCTCCCTTTGTCTTTGTGTTCTGTATTTCGGCTCCATTGTGTGGCATGACTCCTTACTCATCTTCCTGACCCAGAGTGAGATGCATACCCTGGTCTGGAGCCCTTAGCACCATCCCTGGGCCTCGACTCAAGGAAGCAAGGCCATAAAGGATTTGCTAAAGTCAGTGTGACTGTTGGGTCCCTTGTGTGGTGACAGTGAGGAAACTGAATACGCAGAAGCAGAGCAGTAACGCTGGGTGAGATGGTACAGGCACTAAGTCCGGTCGGGTCCGAGGAGATGGGGGCCGGAGCCGTTGTGCCCTGCACCTGGGGGTAAGGAGAAGGGGGGCTGTGCTGAGACAAGCCTCAGAATGCTGTGCCCCAGGCCCCTGGCCTCTTCAAAGGGGACACTCTGACCTCGAGTGCCCTCCAGGCCCTCGGAGGTCAGAGTGGAGAACAGCCCAAGAGAGCCGCTAGCGCGTTCAAGGTGGACTCCGCAGAGGGTGAGTGCCGGCTCCCAGCCCCAGCCCAGCCCTGGGCCTCAGCTTCCTCCCACCTCCTGCCTCCTGCCGGGCTGGGCAGCAGATTCCTTGCACGTTTGTCAGTCTTCATGTGGAGAGAGAATGGGATTCACCTGCTCTAAGTTCACAATTTACCTGTGTGGCTTTGCACAGGGAATGTCAGAGTCCACGGAAGCCAAATGCACTGGCCATGGGCACCGGGCTGCGTGGAGAAGAAGTGGGTCTCGGCGGCTCGTCCGCGGCAGGCATAGCCAGCGCTGCCCCAGGGCGGGGAGCTCTGCTACTGGGGGTACTTGGTTTTCTGACTGGTCTGTGCAAGCAGGAGTCTGGACTTGCCGAGGTTAAACCAGCCGTCAGGGTCACAGACAGGATGTGTGGCCTTCTGGGAGGGATGACATTCCGGCCCTGCCCCCTCAGTCCCAAAAAGCCTTCCGTGCTGACTTTGGGCTGCATCTCCAGATGCGGTGATTCATAGAGGCACGGATGGGACACAAAGAAAGCATCTGTCCCAACATTTTCAGTGAGCCACTATTTTCCATAACCGTATCTTCACTTTAAATACACCCAGAGCTGCCCAAGATAAGCCTGCCTCGGCCTCTTGGGAGGGTCCACGGTCAGGATGAAGCCAGGTAACCCAGACCCACAGAGGAGTGGGGTGCCCGTCACCTGCCCGCCTTATGACGAACAGGAATGCTCCTCCTCCCACCTGCCACTTCCCAGGGCCCCCCAGGTGTGTGGACAGCACGGAGTGAAGCCATAGCGCACTGAACCAGCACTGCCCGCCATACTGAGAAACAAGCCCAGCTGCTTTCAGAACGCCTTTCTCTCCTCTCTCCTTTCTAATGAAAACCCTCTTGTAATCTGTTAGTGCCGCCGTCTGCCCGAGCATGAATTATTCAGAGAAGTCTCTGTTCCCTTATCTCCCCTCCCCCGGGACGCCCCTACCATTGTCCGCCCTGATGGGTCATTATGCACTCTGTGAATTTAATCTTTTAGGCTATCCGGCCGCACAGAAAAAAATGTATGAATAACAGTTTTCCTGTAATAACCTTCAACTAACCTTTCAACCAGAGTGAGTCATTCCAATCCCATTTTCACATCAAGAGGAGTCGGAGGCAGGCTATTACCTCTTATCTGTTTCAGGAGCTGCCCCCACCTCTGCTGCACCCTTAATTTTTAAAGGGGTGTCGAAAAATGTTGTGGGAGGAGGTAGGAAGGATTGGGTGACAAGAGGCGGGCCCTGCGGTCCCAGTGCCGAATCTGGGCTTGGGGTCCTGAGCCTCGTCAGTCACCTGTGGTCCTGGGGGCCGCTCCTACCCATCTCGGAGGGTCACCGCATCTGGCTCTCCCCAACCAGCAGTGTGTTTTCTTGCCCCACTGACGGAGCCACTAATTCCTTCCCCTGCCTCTGCATAAGGGAAAAGGACTCCTCTGCCCAGATTTCCTAAAGCCTTTCCATGGATAGCAATTTCAGATCAATTTTAGCTCCTGGTGAGAGTTTTGGGGTCCACCGTGCTGCTGACATAGAAGAGGTTAGAAGAGTGTAGGGGCCATGCACATGCCCAGGAGCCCTAGCCTTTGCCCCTGGGAGATCTCCCGGGAGATCCGGAAGGAGCCTGGAATGTGGAGTCAGAGAAAGCGGACTCCTGCTGTGTGACCTTGGGTAAGTCACTTTCCCCCTCCGGGCCTTGAAAGGGTTTCAGGGATAAAATGGGGATAATAATATACTGCAGGGTTTTTTCGAGGATAAATGGAACATTGAAGCACTTGATCCAGTGCACAGCCCTGGGCCTCTCCTGGGGCTGAGACCCTCACCCTTACTCCAAGCCTCATTTTCCCCATCTCTGTTTTCTGCTCCTGAGTTCAGCCTGATTCTGAGCACCTGCCTCCTTCCCTCAGGCAGCTTGGCTCTGAGGCAGGGGCCAATACACTCACGCACACTCAGGTCTGAGAACCGCTGCTCCCAGGGACTCAACAAATCCTAAGAGGAAAGGGGCACGGCGCTTACCGCACGGGGACCTTGCCCATTGGTGTCTTGTGGAACTGACTCACCTTTGACTCCCAGACCACGTCTCTGATCCTGCTTTTCTGGTTTGCTTCATACCCAGATTCTTCTTTTTTAACCAAATGAAAAATGTGAGCCCAGAGTGTGAAATGACTTCTCCAAGTCATAATTCAGGGGGTCAAAGACAGATCCTGGACTAGGACCCCGTATCCTAACTCCCCTCTTGGTGCTCAGGCCATCACTCTGCCTCTTAAAGTGCTTGGCCAGTAGCAGTACAGGCAGGGTGACCTCGGGCAGGGGTGAGGACCCTGACATCCCTCACATCAAACCATGCCAGCTCAGCTTTGGTGAGTTTCTTCCCTCAGGTCACAAAGTAGTCAGGGACCTGGGCCTTACGGTCTGACAAATTCCCCAACATGACAGCGCCACTCTGGGCACTCCCAGAGATAGCATGGCAGACCTCAGAAGGGCTGTCCGAAGGACTGGCTCCGCTCAGAGGAAGCGAGCTGGGACAGAGAGGGAGATGCCAAGCATGTGAGAAGGAGAAAGAAAACGATGAGCTAAGACATGGCAGGATTCACCCACCACTCAGACTGTCCGTTGGAAGACTCCCTGGACCTGCTGGGCTTGTTTGTGCAGGTGAAGTTGTCCAGGGCCTCCTGGGGACACCTGGGAACCTTCCCAGACAGTGGCTGTGCTGCTTCATGGAGGAGGGCGCAAGAGACCGCTACGTCCCTCATGATGGAAATGCAAGCCCACCGTAACCTGCAGGACCCCAGCTACTCCGGTTCTCCCACAGCCTGAATCCCAGACTCTGGCATTGACACCCTGAGAAGTTCCCTGCCTCTCCCTCCTGACCTCTCATCCTCCAGGAAGCTCCCTGTCACCCTCAGTTTGTCTTTGAGGACTGAAGGAGGCAGCCTGGACTCAGCCCTAGCTTCCTGTCCTTTCCAAGGCCTGTGGATCTGGGTCAGATTTTTCCTCCTTGCTCCCTCTTGTGCATTGGCATGGCTCAGAGCTTAGCTGCTGCCGCCTCTGCAGAAAGATCTCGAAAACCAATTCCCCAAGGGCTGAAAGGAAACACAGAAATCATTATGAATAGTTGCCTTTGGGCAGTGGGATTAGAAGTTGATTTAAGTTTCACGTTTTTTTTCCCTACTTTTTTTGGTAATTTCCCAACTTTAAAAATGTTATATTGTAAACATTGACAGACTTTAAGAAAATCACCATTCTCCGTATGTTTAGATCATCTTCCCAGTTAAGATCTGATAGCGACGCTGTGGTGCCCACCTGACACACAATTCTTGAGACCCTACTGGGCACCAGGCAGCCAGTAGGGCCATGCAGCAGCAGGCAAGCCTCACAATTGGCAGGTGTTGCTGTGGGTTGTAAGTTCAAGGTCTGCTGGAAGACTCTCAGGTAAAAAGAGAAACCCTCCACCTGCTAGCTGGGGTGACGCCAGGACTGGTCACCTGGCCCAGCCCCTCAAGAATGCATACCTGAGGCACAGAGGAAGCCGGGGAGGCTGCTTTGCTGAGCTGTGTGATTGCCAGGCCCAAGCGGCCTGCTCTGGGCATCTCCACCACACGAAAATGAAAAAGTATCCTCTCCTTCACTTTGTGATGAAGCCTTGACATCCTGAGGTTCCCAGGTTTCAGCCAGGGTGCTGGACAGAGACAGTAGGACAGCATGGGACCTGTGGGGACTGCCAGGCTGGGTAGGGCCTGCCAGTGAGGCAGACAAGGGCAGTGTTGCTTGTCGGAGGCCATGGAGCCCACAAGGATCGGGGCCCTTCACCTTCACATGGACCTCCCAGGCTTGTTTGTAGGTGCAGGTGAAGTAGTCCAGGGCCTCCTGGGGACACTTGGCGACCTTCCCAGACAGTGGCTGTGCTGCTTCATGGAGGAGGGCACAAGAGACCCCTACGTCCCTCATGATGGAAATGCAAGCCCACTGTAACCCTCAGACATGGTACACAGGCCACTAGGCTGCACCGGAGGGGGTAGTGTGCACACCTGCCCCCTCCTCCGGGGTACCTCTTTGGCTTGGGGACTGTGGCTAATCCTGTCCTGTTTCCCCAGTGCACCTTGCCAGTGCCCCAGCCCAAGCTGGGGTCATTCTAAGAGTGTAGCTTGGAAGGTAGGGAAGACAGAGCCTTTCCAAAGGGCAAGTGTGGATGGAGGGACTGGGACAAGGAGCGCCAGGGCCTTTGAGCCATTTAGGAAGGAGGGAAGAATCCAAAGTGACAGCAGAGGGCACCAAGAGTAAACCATGGAGACCAC
>JAQQAC010011331.1:6441674-6550216 GCA_029783875.1 Phataginus tricuspis | reverse complement strand
CACCAGACCTCAAACTCAGGTCCAGCTGCTTCCAAAGCCCGCATGCTTGACCCATCCCATCACCCTTTCCAGCATGCACAACCGAGTTTCCGTTCCCCACGGACTTCACCTTAGCTTGTTGATTTCCCCAACGGCCATAGTACAGACACATTCCCTTCCCCTCTGCTGTGCCTGCCACCACCCCTCTCTCTGCCCCCTTCATACCTTCATCTTTTACAGTGATTCCCAACTGCCCACTCTGAGACCCTGTTAGATACCCAAGAGCCTTCTGCTTCTATGCCAGTTAATATACCCAGGCTGTGCATTCTCAACTCCTGGAGACTTTGCTTTGGAGTCTGGAGCAGATTCTTCTATAAGGAGAGCTCACAGCCAGGCTGCGGAAAGGGCTTTGAACTTAACGGTGTGTGTTCTCTCAGATATTTCACATTTGAGTATATATAAAAGACCAAAATGGGCTGAAGAGCTAGCATCTGTGCTATAAAAACATGTCATATCAACAACAGCAACCTTTTCCCCAGAGAAAATTAAGCTGTATATATGTGTATGTGTTTTGTTTTGTTTTTTCCTGGGGGTGGAGGTGTTGCATTTTAATGCCTGATTTTGGCACTTGGGGCAGAAAAATAATTGAGACGCCAATGGCCAAATTTTCTTCCATCCAATCTCTGAAAACTCCAGTTTATGTTTAAATTACTTGCAGCTGAGTTATATACACAGTACATGAGGGCCACTGTTCAAAATGTACACATTTATAGCTCCACTGTACTTTTTTTTTCCTTTGCGAAAGAGAACTGAGACATAAACACCACCCCCGTCTGACTGCACACAAGGTATGTATGTATGTGACAAAAATAAATCCCCCAGGATTTCTACCACCAGGCTTTCATGCGCACAGGCACGACACACGTCAGTGCAGACTGCCAGCAGGTGTGGCTGGACGGAGGCCACAGCAACAGGAGGATGACTGTGCGGAAGCTGGTGGAAAGATGTCAGAGGGGGCCAACAGTCTTTCTCTCCCACAGCCTGGCCCTGTCCCCCTCCTAGACCAAGTACGAAGCATGATCCCTGGCAGTGTCTGGGCAATGCCACAACTCCTACTTGGGCCTCTGTAGGAGAGCTGAGGGGACATAAAGGTCATCCAGAGTTTCAGGAGCTGGAGTAGCCACTCTGTGAAGAAAAGCCAGAGTTACTGCCCACTGTTCCTTGGTTCAGAAACCAGCTGTTCTTGGGTCCTTGTGAAAACTAGGGTGACATGTATTGGGGTACTCTAGAATCTTGTTTCTGGGCCTCCCTTCCACCATGTGAGATACAATGGGTAGGAATTGTCCTCCCACTTCACAGGTGAGTATCAGAGAGGCTGAGTGACTGGACCACAGTCACACAGCCAGTTGAAGACAGAAATGAGTTTTGGAGCGTTCTGAGGAGAGGCAGAGGGGAATGCCGTAGGTACAGGGTGACTCGAGGGACAGAGGAAGTCCTGCCTCACCTATTTGCAGACCTGAAATCCCATGGGAGGAGCCCATCAGGTTTTGACAAAATTTCTCAAAGGTGTTGGGTGGAGCCTTAGATTTCCAGGATTTTAAAAAGTGTTTAAAGACTCTGTACCCAAAGAACTTTGGGATATGCTGACGTCAACAAATGTAGTTTTCTAACCTACAGGACTTCTCAGAGCCTTTAATATGCTAATGATCCCAAGGGGTTGTAGCATACAAGATTTCCCAGCCCCACTGACAAGCAAAATATTTTCACTAAGCACTCTTACAAGTACACTTGCAGACACACACTTTTTGAAATGCTGGATTAGGGAAGTGATGAGTTTAGAAAGGCATTTTTTCTTGGGGAGGAATAAAATATTATTCTAATATTGGTTAAATCCTCTTAATGCAAAGTGGTTTGACAGATTAGCTTCATATCATCTGGGAGGCTCTGGAGGAAATGGGACACAGAAAAGGTAAGTTTTGATTAGAAGAAAAGCAGGGGGAAGTGAAACCACCTTAAATCCAATTTGAGCAAAGCTTATTTAAATGTGTTGCTGAAAAAAAAAAAAAAGAGGTTTCGTGTAGAAGTCAGACTTTGCACCAGAAACTTAAGCTAGGGAGAGTTCTGAAAGGTGCTAACCCATCGCTTAAGGAGCCCGTGTCTGCTTCAATCGACATGCAGCCAGAGGCATCGTGGGAAAAACCTGTTGTCTGGGGCACCGGGGTAGGATCTGGAAGAGAGATGTTTCTTTACTTCATTTTTAAGAGGAGATAAATTTCTTCTTTCTTGTGGGGAAAAAAAAAACATCCATGCCTTTTGTGGTGATGCTATGATAAGAACACGTTTCTGTTCCACTGAAGGGTTTTAAAAAATGAAGCCCTTAACAATCAAGCTCCCAAAACAGGCTGAAACTTGTTCAACCCTGTTGCCTCACTCCTAGTTTAGACCTGAGCACATAAGGGAAATACTTGTGCTGAACCCATCGTTTGACTTTTGAGCCTTTAAGATGGGACTCTATTGAGAAGATAAGTAAATAAACCTCGGTCTGCACACAGTTCTTCCCGGCAGGATTGTCCTGTAAGTTGTGGTCCAGAGGGATAAAGATCCAGAAGGAGCCCTGAGCTGCGAGTCCATGGCTCCCTCTGCTCCTTTGCAGCTGGGTGGCCACAGGCAAGTCCCTGAACATCTCTGAGCACCAGCTTCTTCATCATAAAACAGGGGTCCTAAAAGCTGCCTCGCTGATCTCTCAGGTGTCAGGAGCCTTAACGGAGAGAAGGAATAAACGCATGTTGTAAAATTAAGATGCTGTACAAACACCGGTTGTCATTACACGACAGAATTTAAGCAATGTCAGGAAGACGTGTTTTCTGATCTAGAAATATTTTATTTTTTTTGTCAAGGCTTGTCAAGGGCCTGAAATTGTATCATTAGAAATGCATTCCCTGGGATGTTAAAGGCTTTTAGATCTTTAAGACATTTTCGCTAAAATGCATTTGGGAGACGTCAATGTGAAGCCCTTGAGAGCCTGGCCAAAGAGATGGTCTCATCCAGAATGGCAGCAAATCAGCCAGC
This sequence comes from Phataginus tricuspis, assembly GCA_029783875.1. NCBI lineage: Eukaryota > Metazoa > Chordata > Mammalia > Pholidota > Manidae > Phataginus > Phataginus tricuspis. Next base: position 6,547,168 of record JAQQAC010011331.1, on the reverse strand, counting down.
CGGCCGCGGATGGGGCTGACGGGGGAGGGGAAGGGATAAAGAGAGGCTGCGGTGTGACGGGCCAGCGCATCTCGCCCTTGAATGTGCCTGTGACTGACCTGGGGATGGAGTGAAAATGCGGATTCTGATTCAGGGTGCCTGGTAGGGGCCTGAGAATCTGCATTTCCCAGAAGCTCCTGGGTGATGCCAAGGCTGCTAGTCTGGGGCCACATTTGGGGAACGAAATGATAAATAACAGCAATCCCAACTCTCCCAAGAAAACCTGGCTTTGATTGACCTAAGCAGTGCAGCATTTGATGGTTTGGGAGGAATTCTGGCAAAAAGCGGTCCTTCCTTGTGGGAAGCGCGCCACCAGTATACAGGGATGCTGTTTGTTAATCTGGATTTATAGTTTTGTGTGAGCCTGGTGAGGAAGCTCTTAAGAACTACAAGATGGGCACGTAAGATGGGGCCTTGAGACCTTGCTGGGCCCCACCTGACCGAGCCCAGTGGGACCCAAGTCCCTGCACCTACCCCCACTCCCACCCCACACGTCCCTCCCCGGCTTTGTCTTCTACACGCCCCCTTCCCAGGCTTTCTCTGAGCCTCCGGCTCCCTAACCTGTCGCTGTGTGTCTGCGTGGTGTGTGTGTGGTTTCTCTCTATTCCTCTGTCTCCCCCTCTCCATCTCCCGCTCGCTGTCTCCGTATCTCCTCTCCAGCAGCTGGCTCACAGAAGGTAGGTGACTCACCATCTCCCTGTGATCGGTGTTCCCCCTCCGGCAATCCGGGGCATTGTGACACTGGCCAGTGAGCCCCCTGTGGGCAAACACCAGTTCTCCCTGTCTGCAGCTCCACTGCCCAGCACAGTGCCCGACGCCAGGTGCCCATGGAGATTTGACAGTGTTCCCGCCGCTTGTCGTTGCCGCTTGTGGAGGTGGGTCTGTGAGTGTTGCAGTCTGTGCCTCCAGCCGCAGGGAGAGGGCACAGCGCTCCCCAGGCCTGCATCTTCCTGCTCCCTGGAGCCTGGAAATATCACCACGTGAGAATGAATGAGGAGGACTTGAAGGTAATGCGTGAAACCGGTCATTTACGGCAGTGGAATCCCAGCGGATCGGCGCAGGTGACAGAAGGACCTCCCCCGCTTGAAGGACCAGGGTGCCCCTCAGGGAGCCCTGGGCAGGGGTAGAGCCAGGGAGAAGCCTGGGCCTCCAGAAGCAGATGAGCAGCACAGCACTACTAAAGTGGGAGGCCAGGTGCACCCTGGGCACAGGGCATCTGGTAGCAGGAGACCTGCCCTTGCAGGGAAGGTGAGGCCATAAATATCCACCTTAATGACTGAGGCTCAGTGATGGGAGCACCAAGGCTTATTGCACTATTCCTTCTACTTTCTGTAAGTATGACGTTTGCCAAAATAAAAAAAGGGAAGGAAGGAGGGAAGGGAGGGAGGAAGGAAGGAATCGACATACGTCTTAATTCTGATGATTAGAATCTGACTACCTACGGTCCTGCTGATAAAGGCTGCTCTGACCCTGACCACACAGTCCTGGTTTACTTGGTGGTTATATTTCCCTTTGCAAATAAAGAATGCGGCAGTCAGGTTTGGGTCAGCTCTGCTCGAAGTGTGGTATGAGGATCAGGGCCTGTCTGGGAACTGTGTGTTACCAGGATACAAAGTAATTGAAGCAAGTGTCTAGAACACATTTTGTGGCCATTTGGCATTGACCTCACATCCAGGCACATGGCTGGCTCACGTGTCCTGTGGATGGGGCTTGTGGGTCGTTAAACTCAAGTGGTGAGTGTCATGTGGTGTGAACTGGGGGTTGGTCATGCACAGTGGGACCATGCCTCAGACCAGGATGGATTGGATATATATATATATATATTTTTTTTTTTAAGTGGTGTTTCCCAGCACACAGTTTGAGTCCTTGGGACCTTCAGTAGCATCAATCAGTCCTTTAGAATCCAGTCATGGAGTCCCCTAACAAGATCATGTTTCTAGACCTGCAAGAGAAGGCCCCATGCAGGGACTCTGCTCTGGATTGTGGGTTTCCCTGGGAGGCCTGCCTAGGCCACCTGCCCATCCTCCCTGCCCCTCCCCGCCTTAGCCCTTCTCACCCAGTTTGTCCAAGAGCAACAGATGCAAAGGGCACGCCAGGGCAGGACAACCTCTCCAGCCAAGCCAGATCCTCTCTCTCTCTTTCTTTGTCCAAGTTAAAATGGAGATGTGCGGAGGCTGCCTGTCCCAGATCTCTCTTCCTGGGAGGACCTGGCAGGGGCAGAGGGGTGCTCAGGAGCTCCCTGCAAGCTGTCGAGGCTGGTCTGTGAGTGGGTAATCTCGGGGACATGATTTAGAGCCCAGTGTGTCAGGGCTGGAGGCGGCGACGTAGCTGTTCCCCATGGCGCTGATTAAGCTTCCATAGATTGCACTTCCTGCCTCCCCCGCTAGCCCTCCAAAGTGCCTGTTATTAATTCATAAAAACACTGCAAGCGTGATTGAGTCTGCTGATTACTGGAGCAGGCAGACCCAAGAGAGGGTAAAATATTCCATGTCTCTCTATCAGGCTCTCAGGGGCTCAGGAGGAGGGAAAAAAATAAAAAAGAAAAGCACCAACATGAAGAAAGGAATATGAGGGGGAAGAAAAACTGTGTTGTGAAATATTAATCAGAGCTGTTTGCCCCCAGGGGCCAAAAAAAATGAGGCAGCATAATCAATGTAGCAAGAGCTGCCCAGCGACATGTCTTTGAGAGGCTGATTATTGCGGGTAAACACAGCTAAATATTCTGGATCCTTGGACTGCGCCTCTGGTGTTGTGGGAGAATCCGATTCCCTTATCTTCCTCTGCAGGTGTGGCCCCAGGGGAGTGTGGGAGGTGCTGGCAGGAGGTGGCTACAGGGGCAGGGAGTCACTTGGGCGCTATTAGGAGCTGCTTCGATTCCTTTCCAAATGCTGATTCAGGTGTAGTGGGAGCTGGGGTGGGGTGTGCGTGCCTTGGAAGAGGCCTGGGAGGGTGTGTGCATGTGTGTGCATGTGAGTGTGTGTGTGTGTGCGCGTGCGGGTTGGGGCTGCCTCCAGATATGGCTCTTAACAGCTAATGACCTGATACTGGCCATGCCAAGGGAGCCCCAGTACTAGAGCAGCCTTTCTGAGGCTCCCCAGTAGTAGCCCAGGTGGCTTTGGAAGGAACTGGAGTGTCTTTCCAACAAACTGCGTCGCGGAGGGCCCAGTTGGTTGACCGCAGTATAAGCTCACAGTGCACATATCATTGCATTGAGAGGCCCCCACACCTGCTGCACATCCCTCAAGCTCAGTGATCGGGATATGAAACCTGCATGCAAGGCTGGAAGGGAATGCTTACCTGTCACTATGGGTTGGAGTGAGCCTGGGGGTCAACCATTCCTGAGGGTGGAATGGTGCAAGAATGGATCTCATCTGCATAGAATCTGAGACTCTCAGAGTGCAAGTGAATTCGAAGATCAGGTATTCCAAGCTTCCTCACTGATCAGAGGCCCAGAGAGGGACAGTAAGTTGCCCAAGGTCACACAGCAAAGATAGAATTTTTGGATGCATGGGTCAGCACACTGCTGGGGCAGGAAGGAGAAGGAGTAGGAGTGAATGATGGAAATTGGTTTTCCTTGAGCCTTTGGGCTTAAGGAAACTCTCCCTTAAGGAGAGTGAGCCCAGAGGAAGAGATAGCACTCCCAGATTTCTGGGTACTAGCCCCAGCTCCATGACTAAATGTTTGGAGAGCCTTGATCAAATTGCCTCCCTCTCTGAGCTTCATGTTCCTCCTTTGTGAAGGAGTTTGACTAATTAGTAATAAAAACGTCCTCATCAAGTCTGAGAATAAGAGCAGAATTGGGGGTGAGCTTCAGCCAGAGTCTTCTCCATGAAGAGCAGAAAGAGGAGCAGGTTAAGCATGGCGCACTGGACCAATCATGGCCTTTCCTTATCCAGGGACCAGGAGAGCAGCTGTCCCAGCAAAACTCAGGAGAAGAACTGCCTTCTATCTCGAAGTGCCCTGGATTTCTTCACCGTCCTCTTGGTGTTTATTACAGAAATGCAGAACTCTATCTCTGTTATACATCAGTCACATCAGCAGAGGACCCAGGCAGGCAATAGTTGATTGCTTTGGTGAGTAGCTTAACTTGGGAAAGAAGTTTTCCTTTTTGATTCCAAGAAATGGTTGCTTTAACCACTTGGGATGGTAACGGTAATTATAACCATCATTCACTGAGCACATACATCATTCCCAATCTTAAGTGAATTCTTCCCATTTTACAGAAATGGGAAACAAGGATTTGTGAGGCTGAACGACTTCCTCCAGGTCATAGAGCTGGCCAGTGGCGGAGCTGGGATTTGAACAAGGGTTTGGCTGATTCATGAGGCCTTTGGCCTTCCCACTGATGACAGAGGATGCAAAGGAAATGAATATTTTCTGTTGCTGATTTCTTCTCAGGTCAGGAAAGTGAACTTTCCAGGAAAGGAAAGAGTGCTGTGAGTTCATGGTATATCTGTGATGGAGGGAGGAGTTCAGAGAGCCCAGGCTACCCTGAACTTAGTTCAGTCTCCTAAGGTCAATGAACTACACCTCTGGGTCCTGACAGCCTCTTGCAAGATCATCAGACAGCTGATAGTGATCTCGGGAGGACTGTGGAGTTGAGAAAAATTGAACAGTGATGGAAATATTGTGTACTCATGTGAGCCTGTAGCATAAGCAATTAAAGTCACGACTTACCAGCAATTGGAAAACAGCATATCATCAGGGTTCAAGATGGCTTTACAAAGAACAGCTGAAAGAAAGTAAGCCCATGTTAAAACAAGAATTCTTTGATCAGGTTACTGGAAGTGTGACCAGAAAAACACAATAAATGTAACAGATCTAACTTCGTATGAAGTAATCAGCATGGACTCAGTACACCCTGATGGATGAAGTGAAGAAATGCAGCCGGGAACCAAGCACACCGAATTCAGTGTAATTCACAGGACTTTGCTTAATGCCTAAGGCCTGGCCCTCAACAGGAGCTCAGCAACATTTCCCAAATGGACTGTCAATACGGGCATTAGGACTGTGCCTAATAGGATCACACCCCAATCCACAACTTTGCCCGTCAGCTGATGGAGGCAGAGAGGTCAGGCTTAATATTACCTTGAAAATACTACTAAATGTATGGCACAATCTTTGTAAAGTTCTCCAAGTTCCCTCAAAATAAAATAAAGAATAATTGAGCATACAGAAAAAGTTCTGGAAGGATACACAGAAAACCTGATGTCAGTGAGGAGGGGCAAAGTATGGGCACTAAGGGAAATCGTGCTTTCCCTGTGATGACAGTTTTATAAGAGTGCAATCATACCTTATAAGTGTGAATAGAATTAAAGAAAGAAAAATAAAAAGAACAGTCAGGCTTGCCAAGTACTTGGTGAGATGTGAACATCAGGTGTGTGTTGGTTGGATGACAGGGAAAACCCTGGGCTCTGGGCTTACCTTTGCTCTGACTCTTATTCATGGTGTTGACTTTGGAGACGCCCTTGCTCTCTCTGCCAGCACTTTCTGGAACCTGGTCTCCCCTCTCACAGGAAAGTCTAATTTAGACTTAGGTTTCCCAAGTGTAGCTGCGTATCACTGTCACTTAAAAAGCTTTTTAAAAACAAGAGATTCAGGGGTCATCTCATCCCAGGGATGAATTAGATACCCACTCACACCCTACATGCAGTGGAGAAGACAAGAATACGAGCAGCAACGGCCTATTAGACACGAGACACTGAGCTCTCCCTTTCTGCGCTCCCGACATTCTTTCCAGTTAGCATGTCATTATCCTAGAAGGATGAGGGCCCAGAGGCTTGGGAAGGTGGGGTCCTTTTCAAGGCTATGCACCTAGAAAGTGGCAAAGCCACAGTTTGGACCATTTCACAGGAGGTATGGTGTGGGGCCTTCATGGAGGAAGGAAGGGTTCAGGGAGATTTCACTGAAACGACGCATGTGAGCAAAGGTAAGAAGGATGAACACGTTTTGCTATTCCAGGCAGACCTGGCAGGAGAGAGAGGTACAGGGCAGCTGAACTAGATGTGGAGATAGGAAATCAGGGCCTGGGAGGGCAGGAAGTGTTCTCCCCTGGCTCCGAGCGCCGGCCTGATGGGACGGATGGAAGCAGGGGAGGCGGCAGTGCCGGCCACCTCTTCCACTGGGCTTCCCCAGACAGCAGCAGCTCAGGACTCCATCTGCCCAGGGTCAACGTTTATTGATCCTCTACTGTATACCACAACCTGTGCGCGTCCCAGAAGGTCCCAGAAGCATGGGAAAGAGATTTCCTTCTCTCAAGAGGCTCTCAGCTGAGAGGAAGACCAGACTATGCTTTCAAGGAATGCCAACAGGTGAATCAGAAAATCACTCGCAACACAGGACAGCAACCGAGGAGGGGCCGCACTGCTTGGAATTACCTGCAAAAGGAGTGGTTCGGACCGTACATTTTGGTTGAGGTCAGGGAGAGAGATGCTGCAGAACCAGGCAGACCCTCAGCCAGAGGGTGGAACTAATCTGGAAAGGAGGAGGGTGGGCATAACAAACAGGGTGCACTGCATGAGAAAAGGTGCAGAGGTCAGAGAGCATCAGAGGCCAAGCCGAGGTGTGCCCGCTTGGGGTCTGGCCTCGTCCTGTGGGTGTGGCTGGGAGAAGTGCTAGGTTGAGGGCTCTGCTTTCGGAACTCCAAGATACTTTGATGCCCTGAAGTCTTTGGTGTCTCACACAAATGACTGTCCCCACTGAGGGCCCCACGCAGCCCCAGCCCAGGCAGCTCTGCAGCCCTGGCCTTTGAGGTCAGTAGCCACCTTCTACCTGCAGAGCTGCTGGGACAATTAACGAGCTTGTATTTATAAAGGACTCTCAGCTCCTCAGAAGAGCTCTGCAGAAGTACAGGTGGGTTATAATTACCACCCCTGTCATTAGTAAGTCCAAACTTCTCAAAGAATAAAGCGTGTAATAAAAGGAGGGGGGAAAGAAAGGAAAAATCTCCATGTGTTTGAACTTGAGATTTTTTCTTTTGTAAAATACACTTTGGTAAGGTATCAAATGATATTATATTCTCTCCTTTCAAAACTGAGAGGAAGCCCAGATGGGATGTCTCAATGCCAAGGGCAGGGTTTCCAAGAATAATGGAGCATGTTGCAGCTCTCTGAAAAACACTGGGCTGGAAATCAATTCTGCCACTCCAGGAACTTGGACGGTGAGTCTGTAAGGGGAGGATGCTACCCGCCTACCAGGTGGAGGGGGTGTCACTGAGCTCAGGAAGGTGAAGCACTGGGCACAAGCTGGCATTCAGTTCACACCAGTTCTGTGACCTTTTGCACCTCAGCTCCCAACCTCTCTGCTCACTGGAGGGGAGAGAATGCCTTCTGCTTAGCCCAAACATAAAAGTAAGAAAACTCACCCATCTGATTTTCCACTTTAGCAAATGTGGTTATTTATAACAGACATCTTTTAGCTTTTTTCTTTTGGTGGTGGTGAGGTATCACTTCCTTGGGATAAATCCCCAGGGTTTAAAGGAAAAAGCATTCATATGGTTCTTGGAAGACACTGTTAAATTTCTCCCCGGAGGAGTTTATGCTGGGGCCACCCAGGTGGCTAAGGATGTATGTTTTACCACAACTTCACCAGCACTGTGTATTACGATTTTAGTGTGTGCCGACAGGGCCACCATTCTTTTTGCAAAGTTTCCACGAATGGGGTGGTACTTGGGAGGCTGGGAGCTCTTACTTTGCCTTCTGGTCCCAGCTGGTGCTGGTCATGAAGCTGGTGGTGGTGCTGAAACATTGCAGAGGAGGTCAATGAACAGTTTTCTTCTAAACAGAAAAATAAGTAAACAATATGAAATGGGACAAACATACACTCATCAAAAATTTTTGTAACAAAATTGGGTTATTGGAAAAATAAACCAGAAATTAATTATATTTTTAAATAATTTTAAATAACTTGCATTTATTACCTATCAGGCAAATTCAATTTTAAGAAATCCTCCTAAGGGCAATGAGCCTTTAGTGGCCCTTCAGCGAGATGAAATTCACTTTCTGAGCTTGGCTTGGTTTATCTGGCCATCTACAGAAGCCTCAGGCCTCTTCTTTGGCTGTGGTGATATCAGGCTTTATTTATTCTTAGCTGTTGGGAAATTAAAGTCCAAGTGCTATTTTTTTATATTAATTCTGTCATGTCATTTGCTAGAATCCCCTATGTCTCAGTCAGTTTTCTTAAATTTGTCTGCTGAGGTTCATTTTCATCGGCTAGAGTCAGCATCTCCCGCTTTTGCTCTTGTTCCCAGCTTGTGCATCTGGAATCTGTCAAGGGGACTCCTCTTACTTCCCCAAGTACTAAACGTGCTCAGATCCCACCTGGGCAAATAATGCAGCATGCTACCCCCAGGTCTGATTTAACTGGGAGTCACAGGTTTTCATGCCTATCCTCCTCCCCTAGATTATGACCCCCTAGGGCCAAGGACGGTTTAGTTGTCTTTGACTCTCTAGTCTTTGGGAAAGGAAAATAAATGTAGGAGCAGGTCTCAAGAATAGTTTATATGTTGCCTGCCCTAGAACCTCAGAGCCTTCCTGGAAACAGGCCAGCTCATACCGACACTGGAGGGAGTCAGAAGGAAGCTTTCTCCACACGGCTGGAAGGCAAGCTAGGGTTGTGTAAAGGACAGTGAGAAAAGAGCAGTGCTATCCTCAGGTATTTGTGGGGACATATGGCCTAAGTGCCTGGCTGCCCACCAAGCTCCCCAGACGATCAGCTCCCAGGGGCCTGCCCTGCTGCACCTGCTGCACCAGGCTGGGTGGACATCTGACCCATGCTTGAGCTCTCTCATGATATCCCAGGGATTTTAGAATTGGGTCATAGAGATTTAGGCAGTCTCTGTGGGCTCTTGAATTGGTAGGCAGGGTGACCATTTTCTGCTACATACATAGAGGAAAGAAAGGCAAATACCAGAATCAGAGACAGACAGACAGACAGAGACCAACAGAGGGAGGGGGAGAGAGAGAGAGTTGAAGCAGATGAGGTGGGAAAGTCAGGGGGAATTGGAAACCAGAGACCACTAGGACCCAAGAAAGGGAACGGGGTCGGTTTTCCTCATCAACCGACCGGCTTCCTGCCTTGGTGCCTTGGATATTCCCACGGTACCTTACAATAAATTCCCTGTTGTACTTAAGGCAGGCAAGTAGCTTTCTGTTCGTTGCAACTAAATGATCTCTGCCCAGTACTCATGGTTTTCTTAATAACTTGACCTCATTTACTGATGTGTACAACTTTTTTTTAAAAAAAGGAAAATCTAATGGAAAAAGGATGATAATTTCTCCTGTTTATTCCTTCCGCGACAGAGATTCCTAGTTGCCTACCCAATATCCATTCTCCTCATTTTATAACAGAATCCTTATATTTTAGGATTAGCAAGCAATGTGCCCAACTAAAAAGCTGCAAATCCCAAGTTATTGGTCAGTCGCTAAAGGAGTTAAAAGTAGAAGTCATTGGGGGGGACCTCCAGGAAAGCCCCTTAGAGGGAGCTAACTTAGCTGCAGATGACTTTCCTTCCTTCCTTCCTTCCTCCTAGGATCTTTCTGTCTGGAACATGGGCATGATAGATGGAGCTCCAGCAGCCATATTGTGAATAAGAACACAGGGTCACGCTTCGGGGCTGGCAGAGCAGACAGCTGAAAGGAACCCGGACCCGTGATGAACTCATGGGCCGCCCTAAGCAGTCGGCAAATGGTTGTTGATAGCCTACTGGGGCCTCGTAACTCTATCTGGTAGGCTAGGGGGTCTCAATCCTATATCCTTCATCTTGACCTCAGTCCAGGTGCCATCTCTTCTCTCTGGGATTTGCCTGCATGACCTCCAAAGCTTCCCTTTCCATCCTGTTGCATCAGCAATCCTGGCTGCCTCTTTCCTCCCTCGTTGACTTGGGTATCCATCCCTGCTCTTCATGGAAGCCCACCTTCTTGCTTGGTGCATCCGCTCCGGGTTGAGGGTGATACCATCCAGCTGCCTGCATCGAGAGCCAGGACAACAACCGCAAATCTGGTTGTTAGGGCTGTTAAGGCAGAACCCTGGTCCTGGTCCTACAAATCTGGAACCCTAAACATGATCCTAACCCAGGGCTTCCTAGCTCTAGAAGAGACCACAGAAGCTTCCCAGACACCCAAGACAGGCATGGGAGACACCCTCTCACTGCAGCCCACCTCCCACCATACTAGTCAGAGGACCCCCTATTCAGGCGACACATCTGCTAATCAGCTCTCAAGGGCATTTTCTCCATCCCATTGCCACTGCCTGGTCCAGACTGCTGGCCTCTCTCTCCCGGATTGTCTTAACTGCCTCTGAGACCCCTCCCTGCAACCTTGCTTACTTCCGACCCAGGCTCCACTCAGCAGCCAGCATGGCTTTTGCAGAACATAAATCTGACCATCACCTTCCTCTGCTTAGCACCTGCCAAAGACTCCCTGTTTCCCCCTATTTCCTCTAGACGCACGCTCGCCTCTTGAGCCTCATCTCCTGGGTGCGTGTGAAGCTGAAGCTGTCTACTTTGACTGCCTTTCTCCCATCCACCATCCTCAGGAATCCTTCTCTACCTCTGCTCCAGGTAGAATCCCCTGGAACTTGGCCCTAAAGCCCCGTGTAGGTGCCCTGCCACAGTCCTTAGCTCCTGGCTGAAAGCGCTCATTGTCAGATGCCTCCCCTGCCGGGCACATGCTCTTGAGAGGGTGGGTGCTCTGGATTTGGGGTGGGCCCGAGAACCTGCATTTCTTGCAAATGTTCCCGGGCGATGCTAATGCTGCGGGTCAAGGGGGTTTGCCTGAGATCTGGAGGAGCCAGCTGGAGCCTCTGCCACCCCCGAAGCAGAGGGGGAGCCCAGGCTGGCCCAGCTGCCAACCGGATGCCACATCACCCACCCCAGAGAAGGGCTGCTCAGCACCCCCAGGGGGCCCGCCCCACACCCAGACCCTTTGCTCCCAGAGCCTGGGCTCCATTCAGCTCCCTTTTCAATCCCTTCCTAAAACCCTTGAAAAGAAGGACAAAGATCTGATGTCCTTACTCTACACTAAGGAAAAAAAAAAAATTAAGGAATTATCATGTAGCTTTAAACCCTATATATGCAAATGTACTCATTTGAATAACTGCCAATTTATATGCCTCATCAAATTAGGTATTCAAATTCTAGCCTGTGTATGTACAGTTGTTCCTCTTCATCGTTCAGGCTTAAACAGTCACATGAAGGATGAGCTGCCGGCTTCTCTTCTGGGCCCCTGTCTCTTTAGATCTGAAAAGAATAATTAGGGATTAGTTTTCTGGAGCGTAAATTGTCCCTTTGATGGTTGGGCTGGCCCTTTTTTGTCATTTCTGCCACAGTCATATACCACCTCCTTCTCCCATGTGGGGGACTCTTGAAAATGTGTTTTTTTTTAATCCCCTGGGTTTCCCCACACCCCAGGACGTTGCCAGGGTGTAATGTGGGACCCACAAGTCACAGGTGGGGAAACCGAGACCTGTGGTTCACACAGGCTGCAAACTTGGAGTCAAGTTTGGGGTTTTGCGTTCAAAACCCAGGCCTCTCTGTTATGTTAATCCTATTTATTGGGCAGTTGTTTTTTCCTTTGTTTTTTTGTACCTCAGATAATCAAAATTGGTCATAATTTAAAGCTCTTTTATTCTTTTCAAAGAGTTCTTCAAAAAACAGCAAAGCCCTTCTACTTTTTTTTTTCCCTGATGACCTCTGCGGGGCATATGGAGACAGTGATTTTTCCACCTCATTGTGTCTATGAGAAAACCGAGGCCTGAAGTCAGAGGGCAGGTTAGAATTAGAGCAGCAAGTAAGATGAGGCCACACTCACGCAGTGAGGTGAGACCAGCCTGCAAAAGGATTGTTAGTTTCTCTTCCCACCTGCATTTAGTGACATCGCCTTGGCAGTTTAAGATCAACCGTGGTGGGAGTGTTTACACCATGGGAACTGGCAAACTTTACAGATCAGGGCATGTACCACATTCTCTCCCAAAACCTAATTCTAGATCCATCTTGCACAGAGGAGGTAACTAGGACAGAAAGCAACCATACTTTCCAGCCTCTCTCAAATCATCATGCTACAGCCCTCTGCATCCCTTTCTCGTCTCTAGGGGCAGGCCAGGCCCTGTGCAGTGGACTCCAAAGGGAGGTGGCCCAAGTTCAGCAGAAGTCCACCTGCCTCTGAGCATCCTCCAAGATCCTGCCAGTTCCCATGGGATCTGTAAGTTCCCAGAAGATGGCCAAAAGAACTCCCTCCACTTTAGAATTATACACCACCTGAAGGCTGCTCACCACATCCTTTGACCTCTGGGACCCAAGATCTCACGAAATCAGGACACTCAGCACCTGCCTTCCCTTCCCTGCCTCATCCGGCTCAAGACACTTTGAAGGGAATGAGTTCTCTATCCCTGAAGATGTTCAAGGTGAGGCTGGACAGACACATGGCCAAGTTGCTTCAGGGTTAAATCCAAGCATCATACAGAAGATAAGGCTAGACATCAACTTGAGGAGCTGTGATGCCCTCTTTGGGCTCGACTCTTGACCTTGCCTGAATTTTAGAAGCTGCTGCCTTCTCCTACTGGGTTCAATACTCGGGCCTCTTCTATCCCAACCTGCTCTGCCCATCCCAGCCCAGGACCAGTGTGACGCAGTCCAGCATTGAGCTGTCCGGATGTCACTGTGGGGGCTCTTTCCTACCGCAGAACCTGGAGAGTGAATTGGGCCACTAAAATCTCAGATTTCCTGTTGACATTCCTACCTGTAGAAACTCCTCTTTGAAACAAGATGCTAGCTTGAAAAGGCCTCTGTTTACTGGCTGGCATGGGCTCAACAGCCTAGGCACACAGCAGAGCAATCATGCAAGGATCCCCAGGTCAAGAGGGGCCAGGGACTGGGAGATGTGGCCTGTGGTTGCAGCCTGAAAAAGCCTGTTCTTTTTCTTGGATGTTGGTGTTCTCATCCCTGGGTTGTATATATCGGGAAAGGACATCGGGTAGTTAATAATGTTAATCCCTTCCTTTTTCTGAGACCTGTGTTCCATTCCAGCTCTGACCCCCTGGTCTCAACATTACTGGGGGTCATTTTATTACCTCTCCAAAAAAGAGAATCCATCAGCAAAAAAGACATAAGATAGCCGCAATTTTAATGGAGGTGGGAGGAAATGTTTGGTGCATTTGAGATTTATTTGCTTATGACTTCCACCCCACCTACTTCCTGAGAGTATTTGAGACCGTTTGCATTATTAAAACATATAAAACATGAAGAGTAGCCAAAAGTAAAATAAAAAGAGGTTTCCTGAGCCATTTAGAGAATTGGTAGGAAGAACTCTTCAGGAGCCTGGAATAAGATCTGATTTACCTGTGAGTTCCTGGCAGCCAAAGCAAAATGAAGTGACCGCGGAAGGCTAAGGGCAACTTGGGAATCCTTGTAAAAGGACACCTGCTCCTTTCCTGGATGCGGGCCAGACTTGATCCCTCAGGTAGGAAAGGGGCTCACTAACTCACCTTCTCTCTCCTCCTTCACCCAGGTAATGCCCGCTTTCCCCAGCTGACCTCGACTAAAAGCTCAGAAGGTACAATGGCGCCTGCTCTATTTCCAAGCCAGCTTCATAAATAAACATGGGCGTCTAGGAGGAATTCCCCAAAGAAAGTTAGGAAATCAAAGTCGTGTTTATACTAAGGAGCCGTGCATGCAAATACAGCAGCTGCTGCCCTCCGTAAATAGGAGAGGGGAGGGATGTGCGGCTGTTTGTGATGATCAAGTGTGGTCTAGACCAAAATAGTCAAGTGTATTTGGGCTGGGAATTAGGTACAGATAAACATGAGGTAACTCTTTATGCAAGGACTCTGCCTGGGCAAACTGGTCCCTTGTAACGTGAATATTATTTTACATACTCAGGCAGGCTTCAATTACAGGGCTCCACTGGCTAATCTTTTGTTGAGGTTTCAAAGCATCTGTCTCCTTTCTCTGTCTGGTTCAGGTGACTTTCTAATCAATGTTTTGATTAGAAAGGGAATCTGCTGGACTAAGGAGGGGTGCGTTCAGCTTTCTCGTGCCTAGCTGCTTGTCAGCGCCTCTGTGCCCTTCCGTCTTTCAGCCCACGCTCCACCCTGTGTCCTCTCCAGGGCAAATCAGCTTTTAGTTCATACCAGCTGAGTCAGGGTAGGGACGCTGTGTGATCTGGGAGGATCTCTACAGCTCCAAAGGCAAAGGTGGGCCCCCAGCTGTGATTCCCAGAGAAGCTCCACCCCCAGCGCACGTGCTGAGACTGCAGCCCAGAGGTGGACAGGGCAAGAAGCCTGAGGCCCACGGCGGGGCTCAGATGAGTAGAGTAACTTCCACAACAATGTCAAAAGCCTGAGCAAAGCATCCAAGCCTTTCATTAGCACCCTGGGCGTGTCTGCAGCTTCGGCTACTCCAAGCGGAGGCCTAAGGGGAATGCCTCACTTGTGCTGTGTCAGCTGCAGGGTGCCCCAAATGTGTCAAACCTGAGTCCAGGGGACCCTCTTTACCCTGGCATACCCCTCCTTTCTTCCTCTAGTGGTTCTCAATGGGAGGCAATTTTGCTCCCCATGGGACATTTGGTAACGTCTGGAGACATTTTGGTTGTCACCACTTGGTGCAGGGGCTGTGCTACTAGCACCCAGACAAGAGGTCAGGAAAGCCACAGAACACCTACAATGCACAGGACAGCCCTCAGCAAAGAGGCATCCAAATGCCGACCATGCCCGGGCTGAGAATTTCTAGGTAACTCTGACTTGCTCTCCAAAACTCAGCAAGGAGCAGCACTTGCTCGGGAAGGACTCCCCTGCCTCCTCCTCCTGGCTGTGTTAGCAGCCCCCACTGGGTCCCCAGGACAGCAGAGAGGCGGGCCACAAGGCTTTGATGCAGGGCAGTAGGAATGAACACAGGTATTCATACATGCCTTTTCTGTCCTGCCTTTTCTGTCACCTGCCCAAATTAGTTCCTGGCTAGTGGGCATGTACAGTTCTTTGCAGAGAGGCCCCCAGCTGGTCCCTTCCAGCCTCGGCTTCCCCGCTTGTAAAAGAAGGAGCGCAGAGCCTTACAGTGCTGAACTCCTTCTGCTCCAAGCTCCCACCCCCTCCGAGGTGACAGCTGCCCACTTTGTAGTCGGCCTCAGTGTCAGCAGCTAAAATGCAGAAGGAACTGAGATTAACTCCACTCCAGAAAAACCATGGGAGAACCTTGTTAGAAAATGCTTACTAAGTGGAAATGAAAGTCACAGTTTAAATAATTCTCAGAGAAGAGCTTTCTCTTTGGGGCGGTTGATTTGCACCTTTTGAGCTGTTTCTCCTGTCACCACAGCCCCTCCCAAGTGAGAGCAGAAAACGGAGACCCTGGCAGGAGCTGGGTAGGGGCTGCCCGGGGCATGAGCCTGATTATTGGATGATCCGGGATGGCCTTCACTGCCTTGGGGACTTGGGCAGGTCTCCTTGCCTCCCTGGCTCTCTGCTTATCCATCTGACCAATGGGGATGATAATGGTCAGCCTATTTCATAGAGTCATTGGAAAATGAAGGGAAAGGAAGAGGCCAAGAGAGAGGACACAGCTCATATTCCTGGGACCACATGGTATGCCAGGCCCTTCACATACATCATCGCCATTACTCTTCATGCTGGTTCCTCCCTCCTGCGGAAGGGGAGACCAAGGCTCAGAGAAGGAGATCGATGTTCCCGGTCCCACGGGACTGGGGATGCGAGCCCAAGTCCACCAACACCAAGGGCCGTGTTCTGTCGTCCACACTACACCGTCTCACCCACACGTATGCCGCCTGTGGAACCAGAGGGTGCTAGCCACTTGCAAGCCTTTCCAGACTCATCACCCCACCGCACTTCGGTCCTTCACGGAGGGCTGCTGTTTCTGGGGCTGAGGAGCTCCTGGGAGAGGACAGGAGAGGGAGCGGTGTGGCTAGAGGAGGTCGGGTCCGTACCGGGCTTGGGGAGTGGGACAGAAAGGAGCAAGGAGGGCATTCGAAGCAGGAAGAAGGACAAGACCAAAGGCCCGGCAGCTGGAATGGGTGCAGTGGATGCAGGCAGTGGTGAGGAGAGTATCTGACTAATGCCCGGGGTGGGGAAGGGGCGGAGAAAAAGGGCAGAGAGATGGGTGTGTTGGGGACTAGGCCATCTTCTCCATCTTCCATCCGTGAAATGCAGTGCTCAGCTCTCTCGCTCACACTCTGGAGTCAATGGCAAACCAGTGGGGAAAAAATTAAAAAGTAGACTCCTTGGAGATAATGAACATTTTAATAGGGATCCATGCTTCTGGCTAAAAAGGGGATGCTTTACTGTGGAATTCAGGCAGGAGCTGGCTCACCCAGTAGGATATGGGACCCTATCACACCACACAGGGCTCACCAGGCCTCCCTTTTCTTTCTCCCCGCCTGTCCCTTCAATTATCCTCACTGCTACCTTCTCTATAGCAGGCCTTCCAGATGCTTTCACACACTGGATCTCATTTAATTCTCTCAGCAGCCCCAGCGCTACCTGCAAGTTATTTCTATCCTCAGGCGAGCCACAGTTGGTTCAACCCCATTTGCAGGTGTGACAGCAGAAGGCTTAGACTTGAAATAACCTGCCTGAGATCTCCCAGTTTTTGGTGGCAAAGCTGACCCTTGTTATCCGATCCACTCGCTCCCTGGCCAGGGCTCTTTTGCTGACAACTCTTGACCTGATGGAAAGAACAAAGAAGAGCTTAGGACCCACTCACCAGACCCCAGCAGTGTCAGAAAATGCCAACTACATAGAAATGGTTTGGGGTTTCAGTTGGCACGATGAAACAGGGGTGCCCATTGGCCTGGAGCCCAAGGAAAGGCTCCAGAATGTCAATTTCCAGCGAATTGAAGTTTCTCATTGTAAGGACTACATTTAAAAAAATAAGTATTTAAGATTTCATATGGAATTCTTTCGTATGGAAATCATTCTTTCCTGCCCTAACAAGTGGCACTTAGGGGACCCAATGGATTAGTCTAGAACAGAGAAGGTGCCTGGAGCTCGAAGGCTCCTTAACGTTTAGAGTGTTTTTACTGCAGCCTCCTTGGGTGGGCAAAAACCCATGACCCACCCTCATGATTCGTTCCCATTTTCCAGGAAGTGGGAAGGCAGCGAAAACTTAATCGGAGGAGGTGAAATAATGAAAATTGTACCAATCTCAGAGCCCCTTTGTTAATGTGGATGTGTCGTTGACCCGTAAGCAGCCTCTGAACAGTCCCCGAAATGACAGTTGGCGAAACTCACATCGATAGCTCATAAAACCAAACAGGGGGCGGCGCTTATGCTTTTTATTCAATTGGCAGTTAATGGAGAGGCCCCAAGCCCCCGGCGAGAGTTTCTTCCCAAGTCCTGCCCACACTGATTTCCTAGCCACCCAGCAAACACCCTCTTGCCTGATGCATCCCAGCCTCTCCCTTTGGGTGCGGGCTTGGAGGTGCTCTCAAGGGAGAGGTAGCTCACTCAGCTAGGAGCAGGCCCACGCCCCGAGCTGGGCCAGGCTACCACCCTCCTGGGGCTTCGGAAGAGAGTGAGAGGGCGAAGGAAGGCGTGGCCCACAATTCTGGCAGCCTGGGGACCCAGGACACACTGGAATGGCTCCCCTTCCGTTCTCCAGATTGGTTTCCTTCTGTGAGCTTCCTGCCATTCCTCCAACCAGGACCCTGCCTCTCCTAGCGGCTAGAGCTAATCTATGGCTTGTAACTAATGTTCCTGAGGCGAATGTCACCAGGTCCTTCTTTGCTGCCACCTGTCCTGGTGCCTTCTCTCCATGACATCAGCATGCGGGCCTTCAGAAACCCTCTCTTCTGGATCTGTACTACCCCCGACCAGCTCATCGGAGGTGTGTGCTGCGGATCCAGTGGGAGTCGACAGGATCCAAGTGGTGTGGAAGGCCCTTGTGCCTCAGCTACACAGTCCATCAGCACACATTTATGAATTCCTGCCTTGTGCCAAAGTCAGTGCCAGCCTTGGGGGGGTGGGGGTGGCCAGGGCTGCCAGGTGTACCACATGCAGCAGAGGGCGGTACAGTGGCTCGCCCCTGTCAGTGTCGACGGTCCTGGACTGGGGAGCTTCCCGCTAAGAGAACTGAGGTTTCAAACAGCAGTCCCAGCGGGGCCCTTTGATCCAAGCCTGAGTGCAATACGGAAACTTTTAAATAGCCTTTTATCTTTACAACAGGAAACTGGGTTGCCACTGAGGGTCCCTCACATGCAGACGCCAGGCTGGTTTGGAACATAAGCCCTGTCTAGAAGAAGAAACGCCCACCAGCGTGCGGACACAGGCCAGCTGGGAGCTGGCCCCAGGCTTCATGTTCACATTTATGCGTCTCTCTCTTTAGCAGGCGTTTTTTGAGCCTCTCCTATGTGCTGGGTCAAGTGCTGGGCGCTTAAAAAAAAAAGTATCCTCACAAGCATGGCAAGAGCAGATTCTGGGAGGCAAGGGGTCCCAGCTCTGGGCCAAGCTGCCAGCCCAGAAGATGCCTGGCTCTCTGTATGACCCATCTGCTCAGGCTTGCTCTACCACACTGACCCCCAAGCCACTCCCCAAACACTGCTCAGAGCCAAGGTTGGTGTTAAGCAACAGACATATTCTGTCTTTTACCTGACCTCCCATCTTGCCCAGTTTCATTCTCCATGCCGGGCCAGAAAGGGGCCTGGGTCTTGCTCCACTGCGGTGTTGGGAATGGGGGTTTTGCCCTCCCAGCACGGGGAGTGGGCAGGGGAGAGGAGGAGGAGAGAGGTGCATTGAGAAAGAGAAACTCTGGGGGGGGGGGGGCAATGCTGAACCCAAAGGGGCGACCGGCCAGTCGGGGAGTACTGGGCCCTGGGGCCAGTTCATGGACTGAGAGCTGGGAAGGGGTGGTGCTCTTTTGTGCGCACCCACAGGTGCACTGTCCTTAGACCTTGGCAGTGTGGCCCAGGGCCACCTCTGGCCATGACCCACCCCAGAGGCAAGAGGTCACAGGACAGAAGGGCCATGCCCATCCCAGCTGGTGGCCCCCTCCTTCTGGAACACAGTTTGGAAACTGGACCCCAAAATTCTCCAGCCAAAGTGACCCTCACTGTGCTGCTGGAGTCTGACCAGACCTTCTACTGGGGTCCAGAAATCTTGACCGCATATCATTGTATGGGTACCGAGGGGTACCCCGGGGGTGGCTATTTGGGAAACAGGAGGGTAGCCAGCAGGTAGAACACCCACAGGCATGAACGCAAGGCCTCCCACAGTGCGGGGTGGAGTATGGGTGCCGATGAGCTGACTGAAGTGACTTCGTGTGCACGCTGATAATCGGTGAGCTGATCACTCACTATTTTTATCAATTCATTAATCCGAACTTTCCGAATATTCCAATCTAAACAGATTTTTTTAGGAAGTATAGCTTTTGGAGATCAGGGACCCACTCAAATATTTACTGAGGGCCCAGTCAGGGCTGGCCGCCCGGAGCTTGGGAGCTTAGAGCCACTTGGGGAAGACAACAGTAAGCAAGTAAGGGTATGAAAGAGAAACACTCCAGAGGAAAGTGCAGGTCTCAACTCGGGCGTGTGGTTGGAAGGCTTCCCTGAGGAAGGGAGAAAAATGTTACAGATGGGTAAACCGAGGCCCAAAGAAGCTAAGTGGATTAAGGTCAGAGGGGCTGCCATGATTTGATGCAGCTTTCCCAGCTCTGAGCTCAGTGGGCTTGTGGCTACCTTTTGGGGTCTAGTTTCCATTTTAGAGTGAGTAAGGAGGCCACACACCAGTGGCTTTATGTAACTCTCACAATGTGCACCCATCATTAGATCTCATTCTAGCGCGTGCGCACACACACACACACACACACACACACACACACACACACACACGCTGCTTCCAGTCCGAGTGTGGTGACAAGCCTGAATGGCAGAGAGAACCCCGTGTCCTCCCTTCAAGACCTTCAGAAGCAAAGAAGAAGCACCAGCCGGTTAAAATGTGTCCTCGGCACAGCTTTGAAATCTGAGTTTGGGCTCCGGGCCCTTCCCTGCCTGTGGTTTTCCTCGTCTGCCGGGTCTCCCCTGGGGAAGCAGGCCCTGCCCAGAGGCTGGATTTGATCAAAGCCTCCACAAAGAGCCGAAGCCGCGACTCTCTGCATTATTAAAGTGTTTAATAACTTTCCGTGACTCCTCCCTCGCAAAGACCCTGAAAGGCCCCTCGCTCCCCCTTCACTCACCCTCTGCCTTTTCATGTGAGGAGGAGGGGGACGAGGGGGTGGGTGGATTGGATTTCCCTCCCCGAGTTCACTATCATAACCGCAACGTTCATGATTTCCATGTTCTGGAAAGCTCCTTACAGTATAACAAATGCCCTAATTACCATGTTTGCGGCCCCTTGATGTCCTTTTAAACGCACGGCTCCCTTTCAGTCCCCCACAACATGGCAGATAAGCTGCTGTTAGAGCTTCCTGTGTGCAGAACAGGTCTCCGGCCTGCCTGGATCCAGAGATTTCAATCTTATGTGCCAGGCCGAGTAATTTGAAATGTAATCATCTTTCCCCCAAGTGAGAATGCCTTATTATTACTTTTTTAGAGAAAAGAACAGGCCTAGAAATCAATCTCCAAAATTTTGGGGTGGAGGTGGAGGAAGGGGGTCCATCAGGCTATGGATCCATGGCTGCCTCATGGGGGACCTCTGCTCTTGGGACAGTCGTGGTGACCATTTTCAGCTGGAGCAGGCAGAGGTTCTCTGAGCAGAGCCAGTGGGCATAGGCAAGCCAGGATGCTGGTGGGCAGGCCCTGGCAAGATCCCTCGGTCCAGAACTCTTCCTTCCATCAGTCTTTTCTGTACTCAGAGTTCCAAGGGGGAGATTTTTTTTTCCCCTCCCTTGCTGAAAAGCAATCCTCGGGTAGAGATGGTACAATGTGCCCAGGTTAGCCAGCAAGATGCCAGGAGTGCCACCTTAGCCAGGTTCCCCAACTGGTCAATGAAGATGCTTTAGCTGCAGCCTGTGGCCAAGTGAGAAAAGTAAGCTTGTAGGAAGTTTTTGATCAAACCAGATTCTGTCTGTGGATTGTGGAGGAGAAAGAAGGTTTGAATGCACAGAGCCAGAACCCAGTCTAAGGGAAATTCTTCTTGTCATCAGCTGTGTACACTTCTAAGTGGAAAATCTGTTTCTCATCATGTCTGGCCAAAATGGAAGTTCTTTCCTGTCTGGAATATACCTGATAATCCTGCACATGCAATTATGAACATATAAGACATTGACAAGTCATCTATGAAGGAAATTTGATAGAGGTTTTCCCAAATTTGGCGATAGTCTTAACATTTAAACGACCTAACAACGATGAAATGACAAAGCTGAAAGAAACTTCTCTGAAGGATCAGTAAAAAACAAAATTCGATGGAAAATCTAAAGGGAAGCCAGAATTATCCTATTCTTCCCATAGAAAATGATAACAAAAAGTTGTTGACATACGAAAAAGGGATAAAAGAGTGTGTCAGAACATAGGGAAAAAATCTCTTACAATATGTCAGGCAGTTAACTATTAGATATTATGCAATTTTTTCCCTGGATTTGTCATGTTTGTGCTATTTGTCAGCTTTGGAAGATGTCATTTCTTGTGATTTCTCATTCTAAATAACTCTCACACTCTCATGCCTAATTTTGTATGTGGCTTCGGCCTTTTTTTTCTTAACAGACACCTAACCAAACCGGAGTCCAGTCTGGGCAGAGCAGCTGGGGCCTGCTGGCGGGTTGGGTGTGGGCAGGACAGAAGGGTGGACACCAGATGACTCCAAGAGTATGCCTTTCCAACATTTAGGTAATAAAAACCAAAAAGAAAAAAAAATCCTCTTATTTTATAGAGTAATAGCAATAATTAGATTTTAAAAATGACTTTATTTGACAAAGGAACTAGCTGGCCCCTTATGCTGACTTCCCAATATACTTACATTTTGAATGCCTGAGATCTCAAGTCAAAGGTGGGCAATGCAATACCTGAGCAGGATTTCCTGGGAATAGGTCTTACAGAAGTGCCTTTGAAACTGGGGGGGCTGTGAAAGTGTTGGTGTTACGAAGAGATGCAGAATTAGCTGCGTCACCTGAACCATGGAGGGGACCAGATCACAAACCTGGAAGAAAATAAAGACTATTTCCCAAGGGCTGGTCCTGTCTGCCTCTGTGGTACCACCCCTCATGCCCCCCAGCCTGGTGTCTCCCCCAGCAGCTCTGACCCTGTCCTTCATACCTACTCCCCTCTAGGCTTCAAGCTGTTTTGTGGTTCAAGCTCTCCAGGGATTATGTTTCTCACATTGTGTATCCATGTTGCCCACATGCCTCTTAGGGCTTCCCTGCATCTTTGTACACACACACACACAAGGTGGTCCCCTACTGCCTCCTGCATCTTCTTGTCATCCCAGGTCTCATCCTGATGCTGACTCATGGTTTCACCCAGACTGGGCCACTTGTGCCCTCTGTGCACTGACAGGTGGGACCATGTGTCAAAGGCATAGGAAACCCTCTGCAAAAGTGAACAATATCTCTGAATCCCTCCCTCCAGCCAACAAGAGGTCCAACTAAGGCCATCTTGGAAGACAAATTCAACTTGTTTAAAATCTTAATTCTTTCTGCCTGTTAGGTATGTGGGCAGCTGCGCAAAGATGCTGTTGACCTTCACTGATGACACTCCTTAGACTAACGTGGAATAATAGCATCCCCAGCATGGTGGTGATGGGACAACAGGTCCTTCTGCATGTACCTTTTAACCTCAACAAAGCAATTTCTCCACCTTTGGACTCTGCCTGTGGAGGAGGAAGTGAACTGGACTTAAGCAATTACATGGGATGGCAAACACTTCCACAGCACTTAGGTGTCAGGCCATTCAAAGCACTGAAAAGACATAAACTGCTTCCTGAAGGAGAGGATTAAAGATTGCGGTGTGAGAGATGAGACAGAGGCTTCCTCCTAAAACTGCATATAATATGAAAATATAATTAATACAACCAATCCTGAAAGAGCAACAGGAAAGAGGACTGCGCCAAACTGCATACACCTAGAAAAAAGAATAAACCACATGGAACAGGGGAACATACCAAAGCTGTGGCCCGGCAGGACCCAAGCCCTTCCTTCACCTCAGCTCACCAGCGGGAGGAAGAGAAACAGAGCAGGGAGGGAGTGGAGGCCTAGGACTGTTGAATACCTAACTCCGGAGATCTGATCTGGGAGCACAAACCTACATTTCATGGTGTTTTCATGGTACTCTCATGATTAGGGGGTGGTAAAGCTAAGACAGGCAGACTACCTGGAGAGACTGAGATTCCAGCCACTGGTGTAAAGCAGGGATCCATATCCGGCTGCTCTGGAACAAAAGAAAAGTGGGCAGTCTGAGAGACTTCCTAACAGCAACAGGGCTGCTAAAGGGGCAAGGATTGCACAGAGCTTACTGCTCAGGAGAAAGGACAGGAAGACAAAATTGTCCAGGTGCACTCTGCCCAGCAGGTTGGGAACTTTCATGATCTTCAGGAGCTCCAGCTCCCTGGCTGGCTACACAGCTCCAAGGACCCCCTCCGTGATATGCAGCCTACTGTGCCTTTCTCCTGGTCAGCCCCACCTGGCTCGCAAACAGGCAAACCTTACCCTGATGTTAGGCCAGCTAGAGGGAAGCCCTGTCTACAGCAACTACAAATGCAAAGCATAGAGGCTTATACCCGTGTGCTCGGCCCACTGGTTCTGGCAGTGGAGACAGGTATAGCAGCCGGGAAGCGGGAAACAGCTCTTTCCTACCCCCAGCACCAATACTGCTCCCTTGGGACCCCCGACATTGCTTCAGGGGCTGAGCAGCTCCAGACGGTAGAGCTTCTGGGCACTAGAGGGCAACAGATACAAATATGAAACACCAAAGGAACCTGGTTCAAAGTAAAATTATGAATACCACCCCTGAGAAAGATTCAAATGAAATCGACCCCATGAATATGCCTGAAAGGGATTTCAAAGTAAAAATCATTAACATGCTCGTGGAGGTACAGAAAAATATTCAAGAACTCAAGAATGAATTCCGGTGGGAGATTCAATCACTATGGAACACAGTATCAGAAATGAAACATACAATGAAAAGTTTTAAAAGAAGATTAGATACAGTGGAGAAGATGATAAATGAAATAGAAATTAGAGAAAAGGAATACAAAGAAGCTGAGGCACAGAGAGAAAAAAGGATCTCTAAGAATGAAAGAATATTGAGAGAACTGTGTGACCAAGCCAAATGGAATAATATTTGCATTATAGGGGTGCCAGAAGAAGAAGAAGAGAGAAAAAGGGATAGAAAATGTCTTTGAGGAGGTAATTGCTGAAAATTTTCCCAACCTGGTGGAGGAGATAGTCTCTCAGGCCATGGAGATGCACAGATCTCCCAACACAAGGAACCCAAGGAAGACAACACCAAGACATATAGTAATTAAAATGGCAAAAATCAAGGATAAGAACAGACTATTAAAAGCAGCCAGAGACAGAAATAAGATCACATACAAAGGAAAGCCCATCAGGCTATCATCAGACTTCTCAGCAGAAAGCTTACAGGCCAGAAGGGAGTGGCATGATGTATTTAATGCAATGAAGCAGAAGGGCCTTGAACCAAGAATACTTTATCCGGCAAGATTATCATTTAAATTTGAAGGAGGGATTAAACAATTTCCAGATAAGCAAAAGCTGAGAAAATTTACTTCCCACAAACCGTGTCTACGGTGTAATTTGGAGGGACTGCTATAGACAGAAGTGTTCCTAAGGTTTAATAGCTGTCACCAGATGTAGAAAAAAACCACAGTAAAGAAAGTAGAACAGTTAATTACTAAGCAAATGCAAACTTAAGTCAACTATCCCCAAAGTCAATCAAGGGATAGACAAAGAGTACAGAATATGATACCTAATATATAAAGAATGGCGGAAGAAGAAAAAGGAGGAGAAAAAAAGAATCTTTAGATTGTGTTTGTAATAGCATATTAAGTGAGTTAAGTTAGACTCTTAGATAGTAAGGAAGTTAACCTTGAACCTTTGGTAACCACCAATCTAAAAACTGCAATGGCAAAAAGTACATATCTATCAATGATCACTCTAAATGTAAATGGTCTGAATGAGCCAATCAAAAGACATAGAGTCACTGAATGGATAAAAAAACAAGACCCATCTATATACTGCCTATAAGAGACTCACTTTAAACCCAAAGACATACACAGACTAAAACTGAAGGGATGAAAAAGATATTTCATACAACGAATAGGGAGAAAATAGCAGGAGTTGCAGTGCTTATATCAGACAAAATAGACTTCAAAACAAAGAAAGTCACAAGAGACAAAGAAGGACATTACATAATGATAAAGGGGTCAATCCAACAAGAAGATATAACCATTATAAATATCTATGTGCCCATCACAGGAGCACCTACATATGTGAAACAAATACTAACAGAATTAAAAGGGGAAATAGAATGCAATGCATTCATTCTAGGAGACTTCAACACTCCATTCACTCCAAAGGACAGAACAATCAGACAGAAAATAAGTAAGGACACAGAGGCACTGAAGAACACATTAGAACAGATGGACCTAACAGACATCTACAGAACTCTACACACAAAAGCAGCAGAATACACATTCTTTTCAAGTGCACATGGAACATTTTCAAGAATAGATCATATCCTAGGCCACAAAAAGAGCCTCAGTAAATTAAAAAAGATTGAAATTGTACCAACCAGTTTCTCAGTCCACAAAGGTATGCAACTAGAAATAAATTATGCAAGGAAAATGAAAAATCCCACAAACAGATGGAGGCTTTGCAACATGGTCCTAAGTAACCAATGGATCAATGACCAAATAAAAACAGAGATCAAGCAATAATTCAACACTGCAAAATCTGTGGGATGCAGGAAAGGCTGTGCTAAGAAGAAAGTATATTGCAATACAGGCCTACCTCAGGAAAGAACAATCCCATATGAGATTTATAAACTCACAATTAACAAAACTAGAAAAAGAAGAAGAAATGAGGCCCAAAGCCAGTAGAAGGAGGGACATAATAAAGATTAGAGCAGAAAAAAATAAAATTGAGAAGAATAAAACAATAGAAAGAATCAATGAAAGCAGGAGCTGGTTCTTTGAAGAAATAAACAGAATAGATAAAACCCTAGCCAGACTTACAGAGAAAAAAAGAGAGTCTACACGTATAAACAGAATCAAAACAGAGAAAGAAAAAATCTCTACAGACAGCACAGAAATACAAAGAATTACAAGAGAATACTATGAAAAATTATATGCTAAAAAACTGGATAACCAAGAAGAAATGGACAGCTTTCTAGAAAAATACAACCTTCCAAGGATGACCCAGAAAGAAACAGAAAATCTGAACAGACCAATTACCAGCAACGAAATTGAACTGGTAATAAAAAACCTACCTAAGAATAAAATCCCTGAACCAGATGGCTTTACCTGCTGAATTTTGTCAAACATTTAGTGAAGACCTAATACCTATCCTCCTTAAAGTTTTCCAAAGGGTAGAAGAAGAGGAAATACTTCCAAACTCATTCTATGAGGCCAGCATCACTCTAATACCAAAACCAGGCAAAGACACCACAGAAAAGAAAATTACAGACCAATATCCCTGATGAACATAGATGCAAAAATACTCAACAAAATATTAGCAAACCGAATTCAAAAATACATCAAAAAGATCATCCATCATGATCAAGTAGGATTTACAATCCAGGGATGCAAGGATGGTACAACATTAGAAAATCCATCAACATCATCCACCACATCAACAAAAAGGACAAAAACCACACGATCATCTGCATAGATGCTGAGAAAGCATTTGACAAAATTCAACATCCATTCATGATAAAAACTCTCAATAAAATGGGTATAGAGGGCAAGTACCTCAACATAATAAAGGCCATATATGACAAACCCACAGCCAACATTATACTTAAAAGCGAGAAGTTGAAAGCTTTTCCTTTAAGATTGGGTGCAAGACAAGGATGCCCACTCTCCCCACTTCTATTCAATATAGTACTGGAGGTTCTAGCCATGGCAGTCAGACAACACAAAGAAATAAAAGGCATCCAGATTGGCAAGGAAGAAGTTAAACTGTCCCTGTTTGCAGATGACATGATATTGTACATAAAAAACCCTAAAGAATCCACTCCAAAACTACTAGATCTCTGAATTCAGCAAAGTTGCAAGATACAAAATTAATACTCAGAAATCTGTGGCATTCCTATATACTAACAATGGACTAGCAGAAAGAGAAATCAGGAAAACAATTATATTCACAATTGCATCCAAAAGAATAAAATACCTAGGAATAAACCTAACCAAGGAAGTGAAAAACCTATACTCTGAGAACTACCACTCACTCATGAACGAAATTAAAGAAGGTACCAATAAATGGAAACACATCCCATGCTCATGGATAGGAAGAATTAATATTGTCAAAATGGCCATCCTGCCTAAAGCAATCTACAGATTTAATGCAATTCCCATCAAAATACCAACAGCATTCTTCAATGAACTAGAGCAAATCATTATAAAATTCATATGGAACCACAAAAGACCCCTCATAGCCAAAGCAATGCTGAGAAGGAAGAATAAAGCTGGGGGGGTTACGCTCCCTAACTTCAAGCTCTACTGTAAAGCCACAGTAATCAAGACAATTTGGTACTGGCACAAGAACAGACCCATAGACCAATGGAACAGACTAGAGAACCCTGATGTAAACCCAACCATATATGGTCAATTAATATACTATAAAGGAGCCATGGACATACAATGGGGAAATGACAGCCTCTTCAACAACTGGTGTTGGCAAAACTGAAGTGCTCCATGCAAGAGAATGAAACTGGATTATTGTTTAACCCCATAAACAAAAGTAAAGTCAAAATGGATCAAAGACCTGAATGTAAGTCATGAAACCATAAAACTCTTAGAAGACAACATAGGCAAAAATCTCCTGAATATAAGCATGAGCAACTTCTTCCTGAACACATCTCCTCGAGCAAGGGAAACAAAAGCAAAAATGAACACATGGGACTACATCAAACTAAAAAGCTTCTGTATGGCAAAGGACACCATCAACAAAACAAAAAGGCATCCTACAGTATGGGAGAATATATTTGTAAATGACATATCCAACGAGGGGTTAACATCCAAAATATATAAAGAATTTATGTGCCTCAACACCCAAAAAGCAAATAACCCGATTAAAAAATGGGCAGAGGATATGAAGAGACATTTCTCCAAAGAAGAAATTCAGATGACCAACAGACACATGAAAAGATGCTTCACATCACTAATCATCAGGGAAATGCAAATTAAAACCACAATGAAATATCACCTCACGCCAGTAAAGATGGCCACCATCCAAAAGACTAAGAACAACAAATGCTGGTGAGGAGAAATGGGTGCCCTCCTACATTGCTGGTGGGAATGTAAGCTAGTTCAACCATTGTGGAAAGCAATATGGAGGTTCCTCAAAAAACTAAAAATAGAAATACCACCTGACCCGGGAATCCCACTCCTTGGAATTTCCCAAAGAATACAGCTTCTCAGATTCAAAAAGACATATGCACCTCTATGTTTATCAGAGCACTATTTACAATAGCCAAGAAATGGAAGCAACCTAAGTGTCCATCAGTAGATGAATGGATAAAGAAGAGGTGGTATATACACACAATGGAATACTATTCAGCCATAAGAAAGAAACAGATCCTACCATTTACAACAACATGGATGGAGCTGGAGGATATTATGCTCAGTGAAATAAGCCAGGTGGAGAAAGACAAGTGCCAAATGATTTCCCTCATTTGTGGAGTATAACAACGAAGCCAAACTGAAGGAACAAAGTAGCAGCGGACTCATAGGCTCCAAGAAGGAACTAGTGGTTCCCAAAGGGGAGGGCGGGTCGGGAGGGGGGGAGAACGGGATTGAGGGGTATTATGTTTAGTACACATGGTGTGGGGGGGTCACGGGGAAGACAGTGTAGTACAGAGAAGGCAAACAGTGACTCTGTGGCATCTTACTACACTGATGGACAGTGACTGCAGTGGGGTATGGGTGGGGACTTGATAATATGGGTAAATGTAGTAACCACATTGTTTTTCCATTTGAAACCTTCATAGGAGTGTATATCAATAATACCTTAATAAAAATTTTAAAAATACTGCTTCCTGAACTCTCCCAGCAACCCTGCGATGATCTCCAATTTAAGAGGGGAAACTGAGGACAGCTCCCATTTTCTAAAATTTGACTTCATATTAGGCCGTCACCAGGGCTAATGTGAGTGTGAGACTAAGTGCAGATGTGCAAGAGATGCAATTTGTCTCCATCATCTTAAATCTGAGCAGAAGGCCCCATGTTTCCAGGGTGGAGAAATTCTATAGCAGTTATTCTTGCTACCCCCTGCACCCCCATCCCCTAGAGAACTTTAGGTTGTGGAGTTTTCGTGGTGCCCAGAACTGAAGCAAGGCCTTTGGAGGCCTGGCCATCCAAATTTGGCAGCGTGTGAGCCCCACAGCCCCTGACTTGTGGATGCTTCCCACCTCTAGGCCATAAGAAGGGCACTGGTCTTTGCCAGGCGAGCAGCCCTGAAGCAGGGCCTGGCCTTTTTGTGCCTTCTGGGGTCTTGCCTCTTGGAGGTGGGAGAGAATGCTCACAGCATGGGGGCCAGTCCCTGCAGTCCCGACCCTGCATGGGGCAACCCCCCTCTTTTCCTCAAAAGCACTCCTTCTCCATTGTCCCTTGCCCAGTACCTACATAAGACTGGAAAAAACAAACCAGGAGAGAAGAGGCCAACATTAACAGTGCGATGAAGAATGCTGTTTTATGGGCATGATCTCATTTTTAACCCTCACAGAAGCCCTCTAAGGTAGGTATCCTTCTTATCTCCATGTTGCAGATGGGTCACTGAGGCTCAGAATTGTTAAATGACTTACCCCAAAGTCTCAGAACTTTGTTAAGTGCAGGACAGGGGGTTGAATCCAGGTCTGTCTTAGCCACACCACAATAACTCCTCCAGGTTTTATGTTTTAAAAAAACTGTTTAGTCTAGCACTGTACACAAAACCCCAGGGGCAGGCTTCTCTCTGCTTCAGGCCAGGCCTTTCAGCAGAGCTGCCTCCTGGGGTCTGTACCTGGACTGCCAGAGCCATTACCTGACCCATCCGGCTGCCTCTAAGAAAGGCTCAAGTCCTGATTTCCCTGAAGAACAGGGTTAGCTGGGTCCAGTCCCCCCGTCACACAGGAAGACCCTGCCCCTACTGTCTTCCAGGGGACGAAGGCTGGCCTTCCCAGTGAGGGATACCCCGGGAGGCGGCATGACAGCAGACAGGTGCCCCAGGGGAGGCAGGAAGCAGGTGATACAGGGGCACCGGACCTGATGGCAGCCGGGGGACAGGAAGCAGTTCCCCCTGGGCTGTGACTGGTGTTCCCTTCTATGCTCTCTTTGCAATTCAAAAGCAGGATTTGGAGGAGTCTGGCAGCTCTGAAGGGCTGGGTGAGAGGCAGTGACCCTCTCCCCTAATTAAATGGAAGGGCCCAGGAAACAGGATAAGAAGCTGGGCCCCTGGCAATGGAGGTGGCTGTCTTCCTTCATCATGCCACAGTTAGGCTCTGCCAGACTCATGGGGGCCAAGACAATACCAATTTAGAGATAAAGCCAGCAGTGCAGCCACGTTAGAAACAGGCTGGGCAAGACTACTTCAGGAGGTCCTGGAAACTCCCAGGCCCCTCCCTGATATCTGATGATTGCAGGAAGTCAGCTTGTCTGGAGACAAAAGGTTTCCATGTAAGTGTGGGCTGCTACATGCTCCGCTTTGCAGTGAAGACT
The DNA here is from genome assembly GCA_029783875.1 of Phataginus tricuspis. Classification (NCBI taxonomy): domain Eukaryota; kingdom Metazoa; phylum Chordata; class Mammalia; order Pholidota; family Manidae; genus Phataginus; species Phataginus tricuspis. Next base: position 6,516,334 of record JAQQAC010011331.1, on the reverse strand, counting down.
GCTGGAGGCCTGGAATTTTACACCATCTGGGTAAAAATCTTTCCCCAGAACAGAGAAACAGAGGCCCACAGAGGGGAAGGGTTGTACCCGAGTTCACAGGATGCTTTAATGCCAGCGCCCTGCCTGCGTCCCCTGAGGGTCTCTAATCAGCGGGAGCAGTTGGGGAGGGCGGGCGGGGTACAAGCTAAAACAATGTGGCTGCTCCTGGAGTAGCCAAGGAGTGAGGAGAAGATGTGGAGAGGGGGTTTTGAACTCAAGGGGACAGGGGTGGCAGAGGCCAGGAAACCAGACAGGCCATCACGGTGGGCGACACTGTCCTGGTTGGCTTTGTGCCTTCAAGAGGGAAGTTGAAGTCTGAGAAAGCCTGGAAGGCCAGGGAGTGAGGTTAGAGGCTGGAAGGGAGGGGGCTACTTCAATCAGTGAAGAGCAAACACCAGGAAGCCCTAAAGACTAAGAAGCCTGGGTCTGTCCCTCCCCTTCACCGGTGAGGACTCTGGAGCTCTGGAAAAGCAGGTGGCTTGGGACCCTCTGTGGGGAGGGTCAGATCTTTCTGCATGGTTTTGTGAGACTGGCAGGAAGTGTGGGGCCTGCCTGCATGCTTCCTTCTAGGGAGTGACTGAAACTTTCTTTTTCTACCTCAACCCCTTTTTTTTCCCTTCCCCGCCCCTGGTGGGGAAGGGTCCTGGATAAAGCAAAGTGAAGACAGATACTTTGTCAGCTTAATAAAGCATCCAAATGATGTTATGACAAGGGGATGTAGCCAGGGCCTTCCCTGGAGCTGGAAGGGATGGGAGGCGTAGACACCTGAGCCCAGCTCGGGGTGGACTGTAAAGACCACTTCGCAGAGCTAGGAAGCCTGTCGGCACCCCTCAGGAGCCCACGGGAGCAGGGGGACAGGCTGAGGGGAGGGGAGGGGACCGAGAAGAAAGAGAAGAGTCCCAAAGACAGACAAAGGGACCGGGAAACGGCCAGACACAGACCTGCCTCGAGGCGAGCTAGGCAGGTGACAAAGAAGAACCCCCACTCGGCAGGTGGCCAAGCACCCCCGTGCAAATGGTACACTTCTGTCCTGAGCTCCCGCGCACAGGTGAATCAGCTGGGTTACAGAAACTGTAGGAGAATCTGTGATGTCCGGGTAAGGAAAGATTCCTTCACAAAGTGCAAGATCATAAACCCCAAAGGAGAAGGTTGACAAGTTTAGCTAGTTACATATGTTCAATATGGCCCCAAAAAAAAAGTTTTTAAAAAATAACAAAACGCTTCCCCCCAGAAAAGGTGAGAAGAAAAGCCGCTGACTTAAAAAGGGCAGTGTTCCAACATTTCATGTGAAATTTTCAAGTATCCCCCAAAGTTCATAGAATACCCATGTTCCCATCACGTAGATTAGGGATGGGCAAACGAACTTGTAAGCAGAGAGTGATTTTTATGTTTTGAAGTGTTGGAAGGAAAAAATCCAAAGAAGAAAGATATTTGGTGACACGTGAAAATTATGTGAAATTCAGATTGCGGTGTCCATAAATAAATTTTTCTGGAATCAGGTGCATTCATTTACGAACTGTCTATGGCTGCTTTCATGAGACAACGGCAGAGCTTAGTCACGACAGAGACCATATGACTTGCAAGGCAGAAAATATTTACTATCTGGCCTTGTAAGTAAAAGTTTGTTGACCTCTGGCTAGGTTCTACACCTACTATTTTACTGCACATGCTTTATCACATACCTGCCCAGTTATGAAAAGAGATACCTGCAAATCAGATACTAGCAAAAGATTAATATGCCAAGTATGTTAAGAAGGAGCGTCTGGACTTCCTTTGAGTCAGCCTGGAAGGGACATGAAAAGGGCCAAAGACAGAGTAAAATGGCCAGTTGTCCCTTCGTCTGGGCTCCGTGTGGGATTCCAGCTGTCTGACAGTAATGTTTTTTATTATCACTGCTGTTGTTTTTCCTAATAATGGACCCGGCCAGTCCCAATCTTGAAAATATAAAGTATTTCCACAATGTGTTATTATGTATTTGGAAGAATATTCGACTAATACGGACCTTAGGCTCCCAGGAGGCAGGGTCCAGGCAGCGCCGTGCATGTCTGCTGCCTAGCACAGCGCAGCGGCCGTATGAAGACCTCCCTCGGTATTTGTTAAATGAACGAACTACGCTGCCCGAGGGGCTGGAGGTGGGGGCAATGGGCGGGTGGCTGATGCGCCACCCGGATCCCGCAAAGGGGCAGCGAGCTGTGCGGGGTCTGCGGAGGAGGCCTCCCCGGGCGTTAACCAATGCCCGTGGCGCCCGCACACCGGGCAGTGGCGAGCGCTGGTCCTGGGGCCAGTACTCCTCTGGCTTGGCCTCCAAGGAGTGGTGTGGTTCATCTTCGGCCTGGAGCCCAGTGGGCTTCTCCCAGCCCTTTCCGTTCAGCTTTGGTGTCCAGCGCCTGCGGGCCCCCAACGGATCCGTGCCTCCGCCTTGCCTCGGGTTGGCTGCAGGCTCCGCGGCTCAGGCCACGCCGGGGCTGCTTGTTGCGCGACCAGGGCCACGGCCAGCCCGAGTACAAGAAGCGCTGCAGCAGCGGCTTCCACAGCAGCCGCGCGCCCAGATGCGTGCCCTGGAGCGGGCGTGTTCCTTGGCTACCGCTACTACGGCCAGCGCGCCCTTCCCAGGACCAGCTCAGCCTTGGCCCAGGGCCTCACCGCTGGAACCCTTCAAGTCTGAACATCAGCGATGCCCGTGGGGATTATTCACTGGCTCTTGAGGAAGCCTTGCATGCCCTTGCAATAATGGGAAATTCATTCCAGTTCCAGAAAGCAGTCAAGTTAGTGGTCAACACAGTTTCATTTGACAGAGATTCCCCCACGCCTTTGGGGCCACAGTAACAGTCCTGGGAAGCCTCCTTTCCACTCACAGGATAACTGACTCCCAGCAGCCCTTTGGTAACATGACAGTTAGGGGTTATGATAATGAATGGTTGCAGCTGGCTTATCATCTGGGCCTGCTGCTCCTCCTTGGTCCTTTGAAAACCCTGACAGGGTTTCCCCTGCGCAGACGGAATCTGAAGACAGGCATTCCTTCTGACAGCTGTGATGAGAGGAGAGCAGGAGCTGGTTTCCTCCCGGTGGAATTTGGGATTCTCAGCAGACTGTTGGGGGATTGGACTTCGGAGTGGGTGGCCAGACAAGCAGTGAAAGCCCTTTGGAGCCTCGGGAGTAATGATACAGGATTAGTAGGCAATGCCGTGGACTTTCACGCTGGCCATTGGGTTGGAGAGCAGAGTGGCTTGAGCGCTGAGCTGGACTCTTCAGTGAACTGGACCTCTTGAAATCTTACATTCTCTTTGGAGAAAATGAAGAACTGGAAATATTTAATGCTGCATAGCAGAGTATTCAGAACTACTTAAGAAGAGGCCAGGAAGCCTATAGAAGGAGAAGGAGACCCACCCCTCTATGTCAATGTGAACATGTTCCCTGGGCAGCTGACGAACACTTGGATTGACTATCTGCAGGCCTTCTCTGGACTGAAGGTTCTGATAGGACATGGGAAAATGCCACCGGCCTCCATGCCTTTTACTATGCCATATGGAAATGATATGGGGCCCTCCCCGAGAGCTTTAGCTGCCAGAGACAGGCCCCTGACAAGCTCTACTATCCCCTGAGACCAGAGTTAGTGAAGTCTACATATCTCCTCTACCAGGCAACCAAGAACCTCTTCTACCTCCATGTAGGAATGGGCATTCTGCAGGGCTGGAAAAGTACACAAAAGCCAAGTGTCATGCCATCACTGCACTGCTTCCCATCATAGACACACCCAGAGGCGACCGGGTGGAGAGCCTCTTTCTCAGTGAGACCCGTAAACACTTACATCTGCTATTTGATGAGGAGAATCCAGTACACAAATCTGGAACCAAATACATATTTACAATGGAGGGACACAATGTATTTGTAGACAAACATCTTTGGGAATCATAGTAGAAGGAATTCTTTTCTGAAGAGGGGGAAAAAAGAAGGAATGATTGAATCTCTGAGACAGGAGGTAAGTCTCCAACCTCTGCTCTGCCTAGGTATTGACTTTGCTTGCCTGCAATGGGGATCTCTGGCCCACCCTGTCACCTGGAACAACTTGGGGTGGCCTGACCCCAAGAGAGACTGGAGGGAAGGTGCCAGTTTAATTAGGCATTAATCCTGGTGGGAGCTGCAGGGATGATCTGGACTGTTCCCTGCACCTGAGGTGTTCTCAGACAGATAATGGCTATGTGCCATTCTCACAAGTCACCATAATGCAAGGCAGAAAGGCAAGTGCACCCTCCAACCTGAAGCATGCATGATGTTTTGTGCAGGTGTTAGCCGTACCATTTTGGCTTTCTAGGCAGCTCCTGAAAACAAGCTTCAAATAGTTCTATGACAGGCAATGTGATTGCAACCAGGTGTCTCAAAAATGGATAATATAACTACTCTTTCTAAGTAACATTTTTATAAAAAAACAGAAGAGCAGTCCATTTGGAGTGGTAAAAAAGATCAGAAAAGTGATGTCATTGGGTAAATCATAAGAATGATCATATGACTAAGTTTGGGTTGATGAGACTTGAGGGAATGTCTTTTGAGCCTTGGAAAAGGTTTTTTAAAAAGGGACACAAGGATTTTCTTTTAAGGTAGTAAAAATGTTTGGGAATTTGATATAGGACAACATTATGAATGTACTATATACCGCTAACTTATACCTTTTAAAATAGTTACTTTTATGTAATGCGAATTTCACCTCAAAAAAAAAAAGGGACACTAAGAAGGGTCACTTGCCCTTCTGGCCTTTTCCTAATGCCAGGTGAGCATGCCAGCCTGGAACTTCAGCAGCCATCCTGTGACCATGAGGGCACTGGGCTGGAAACAATCATTGATATACTGAAGATGGCAGAGAGAAAGATGGAAACACTTAGCCTTGATTGCATAGAGAAGCTGTGAATTAGCTAACCCTCAAATAGTCGTTTTCAGATCTATTATGTAAGATATTAAATAACTGGCTTGTTGAAGCTGTTTGGAGTCAAATTTCCTCAAATTTTGTATTACCTGCAGCAAAAAGCCCCCCCATTTTATGTGGTTCTGGTCTCTTTCCTCCTCCAGTCCAAGAGGTCAGGGATCTCCTCTCTGCTTAGCACCCTATTCTCACAGCCCCATAGTCATGTATAGCATAGTGTAGATAGATACTCAATAAGTATTTGCAGAATAAATGGGTATTTCATCTAAATTATTTCATTGGCTTTTTATAACACTGTAAGATAGATAGAACCAGCTGATTTTAAAGCAGAGGAAGCTGAGTCTCAGAGAGATTAAGTAACTTGCCTAAAGTCACAGAGGAATAAATTCAAATGTGTCTGACTGCTGTGCTCCCTGCAGCCTTCCAGCGCAAGGCCATGGACAAAGACACGGCTGCAGCTGGTGTCTGTGCAACTTATTATGCAGTTAGATAGGAGATTTAGCTTTGAAAAAGTGCAGGCTCACATGGCAGCTCAAATGGTCACCCAGCGTCCATTTGTATGGTCTTGTGGCACTCACAGCATACTCTAACACAAACCTTCTGGGATTCTCCCTGCAGCCCTGTAAGGAGGGTGGCAGGCAGAATTGCTTATATTTTAGAGATGAGGGTGATATATGGAGAGAAGGAAAATAAGATGAATTTCCTCCCCCATTATTGTGAAAGTGCATTAATAGAAAGAAAGTCATCCATGAGCTCTAAGACACTGTACATGGTGGATGATTTGAGGGAGCCCCAGGAAAGGGATTTGCAAAATGAAAGGCTTATGATCACAGTAACAGCAAGCAATTATTAGGTCCCTACTATGTGCCAGGCACTGAATTAAGCATTTTATCATGAATTATTTAATTCGTACAGTATTATTAAGCAAATACGATTATTATCTCAGATCTACACATAAGCCAATGGAAGCCCAGAAAGGTTAAATGATTCTACCGAAGTCACACAGCCATGCTCGGAGGAGCTGGGACTTGGGTCCAGGCAGTCTGACTACAGTCTGAACTGGTTACTACAGTGAACTGCCCACCTGTTCCTGAGTCTTTGACAGGAACTATAATCTCCAATACAACCAACCAGACAGAACGTTATACCTTTTCCATCACCTTCAAAGATGACCAAAAAATGGCCCCAAATGACACATGTCTCTATGGAGTGATTTAGACCCATTATAGCTTAGCTTTTCATTGTTAAAGACAATTAATCATGAGAATTGTCCTATTCAATAAGACAGCCACCTGCGAAGGGTACTCTTGTTAACTCATGTAAGTTATCTCTTTAGTTAATAGATGATAAAAGCGTCACATGGAAGAGTCAAACATCCATCCTCACAGGTGCACAAAGGCTTGAGAGGAAATTTTAAGCATAGCTTCTGCATGGGGTGGGCGGGGTGGGGTCTCATGTGCTTACTTATGCAACCTAGAAAATGGCGTAAGTATAAACTCAGTGGTCATGTACGTGGAGTAGATTTTCTCTTCTGTGAAAAGTGGAGAAGGTCCATAAGACCCTCCAATCACCAAAATGCAAAGAGAAAGAGATGATCATTTTATACGAGGCACCTGCAGGAGACATGATGGCCAAGTCGGAGGACACCCACATCTCCGGCTTTTGCAGCAGCTCTAAATAGGAGCAAAAATAGGCAAAGCTTTGGAGATGCAGCTGATGAAGACCCCACCCTTGATGTGTGAATTTTGCACAGTTTTAGAGTGAGAACTCTTCAGCTACTGTCAGGTCAGCCCTGATGTATAATAAGTTGCACAGACACAAGATGCAGATGAATGGGCACCTGGTACAGGGTGGACTGTCAGAACTAGAGTCAGGGTGGGCGTGGAGAAGCAGGGACAATCCCTGGCCTGGATGACAGAAGCCATCCAGGGCAGTGATAGAGCCCTACCTTACCTAGCTGAGTAAGGGGCTTTCTCACTCATGCCGCCTGGGAGGTGAGATTGCCATTAACACAAGATCCCAGAGTAGCTATAATTATATGCAATTTGTTATTTCAGATCCAAATTTAAGCTTCAAAATTGGGCTAGAAACTCTACAGTTGAGTCTATGGCCTGCATTCAGTCCATAGCCAATTCCCTTGCTTTTTTATAAAACCCAACAATCATTCCTGGCACTACTAAGGAGAGGGAATCCATCCAGGCAGACCCTAAAGCAATTGCAGTTAACGATCTGGTGCTTACCATGTAAAATGTTGGTAGACATTTGAGTTGCTGCAAGCCAGTTGGATGGCAACTGAACTCCATGGATCAAAGTCTTTCATATTTCTTAACCATACTCATTCTTCTGAAAATATATACTAAAATCATCCAATATATGGTGAGGTTCCATGCATATCTTTTATAACTTCAACAATCTGGAAACAAGCGTAATGTCCAACAATAGGGGAGTGCCCAGGTAAAGTGGTACCTCCACTTAGGGGACTAGTAGGGAGCTGTTAGGAATTAGACTTACAAAGACTGTGATAACATGGACATGCTTACAATTTACATTCAAAATTGAATGCACACTGATTATACTCTATAAAAAAATAATAACCCTGTATACTGGAGTGAAGTCAGAGCCTGAGTCATATGTGTGAGGATCCAGATGTTTCTAAGCATGCTTGGTCATGTTGTGGGATGGTCTCCTAGGGGCATGGGGCATACCTGCATGTACTGGCTTGGCGGAGGGCTTGAGGGAGCTGCCCTTCAAATGTGTGTATGAGCCCCAAGGGGCAGGGCACCGGGGAACCAGTGTCTGGCTTCAGCGTACTGTTCCCTGGTCCAGCTCCACAGGCTAAGAGCCAAGGAGCAAGGGCTGCAGGAGGGACACCAGAAGCTCTTTCATGAGGCACCCAGGTGACCAACTGTCATGTAGAATGGAGAACAGGCATGCTCTCTGCCTTCAGGGCAGAAACCCACCTGGTAGCTTTGCTCCTGGCTGGCTGCAGCTTCCCTCTGGCACCTTGAAGTGTTGGGGGTGGTAGCGAGGCGCTGTCACCCTGGGGAGGCCTCAGATGTAGGCCTCACCAAGGCCAGCACTGGAGCACAACAGATGCTGCATGGTCTGGGCCGGCCTGGTTTGTGAGCACATGTCAGACCCTCCATGGGACTCCAGTAAGTGTGGGGTGGGTGTGTGTATGATTTGACAGGTGGGACAGAGCCAGAGAAACCAAGTGACTACTTGATCGGGGGTGGCCTGCGGGAATCTGAGTGACCCATACCAATGTCTGGAGAAAACCTGTTAAAACACTAACAAGTAAAAGAGGGAAAAAAGGATTCTGGAACCGAGTAGACAGATGACTTTAACAGCGCCCCTTAGAGATAACACATAGAGGGTCTGTTTTTGTGCTTACAAAAGTCCTCGAACTAACTGCCATCCGTGTAAAGGATAACCAGTAACAGCTTCATGCATTCCTCAGACACTCAGCTCCCAGCCTGATCCAGATACTGGCATAGGAGCGAGAAGACATATTGGCCCAGCCCTGACCTTCTAGGAGCTCCCGTCCAGTGCAAGCCGCTGCCCCTCTCTCTAACCCCAGCCCTGCCCCTGTCACCCTCACTCTGAGCTCCTGCCACTCTGGCTTTCTTCCAGCTCCCTGGCTTTGTGTGTGCTGTTCCTTTTGATGAGAAAACTCGTTTTTCCTCCCTCCTGGTTTGCTCCCACTCTTGGTCCAGGTCTCATCTTGCGTACATCCTCCTCACTGGGTTCATCTCAGCACCACTCCTGTCAGCCCCATGGCTCTGCACTTTTGTCACGCCTTATCATCTTACAAGTAAGTCATTGATGGTATCGATGTCTAGGTCCCCCGCTAGACTGTGAGCTTCAGCGGGTGCAGGGCTGTGCATGATGGCTCAGCATTGTGTTTCAGAGCCTAGCACAGCCCTCACCTGGCAGGCACTGAGCAAATATTTGTCAGACAGATGGATGGATGGACAAATACATGAGGTGTGAAGGGACATGGTATGATAAGAAGAGTGAGAAGTTGAGCATGACAGGAGGGAGAGTATGTGAAATGACCCTGGAGGGTAAGGAGGAGCCAGACTAGACAGGGGCTGGCGGGTCATGCTGAGAACAATATGGAGTCACCAAGGGGCTTAGGGAAGAGATTCAGGGGATTAGGTTAGGATTGGGGCATAGACGAGGGGACAGCCAGGAGTCAGCAAGATGGAGACATGGGCCACAAGTATCTATGTGTCTGTCCATGCTCTAGACCTTCCAGCTGGACCATCCGCCACCCCAGGCCAGGCCCCCTGGGGCCAATTCTGGGGCACTACAGACCCCCAAGGCTGGCAGGCCCTTCCTGGCCCTGACGTGTGCCTGAAATGACACTCAGCTCTCGACTCCATGGCGGCCCATGGTGCCCTTGGGAAGCTGGCTCAGGGCTCCTGGTTATGCCTACAGGGTCCTGGCCAAGTGCCTAAAAGCTAACCCCCGAGGCCAGGAGCTAGTGGAAATTGTAGAAGAGAAACCTCTCTGCCCCTTTATCAGGATGAGAACCCCAGAGCTGGAGGACTGGCTTTCTCTCACCGGGGCCTTCAGAGCATCTGAGGGTCTGTCACCCGTGGGAAAACCAGAGAATATCACAGCCGGCCGGCTGCTGTTCTAGGGTGCTCGGGCTGCCCTAACGAAGCCCCACTGACTGGCTAGTTCCAACAGCAGGAATCTGTTTCCTTCCAGTGCTGGAGGCTGGGATGCTGGGAGCAAGGTGCTGGCGGGGTCAGTTTCTTCTGAGATGTGCTCCCTTACTGGTAGACAGTCATCTTCTCTGCATGGCCTTCCCTCTGGATGTGTGTCCAAATCTCCTCCTCTTATAAGGACACCAGTCATATTGGATCAGGGCTGACTCTAAAGAGCTTATTTTAACTTAATTACCTCATTAAAGGTCCCATCGTCAAATATGGTCACACTCTGAAATCCTGGGGGTTAGGACTTCAACATAGGAATTTTGGGGGACACAAGTCAGTCCACGCCAGAAACCTAGGGTCAGCATGTACAGGCTCCTGCGCTCCCCCCCCTAAGGTAGACTAGCCCAGGGCTGGCACCACAGGGAAGGAGGGAAAGGGAAATCCAGGCAAGCTGGGGCTGCCTCCTGTGGGAACACAATAGGGGAGCACTCCTGACCCTTCGGGCCTCCCCAGCACCGCCCTGCAGGGACCTCCCCTTCCCAGGGGCCAGCTCTCAGGCAGCAGCGACACTAATTGCTTGGCAGGCATGCCACAGGCAGACAGAGAAGGCCTTCAGCAGGCTTTGAGCTCCTCGGAGATAGGGCAGGGCGCTCCGACCCACCCAGAGCTTATCAGCACACTGCTGGGGCAGGATCCAATAATTAGAATGACATTCCCAGAGCACTTTGGAGGAGAATTCGACCTTCCATTCACGCCAGCCAGACGGGGCCTCTGGTTTGCAGCTTCAGAAAAACAGGAAATTCCAGTAAGGGATTAATGACTTAATTATAAATGCGGCTTGGAAATGCAAAGGTTATTAAGAAAGGGAAAAGATACATGCTAATCAGACACACACTATTAACAACAGAATAAAGATTCATTGTTGGCGCCGCGGTAAAGTTTTCCAAGTTTGGTAATAAAAACCACCTGGCCTGCAGAGGGGTGGCTGCCATGGTGACAGAACCGCAGCCCTGGAGCTGTCTCACGAGGCTGTTCCGCATGCCTCTGACCATGCTCCCTGCAGGGCCTGGGCTTCCCGGTAAAACTGCACAACAGGCCTCACACCCCCTCAGGCAGTGCTGGGCCTGTGCCCATCTGTCAGAAGAGCACATGGAGGCTTAGGGAAGCCTTCAAGCATTGTCAGACCCGTAGGATGTCTGACTCTCGGAGCATCTGCAGGCCCATCAGTGAGACAACCAGGGATTAGAACTGGGATTCCAGAAAGAGACTTCAGCCATTTCAGGTCAAAGTCAGCATCCTCCCATCCATGATGATGAAGACATTGCCCTGAGCTCCCAACATCACTACTGAGTCTGTGAACTTTGACTCATTAACTGGAAGAGTGTTGGAATGGTGTTGGTCTATGTGCCGGGGATTATGCAAGGTGCTGTGTTGCATGAAGTTATTTAATCTTTGCAATCATCTTGCAAAGCATTGTTTTTTATTTATTTTATGTATTTATGTATTTATGTATTTATTTATTGCTATTATTAATGTACAATTACATGAGCAACATTATGGTTACTAGACTCCCCCTATTATCAAGTCCCCACCACATACCCCATTACACTCACTGTCCATCAGTGTAGTAAGATGCTATAGAATCACTACTTGTCTTCTCTGTGTTATACTGCCTTCCCCGTATCCCCCCCACTACATTATGTGTGCTAATCTTAATACCCCTTTTTCCCCCTTATCCCTCCCTTCCCACCCATCTTCCCCAGTCCCTTTCCCTTTGGTAACTATTAGTCCATTCTTGGGTCCTGTGAGTCTGCTGCTGTTTTGTTCCTTCCGTTTTTTCCTTGTTCTTATACTCCACAGATGAGTGAAATCATTTGAAACTTGTCTTTCTCTGCCTGGCTTATTTCACTAAGCATAATACCCTCTAGCTCCATCCATGTTGTGGCAAATGGTAGGATTTGTTTTCTCCTTATGGCTGAATAATATTCCATTGTGTATATGTACCACATCTTCTTTATCCATTCATCTACTGATGGACACTTAGGTTGCTTCCATTTCTTGGCTATTGTAAATAGTGCTGCGATAAACATAGGGGTGCATTTGTCTTTTTCAAACTGGGCTGCTGCATTCATAGGGTAAATTCCTAGGAGTGGAATTCCTGGGTCAAATGGTATTTCTATTTTGAGTTTTTTGGGGAACCTCCATACTGCTTTCCACAATGGTTGAACTCGTTTACATTCTCACCAGCAGTGTAGGAGGGTTCCCCTTTCTCCACATCCTCGCCAACATTTGCTTTTGTTTGTCTTTTCGATGGTGGCCATCCTAACTAGTGGGAGGTGATATCACATTGTGGTTTTAATTTGAATTTCTCTGATGATTTGATGTGGAGCATCTTTTCATGTGCCTGTTGGCCGTCTGAATTTCTTCTTTGGAAAAGTGTCTGTTCAGCTCCTCTGCCCATTTTTGAATTGGCTTATTTGCTTTTTGTTTGTTGAGGTGTGTGAGCTTTTTATATAATTTGGATGTCAACCCCTTATCATATATGTCATTTATGAATATATTCTCCCATTCTGTAGGATGTCTTTTGTTCTATTGATGGTGTCCTTTGCTGTACAGAAGCCTTTTAGTTTGATATAATCCCACTTGTTAATTTTTGCTTCCCTTGCCAGGGAGATATGTTCATGAAGACATTGCTCATGTTTATGTCCAAGAGATTTTTGCCTATGTTTTTATCTAAGAGTTTTATGGTTTCATGACTTACATTCAGGTCTTTGATCCATTTGGAGTTTACTTTTGTGTATGGGGTTAGACAGTAATCCAGTTTCATTCTCTTGTGTGTAGCTGTCCAGCTTTGCCAACACCAGCTGTTGAAGAGGCTGTCATTTCCCCATTGTATATCCATGGCTCCTTTATCATATATTAATTAACCATATATGCTTGGGTTTATATCTGGGCTCTCTAGTCTGTTCCATTGGTCTATGGGTCTGTTCTTGTGCCAGTACCAAATTGTCTTGATTCCTGTGGCTTTGTAGTAGAGCTTGAAGTCAGGGAGCATAATTTCCTACACTTTATTCTTCCTTGTCAGGATTGCTTTGGCTATAAGGGGTCTTTTGTGGTTCCATGTGAATTTTAGAACGATTTGCTCTAGTTCATTGAAGAATGCTGTTGGTATTTTGATAGGGATTGCATTGAATCTGTAGATTGCTTTAGACAGGATGGCCATTTTGACAATATTAATTTTTCCTATCCATGAGCATGGGATGTATTTCCATTTATTGGTACCTTCTTTAATTTCTCTCATGAGTGTCTTGTAGTTTTCAGAGTATAAGTCTTTCACTTCCTTTGTTAGGTTTATTCCTAGGTATTTTATTCTTTTGGATGCAATTGTGAATATAATTGTTTTCCTGATTTCTCTTTCTGGTAGTTCATTGTTAGTGTATAGTAATGCAACAGATTTCTGTGTATTACTTTTGTATCCCACAACTTTACTGAATTTAGAAATTAGATCTAGTAGTTTTGGAGTTGATTCTTTAGGGTTTTTTATGTACAATATCATGTCATCTGCAAACAGGGACAGTTTGACTTCTTCCTTACCAATCTGGATGCCTTTTATTTCTTTGTGTTGTCTGATTGCCATGACTAGGACCTCTAGAACTATATTGAATAGAAGTGGGGAGAGTGGGCATCCTTGTCTTGTTCCCAATCTTAAAGGAAAAGCTTTCAGCTTCTTGCTGTTAAATATAATGTTGGCTGTGGGTTTGTCATATATGGCCTTTATTATGTTGAGGTACTTGCCCTCTATACCCATTTTGTTGAGAGTTTTTATCATGAATGGATGTTGAATTTTGTCAAATGCTTTTTCAGCATCTATGGAGATGATCATGTGGTTTTTGTCCTTCTTTTTGTTGATGTAGTGGATGATGTTGATGGATTTTCGAATGTTCTACCATCCTTGCATCCCTGGAATAAATCCTACTTGATCATGATGGATGATCTTTTTGATAAATCCCTAGCCAGACTTATCAAGAAAAAAAGGGAGTCTACACACATAAACAGAATCAGAAATGAGAATGGAATTTTTGAATTCGGTTTGCAAATATTTGTGGAGTATTTTTGCATCTATGTTCATCAGGGATATTGGTCTGTATATTTTTTGTGGTGTCTTTGCCTGGTTTTGGTATTACAGTGATGTTTGCCTCGTAGAATGAGGTTGGGAGTATTCCCTTCTCTTCTACATTTTGGAAAACTTTAAGGAGGATGGGTATTAGGTCTTCACTAAATGTTTGATAAAATTCAATAGTGAAACCATCTGGTCCAATAGTTTTGTTCTTAGATAGTTTTTAAATTACCAATTCAATTTATTTATTGGTAATTGGTCTATTCAGATTTTCTTTTTCTTCCTGGGTCAGCCTTGGAAGGTTGTATTTTTCTAGAAAGTTGTCCATTTCTTCTAGGTTATCCAGTTTGTTAGCATATAATTTTTCATAGTATTCTCTCATAATTCTTTGTATTTCTGTGGTGTCTGTAGTGATTTTTCCATTCTCATTTCTGATTCTGTTTATGTGTGTAGACTCTCTTTTTTTCTTGATAAGTCTGGCTAGGGATTTATCTATTTTGTTTATGTTCTCAAAGAACCAGCTCCTGCTTTCATTGATTATTTCTATTGTTTTATTCTTCTCAATTTTATTTATTTATGCTTTAATCTTTATTATGTCCCTCCTTTTACTGACTTTGGGTCTCATTTGTTCTTCCTTTTCTAGTTTCATTAATTGTGAGTTTAGACTGTTCATTTGGGATTGTTCTTCTTTCCTGAGTGGGCCTGTATTGCAATATATTTCCCTCTTAGCATGGCCTTCACTGTGTCCCACAGATTTTGTGGTGTTGAATTATTTTTATCATTTGCTGTCCATATATTGCTTGATCTCTGTTTTTATTTGGTCATTGATCCATTCATTATTTAGGAGTATGTTATTAAGCCTCCATGTGTTTTTCTGCTTTTTCATTTTCTTTGAGTAATTTATTTCTAGCTTCATACCTTTGTGATCTGAGAAGTTGGTTTGTACAATTTCAATCTTCCTGAATTTACTGCAGTTCTTTGTGTGGTCTAGTATATGATCTATTCTGGAAAATGTTCCATGTGCACTTGAGAAGAATGTGTATCCTGTTGCTTTTGGATGGAGTGTTCTGTAGATGTCCATTAGGTCCATCTGTTCTAATATGTTGTTCAGTGCCTCTGTCTCTTTATTTATTTTCTGTCTGGTTGATCTGTGCTTTGGAGTGAGTGGAGTGTTGAAATTTCCTAGAATGAATGCATTGCATTCTATTTCCCCCTTTAATTCTTTTAGTATTTGTTTCACGTATTTAGGTGATCCTTTGTTGGGTGCATAGATATTTATAAGAGTTATATCCTCTTGTTGTACTGACCCCTTTATCATTATGTAATGTCCTTCTTTGTCTCTTGTTACTTTCTTTGTTTTGAAGTCTATTTAGTCTGATACAAGTACTGCAACTCCTGCTTTTTTCTCCCTATTAGTTGCATGAAATATCTTTTTCCATCCCCTTATTTTCAGTCTGTGTATGTCTTTGGGTTTGTTGTGAGTCTCTTGTAGGCAGTATGTAGATGGGTCTTGTTTTTTTATCCATTCAGTGACTCTACATCTTTTGATTGGTGCATTCAGAACATTAACATTTAGGGTGCTTATTGATAGGTATGTACTTATTGCCATTGCAGGCTTTAGATTCGTGGCTACCAAAGGTTCAAAGGTAATTCCCTTACTATCTAACAGTCTAATTTAACTCACTTCATATGCTATTACAAACACAACCTAAAGGCTCTTTTTTTCCCCTCCTTTTTCTTCCTCCTCCATTCTTTGTATGTTATGAATCATATTCTGTACTCTTTTTCTATCCCTTGGGTGACATCTATTTAGTCTTAAGAATACTTCCATCTATAGGAGTCCCTCCAAAATGCACTGTAGAGGTGTTTTGTGGGAGGTAAATTCTCTCAGCTTTTGCTTATATGAAAATTGCAAAACCCCTCCCTCAAATTAAAATGATAACCTTGCCGGGTAGAGTATTCTTGGTTTGAAGCCCTTGTACTTCATTGCATTAAATATATCATGCCACTCCCTTCTGGCCTCTGAGGTTTCTGTTGAGAAATCTGATGATAGCCTGATGGGTTTTCATTTGTATGTGATCTTTTTTCTCTCTAGCTGCTTTTAAAAGTCTGTCTTTATCCTTGATCTTTGCCATTTTAATTATTATGTCTCAATGTTGTCTTCCTTGGGTCCCTTGTGTTGGGAGATCTGTGCATCTCCATAGCTTGAGAGACTATCTCCTTCCCCAGATGGAGGAAGTTTTCACCAATTACCTCCTCAATGACAGTTTCTATCCCTTTTTCCTCTCTTCTTATTCTGGTACCCCTATTATGTGGATATTGTTCCATTTGGATTGGTCACACAGCTCTCTCAATATTCTTTCATTCTTAGAGATTCTTTTTTCTCTCTGTGCCTCAGCTTCTTTGTATTCCTCCTCTATAATTTCTATTCCATTTACTGTGTCTTCTACTACATCTAATCTGCTTTTAAATCCCTCCATTGTATGTTTCATTTCAGATATGGAATTTCTTAATGATTGAATCTCCATCTTGAATTCGTTCCTGACTTCTTGAATATTTTTCTGTATCTCCATAAGCATGTTTATGATTTTTATTTTGAATTCTCTTTCAGGAAGATTGGTGAGTTCAGTTTCATTTGGCCCTTTTTCTGGGATTTGTGAGATTTTAGTCTGAACCATGTTCTTTTGACATTTCATATTTCTGTGTGGTGCCCTCTAGTTCCCAGAAGCTCCAGTCTCTGGAGCTGCTCAGCCCCTAGAGTGAGGTTGGGGGTCGTATGGGAGTGGATCTGGTGCCTGTGGGGAGGAAAGATCTGTTTCCTGATTCCCATCTGCCATGCCTGTCTCCCGTATCAGAGCCAGTGGGCCGAGCACACAGGTATAAGCCTCTGTGCTCGGGAATCTCTAGCTGTTGTAGGCGGGGCCTCCCTCCGACTGGCCTGACGCCAGCGTAGTTTGCGAGCACATGCTGTCAGGCCAGGAGGAAGGCTTGGCAGGCTGCGTATCACAGTGGGGGGCCTCGGAGCTGTGTAGCCAGCCAGGGGCGTGGAGCGCCTGAAGCTCCTCAAAGTTCCCAATCTGCTGGGCAGAGCGCACCCAGACAAACTTGTCCCCCTATCCCTTCTCCCACGCAGCAAACACAGCAAGCTCCGTGTAAACCCCGCCCCCTCAGCAGCCCTCTCCCTGCTAGGAAGTCTGTCAGACGGCCTGCCTTTCCCTTGTCCCAGAGCGGCCAGGTGTGGATCCCGTCTTCCACAAATGGCTGGAATCTGTCTCTCCAGCACTCCACCTGTCCCAGCTCCCCATCCTTCAGAGCACCACACAGTGTAGGTTTGAGTCTAGTCTCTGCTCCTTCCAGCCTCTTCTGAGCCTCAGTTTTCTCATCTGCAAAGTGGTGATAATGCTTCATTTGTAGAGTTGCTATGGAGATAAAGGGAGATACTGCTTGTAAGTGTCTGACATATGGTAGGTAGTCAACCAATGTTATCTAGTGTTACTGTTATTTTAAATACTCCTTTTTCTGCTCGTGGCATCTGAGTGAGGAAACCTAGGGTCTTTGTTTTGTTCTGTTTTGTTTTGTTTGTGTGTTTGTTCATCAGAGACCTTTAGAACCTGCTGGGAGCCCCAGCCTCAAACCAGACCTCAGGCGCGACTGAGCGTCCCTACACTCCAGGAGGTGCCTTGCCTGTCTTCTAGCCAACTTCAGACCAGAGCAGGACAACCCTCTGGCCTATCAGCCACCTCAGAGGGAAGAGGGGTCCTGTGGGGGGAGGCAGCACAACCATGAAGGAAGAAGGTGGGTGAGAGCAGCCGAGGGGCCTGGGGAGGGAGACAGCTCATTTGAAATGGGAAAACTAATGAAGAAATCTCCGTCTAATTAGACAGTCTGCAGTTTTAATCAGAGTTTCCTTGGCAAAACCTGTTTGCATGTTTTCTGTCATTCAGCCAACGTGTTAATTAGGCAAATAATATTAATAATGATATTCACTTTGGGAAAGTTAGGAGGGGAGGGAAAAGGTGGAAGTGACAGGTTGTGGGAGGGAGGGCAGGAGAGGGGAACACGAGGTAGTGGAAGGAATGTGGCCCGGAGAGGGCCAGCCCTGTTCAGGGCCCAGCTGTGCCCTATCGCCGAGCTTCTGCCCCTTTCTGAAGCTCAGTTTCCCCGTCCGTACCGTGGGTGTGGTGACCCGGAGTCCCGTCCTCACAAGCGGCGGGAGGAGAGGATTACGCAGGGTGAGGTGTGTGCTGTCGGGAAGGCTGTGTGCAGCCCCGGCGCAGGTGGGGGGACCTGCCTCCTGACTGCCGCCCTGCCTGCATTCACCGCCCACCCGTGGTCTGCTCCTCTGCCCCCTCTGGGTTCCTTGCTGCCGCATCGGAGGCGGGATGGGAAAGGGAGGGGCTTTGAGCCCCCCGAACGCCTTGCTTAGCTTCCCAGAGCCCCACACAGGGACCACCTCAGCCAATTGCATCCCATCCCCACAGCCTTAGGCTGGCCTCTGACCTTCCTTTCCTGTCTGCTGAGTCCGGGCGTTGGGACGAGGGAGAGGCTCCTTGGAGCCCAGCCTGTCCAAAGCCGACTTTCTCCCCGGCTCCCCCGGCATCCCAGATGAGAAGAGGCCTGCAGGAATCAGGAGCTGGGCCCCAGCCGCATACCCTCCAGCTCAGGTTCCTCGGGGGATCGTCCTCCTTCCAATCACATGTCACGGAAGGAACCTCCGAAGTCAACCAGTGACCCTCCTTCCTCCCGGGACCTGGAGCCCCTCCATGGCATCCCACCCAATCTATCTCAGACGCACCTGTGGGGGGCGCTCACACCCACTGATGCTGTCTGGCCAACGGGCAGTTTGGGTACCTCTTTACTTTCGGTTAAAATACTGCTGTTTGTAATGTTTGGTCAACATTCAGAAAGGCCCGGTTCTGCCCTCCTGAAATGCACAGAGGTCCAGCCGCTCCCCCTCATGGTCTTCTGTCTCAGATCTGCAGCCGTGGCCTCCAGGCAGATCCTGGCAGACTTGGTACTGTATCTTTGAGAGCTGATTGAGCACCTACTATGTGCCAGGGACTGAGCCCATATATCTACTAGACAACATGTCTGCCATTTAATCCTCCGCAAGCTGGTGAGATAGAGCTCTGTGCCCCACACTTTATAGTTGAGAAAACTAAAGCTCAGAACCATGAAAGGTACCCAAGGTTTCTCAGTAATTTAGTCACCAAAGAGAGACTAGCGCTCATCTTAATACTGTACCCCATGATCTTTGTAGAAGAAACCCCAGGAATGGTTCATGCACAACTCACTTTTACTTTTCCTCATTAAACCCTGTGAGAGAAGCGCTGTCATCCTCCCTGTTCTGCGGGTGAGGGAACCTGAGCCTCAGGGAAGTCACATAAATTGCCCATGTGCCCATGACTGACAGGATATACAGCTTGTCTGCGTCTGCCTCTCTGCACTCCAGGCAGGAAAAACCAGACTATTCTGGGCTTCCCAAGGCACCGTCCACCAGTCCAGGACTGGTGCTGGGTTATTGCATTTGCAGTGGGGCCACGGGGCTGGCACCCCAGTTGTTATGCCTCCAACTCCCCATTAAAATCCTCCACCTGTCTTTACAGTTCACCTTCAGGGAGAGACTGGTGAACCCTTTTAACTGCAGCCAGAGAACTTGGCTATGTTCCTCTTGCCTGGGGTCAGACGCATCGCACACCTCTCAGCCAGCCGTGAACAAGGTGATTATTAGCTAATAACCTTTGGTTCCAGAACTCCAAGTGAGCGCTGAATGGGGGTAACCCTGAAGGTGACTCTCAGGGAGGCATGGGAGTGGTGACTTACCTAGCCTTTGCAGCCACAAAAGAGGAATTCTCTTTTTAATGGCAGTGTTCTGACTCCGCTCTCGGCATACTGTCATTACTCAGCAGCTGGAACAGTGCCTAGACCACAGCAGGTCATGCTCAGGCCCCACATGTTGCAGAAAAGGAGACAAGCCTCGAAATGGGGTGGGATATACTTAAGGTCTGAGGGTTAGTGGCAGGCAGGGCCAGCTGGAAATCCCAGCCATCCACCTGTGCACCTCCCAGCCTCACCTTATCAGCTCTCAGAGTCTGCAGAGGGTTTGGTTTATTTGTTTGTTTGGGGGTACAGTCCTCTGCACAGGCCACCAGCCTATTGTCATCTTCTTCTTGACACTCCAATTCTCTTCCTTGAGTAATATTACTTAGAATTTAGATGTCAGCTCCAGTTCCTGAGGGGTGCAGAGCCACACACTGCCCCCTTGGAGGGCCAAGGTGGGGAGAAAAAGCGCACGGTAGGTAGGCAAGAACGGGTTGGGGGTGGGGAGGGGCCTGCAAAGGAGCCCCCAGGCAACAGCATTCACTTGTTATGTAAACACCTTATTCAGTTATTCCTCCTCCTCCTCCAGCACAGTTGGCTAACCACTCATGCCTGGTTAGTTCATGAATATTAAGACCACTCCCTTGCCAGAGGGCCTAGTGATGGGAAGCCTGTGGCCTCCAGGGGAAAGGAAAGTGGAAGCCGTGGGCGCCTCATTCTGCACAATGGTAGCCCCCCAAGATGCTGAATGCCTGTTCCCGTGGAGACAATAGGCTAGACTCAGGCTCAAAAGGCTGTGTGCCCTGAGCCAAATGATTTAGCTTCTCTGGGCCTCAGTGTCCTCATCTGTCAAATGGGATAGCAACCTCATTAGTGGTTCTGATTTATGAACCAATATATGTATAATGTGCCTATACCACGCATACAGTTAGGAACTCCCAACTGAACCCTCCTTTCATGACACAGGCCCCAAGTTTGCCCTCAGGGAGCCCACATCCTGGTTTCCAGGGTCACCTACTGAGGAGGTAGGAGCCCAAGGCCCAGAGGCCGAGGTAGGAGAGGACCCACGGCCGGGGGGCAGGCATGGAGGGCTTCCAGGCAGGGCTCGGCATGGCATGGACCATAAGGATTCCATGCATTCATTCACTCATCCAATGCATATATTCTCAGCAAGGCACTTGGAATAGAGCCGTGAACAAAACACTCTGAAGACCTGCCTTTGAGAAGCAGTTAAGTTGGCCCAAGTTCTCTGAGACGCCTCCCACTGAGAGGCGGTCTGCTCCCCACCCTTGAGTGCACGCCAGCCTCCATGACTATAGTGTGAGGCAGACGCGATGCTCCGGGGCTAGATCAAAGCAAGGCTGCAGCTTCCACTTAACCAGCTCACTCCAGGAGCCCCGGGCCTCCGTGGGTAAAGCCCACCTCCAAGCATGTGGAGAGGCCTTGTGCGGGCACTCCTGACCTGCTGAGCACAGCCTTCCCACTCCCCTCGACAAGGCAGGCAAGCAAAGGGACCTCTGAAGCGAGCTCGGACGCCCCATCCCCAGCCACCAGTTGGAGCCCCCACAGCAGCTTCCAGTGCCAGCAGGTGAGACGCCGCCAAGCTGAGCCTCAGGGCCTCAGTCACAAAAGTGTAAGATGTAATAAGAGGTTTGCTGTGTCAAGCTATTACCTTTCTAGGAAGTGTGTCATATGGCAACAGGTAACAAGAATATTATAGTGGGGAGACAGACTAAACAATCAAACAAGCAATGAGTATGTGCGGCGGTGGTAAATGCTACAGAGGAAAATAAGTAGGGGGATTGGGAGTGTGTGTGAGTATGTGTGTGTGTACAAATACACGCAGTATCAGCGTGCCCAAGGCAGCACCCCCTGAGGATGATGTCTGAGCAAATGCCCCTATCTAGAAGAAGAGAGTTGCAGGTAGCAGAAACAGCTCGTGCAAAGGCCCTGAGCTGTGGGCACACCTGGCTCATAAAAGGAGCAGCCTGGGGCCAGTGGGGCCGGCATGGAAGGAGCAGCAACCTGCCTGCCCACAGAGTGTCTGCCTCCCCAGCAGCCATCCAGCACGCTGGTCCCAGAGTCTGTGGTCTGGATCCTCATGCGCTGGGGGCCCTAAGCATCCCCTAACCTCAGCATTTCCATTCTACAGACTGGGAAACCCAGGCCCAGGAAATGAGGAGCCCACGGCCCGCAGCTTAGTGGGAAAGCGAGGGGAGAAGCCCTTCTGTGAGGCCTTGGCCAGGACTTCCAGCTGGAGAATCTTCTCCTCTCCGTCCCTGTCCTTCCAGAAGCCCTCATCCCCCACCCTGCTCCCTGATGCCAACGTTCTTCTCTGCCTGCCCCTCCTGGGGCCGCTCAGCATCCCCAGCAGCCCGGCCTGCTGAAGAATTGTCCTCAGATGGACCTTCCAAGGGGATTCCAGAAAGTCCAGCATGAACAACCCCCCACCCACCCGCTACTTCCCCTGTTCCTACATGGGAATTTTAAGGCCATCTGATCACCAAGAGGTCAATGTTGAGGGAAGCTGTGAGCCTTAGAAATGAGAGGAAGGAGCTCGTGTAGACTGAGCATCTACCAGAGAGGTAGCGACACTCCCCTGGGAGGTAAGATTTATCATAGCTGGCGCCGAGTGGGGACTTACTGGGTGCCAGGCCATGCTGGCCCCTTTATCTCATTAGCCCTCACCCTTCTGAGGTCATGCCATCATGTCCCATTTCAAAGATGAGGACACTGGGCACAGACAGATCCAATACTTTGCCCGAGGTCGTTGAGCGAGGAGGCAGAGGTGGGTACCATGGGCCACAGTTCACAGCCGAAAGCCCCTGAAGCAGTTTCCTAGTATCAGAAATAAACATCAACCCCAGTGTAAGGGTTGCCATGAATGGTGGGGTCTCTGTCACCAGTAGATAGCACATGAAATGATGAGAGAAGACCCTCAGAGCTCTTCAAATTATGCCATGAAAGGGACATCTTCATACTCCACAGCCACATCTGGATCAGCCCCCAGGGAGCCCACCGTCTGGAGGAAGAACAAGGACTCAGGATAGGCACCTGCAGGACTGTGGGGTTGATGGTTCGGGAGCTGCCGATACCATTGAACCCAGGCAGTGAGAGGAAAGGGAGGTCGGAAAGGGTCCAGAAAGAACTGTCCTCTGTGCGCCCACTCTCCCCGAGCTCAGAGTGGGGGAGAGAGAGAATGTCATGATGGTTCTGAGCAGATTGATACTTTATCAAGGGTGATCATAACATGGTCAACCCTGACTGAACTCTCACCCTGCACCAGCCTTTCAACACAGCTCATTAACTCCTCACCATGAACGGAGAAGCAGTAACATCCGCTTTATGTAGAAGGACACTGTGGCTCAGAGGGGTTAAGTAATCTGCCCAGAGTCACACAGCCAGTAAGGACATTGAACCCAGCTCTTTTCAGTTCCAAGGCCCAAGCTCTGAACCACTGTATTGTGTCTGGAACAACTAACAGAAGTCTGGACCATGCTTAAGGGAGTCTGCGTCCAGCTCTATGTCAGCTTGAAGGACGCCGTCTGTTGGTGGAATTTCAGGCATCAGCATTCAGGACTTAACAACTTACAGAAGACTCCAGCTTTATCTGTATATAGTCTCATTTGAGCCTCACAACAGGTCCTTGAAGTTGGCATCGCTCTTAGCTTTTACAAGTGGTAAACCAAGAGCCACGTCTACCTAAACAGAACCTCAAAGAGAGGTAGCTGTGAAGTTGGGACTTGACTCCAGCTGCCTCCCTGCAGTGGGGGAGTGCTGCCCGTGGGCCTAGCCCTGCATTCCCCACGGGGCAGGTGGGCTCCCGGCTGGTGCCTGTTCTAGACACCCTTTCACACAGCTCTAGCCCCACGTACAGCCCAGAGCGATGTGCCCACCAGGAGGCCAGTGTCCTGGGATCTAGCTTTCTGAGCGGAGGGAAGGACAGGCCCTGCAGAAGGTCTCTGCTCGGGCTCTGCCAGCCAGGCGCTCACGGTGAGTTTGTTCTAATCTGAGAGCTGGGCAGCGAGGCCAGCAGTTGGGGCGCTCATGTTCATTTTATACCCTTTTGCACTGCTGCATTTTTAAACCATGCAAATGCTTTCTTTCCTTTTTTTTTCAAAAAAAAAATAATAATAAAAGAAAAGGGAAGAATGGGCAGAGGTGTTGATGTGGTGCTTCAAAGAACGGTGCCAAGCTGCTCAACCTCACTGATAATTAAGGAAAGGAAATAATAAAAAGGTGCTTTCATTTACCTGTTTGGCAGAGAGTTAAAAGGTAACAGGGGGATGTTAATGGAGAAACAGCCACTTAGGAAATACTCACTGGAGAATAAGCTGGCCATCCATTTGGACGACAAAATTGGCAATATAAGCTAAATGTAAAATATTCATACCTTTTCATTCAGCAATTCTACTTCTAGGAATGTACCCTACAACTGTTCCAATGCACCAGGATATCTATGCAAGGATGTTAGTTGCAGTGATGTTTATAACTGAAAAATTAGGCAGTCCTAAACATTGATCGATGAGGAACCCATTAAATTAGTTCAATGGAGTAATATATACACAGTTACAGAAAAAAATGTGGTCTATCTCTCTATGCAGTGGCATATAATAGGCATGTATAAGTGAGGGCATGCAGCTGTTTACTGCAGGGGTGGGGTATGTCACAAAATAGTATATTTGGAATAACAATCCTATTATTTCAAAGCATATTTTTAAAATTTTATTTACATGCTGATTTCAAAAACCTAAACTTAAACACATCAAGCTATTTTGTTATTTTGCAGGCGAATCACAGACAAAAGGAGTTTTCTGCTTTCCGTGCTGCTATGTTTGAAAATGTTTACTCTGCCTTCTTTTATATTTGTAAGTAGAAGAAAAATATGGCTAATGAATAAATCATGCATTTTAAAAATTCATTCATTTGAATGAAAGAGGGTAGGATCTGTGATGCCAGAGAGCAGGGGAAAGGCGTTCTGGGTAGGAGGAGGAGTATGATGAAGGCAGGGGCTGCAAAGACATCTGGGGCTTGTGGGGCATCTCTGAGCACCAGGGACAGGGCATCTGAGAAGCTCAGGCCCCTCTGTACTTCTTGGAGGGACTTACAGGGGAGGGGACAAGATGGGAAGGAGGGGAAGGGAGCTGGCTTCACAGAATAGAGCAGAAGGGGAGGGGAGGAGCCCCCACACAGAGGAAGAAGTGGGACCAGAAGAGACGGCCCGAAGTGCAGAGTCCTACAACTTGAAAGACGTTCCCACCACAGAGGCATGGAACAGAGAAGGCAAGATACCTGAGGGCACGGAGGAAATCTGGCCGGTGCAGAGGAGCAGTCTGCCAGGACCTGGGGTGGGGGTGGGGGTGGTGGGGGTTGGCACTGGATGGAGAGGAAGCCCAGGTGTAGAAGCCCGTGATCTTAGGGCCTTAGAGTCCTCCTGGACCTTAGCTGCAGCTCTCCTCCAAGGAACCCCAGACCGTCACGTCCAAATCACTAAGGGTCAGGTCCCAGAACCTACATTTTAACTCAATTTTCCCACGAATGTCAGGCACTCTGAAGCTGGAGAACCAATGGTTGGGAAATTATAAAGCCCACCCTCTTTATTTAAAAATGGGAACACTAAGGTACAGAGAGGCTGAGCCACTTGCCAAAGGTCACACAGCCAGTACATGGCAAAGCATACAAGAAGCCAGGTGCTTTGCCCCTGGAGAATCCAGGGCTCTGTAGCTTTCCATCCTTCCACCCTGACAGAAGACTGGGCCAGGCTATGGAGTCATTGGGACCACTTGTGATCCCTGCAGCACTGGGTTATCTACAGCCCACCTTGCCATTTGCCCAGCTCGCTTCCCACCAAGCACACCCTGGGGATAGAGCTCTCAGGCCACAGACTTAGGTCTTGTATCTCAACGGGGTTTCCCTTAAATCAGTATCCTTAAATAAATTTGGAATCTACTTTGGCAAAAATATTAGCTGGTCACTTCAGAGTCTTCCCAATCATTCCAGTGTTTTCTCAGCCATGTCAGGGTTTCCCCAGCCCTCCCCGCCCCACCTTCCCAGGGGTTTATCTAAGATCGATGAAGGTGGTGGTATATAGAAAAAGGCCAGCCAACCTCTACCAGGCCCTCTCCGCACCACCAGGCCCCACCAGCTGCCACCCTGTGCTCTCTAAGGCCCAGGCACTGCTGGCTCTGCTGGGATGCTCGGGGCTGAGAAATGCCATGGAATGCCTGGTCCCAGCTGTTTAGACACCACAGCCAACCACCTCCTCTGCCCCACTGCCCAGTCCACACTTGTGCTGCATGGCTGCAGCTAGGAGAAGTCCCCCAGGCTTGCCTGCGGGGTGGGATCCACCATCACTAGCTCCTTTTGGTGCAGAGTTGATTAGAGGTGGGCCACGGGACCCCTCCTCCAAGAATCAAAGGCGGCAGCCCTCTCACTTGCTTTTCTCTCATTATCTTCTACTCTACAACCACTCCTCCCCTACCAGCCCCACATCCAGAATCTCTGTTCCCCCTCGGGTGGGGAACAAAAACAGCTCAGCAAGCATCCCCTCCAAACTTAGTGTTTGCAACTCTTGAAGCTCGGAAAGCCAAGACCCGGTCCCTGTCACACACTGGTTTTGCAGCCACAAGCCCACAGCAGTGGCCTGACTGCCCTGAAGAATTCAGGGCATGTGGGGAGAAGGAGAGGAGGGAAACATGGACCAAGGCTGTGCAAATTCAGCCTTCCCCCAGCCTTCAGGACACTCTGGATCCTGCTGGCCTGCTGCAGGAGCACCCCACTTCTCTTTGCCAGCCCCCCGTGGGACCAGACCAAGGGCTGTGTCCCCAACGTGCTTCTGATTGCTCTGGGAACCCCTCTTCAGAGCTCCTGGAATCCCGGTCTACTCAACAGGCGCTGCTCACTTTGTTATTTCATGGTTCCCAAGGTGTCTGAAGTGTGTGTGTGAGTGCACATATGCGTGTGTGTGCATGTGTGCACACTCATGTCTTACCCACCCCACTAAACTGGGGTTGCAGTACTTCCTAATTGCTCTAGTGCCTAGCTGCGTGCTATCAGTGTTGGCTGGGGTACAGTGGAGGCACCCAGCCAGGAGATCAGGCCAGGGCTGGGGGTGCCAGCCATGATTCACTGTGTAATTCTGGGGGAGTTGGTCCCTTTTCTGGCCAGTTTCCTAGTCTACAAAATTAGGAAGGTAGACCCTATATCCGCAAGGTCCCTTCAGGCTACATGACTCATCTAAACATAGTACCATAACTGTGACATCCTGCACCCCTGTCCCTCTCACCCCTGCAGCCTCTGTGCTGGGCA
The DNA here is from genome assembly GCA_029783875.1 of Phataginus tricuspis. Classification (NCBI taxonomy): domain Eukaryota; kingdom Metazoa; phylum Chordata; class Mammalia; order Pholidota; family Manidae; genus Phataginus; species Phataginus tricuspis. Next base: position 6,489,468 of record JAQQAC010011331.1, on the reverse strand, counting down.
ACTGAGAATTCAATAAATATTTAGCTGATTGATGTAAGCAAAGCGTTAAAGTCACTAAAAGCGATGTTAAGCTTCCAAGACACACTGGAACCTTCTATGGTATCTCTCTCTTGTGAATTCTCTCAGAGGGCAGAAAGCATAAATAAAGTAGGCGGCCAATGTTTTTTTCTCTTTAAAGTCAAAGACCCATAAATCATGCATGTGCAAATTTATTTCATAATTAACATCAACTGGGTATATGTCTGTGAAAGTTGTGTTTCAGCTGGGTGAGATGTTCTGCTAATTAAAGGCTTATTTTGTGACGGGAATCATTTTGTGGAAGCTACTTCACATGCACGAGCATAGATTTTTTTTTTTTTAATGACCCATAGGCTCTGCAAAGTGAGTCAACTGATGGCGCTAGCAGCTCACGGCTTATTAGACAGTAGCACCGCCTGCACTCCAGAGCCTCCATGTTCAAATGCAGCCAACGGCGAGTGTGTTCTCAGAGTCACAAAGAACACACACACAGAGATCCTCTGAGCAGAATGGAAACCTAGCAGGTCTTTGAGATAACAGAGGCCTAGAGAGGGAAGGGGAAGGCCTCCCAGCAGACTGGAAGAACCCAGTTAGAGAACCCCATTTCTCACCAGTCCCCAAACCTCCACCTGCTCTCCCTTGTCCCCACACAACACACGCCCATGTGACCCTTGGTTGTCTTGGGAGCTCTGGATTCAGTTCCCGTGCTTGCCTCATGAGGAAGGGGTGCTCAGCAGGTAAGGCTGCTCACTACTTTGCTGAGTATCCCCAGAAGCAAGAAAATTGGAAAGAGACAGCTGGGATCAAGTCTTAACTATTTTAATAATGTTCGCTACCATGGCTGTTGCTGGGAGATTAGGGGAAATGTAACGGTGTGTAATTTTTCCTAAGAATTCCATTAACAAAATCAAATGGGCAGACGGAGGTGGGAGTCGGGGTGGGGGAATGGAGAGCTTTCTGGAAGCTTCCTTGGGGGAGAGTTTCTAGGCTCAGGACCTCAGCAAAAGCTCTGGGTGTGAATTCCAGGTTCCCTCTGACCCTCTCTCATTTTTCCCATCTGTGCCTCTCATCCATGTGGAGAACACAGAGACTGGGTTCAAATCTCTATCCTACTACTTTCTCATGTGTGGCTTTAGGTAAGTGGCTTAACCTCTCTGAGTGTCAGGTTCTTCACCTGTGACTAGGGATAACCATGCAGTGCTCATCTGTGGATCAGAGATGATGTGAAGTGGCCTGGATGAAGGCATGTCATTGGCTAACTCTCCAAATGTCCATTCCCAGCCCACCCAGAGCTTTTGCTCTATACCCTGCTCTTCTCCTGTTCCAGTTTCTATATCTGGAACATTCTTTCTGCAGACCAGGCCAGGGCTGAGTGTCAAGGATAATGTCAGAGAGGGCACAACATGGTCCCTGCCCTCTGGGAGCTTACAGGTTGTTGAAGAGACCAGATATTTACATCCACTCCTTTCTAGCCTGATGACAGACTTAAGATGTGCTACAGAGTGTACTCCCAGCCAGCATCATACAGATCTATCTCAAAACCCTGGGGAAAGGGGCTATCATGCCCATTTTACAGATGAGGAAACTGAGGCTCAGGTTGTCATTTGCCTCAAGCCACACAATTAGTCAGTAGCAGAGTTAAAAATGGAGCCCAAATATCCATATTTAAAATCCCAGATTCTTTGTCCAATACCCCATGCCTGTGTCTGTCCCATCTAGTTTCACTTATTATTTTCTAATTTTCTATTTGGTCTGGTCTCGCACTATCAGTTAGACTGTGAGCCCCCTGAGGGCAGACATTTATTAGACCTCTTCCCTAACTTCCAGGAGACATGGCACACAGTAGGTGCTCAAGTAAGACATGTAATCTCACGGACAGAGACCCTGTGACACCATTTCCTTAACAAGTCCAGACTCTGAGTTATCCCTTTCTCTTGTCCTCCAGTCCACACACACACACACACACACACACACGCACACACACAGCTTGCAAAATCTAATAACAACCAGTTTTAAAACATACTAAAAACAGAAAATTTATGTAGCATGACCCAAATTGAATTATACATTACAGCACTATAATTGATTTTTTAGAAGAGAGATTAAATTTATTTTATGCCTCACTAACTAACAGCTAGATTTACCTAATTGCTTGGAGTGCAGAGTTAGTATGATTCATTAAACGCCATACATGCTTGGGTACACTGCGCACTGAGTAAAGCTTCCCTGCTCACAGCAATTAACGAGGAGAAACCCAGGGCCACACCAGTAATTGACGAGAACAATTCAGCCTGAAGTTTGCCCTGGATGTTTTATTAAGTTCTTTGAGCAAAATGCAGATGCTGCGCATTCTGGGAAAGCAGTTCTAACAAATGAAAGACAACTCATTCTCTCTCTCTCAGCTCTGCTGTGATGGAGAGGGAAGGAAGAAAAGAGAAGAGGAGAAAAAGCAAAATAGAAGTCTTGTCTCAATTTAATGACATCCATCAGAGCAGTTTTTTTTTTTTAACAAATCTCACCAGCATCTGACAGCATGCAGGCAAAGTCAGCCAGCCTAACAGAGAGTTTGGGTGGAATCAGGGAGCATTCAGTAATTATATACACATTATGAAAAAGGTAGCAATTTAGGAAAATGGAAAAAAAATAGGCTAATTTTTGATAGCAAGAGAAAATTAGAACTCTGTGAGCTATTTATTAATTAATTCTTATTAATAATAAGGAACACTTAAAGTGGCATACCTTCAAATAACAAGCGTGCCTCCTTTTGGTGGTGCCTGTCTGGGTGTGTTTATGGGTACTGTAGACATCACATACACACACATCCTCCCCATTCAAAGGCACACTTGGACTTTTCACACTTGCTCCCAGGGCCCATGAGATGCGTGTTTTGATGAGTCTGTCTATAAGATGGATGAAATTGCTCTGCCCACATCAGACTTTAAGTTGTAGGTTTTTTGCAGCTGTGGAAACAGAAACGCTCTCACACCCCCTAACCAGATCTTTAGAGCCCAGTGCCTGTATTTTGGGGTTGAAGCAATTTGCTTTTCTCTGGGACAGACATTTAAAAATATAAAAGTACCAGCCATAGCTTTTATCTTCCAGGAATGGACAATATAACTGGGAGGCAAGATGTCCTAGACCTCAGTTATGCTGCCATGATTCTACAGCTTCCCTCCCTCTGGAATCCTCCCAAGATGCACAAGCGGGCATCCTGCAGCTCTGCCTGACGTTGATTGGGCAGGGATGGACACCTCATCCCAGCTGGCCAATTACATTCTCTCTTCTGGGGATCTGACACTGAAGGAGACCCACAGAGGCTGGCAGCTAACCGGAGTCAAGGCACAGTGGAGACAACACCCCAGAGAGATGCTTCCCCAACTCCCTCTTCTGAGGTCCCCGAAATTTCTGACTCCCAATGGTTCTGCACATCCTGCAATTCCGTGGCTGCCCCAGGCTTTTTCCTCCAAACCCTCCTTTTATCTTAAGTCATCCAGGGTCGTTTCCACTATTTGCACCCAAAGATCCTTACCTGTTACCCAAGGTCAAGGAAACACCCACATACGGCAAAGGGAAAGGCTGGTTGCCACGCCAGGCACTCTGCGTGTACCATCCCTGCCGAAGGATTTGGGAATCGGGAACGTTCGTGGCCGACAGGGCCCTCAGAGAGCTCTCTTCCCCAGGTTTGCAGACTCGGTTCCCAGGAGCAGCCTTCAGGGGAATAGGCAGGCCGGCTCCATCGACAACAGCGGTGACATCAGCTGGTAGACCCTTCTGCCTTGGTGGAGTTTCAAAGCATCTGCGGGGGAACACGCCCCACTTTTGAAAACCATAGTTCTAAGTGAACCCCATCATCGACAGATTGTAAAACTAAGGGCAGAGGAGTTTTAAGTGACTTCTTCAAGGTTAGAGCTGAACTGAGGCAGAAGTGACTCGAACCCATGTTTTCAGACCTTGACGCCATTTTCAATTTTGTTTCCACTGCACCGTGATGCATTTCCAAAAATCCTAGTGCAGTGCCCGCTCTAGCCCCACAAGGCCACACTGCCATGCTTGGCCGCGCTTCCCAGGATGTGTGAATGAGCAGGGAGGTCATCTTCCTCATGTTTGGCTGTCCAAAGGCGCGCCTCTGGGATCCCCCTTATGCCACAGTGCACCCCAAGTGTCAGGGGCTCGGGAACAACTCTTTAAGGTGCTAAGGGACAATTCCCAGGAAAGCCTCCATTAATCAGTGACAGGGTGTCCTCCCAGTAAAGGCAGGAACATGGGGGGAAGAGGATCCCTGTCTGCCTTCCCCCCCTCAGTCCCAGAGCCCAACAGATCCCAGCCTGGGGGCAGCAAGCAAGGGCCCACAGGTCATGCCAGGGACTGTGCTAAAATGCACGGGGCCCCACAAGGCAGCCCCGTCAGCCGCATTTGTCAGATGGGGAAAAGGGAGGCTCAGGAAGCCAAGGCATTGCCTTGGGTCAGAAACCTAGAAAGCAGCCGAATCTGGGCCCATCTGACTCAGAGGAAGTGGCTCTACCTCCCTCTGTGACAACCATGGCCTGAGTGCAGACTCCTGGGGAGCTGGTGTCCTAGGGGTCTGGCCGGAGTCGCCTCCATGGCCAGGTCATGGTGAAGCTTCCCTGGGGTTTCATCCCTGCCTGAGGAGCATGAGAGGAGGACCCAGCCACTTCTCAAGGAGCCTCTAGGCTAAGCAGGGAGATATGCTGAAGGCCCTGGGGGCCCTTCCACCCTGCTGAGCACCCCTCCCCCAGCACTCCACAGTGACCACCAGCCCGCTTCACCCAGGAGCTGCCTCCCAGATGTTCTTGCAGAGGGGACCCGTGTCTCAGGAACGGTGCATAAAAAGGGGGCTCCCCGGGGATGAGAAACCTGCCCCTCAGCAAGCATTTGTGGAGCCCAAGCTGTCTCACAGATGCTAGGTGGACACTGGGGAACCCAGAGTCACCACCTCTGTCCCCAAGGAAGCACAGAGTCCTGGGGAGCTTGAACTGGTTGGCGAGGCCAATGCCGAGGAGCCGATAAAGCAGCACACGAAATGCCCTGCACTGGAGGCTGGAGACCCAGTCTGGGGCCCTCTTTGCCATTATCTCTTGATACATGACCTTCCAGGCCTCCGTTTTCACATCTGTAAACAAAAAGGTAGACTAAGGTAAGGATCGGGTCTAGCTCAAAAGCTGTTCAGATGCGCAGACTGCCTACCAGACAACAGAGGACAGGTGAAGATTTTCGAGAGGAGGCATTCCTTCATTGCCCGTGGTGGGAGGGCTCCCCTGTGGCTCCCCTGAGGAGCTCTATGTAATTTTGGAGCTACTAAGCCAACCCCACTGACCCCTTTCTGCTTCCCTCCCAGGTGACCCAGTTCTAGGGCTAAGGATGGATCATTGATCAGGTCAGGATAGCAGGAAAGCCAGATTAGCACTTTCTTGGACCACCTTAGCATCAGGTGCACACAAACAGAGCTAATTGTTTCTGGGCCTCCCAGCCTGACCCTCCTCCTCCGAGGCTCAGCCCTTTACTGCTGGGTCCACACACCCCGCCAGCAGCTCATCTGTCTCCGCCCCTGTGCGGTGTATGCTGAGAGCACTGTTTCAGCAAGACTTCCTAGCTGGGTGGCTCAGGTGGTGGCGAGGGGTGCACCCTTGGCTCATAGGACATCCTGCCCCACACCACAGCTCTGCTTCCTAAATGTCCCTAGATTCCCACCAGGCGGCCACACTGGCCACACAGACAGCCAGCTGGGTCAGATGGTCAGCGTAGAATCCTGGCCAAGATCCAGCTCCGGGTCTTATCTGTCCTAGATTATGTGACCCTGGGAAAGTCATTTCATTGCTCTGAGCTACAGGCTTAGGCACAAGGAGGATTAAAATGATTATTTTACAGGGCTTATGTGAAGATTAAATGGCACATGTATTTCAAATGCCGAGATTATTAGCTATTTTTAACATTAGTAATCTTTTTTTTCCACAACCTCCATTCTCACCCCAGAAAGGTTCTAGAGAGCTTGTCAACATATCTGCTAATCAGCAGCGTGAGTCTGCCAGTTTAGCATCTTCAGGGGTCAGAGATCTCAACACATTCCAGTCATTTATGCTGGAAGGACATGGAGCTCACCTTGTGCCATCACTACCCAAGTCTTACAGGGGAACAGAGAGCTCTCAGAGCCAAGGTCTCCTCAGATTCGATCAGTGCTTCAGTGACAGAAACCAGATTTTTGGCTTGTCCCTCCCTAAAAGCCTGCCAGATTCTGAGCTTTAATGTAATTGACCCAATTCTTCCTAAGGTGGTGTCCTTCAAGCCAATCTGGGAGTCGCTCCACCTTCCTCAGAAGGCTGAGGGTCTTTCTTCCCCATGTCCTGGTCCTGCAGGGGCTGCCAGAAGCTTCTTTAGCTCACTCCCATGGGGCCCTGAAGCCTATGATGCAAATGAAGTCCAAGCAAACCCTTTGGGAAAAAGGTGAACACACACACACACACTATGATGTAGCCTTTTGGACAGAAAGAACATTCTAGAAGTTCCTCAGTTCTTCCTGGTATGAACATTAATTGTGATCCAGACTAAAACATCAGAGAAGCAAACAGACAGGAGTAGACAGAGCGGGCAGATGATAGTGACACCTTTCATCTGTGTAGAGCTGCATAGTTCCTACGATAATTTCATCTTCCATTTCATCCCCAGAGCAACCCTGTGGGCAGATTGAGGCACCTTGCCCAAGGCCACTTCAACTAGCCAGTGACCCAAGAGTTCTGGCGTTGAACTCCATGCACTTTCCCTACAGTGATGCCACATTCAGGTAGATGGGGCTGAACACGGCAGGAGAAAGGGGCCTCAAACACGGTGTGACTGACTTTGGATTTCAATGAAGAATCACCTGAACAGCAAGGCCTTTGTACTATAGCACACCTGGGAAGTCAAGCTGAATGGGGAGCTTTTCTATGTGAAATCAAACCATGGTTCGCTGCACATTAACATCCCCAGCACAAAGATTCGTTGGCGGCATAAACAAACCCGAATCACTGGTGAATGGGGGAAATTCAGGCATAAATTCCATGTTTTCTGTTCACAGGCTTGGCATAATTGAAATCCATTTGCTCTCAAAGAGGAGGTAGCTAAGAGTTGAAGTAACATTTAAAGAAAGTCTCAGAAATCTCTTTATTTTGTCCCTTGGTCCTTGGTGAAGCCATAGCAGTAAAGACATCTAAATTGGCCCTATTTATATCCTTCTAGAGGCAGTTTTTCCCATTTGACAGAAACTCCAGCCTAGTAAGTGATGGTTTGGAGAAATCTTGTGGAGGCCTTTGATGACTGCATGGAAACTTGGGGGCACCACTGATAGAGAATGCAGGGAGGGGGCCAGAAGGGAGTAGCTATCCAAAGGGATTTTACTGAACTTTTACTAGCTAATGAATGCATTTAATGGGAATAGTGTTGGATGTCAATGCAACATAATGATAATCTATTTGGCTAGATTTGTGTGGCTTTCGAGGGGGAAAGAAAGAAGGACCTGCAGGAGCAGTTAATCACTCTGTCTTTAGCCAACTTCATTTACAATTTCACCGTGTTCTCTAAACTGTGCCAAGGGGTGCTGTCATGTGTTTCAGTGAATCACTTGTCACCAGATCTAAAACAAGCAGGGGACCGAGCCTTTTTTCCTCTTATGTTTGAGCCGGTATTTCTGGTGATATGTGATTCAGAGCAATGGTAGGGCCTGATCAAAAAGGAATGGTGGTGACTTCCATGCCTGGCTCCTAGCACTCCTAGAGAGATTGATGGGGACACTGAGAGGCCCAGGGCTATAAGGAGACTCGCTCAAAGTGCTCACAGACAGAGAGGGGCTCCAAACCTTACTGAGGCGCTGGAGCCCGACCTTGTTGGCTCCAAAGCTTGTTCTTCACTCTGCAGTACCAACAAGCTCGGGCAGCGGGTGCCCAGAGAAGAGGACGAGGCCGCCTCCGTCCTCCCTGGGAGCATGCTCTGCTGCACCCTCCCTGTTAGCTGCGCCTGCAGCATGACTGGGGGCTGCCATAGGGAAGCCCCCGCTCTGCCCGCCTTCACTTACAGCAGGGTAGGCTCCCGGGGTTGACTCATTCCACATGAGGGAAAACAGATCCAGAAAGGTAAAGATTTGCTGAATCCAGCACTAGATTCCATCTATGGATTCCAACATCCCCCCCTCTTTCCCTCCTACCATATAGACTCTGGAGGAAAAGCAACTGTTTTTATTCTCTACATTTGACAGTGCGACTGAAGCCCAGCAGATAAACAAGCCCGTGCTGGGGCTCTGAGATAATGGATATTTAAGTAACGTGAAGTTTAATAAGCAGATGCCACCTGATGTACAATGGCCGACCGCACATAAAATCACACACACTCGCAAACACACATTTACACTCACCTCCGGGAATGAATGACGAAACTGTAACTAGAACATGGGGTGTCAGAGAAGGATGTGTGGTTTTTTTTCCTTTCTTCTCATACTCCTTTCTCCTCTCTCTCCCTGTCTCAGGAAGCTGAGCTCAGAGACAGTAAAAAACTTACTTTTCAGTGCTTGTGCCGGGATTGGAGCCCAGGCCAGTCTGACCCTGCCCTAGAATGCCATTTCCCAAGCTGGATTCCATTCTTATTCTATTTGACACCCTTGCTATGAGCTCCTGCGAGCTTTCTCCATCCTTGCGGTAGCTTCCCACCCGTCGTAAGTGTCATTCGCAGCCCTTACTGACCAACCCAACCTCATTCTCTCAAAGGGGGAGCTGAACTTTCCACCCAGAAGAAATTCTCCAAATGGAATTTCAAATTGATTTAAAAACCAGATTCCCCGTGTGGAACCAGTAGTGTTACACTCTGGCTCCTCGTGAGCTAAGTGTTACGTAAGATTTGCGCTCTGACCCCAGTCTGGTTTTTCTGAGGACATCCTCCAGCTGAAAAAAAATCTCCAAAGGATGCCAGCTGCACAGCCAGGGATGCTTTGACCCTGTCGCTTGGTGACTTTCTTCCAGCCAGCACTCAGCGTAAAGCCAGCCCTGCAGTGAACACGTCCTTGGAGGGCTGGAGGAGGTGAGGGAGAGGACAGGGAGTGGGGACTGAGGGAGAGGGTGACAGATTAACACACACCCTTCTCTTGGACAGAAGCCTGGTGACACCATGAGGTGTCAGGTTTCCCAGGCCTGGAAGCTGAGGAGTCCAGTGCAGGGCTTATGGCCCACACGCTCGCTGCACCAGCCTCGTCAGCTCTGCTCTGGGCACGGCAGGTCTGTCTGCAAGGACCCTGCTATGCAGCCTTTGGCAAAGGTTGAGGGTGGGAGAGGGGAGACCAACAGAACGAAAGCCTCGACTCCAGGAGTAGGAGTCAACCGGCCTCCCCTCTTATGAGAAGATGAAGATATATCTACATATTACAAATAAAACATATGTATAATTATAAATGTATCTACACATATGAAACATATATATATATTTATATAATTAAGCCAGACGATGCGATCTCCGCGAGGAGGGACAATTCTCTGCCCTCCAGAAGATCAGCTTGTTCTAGTGGATGGAAAATGAGGGAGTGTTGACAGAGGCACCCAAGATAGCACTTAAGAGGCTCATTGTCACCATACCAGAGCAGGGGAGATTCGGGGCTAAGTGACAGGGGCTGACAGACATGGAGAACCCAGCTGCAGGGCTGCCTGAACGTGCTTCCGTCTGAGGGCTCATTTCCCAGGCCTGTGTGCCACTGGGGACCTCGACTGTGTTCACAACTCCCCACCCCTTATCCTCGATGAAATTCTAGGAAATGGAAGATCATTCTCTACTGACAATGAAGCGTCTCTTTGCTGCCAGGTTCCACCTCCCAGAATCAGTCCTCTGCCCTCTGCTTCCCCCGACCTCACCTGTCTCTCAAGAATCAGCTCCCAGCCTCCCTCCCCTCCCTCAGGAAGCCCTCTGACTGCTGTCCCACCTGGCCTCCTTCCTCCTTACCTGCTCAGCTCAGCACATTACGCCAGAACCACCCCCTGGACCGTGAAGCCAGTTAGCGTGACTCCCTCACAAGAGTGTAGAAGGCAGGGCGGAAGTACATATTTTTGTATATTCTTGATGCTACTGTCAGGGCTGCATCAATTGAGGGAGTCTAGGTTTGTTTAAATCCCCAAATGTAGTCTGAGTAACTCTTTTGGCATTATGTTTGAGTTATCCAGACACTTCCAAAATTATGCTCTCCCGCTACCTGCACTGTGACCCTCTTGTATCGTGTTTCCCATTCCTAGACGAGGAAGCTAAGACCTGGAGACTCAAGACTCGCTCACGAGCACCAGACGAGGAAGTGGCAGATCTGGGCCTCGAACCTGGGCTGCTCGTGAACATCAGTTTTCTCCACCAGCAGCCTCCATCTGCCACGCACACACACCGTCTGGGTTCAGGCCGAGCACACCCTGTGCACAACTCCCTCCACAGTGCCTTCTGAGGAAAGGGGAGAAGACCTCCAGCATGGAAAGCCAGAGCCCCCATAAACCTACTCCTGGCCCGATGCTCTGGTAAAACAGCTACTCACAGAGGCCACACCCGCATCCGAGTCCTCTGCCCAGTTCTGGACACACCTGGGCTCTGCTGTGATCTAAAATTATTTCCAGAAGGAATTGTCTGAAGACTCCTAAAACAGCAATAAAACACTCCGACTTTTACATTTCCACATGCCCAGATGGGCTACATGGGGCTCCCAGCAGCCCTGCCTCAGGCCAAGTCACAGATAACTGAGCGATTTTTCCCCTGGAAGGCCTGGCTTCACATGGAGGTGGCCGATGTCCCTGCCCAGAGGTTCCTCCTTGCTGGTCTGCCAGGCTGTTTGGGGCCTTAATGTGTACAGGAAAAATATGGGTTTGAAAACAGCCTTTGGACAGATGCAGGTAAAGCACCAACTATGTGCCAGGAATGGTGTCTGGGGACAAAAAAGGGAAGACATTGAAATCCAGTGGGGGAGGCCAACAGGCCGCTAGACAACACCCAGTGCTGCAGGAGCATAGAGGAGTGGGGGCTGGTAGTCTGGGCGTCCTGGAAGGCTTCTTGGAGGAGGTCAAGTCTGAGTGGGGAAGACCGGAGTACTGAATTTGCAAATGCATGGAGCCCAGAATGAGTATATTAGGGTTCTCCAGAGAAACAGAACAAATAGGACAGATGGGTGGAAGGATAGGTAGGTAGATAGGTAGATAGATAGATGATAGATAGGTAGATAGATAGATAGATAGATAGATAGATAGATAGATAGATAGGCAGAAGAGATTTATTATAGGAATTGGCTCATGTGGTTAAGTTAATTCAATCTGAGTCCAAAGGCCTAAAAACCCAGAGTGTTGATGTCCGAGGGCAGGAGAAGCTCAAGTTGGTCTCAGTTTTTCTCAGTTTAAACAGAGAGTGAAGTCACCCTTCCTCTATGTTTTTCTGTTCAGGCCCTTGGTGATGAGATGCCACCCACCACCCCGGCAAGGCTCCTCACCCAGCCTGTTGATGTCAAATGCTAATCTCTTCCAGAGACGCCCTCACAGACAAACCCAGAGAGATGGTTTGACCTGCTCTGCGGGCATCCCTTAGCCCAACTAGTGGACACATAAAATTAAGCATCACAGAGGGAATGGTGTGGCAGGTTGACAACACCTCCCTACGGCTGGAACATAGGACAGTGGCTTTCTGCGGGGAGGGGCTGGTAAACTGAGAGCTGAAGCCAGAACCAGGCAGACCAGGGTCACACCAGGCTCCAGGAGTCATTCTCGCTGTGACCTGGGGGGGACCACCTTCAATCTCTGAGGGTCCGCTTACCCATCTTGACAATAATTCCCACCTTACAGACTGGGGAGAGGATTCAGCATGACCACGTGCTAAGTGTCCACACGGCATGGGCGCACACCAAGGCCAGCCCCAGCCCACACCTGCCCTCCCAGGTCCTGCTCAGCGGCAGGCACAGAGCTCAACCTGGCCGGGTCAGTCTGGTCCAAGCTTGACCGTGAGTCACATGCGTGCAGCAGGAGACCCAGAATCAGCTCCCCTGCCCAGCAGTGCCTCTCCCGTGCCTACCCCACCACCCTCCCAGTCCTGCCCCGTGTTCTACTCGTCTTTGGACCTGTACACCCCTCCGCCCGCTTCCTGAAAGTCCCCTGGTGCCCTTACCGAGAGCCAGCCCTTCCTGGACCCCAACAAGCCCCATGCCTAGCCTTGTCTGACCAGGATTATCGAAAATTGTTTTCACTGCCCTAAACATTTATAACAAAGAAGAGACAAAAATACTAGCAAATGGGGTAGGAGGAGGGGTCAGAATGCAGTGCGCAGGGCCTGTCTGGGGTCAGCCAGCCCTCCCTTTCACACTCCCCATCTCCACCCAAAGAGTGGGACAGAAAGAATTCCCAGTCGGAGGTGTCCCCGAGGCTCCTGGTGTTCTGCGGACAGCAAAGGACAGCCAAGCACGGCCCTGGACTGTGACCCGGGGTGACTTGGGGGAGGTTGAAAACAAATTCTCCTGATTCCCAAAGTTACCCATGAGCGGGTAGATTGCAATTTTGCTGACAGAACTCAGATCATCCCTCTTTTGAAGGCTTTTTGAAGTTTTTTAGCTCAGTTCATAGCACTATCAAGCCCGGCCCATCGCCCTGTCTTAGGGCTTCCGTCTTCACTCCTCTAACCTCCAGCATTTCCATGTATCTGCCTCCAATGTTGTCCCTTCCCGCCGCCCCCAAAGCCTCTGCTCTCATCCCTGGCTTCCACCTTTCTCCCTGGATTCTTGCCTCCTAGCAAGCCTCTTTCATTCTCTCTCCCCGACCTTGGAAGGATCCTCTGTATTGAAGCCAAGGTCATGCCGGATAGTCTAACTGGAGAGCTGGGCTTTTGAGAACTATAAGTCCAGGCCCCGCAGCTGGAGACTCTCAGGCTAGCGCAGGGGACATGCAGTAGCTAGTTTGGGTTGGAACTTAGGACTCTGTCGGGTAAATCCAGGGAACCCGAAGTTTAGGACCCAACCACAGAAGGCGTTGACGCCAGGCTGTGGAGGGCTGTCCTGTATGTCCAGACCATTGGCTCTCACCCTACTGCCTGGAGCCCAGGGCTTCTGCAGAATCCCCAGGTCTGCTGCAGGGTGAGGGGTGGGCTGCTGTGTCCTGACCCACCCCCACCCCGCACTGCAGCCGCAGAGGCTCTACTCCTCTGGGTTCCACACCATCTGCAATGCAGGGCCGGCACATGGAGACCATGTGAGTAAGAGGCACCTCTGAAAGTTGTCAAATGAGATGGCTGTTAAAAGACCCTGAGCAGGAGAGGAAGCTGCTCTGGGCTGATCTGGGGGACAGGGTCTATGGTGGATTAGAGAGGTGGGTCACTGTTAGTAGTTTATGGAGATAGAAAATGAAAGAGCCAGCTGATTCCCAACAAGGTGGGGGTTGGAGGCTGTAGAGAAGTGGTGGGGCCCACACTCCAGAGGCCGAATAAAATGCTGGCACTTGGAAGTAGATGGGATGCAGGCCTTATCTCCCCTGCGTGGTTACTTGAGGATAAGAACCACAGCCCATACACCTTTCTGACTGTCATAGTGTCTAGCATGGACAGTGCCTTGAAAGGCTGAAGTGCTCCTAAGCCCTACTGAGGGATGGAACAAGGGCCCGGGTCCTGCAATCCCCAAATATGACTTCTATGGAAACAAAGGAGAGGGTCATGACCTCCATTCAAGGGTCCCATAAGAATGTGGGTAAGGGCATAAACTCGGCAACAAAGGGTTCCATCATCACCCCTCTTTCTGCTAGTTGCATGGCCTTGGGCAAGTAATTTAACCTCAGGGTGGCTCCATTTCTTACCTGTAACGTGAGAATAATGAGTATATATTTCACAGAGTTGTTGTGAGGACTGTGTCATGGACTGAATGTGTTCTCCCCAAATTCAAGCATTGAAGCCGAACCCTCAATGTCATGGCATCTGGAGGTGGGGACTTTAGGGATAATTAGTTTTAGATGAAATCATAAGGGTGAAGCCCCTGAGGTGGGATTAGTGCTGATTAGAACTATCTCTCTCTTTCTCTCTCTCTCTCTCTCTGCCATGTGAGGACGTGGCAAGAAGCCATTATGCAGGCCAGGAAGAGAGTTCTCACCAAGAACAGAATTAATGGGCACCTTAATCTTAGACTCCCAGCCTCCAGGACTGTGAGAAATAAACATCAGTTGTTTAAGCCCCAGGTCTATAGTATTTTGTTATAGCAGCCTGAGCTGACTAAGACAGACTGCACACATATAAACGATGTGCTTAGAACAATGCCTGGGAGCACAGGTATGTTGAGAATCCTGACGCTGCTGCGTGAGCCCTGTGTCCAGTGGCAAACCTCCTGACCTCTCTCTTTGCTCACCTGCAAGAGGGGGGTGATAATCTATCTGTTTCCAGAACAGGTGTATAACAATATTCAACTGTTCTTTACAACAACGCGGCCATACTTATGGCTAAAATATTGAAATATTTCCCCATCCGCTGGGAACAGTCAGCTCCTCATCTCCCTGAGAGCCACCCGAGGCCCACCCACACATTCCCCACAATCTAGCCATTGAAGAGTTCATAACCAGCACAAGGGACTGCTCTTCTAACTGGGTGTCGTCATGAATTAAAAAGAGTTCTAAACATGCCCTACGCTATGACATCATTGCTTTTACTCACCCATTTATTTGGTAAATATTTATTGGTTACCTCCAGTTGTTACAGATGACAGGGCCTAGGGATCTAAAGAGAAAGGAAGCCTGGTCTCTTGGGAGACCCCGCAATGTAGTGGGGAAAAAAATCATCAGAAAATAAAGGGCCGTGTAACAGGATGCCGGGGTCCCAGAGGCTCTCACAAGGGGATAGAGACAAACTCTGCCCAGGAATTAGGTGTGACTTCTTTCTGGTCCTTTATTTTATACTCAGCCTCCTTATGCACAGTTGCCAGATATAGCAAATAAAAATTCAGGGCACTCAGTTAAATGTGAATTTCAGATGAACAACGGAGAACTCCTTTTTTTAGTGTAATGTTTTGGGTCATACTTCCACTGACAGAGTTTTTCGTCGTTTAGCTGAAACTCACATTCGTGCAAGTGTGCTGTGTTTTACCTAGCAACCCCATTCCTCTGTCAGTTATGACCGGGCCCCCTTGAACTGTCAAATGGGACCCTTACACTTTTTCCTGAAAGACCACCTCAGGTACGGGTGTGTTTCCTGGAGAGAACAAGGAAAGGATAGCGCACAGAGGAAGATGCCAGAAGGGGCCCAGGAAATGGAGGTGCCGTAGGAAAGGCGGAGGGAGGCGAGGGGAGGAAGACAGGGATGGGCAGACGGAGTGAGGGAGAGAGTGTCACGCCGGCTGCAGCTGCCTCTCCCTCGCGGCTGCCTCCCCCAGCCATGTGCCGGGAGGCGTGGGGGCGAGCTGGGAACCTGGGTGTGCGCTCTGAAATGTCAGCAGAAATAAACCTGGCTAATCCTCCACGATGGCCCGTCACATTAATATCCCTGAAATTCCAAGCGGATTAAAATAACCGCGAGCATGACACCATTTGGAAGGCCAGGGATTTACTTGGAAGCGGTGTCCCACTGGCAAGCATTCCTCTAATTGCTGCTTCATACAAATAGAGTGTTCTTTGATATCACCAGCAGCCCTGGCTGACAGATTTAGATGGGAGCTGTCGAAGTCATTAGGGCCCAGGCCGTGGTGAACCAAGGCTCTCTGTTCAGGCTGTAAATGGGATTCTCGCGGGCCGATCAATCTTACCAAAGCCGTCAGCGTTGCCTGTTGATCTGCAAGGTCCTGAGTGGCTACAGCTTCCCAGAAATGTGCTTGCATCTGTCAGAATTATAAGCAGCTGGCAGCTGACACAAAGGTCAAATTTGCTGCTAGTGTGGAAATAGAATCTCCTCAGTACAAGAAATACTACTTCATAGTATATCAATTGCAGGTGGATCATTAAATGAGGTGTGTGCGTGTGTGCGTGCGTGTGTGTGCGTGAGTGTGTGTGTGTGTGTATTACAGCCTTGGTTGACTGGAACCCACTTCCTCTCTAAGTTTACACTGGGCACAAAAGCAGGTGCTCAGATGAATAGAATTAAATAACAATTAGTTCCCCGTGAACTTTTCAGCACGATCATCTGGCAGTTTTCATTCTCCCATCTAACCCGTATTTCCTGAGTACTCTGCTAACTCAGACACTGTTTCGGGTACAGTGCAGAGACTTGGTTAAGACCTCTCTTATGTGTGGGCTGTGTGGCTCTGGACGTGTTCCTTACCGGCCTCTCTGAGCCTCAGGTGTGCCCTCTTTACAGTCATCCCTACTTCAGAGAGTATTGAGAAGGCTTGGGGAGATCGGGTCCCTAACGTGCTGGGACGGACCACACTCAGTGTGTTCAGCCGGCAATAGCAATGGTAATGTAAGTCAGATGGCCACCTGGGAGGGTGGCAGTGGGGGCAAGGGAACCAGGAAAAGACAGGCCCAGACCCAGAGCGTGCACACCGGTAGTGGACACTCCATAATGGGTAATTAAAGGTCTAGATCTCGCATCTGAAGCTATGGGGACTCATACTCTGTCAGAGGGGCAGATCAGATTTGGAGGAGGGTTTCATAGCAAAGGTAGTTTCCGGAGTCTCTGTCTGTTTGACCTCCATTGGATTGGGACACATCCCCAGTGAAGAGTGGGGCCCTAGGGAAGTGGATCCTGTCCCACCCAGGGAGAGGGGCAGGTGACAGGCAGGCCCCAGAGCCTCCTGCAGCACCGGGCTCAGGGCAGAGCCGACCCAGGGAGAACCCAAGCAGTTCTCTGAACTTTGTTCTGGTTCATTTTATCTTCCAGAAGGCTCCTCAGATCTCCAACAAAACTGTGCCCTGGTTTTGCTCTAAGATCCCCCAAATTATTGGGCATTCTGGTGTCCCCTCAGTTCCAGGGTGTGGGGCATAAGACTGTGCGGCAGGACCATGCCCAGAGACCCGTGTCAGCGTCTAATTCTCGTTCCTTCTGAAGCCTCCTCCTCTGTTTGCTCAGAGAAGCATGAATCTAATCTGGGTAAGTGGGTAATCCCACACGAGTCCTCCGGAGCTCTGCACGCTCAGGATTTAGATGCTCAAAAAGCAAGATTTGGAGACTCTCAGACTCTTGCCTCTGCCATGAAATTTGAAAGCTACATGCCCACCTGTTTCTCTCTCGCTCTGATTTCTGCTGCGATGAACTGTATGTAGTCAGTGAGTAAAGGGCAGAAAACACCAAGGAGGACAGTCCAGGTGAACGTTTCAAATCACTTCAATATTTTATCCTCCAAGATAAGTAGGCACCTATCAAGGTCCATGTACTTAATTAAATCAAGATTTAAAATATTTATAAAAAAGATTATACTTTGTTGTCTCGGATGAACTAGGAGGCAGGAGATGGGATCTGCAGCCTCGCCGTGCCCCCAACCATGGAGGAGCTGCCTTCCTGTGTGAGGTTTGGGGAAAGACAGACTCCAGCCTTCAGCTGCAGAAGCCCAACACAGCCAGACATCTGAGAGCTGGGGAGGGGCACAGGGCCTGTGCTCAGCCCATCGGCTCTTTCTGTGAATAGCACACCAGGCCATGAGTTAGTGTCTAATGCATCGTGGCCCTAGCTGAAGCAGCTTAACCTGACTTTGTGGCCTGGTCTGGCCATATGCTCTCACAGCCCACCTTCTGTAGGCTCCTGTTTGTTTTCTGAACTTGGTTCTCCAGGCTTCCCATGCGTTTGGCGGGCTCCCTGACGTACCCCTGTCAGCTCCCTCTCCCCATAGGTTATCTAGCATGTGGCATCTGTGGTTACAGACAAGAACTGTGACTGGTGATAGTGAGTAACTCAGTTCCCCTCTGTGGACCTCAGTGGTCCTCTCTACAAAACGAGGTGTTTAAGCCAGATGAACTCTGAGATTTTACAATCTACCTAATGCTTTAAATGCTCTGGGATGAATCACACAGCCTACTTGGCTGGTTCACCCGCCATGCCCCAGACTCCACCATCCTCCAGGTGGCCCTGTCCACATTTGGGGGAGTAGTCGCCCTCGGCACAGATGGCCTCACGCCTCCTTCCATCCAGCAGGGAGGTGATCCATCCAAGATGAATTCTGTGATCATTCAGTCAGCCAGGCTCCTGTACCTCAGGACTTCTCAGGGCCCTTAATATGCTTATGTGCATTGTGATCCTCCAGGACAGGACCATAGGGTACAGAAATGATTTCCCAGATGAACTGTGCTGCAAATACATTTCCTTGCTGCCCATTTCAAGAATTAGAATACAATGAAACACACTTGGAGAAGCAGTGCTGTAGAAAAATAAATATCGAATGTCACACGAGGAGAAACAGCATCTTGCACGACTTCTAAATTCTCTCTCACACACACACACACACACACACACACACACACACACACAGGAATTCCGTTCATTTTCTTTCTTCTATTTTTTTTTCTTAGCTACCACTTAGCTTTCTGGATGTACAGCTATAAGCAGCATTAAATGCCTTCAACTGGAGTCCTCTGCCTGCAGCAACAGTCAGCTCTGACTCAGGGCTTGGGGTTTCCACAAGCCACGTGGCTTTTTCATCCTCTGTGCCACTCCAGATACAGCAGGTGCAGAAACACGTGTGCTTCCCTAAGCCCCGGGCCCTCAGCTGGAACGTGGCCGAGGGCGGCGGCCTGCCTCACCGGGTCCCTGACAGACAGGCCCAGTGGGACGGTGGGCATCCCGCACTGGTACCCAGACCAGCCTCTCAGGCAGCCCTGGCTTGGCCCCAAGGGAGAGTGTGGGGGCCTCCTCACCACCCACCTCAAGGCCAGAGACAGCCCCATACATACCACACCCCCTCTCCAGTTCTAGAACAGAACTGCCCTTCAGGAACATTTCAAAACCTTTTGAAACCATTTCTATTTTCAACTTGTACCCTCTCTGAAGAGAAGAGCTGCCCTAAGTTTGCTTCTCATGGAATAAAGAAGGCTGTCCTCACTCAGTGCTAAGGGGAGCCCCTCAGACGTCTATCACAGGGCTGGGTGAACAGCCTCCCTCCCTCCCGCCTCTTCCTCCAGGAACCCATGACTGTGAGTCCACCATTTGGCAGGGACATGAGCATTGGCCGCTATAGCCTCTTTGCCTTTCCAAACTGAAGAAGCAAAATTTTAATACAGTATTTATTGGGGGCTTTCCTTGTTTGTTTTTTTTAACAAAGCATGGTTATTACAAAAATGTAGTAAGATGACATAAAACATACAAAGACAGAAATAAAAATAACGATAATCCTGCCACCCAAAGATAATACTATAAACATTTAGGAATTTACCCTCCTTATATGTGGTTCTTCTTTTCCCAGTCCTGTAATCACATCTGTATAAATGAGGACTCGTTGTACTTCAGGTGACTGATAATCTGACTCAAATGAGGTTTAAACACAAAGAGAATGTATGGGTTCTCATTGCTAAAAGACCCAAGAGTAAACATCTTCAGGCGAGGCTGGATCAGAGCTCTTTGGCGTCCCCAGAATACTGCTTCTTTTCAGCCCTCAGCTTCAGTCTCAGGCTCTAGGATACCATTCAGGTCTCAGCTCACAAGACTTCAGGATCAGGTATAGTGGAAAAACCTGAGCTTCATTTCTGGGAGTTTCAACAAAAGCCCTAAACCTCATTCTGATTGTGCCAGCCTCCAGTGACATTCGTCCACCCCTGGACCACTCACTGTGCCTGGTGAAAGTGAACTGCTGACTGGCTAAGATCAGTCATGCTCTCTGCCGCCAGAGCCTCATGCAGGCCACCGGGACTAAGAGATGGCTGGTCCACAAGTGGAAAACCAGGAACAGTTGGTGGAAAATGAAGAAATCAATGCAGGGGAGGGATTAAACAGTACTAAAAATTGGATATGATAGAGGATTAAAAATGGCGTGAGAGGTGCAACAGAGGCTTCCTCCTAAAACCACATATAATATGAAAATATAATTAATACAACTAATCCTGAAAGAGCAACAGGAAAGAGGACTGCGCCAGACTGCACACACCTGGAGAAAAGAGCAGACCTCATGGAACAGGGTAACCTACCAAAGCCATGACCCGGCAGGACCCAAGACCTTCCCCGACCCCAGCTCACCAGCGGGATGAAGAGAAACAAAGTGGGGAGGGAGTGGAGGCCTGGAACTGCTAAATACCTAACTCTGGAGATCTGATCTGGGAGCACAAACCTACATATCATGGTGTTTTCATGGTACTCTTATAATTAGGGGGTGGAAAGACTAAGACAGGCAGAATACCTGGAAAGACTGAGATTCCAGCCGCTTGTGGAAAGAGGGCTGTTGTGGGACAAAAGAAAGGTGGGCAGTCTGAGAGACTTCCTAACAGCAACAGGGCTGCTAAAGGGGCAAGGATTGCACAGAGCTTACTGCTCAGGAGAAAGGACAGGTAGACAAAATTGTCCGGGTGCACTCTGCCCAGCAGGTTGGGAACTTTCATGATCTTCAGGTGCTCCAGCTCCCTGGCTGCCTACACAGCTCCAAGGACCCCCTCCATGACATGCAGCCCACTGAGCCTTTCTCCTGGCCAGCCCCACCTGACTCACAAACCAGCAAACCCTACCCTGGCCTTAGGCCAGCCTGAGGGAAGTCCCATCTAAAGCAACTACAAATGCAAAGCATAGAGGCTTATACCTGTATGCTCAGCCTACTGGTTCTGGCAGTGGAGACAGGCATAGCACCCAGGAGAGAGGAAACAGCTCTTTCCTCCCCCCAGGCACCAATACTGCTCCCTTGCGACCCCCAACATTGCTTCAGGGGCTGAGCAGCTCCAGAGAGTAGAGCTTCTGGGCATTAAGGGCAACAGGTACAAATATGAAATGCCAAAGGAATCTGGTTCAAAGTAAAATTATGAATACAACCCCTGAGAAAGATTCAAATGAAATCGACCTCATGAATCTGCCTGATGATGATCTCATGAAAAGGGATTTCAAAATAAAAATCATTAACATGCTCATGGAGGTACAGAAAAGTATTCAAGAACTCAGGAATGAATCCGGTGGGAGATCCAATCATTACGGAACACAGTATCAGAAATGAAACATACAATGTAAAGTTTTAAAAGCAGATTAGATACCATGAAGGAGACAATAAATGAAACAGAAATTAGAGAAGAGGAATACAAAGAAGCTGAGGCACACGGAGAAAAAAAGATCCCTAAGAATTAAAGAATATTGAGAGAACTGTGTGACCAATCCAAATGGAACAATATTCACATTATAGGGGTACCACAAGAAGAAGAAGAGAGAAAAAGGGATAGAAAGTGTCTTTGAGGAGGTAATTGCTGAAAACTCCCCCAACCTGGGGAAGGAGATAGTCTCTCAAGCCATGGAGGTGCACAGATCTCCCAACACAAGGGACCCAAGGAAGACAACACGAAGACATATAGTAATTAAAATGGCAAAGATCAAGGATAAGGACTGACTATTAAAAGCAGCCAGAGACAGAAATAAGATCACATACAAAGGAAAGCCCATCAGGCTATCATCAGACTTCTCAGCAGAAAGCTTACAGGCCAGAAGGGAGTGGTATGATGTATTTAATGCAATGAAGTATAAGGACCTCGAACCAAGAATACTTTACCTGGCAAGATTATCATTTAAATTTGAAGGAGGGATTAAACAATTTCCAGATAAGCAAAAGCTGAGAGAATTTACCTCCCACAAACCATGTCTATGGTGTATTTTCGAGGGACTGCTATAGAAGGAAGTGTTCCTAAGGCTTAATAGCTGTCACCAGAGGTAATAAAACCACAGTAAAGAAAGTAGAACAGTTAATTACTAAGCAAATGCAAACTTAAGTCAACTATCCACAAAGTCAATCAAGGAATAGACAAAGAGTACAGAATATGATACCTAATATATAAAGAATGGAAGAGGAAGAAAAAGGAGGAGAAAAAAGAACCTTTAAATTGTGTTTGTAATAGCATATCGAGTTAAGTTAGACTCTTAGATAGTAAGGAAGTTAACCTTGAACCTTTCGTAATCACGAATCTGAAGCCTGCAATGGCAATAAGTACATATCTATTGATAATTACCCTAAATGTAAATGGTCTGAATGCACCAATCAAAAGACACAGAGTCACTGAATGGATAAAAAAAACAAGACCCATCTATATGCTGGCTACAAGAGACTCACTTTAAACCAAAAAACATAAACAGACTAAAAGTGAAGGGATGGAAAAAGGTATTTCATGCAACTAATAGGGAGAAAAAAGCAGGATTTGCAGTATTGTATCAGACAAAATAGACTTCAAAACAAAGAATGTCACAAGAGACAAAGAAGGACATTACATAATAATAAAGGGGTCAATCCAACAAGAAGATATAACCATTGTAAATATCTATGCACCCAACACAGGAGCACCTACATATGTGAAACAAATACTAACAGAATTAAAAGGGGAAATAGAATGCAATACATTCATTCTAGGAGATTTCAACACTCCACACACTCCAAAGGACAGATCAACCAGACAGAAAATAAGTAAGGAGACAGAGGCACTGAACAACACATTAGAACAGATGGACCTAACAGACATCTACAGAACTCTACACCCAAAAGCAGCAGAATACACATTCTTCTCAAGTGCATATGGAACATTTTCAAGAATAGTTCATATCCTAGGCCACAAAAAGAGCCTTGGTAAATTTTAAAAGATTGAAATTGTACAACCTGTTTCTCAGACCACAAAGGTATGCAACTAAAAATAAACTATGCAAAGAAAATGAAAAATCCCACCAACACATGGAGGCTTCACAACATGGTCCTAAATAACCAATGGATCAATGACCAAATAAAAACAGAGATCAAGCAATATATGGAGACAAATGACAACAATAATTCAACACTGCAAAATCTGTGGGATACAGGAAAGGCCGTGCTAAGAGGGAAGTATATTGCAATATAGGCCTACCTCAGGAAAGAATGAACCCCTATGAGCAGTCGAAACTCACAATTAACGAACCTAGAAAAAGAAGAACAAATGAGGCCCAAAGCCAGTAGAAGGAGGGACATAATAAAGATTAGAGCAGAAATAAATAAATTTGAGAAGAATAAAACAATAGAAAGAATCAAAGAAAGCAGGAGCTGGTTCTTCGAGAAAATAAACAAAATAGATAAACCCCTAGCCAGACTTATCAAGAAAAAAAGAGAGTCTACACACATAAACAGAATCAGAAATTAGAAAGGAAAAATCACTACAGACACCACAGAAATACAAAAAATTATGAGAGAATACTATGAAAAATTATATGCTAACAAACTGGATAACCAGGAAGAAATGGACAGCTTTCTAGAAAAATACAACCTTCCAAGGATGACCCAGAAAGAAACAGAAAATCTGAAAAGACCAATTACCAGCAACGAAATTGAATTCATAATCAAAAAACTACCTAAGAACAAAACCCCTAACCAGATGGCTTTACCTACCGGATTTTATCAAACATTTAGTGAAGACCTAATACCTATCCTCCTTAAAGTTTTCCTAAGAGTAGAAGAGGAAATACTTCCAAACTCATTCTATGAGGCCAGCATCACTCTAATACCAAAACCAGACAAAGACGCCACAAAAAAAGAAAATTACAGACCAATATCCCTGATGAATATAGATACAAAAATACTCAACAAAATATTAGCAAACCGAATTCAAAAATACATCAAAAAGATCATCCATCATGATCATGTAGGATTTCTTCCAGGGATGCAAGGATGGTACAACATTCGAAAATCCATCAACATCACCCACCACATCAACAAAAAGGACAAAAACCACACGATCAACTCCATAGGTGCTGAAAAAGCATTTGACAAAATTCAACATCCATTTATGATAAAAACTCTCAATAAAATGGGTATAGAGGGCAAGTACCTCAACATAATAAAGGCCATATATGACAAACCCACAGCCAACATTATACTAAACAGCAAGAAGCTGAAAGCTTTTCCTTTAAGATCAGGAACAAGACAAGGATGCCCACTCTCCCAACTTCTATTCAACATAGTACTGGAGGTCCTAGCCACGGCAGTCAGACAACACAAAGAAATAAAAGGCATCCAGATTGGCAAGGAAGAAGTTAAACTGTCCCTGTTTGCAGATGACATGATATTGTACATAAAAAGCCCTAAAGAATCAACTCCAAAACTACTAGATCTAATATCTGAATTCAGCAAAGTTGCAAGGTACAAAATTAATACTCAGAAATCTGTGGCATTCCTATATACTAACGATGAACTAGCAGAAAGAGAAATCAGGAAAACAATTCCATTCACAATTGTATCCAAAAGAATAAAATACCTAGGAATAAACCTAACCAAGGAAGTGAAAGACCTATACTCTGAAAACTACAAGGCACTCATGAGGGAAATTAAAGAAGATACCAATAAATGGAAACATATCCCGTGCTCATGGATAGGAAGAATTAATATTGTCAAAATGGCCATCCTGCCTAAAGCAATCTACAGATTCAATGCAATTCCTATCAAAATACCAACAGCATTCTTCATTGAACTAGAGCAAATTGTTCTAAAATTCATATGGAACCACAAAAGACCCCTCATAGCCAAAGCAATCCTGAGAAGGAAAAATAACGCTGGGGGAATTAAACTCCCCACCTTCAAGCTCTACTACAAAGCCACAGGAATCAAGACAATTTGGTACTGGCACAAGAACAGACCCATAGACCAAAGGAACAGACTAGAGAGCCCTGATATAAACTCAACCATATATGGTCAATTAATATATGATAAAGGAGCCATGGACATACAATGGGGAAATGACAGCCTCTTCAACAACTGGTGTTGGCAAAACTGGACAGCTACATGCAAGAGAATGAAACTGGATTATTGTTTAACCCCATACACAAAAGTAAAGTCAAAATGGATCAAAGACCTGAAACTAAGTCATTCATGTAAATCATGAAACTATAAAACTCTCAGAAGACAACATAGGCAAAAATCTCCTGAATATAAGCATGAGCAATTTCTTCCTGAATGCATCTACTTGAGCAAGGGAAACAAAAGCAAAAATGAATACATGGGACTACATCAAACAAAAAGCTTCTGTATGTCAAAGGACACCATCAACAGAACAAAAAGGCATCCTACAGTATGGGATGTATTTGTAAATGACATATCCAACGAGGGGTTAACATCCAAAATATATAAAGAACTCACATGCCTCAACACCCTAAAGGCAAATAATCCAATTAAAAAATGGGCCGAGGATATGAAGAGACAATTCTCCAAAGAAGAAATTCAGATGGCCAACAGGCATGTGAAAAGATGCTCCACATCACTAATCATCAGGGAAATGCAAATTAAAACCACAATGAGATATCACCTCACACCAGTAAGGATGGCCAGCATTGGAAAGACTAAGAACAACAAATGCTGGCGAGAATGCAGAGAAAGGGGAACCCTCCTACACTGCTGGTGGGAATGTAAGCTAGTTCAACTATTGTGGAAAGCAATATGGCGGTTCCTCAAAAAACTAAAAATAGAAATACCATTTGACCCGGGAATCGCACTCCTTGGAATTTTCCCAAACAATACAACTTCTCAGATTCAAAAAGACATATGGACCCCTATGTTTATCGCAGCACTATTTACAATAGCCAAGAAATGGAAGCAACCTAAGTGTCCATCAGTAGATGAATGGATAAAGAAGATGTGGTACATATACACAATGGAATACTATTCAGTCATAAGAAAGAAACAAATCCTGCCATTTGCAACAACATGGATGGAGCTGGAGGATATTATGCTCAGTGAAATAAGCCAGACGGAGAAAGACAAGTGCCAAATGATTTCCCTCATTTGTGGAGCATAACAACGCAGGAAAATTGAAGGAACAAAATAGCTGCAGACTCACAGACTCCAAGAAGGAACCAGTGGTTACCAAAGGGGAGGGGTGGGGGAGGGTGGGTGGGGAGGGAGGGATTGAGAGATATTATGTTTAGTGCACATGGTGTGGGGGTCACGGGGAAAACAGTGCAGCACAGAGAAGGCAAACAGTGAATCTGTGGCATCTTACTATACTGATGGACAGTGACTGCATTGGCGTTTGGGTGGGGACTTGATAATATGGGTAAATGTCATAACCACATTGTTTTTTCATGTGAAACCTTCATAAGAGTGTATATCAATAATACCTTAATAAAAAAATTTTTTTAATGGGATATGAGACGTCTAGCTCAAAATAGTGAGTGGCTCACCAGTTAGCCTCTAAAACTTCTCACCAAGTATGTCTAGGAATGTAGACAAAGGGAGCATTCCCAGCAGTATCACAGAACCTACCCAGGATGCCCTGCATCAAGCAGAGGCCCCCAGGAGAAGGTGGAACTTCCCACCTCTTCTCTCATCTGTCCTGTCTCAGTGACCCAGGGTTGCACCCACCAGAAATGGGGCCAGCCACTCCTCTCCATCTCTTAAGAACTGATCTTTGAAGCAGGGTCTTGTTACCTCTCCTCAAAGCAGCACTCCTCTTTCTTTGTCACCACCCGTTTACAACCAAGCAAGAAACAGCAAATCACAGAAAATAGAAAGTCAAGGGCAGATGGGGAGGTGCCCGCTGAGTTGTCCTTCTCAGTGGAAGGCTGGGGCTGGACCCAGGGGGGAGAAGCAGGAACAGCCAGAGCACTGGGAGAACCCCTTCACCCCCAACAGCAGGTAAGAGTGCCCCAAACCCAGGCAGGGGTGATGGGATCCCCACCCAGAGGAGCACAGATAAACAGGAATGAGGGGCCGAGCTGGGAACCCCCCCGTCCAATGTGCCTGAGCTGGAGACAGGAGAAGGACATTTGCCACCTTCCCAGAGAGCTCAGTGTGAGAGAAGGCATGACCTGCTTAAGAGAGAAGCAGGAAGTCTTAGGGAGAAAATAAATATTCCATTTCAAGATGAAATAACAAAGACGTATGAAAAGGAGTAAGAAATCAAAGGATTAGGATTACAAAGTAACAGAAAAAACATAATAGCTGAATTAAAAACCAGTTTGAAAGTAGGTAGTAAAAAACAGACTTCATGACCCAGCAAAACTAATCAGCAAAATAGAGAAACAACATATCCAACAAGGGGTTAACATCCAAAATATATAAAGAACTCCCATGTCTCAACACCCTAAAAGCAAATAACCCGATTAAAAAATGGGCCGAGGATATGAAGAGACAATTCTCCAAAGAAGAAATTCAGATGGCCAACAGACGCATGAAAAGATGCTCCACGTCACTAATCATCAGGGAAATGCAAATTAAAACCACAATGAGATATCACCTTGATGTGCCAGCTTTCTTGAGACGCAAAGAGAAAGGATGTGGAGGTGAGTTTTGAGGAAGAAGAGGAGAGACGCGCAGGGGGGTTGACAGGTAAAAGCTAGAACTGAGTCTTGAGCAGATCAACCAAACAGACCAACAAACCTTGGGCGCGGCTAATTAGGAAGAAAGGGAGAGATGTAACACTGCGGAGGACAAAGGGGATCTAGTGGTGGGCCTGGCATCGCTGGTTTACGAAGACAGCTGGGAATTCCAGGAGCTGCGTTGTGCCTGAGTTTTTCTCTGCCTGGCCTCACCCACCCGCAGGCTCAGTTTTTAGTGTTGTTGTGAACTTTGTCTTTTTTTTTTTCTTCGACTATATTCTCTATGCTGGACTTTCATCCCTGCAATGAATTTATATTAAAATTGAGATGTTTGTGCCTCTTTATCCCCTTCACCTATTTTGCCCTTCCCCCCAACTTTGTCTTTATCTGCAACGTCATGGAGCTGGGGTGAGGCGTGGGGGACGGCCTCACTGGGGGGTCCTGATGCCTGTACAAGGTACCAGGAGTTGGGGGGAAATTGGGGCACTGTAAGGACAGTAAGGACATTGGCCTGCAAGGTCAAAAGGGAGGTGAGTGTGATGTAGGGCAGGGACATGGAAAAAGCATCATAATGAACTTTTCCTGCCTATGATGAAAAATACTAGATATACACAGTATAGTAAGAATAGGAAGGACTCGATCTTAAGGCTAAGATTCCATTTTCAAAGCCAGGGAGTTAGGAGGTAAGATTCCTAACGTATTCTTTGGTAGTCAGACAATAAATAACCCACCCAATCTTAAGGCAGGGCAAGCAGTCTTAACTGATACGTTTTAGTGCTTGGAGAGGAACCGGGACAGTAAATTCCTTGTGTTAAGCTTATCTTACAGAATTATCTAGAGGACTGACTGTGGGTGGTGACATGATGTCCCTCTTCAGAGACCACAAGTCAAGCCTATGCCCAACAACCCCAACCCCTGCCCTTTGCTCCATTCTTGAAAGCCTTTAAAGACAGAATCTTAAGCCCTTAAGCACACCTCCTCTCTGAGGTTGCCCGCACCCCCCTTTCTTTGAGTGTGTATTTTTCAATAAAGCCTTCTCACTGCTCTACTTACTGTGTTTTGTCTCTGCACTCTTCCAATGCTAAGTCTTTATTACTTCATTATTTCATTCTGTTTTCTAGACTTTAACACAAGTCTTCACTCTCTCTTTCCCACTTCAGCTTCCTTGCTCTCTGTTGCTCTTCTGGCAGTGGCCATTCCGTGTTACTCCTGCCCGAATGAATTTCTTCCTTACCTACACTCTTCTGACCTGCTCAAGGGTTCAGAGTCAAGAACCCTCCCCCATCCAGGCTGAGGTTTCCCCTGGTGTGCAGGAGGGACCTCCCCAGACACAGCTGCCCGGCAACAAGTGGACAACAAAGACAACCGCCTTCCTAATTTTGCCACCGGCAGGTGCGGGGGGTGCTGGTAGCGCCACCACCCACTTAAGAGAAGTGGTCCATGAAGCAGTGGTTGTGCTTGGCATAGTCATGCATTCAGGACAACTCTGAAAAATAAAGGGTGATCACCCCAGGGGTCCAGCGATTCTGATGAAGCTAGAGTCAGCAAGAGGATGAATCACAGCGTTCAGGAGGGGTGGAGGGTGGCTGACCTTAGAGGGGACATCTGGCTGGTTGGCAGTGGCCCCGCACACTCTCAACCCAGCCCCCACGTCACCCAGAGCCCAGCCCCAGGGTGGTCCCTCCAAGAAAGCTTGCTGAGCCTGAGGACCCATCTCATGCCCACTTGGGAAGGGCAGCAGGCATTGATTTGGGAGTTGAAATTCTTGAAGTTGTGACCTTGAAGTGCTCCCTGAGACCCTTACATCTTGGGGCATGGTCTCTGCAGAGGAGGAATCCCCTGGGCCCGGCCCTGTCTCCCTCCCAGAGCACCGCGACATCCCACTGGGACATTCAGCAAGAGCTCTGAGAAGGTGAAAACAATCCAGTGATCAAGGTTGGGGGAATCCTAAGGACCCTGAGAGTGAAAAGAGAGAACCTAAGGGAGAATATTCTGGAAAGGGAGCTAGTAATGCCAGAAAGTCAGCATTCTACTTATAAGAAAAAAAGAAAGAAAAAGCCTTTGAGGCTTCTTAGTCAGAAGGAAAGATTCCAAAGGTATAGCTAAGTCCTGACTCTGACACTAGCTCTGGGACCAACCCCAAGTCCCTGTCGGTCCCTCTGTCTCTACTCTGTGGGATGTGTGTCATCATCAGCTTTGAAATGATTGCATATGAGGCTCAAGAAGAAAATCCCAAAGTTTTATATATATATATATATATATACCTTTTAATATATGTATTAAGTGAAGAAAAAAGGACAATTTTCTAGCAGGCTGAGATGGCGCCCTGTTGAAGGAGGACAGAGTCAGACTAAAAAGGGAATCGCTCTTTGGCTGTATGTACACCTGCTAATACAGCCCCTGTTCTGTCATCTATGTTTTTAATCCCAAAGAAGATTTCTTACAGGCAAGAAGCCGCCCTTCAATGTACAATTATTGGAACCAGATATCACAGAGAAGGACCCTGAATCAAACGACACTTTCTGTGTGCCTTGTTCACGTGCCGGCCCCTGGGCCTCGGTCTCCCCTCCTGCAAAATAAGGGGGAGGATAAGATACTTATCTGTCCATCACCATTCTTTAACAAACAGAGCTGCAGTAGAACTATTCTGGGAAAGGGAATTATTGGGAAAAAAATATTTTATTCATTTTCTTTTTTGATATACTCCGCAAATATATTAACTCTGTATAAATGTACAAATGTGGTCATGGGCACGTGTGCTTCTCTTCATTTGTGCTTCTCCTTTTTGCTTGGCTCTTCTCCTTCCTCTGGAGGATCTTTTATGACATTTCTAGCTCTGGTGGCTCATATTTCTGGGGCCCTAAAAATTCCAGGACAAGGTGAAAGGAAAACACATGGTGACCAGGGGCCACGGTTCTGCCTGGGGCTGTGCCGGTGAGCCAGGCTCCCCGTGGGGGTGGTCCTTGCTTGCTCCACGGGCAGAATGAGTGTGCCTTGACTCTGCCTTTCTAGCCACCTGCCCCCTGAGTCTGACAGTCACCCCACCCTAATTCCAGAACAGGTCAGAACTCAGATCTGGAAGCCAGGCCGTATCTGAGTTTGGCCTCCAAATTCCCAATCTTTTTCTGGGGATCAGAGAAACCACCAGAATCCTTCGGTCCAGCTCTCTCTTCAAGGCAAGAGGTTGTCAATTCTCCCTAAAACTCTCTATGGAAAGCTGCCCCACTTATCTCCCTTCAGGGAGTGGAGGCTGGTGCATTCCCAGATTTTTCAGGCCGATTGGCTCATTTCCTTCCACCTCAAAAAACCTCTGGAAACCAGGATGCCCACATTCTGGCTCAACTCTCAGCCATCAGTTCAGCCGGGAACTACTCCTTCCAGCCAAGAAAAAACAAAAGCCAGTACAGAAAGGTCAGCCTAGATGAACAAGCAATTCACAGAAGAAAACAGAAGAGGCCAAGAAACACTTGAAAATATTTTCAATCTCAGGGAAAGCTAAATAATTGCTAAATAAATCAACAACGATATTTTCATCTTTGGCAAAGATGAAAAAGGTAGAGGTAACATCCTGTGGGGACAAGGCTGTAGGGAAGTGGGCATCTGTCTGGACCAACAGGCCCTCTGTGTGGAGACAGGCACAGAGAGCAACCTCTCTGGGGAAAAATGTGCTTATCAGCTGCTTGCCTCTGGACTTAGCAATTCTATTTCTGGGAATCCATCTCAATAGAATAATAAAGATTGGACACAAATATCTGAACTCAGGAATACTCATAGAAATTAGAAAGAACATACTCGTGTATGAGGAGGGGATTGGTTGAATTGTAGTACATCTATGCAAGGGAATTCTCTTAGAATTAAAGCTATAAAAATGTATACATTAACATAAAAAGATGGTTATGATATATAATTGCATGGGAAAAGTAGCTTAGCATTCGCCATGTCTACGCAATAGCATGACGTTTCATTTCTGTTAAAAAGTACGATGTATAACATGACATCATAAACAGAATTCTGGATGACTTGTAAGTATTTTAGCTACATTTTCTGATTTTTCTGTATAAACAGGCATTACTAATGCGTCATAAAAAAGACAAAGCCAGTCCAAGGAAAGGGCTCCTTGTCCCAAGGGGTTGGGTGGTCTGAAGAAGCCGCTGAGCTTTAGATCTTTCTCACAAAACCTTCCCCTCCAGTGGGAAAGAAGAGGTGAATGTTCAGGCATAAATCCTAGAGCTCACACCTTTTTCTTTTCCCTCTGCTGTCCAGGAAACCTCCTTCTCTCCCAGTCCCCTGTGGCTCTGTTGTTCCCCACTGTTTCCCCCCTTTCTTCCTTCTCTCCCCCACCTCACGTGCCAAGAACACAGGTCACTATCTGGATCTGAACTCAGCAAGGCCACTTCCCAGCACTGTGGCCTTGAGCAATCAGCAAATGCCTTTTTATGCCTCAGTTCCTCATTTATTGTGACTTTTAAAAGTAAAAAGAAAAGAAAAAGAAAGGGAAGGAGGGAGGAAAAAAAGAAAAGAAGGTAAAAAGCTTATAAATGTGATGTGATATCTCGGACTTTCTCCTGAAACAGGAAAAGGACATTAGTGGGAAAACTGGGGAAATCCAAATAAAGTCCATAGTTTAGTTAATAATCATATACTAATGTTAATGTTTTGGTTGTGACAAATGTACCACATTTGGGCATAGGGTAACTCTCTGAACTCTCTTTGCAACTTTTCTGGAAGTCTAAAATTACCCCAAGATACAACTGTATTTTAAAAGAGTACAGTGCTTAAAGTAAGGCCTGGTACAAAGTAAATATTCAATGAATAGTGACTATTATTTCATTCTGTTTTAACTATCATCATCCGATCATTAATTATTTTTGAGGCTTTATTAAACTATTTTGCATATTATAATTTGGTTCAAAATTCTTTGGAAATAGTCAGGATATCAATATGAATAAAAACATTCCCAAGTGAAATGAATCTATCGGTTGCCTGCACTGCACACACAGGCCAAACCCTTTATAATTATAAGGCCTTGGGAAGAAGATGGGTTTGGAAGAGAAGAGCTGTGTTCGTGAGTCCCAGCCCCACGTCTGTGGACTGTGTGACAGTGGGCAAGTCACACAGGGTGAAATAGGGGTTGGGAGCTGGCCCTCCTTGTCCGGGTGTCCTGAGGATCCTCTAAGATAATGCTTGTGAAAGCCCCTGGCAAAGCTACAGATTACTGGCTACTCTCCTTCTGCAGCCAAGAGTCCAGTAGTCAGTTTTCACCCACAGGGACACCCAGGCCTGGGACCAGAACCTGCCCAGCAGGACCCGCTCCTCCGGGCCCCCCACCCCACAGCATCACCCATGCCGGGTTAGTGCAGTTGCCTGACACGGACCAGAAGCCAGCCTCTGGGGCGTCCCCCCGCCCAGGGTGCCCCTTCCCGGCGCGCCGGGCCTGGCCAGCCCCCTGCACTGCTGTGTGGCTACTCAGACCTCAGGAGAAAGCTACCACCTCACCTCTGCCCCCCTAAGGGATGGCTGCAGCCCCCGTGTGCGTTCGGGTGGGGAATGACACGCGAGTAAGACCTCTGGGCTCCAGGGGCCGAGGGAGGAGGGTGCTAAAGATGTGAAAGGAGCCCTTGGGCAAATGCCACCGAGAGCTCGGGAGCCTGGGCCCTCATCCCAGGAGAGAAGGAGGCCCAGACACACCCTCTTGCCCACACCGGCCTGGGCATGTGCTTAGTTAATCATTTTTTTGTGGGGGAGAAAGAGGTGCTTCAGGAGGGAGGGAACTCAGGATGAGGTCTTCATCCGTCCAAACTGGCGACCTCTCTGTTTCCTGACCCCAGGGGCGTGAGAGCAGGTGGTGGGGGAGGGGGGAGCCCACCCAGGCCCGTTCCCTAGTGTGGCTGAGCCCACCCACTCAATTCTTGATCCGTCATTTGCTCTCCAAGTCCGTCCTTAGACATTTCAGATTCAGGTTCAAGGGCGCACGGAGTTCATGGGCATCTCCATCATGCTCTCGTGCATATTCGAAAGCCTGCTCAGGTCCATGCCCATGCTGGCAGCAGCCGTCCCACAGGCCTGGACAGTGTCTTCTTCCATCTGCTCCCATAACCATGCCTTGAGGGGAGGTCAGGCAGGCATGCACCCCCATTTTACAGGTGAGGAGGCTGAGGCACGGAGAAATGAAATACCGGCCATCAACACCCCACCATCTAGGACAGCCCCTCCATCCAATGTCCTTCCGCGGCCCGTCACGGCGTCGCCTGTGAACTCAGATGTGCTGGTGCCTCCGCAGGTCTTTAAACTGCTGCTAAGTCCCACCGGGATTCTGCAGGCCCCTGTGGGGTCCTCCCCAGCCAGGAGGCGTCCTGCCCAGCTGCTGAGAAGGCACCTCTCTCGGTGAGGCGTCCCAAGGTGGGGAAGATGCTGCAAAGGACACCCTGCCGTTGGCAGCTGGAGGATCCAACTTCGGGGCGGGGTGGGGTGGGGTGGGGTCCTTCCACAGTGCCCCAGCTGCTCAGCAGGGACTCCATGGGGAGGCTGGCCAGGCAGCCCTCCAGAGGTCCCGGCGAAAGAGATCCGAGACACGAAAGCCACAGAGAGGACTCCCAAGAAGCCCCGTGGGTCCCCTGGTGGGGCCTTCATCTCTCCTCCAAGAGTCTGGCTTCTCTCCCCTAACATTTTTCCCCCTAGAAGACAGATAGGGGATCCTATTTGTTTCAACCCTATTCATCAGAAGAGGAGACTGTGGCCCAGATAAATGAAGTTCCAGTCAGTTGGGAAAGCGCTGCAGTGAACACAGAGGTCTGGCCAGCTCGGACGGAGCCCAGCTGCCCGGTGCCATGACCCAGCCCTATCCCCCGGCTCCGGGCCCTGCCTAAAGGCTCTGTCGGCACAGAGTAGACAGGATTTGGCTCTGAGCGCACCCTTGTGAATGCTTGGTCGGTACACCCTCAGTTTTACCCCAGAGCCTTGGGCTTCTGGAAAGGGTAGGGTTGGGGGATTTCCAAGGCCTGGACCTGGAAGGAATTCCAGGAGACGGCTGCCTCCACCAGCAGCCCGATAAGATCTCCCGGAGACAAGAACTCACCCAGATCCCGCCAGCAAGGATTTCCCCAAGCTGCTCCCTCCAGTCCTTCCCTTTCTCCCTCTCGGCTCCTCACACCCCTCCTGAAGTTTGCAAAGGACCAGGGAGGACAAATTCCACAGCATTTAAATCACAGTTCCGTTTCACTCTGGTACTTGGCATTTTCACAGACTGGGAGAATGTGAGAAGTTGAATGTACCGTATTCAGGGTTCTGGCCACCTGGCTTTTGTAATAGACGAGGAAGATGCAGGTGGAGAGGGAAGCAGCCCACCCGGGCCCATCAGCGAGCCCGCACAGGGCCTGGGCTAAAACCCAGGGCCCAGGTTTCCCAGACACAGTTGCTCCGCATGACCTCCCCTCCCACTTTCCAGCCTGAATCACGCAGTGCGGTTGCTGGAAGGAACCGCGGGAAGCCCGGGGTCAGGGTGGGAGCTGGGGACAAACCCGACGGCCACAGGGGCTACAAGGTCATGTTAAAGGAAGAGGAGAGGCAGCATTTGGGAGGTGACTGCCCTACAGACTATCATCCTGCAGGCTAGGATCTCTGGACGTTCTGGCTTTTTTAAGGAACGTCTATAAAATACAATTTTTAATGTAAAATCGTCTAACTTTTCAATAGAGAAACAATTCAAGTTTAAAAATAAAACCCCCAAGACTAACTTGCAATGTTAGATTGCAGTAGATGAGGAAGCTGAACAGGGGCCCCATCAGAGAGTCGTCCACGCAAAGACCGACAGCCAGTGCAAGAGTCCCTTCCGGGGGTGCCACATCTGGGTCACCTGTCCTGTCAGCACTAACCACAAGGTGACATTTCCATGGGAGCAGAGCCACAGGTCCCTGCACCCCAGCCCTGACTCCACAGGTCCGATGTGACTTGCCTTGGGTGACCTTGGTCTTCTATTATGCTCCCCCTGTGGTCTACATTCCCAAAATCTTTCGGAGTAGTTTTTCCTTGACATATCCCTTTAAGACTCCAAAGTGGGCCAGAACATTCTGAGACCCTGCTGGAGTCTGGCAAAGGCTACAGACGCCCTTGCCCTCTGCCAAGCCCTTCCCACATGCCATTCCCCTTGCCTCTGGACATTCTGCTCTTTGCGGCCCAGCTCAAAACAGCACAGCTGACGCTCCAGAAAAAATCTCATAAAGCCGAATGAGGAACATGTCAGCAAAAGGGGAAAATGAGATCATGGCCACCCTGCCACCATCCCCGACTGGCTAAATCTGTCAGCATGCTGTCAGTCATCAAGCCCTCCCTGAACCCTCCTCCTTCATGTCCAGTCCTGTGCCTGAGATGGGGCCTGGGGCAGTGAAGTGAGGAGATGATACACAGCCTCATAAAACCGTGGGAGCAAGTCAAGTGCTAAGATGAGCATTACGGATAATAAGGGTTTGGTGAGCTGCGAAAAAGAGGTGGCCAAAAAAAAACAATGGCTTCTCAGAGAAAATGGGTCTAGAGCTGTCTCAAGGAATAGACAGAACTGGTTTGAATGGAGAGGAGGGGAGAGGACAGTCAGGGGCTGGGCAGGGACAGAGGTGGCATGGGGCATGGCATGCTGGGGGAGGGTGACAGCTTAGGGGCCCCAGCGGCCCCAGCTCTTGGGTGAGGCCCTTGACTGCTCTGCCTTCTCACCCACAGAGGAGCCCAGTGTTTTCTTTCTCCTTTAGCAGGAAACCCATGTTGTATTCTCCCAGCACCTAGCTTATGCCTCACCCATGCACTCATTGAATGACTGAATGATTTAACATAAATTCAACCCAATGAGAAAAGTATGAGAACAGATACCCAAGTAAGACACTTGAGTATTTTACATTTTTCAAGGCGTTCCCCATCACTATGTGTGTCATCCCCATACCAACCTTGGAGGCACATAGTGTGGGTTTCATTCATCCCATTTGACAACTAAGGGAACCAAGGTGTGGAGCACGTGAGGAGGGATCAGTGACTTATCTGAGTAACTTTGGGAAGGAATGGAGCCCAGTGGCTTTACCCTGCTAGGTTCCCCCTCTTGGGGACCTGCCTGCAGGTAGCTGCCCTCAGTCCTACTCCTGAGGATGGGGCCTGTAATGTGCCTGGGTGGGAAAGCGACTGATTCAGGAGGGGTATGTGTGTAGCCCACCTACCCACAGCCCTTAACACAGAATAAAGCTGACATTTTTCATGTCCGTCTGGGTGACCTGCAGCCATCTCTCGGTGTGACTCAAGCAGGGGCAGAGGACTGCTGTTTATTCTTTTTCCAAAACCCTGAAGGATATGTTAAGCGACTTGTTCAGATAATCCAAGATTGGGTTTGCTGGGCAATCAGCCTTCTAGTCTTTCCAGCTGGAGAAACCCTGTCATCGAGAATGGGAGAGGTGGCCAGATGCACAAGACTGTCCTCTGGTCACGTACATTTGGGAAACACCATTGGTTTAAAATCCCATCAGGTCCTATTCTGTGAACTCTTATCAGAACCATCAGTATGCTTCCGTGCTCTCTTGTGGCCCTCCAAGTGGAGATAGAAGGGCACGTATCATTTTCCAAGTTTATTGGACCACAGATATTCTTTTCTCATGGATCAAGGTGAAGGTCTAGTGTTCCATTGTTCCATGTTTTGGGAAAGGTCACTGGAGACACCCACTTGTTTCTTGGGAGGTGGCATGCGGGGAAGACAAAAGGCCTAGCTTCACTACCTATGGGGTTGGCTAATTTTGGACAAATTCCCAAGCTCCAGTTTTCCATCTTTCCAACAGGGATAATATGCTGATCTCATTATGTTGATGCGAGAATAAAATGAGATAACAGGTGCCCACAGCAGATTCCTCCAGCCAAGCCAAGGAGTGCGGGATGTGGATTTACATGAAAAAATAACGGAAAAGTAATTTTTCATTTGACCAAGGGATTCTCTAGATTGCACAATGACCCACAGGTTTCTTTAAGTTGTGAGCCCCTGCTGGTCTCTCTCTTTCAAGCTCATTTAAAATAGGGTGCAATTATAAATACTTTGACTTATCAGAGATGGGTCTATTTAGAAAACAAAATTCACATCTGGAATTCTTTGAATCCATTCCCAGACTCGACGAGGCCCCTTAACAGCATCTGTGGTCTCTGGACAAGATGCCTGATGAGTCCTACCTGGTAAGTAAGGCCCTGGGTCTCCAAGGTCTCCGTTACTTCTCTCCCAGCTCTTTCATGAGCTCCTCCCAGACTCAGGCCCTCGTCCCCACACTCTCAGGTCAAGTTCATGCCAATCTCCCACTGCCTGGGATTGGCTCCTTTTGGGGGCAAAGCCTGCCGGGGAACCGTTTCCTGCATGGTCTTTAGTAATAGAACAAAAGACTATCCCCGGGCCCACTTGCTGGAGGAGGGTGGGGCCACCAGACAAAGTTCCACCAGTGAGATTTGAGGCAAAGTGTGTGTACAAGTTCTGGGTCATGCCTGTCCTTAAGGAAATGGCATTTTTTTCAACTTCCACTTTTCTTCTTTCTATAGTCTGAACTCATGATCTGATAGCAGGTGCTGCAGCAGCTATTTTGGACCATATGATAAAAGTTGCTGATTGAGAATGGCAGAGCAATAAGAGAGGTGGATCCTGGGTCTCCAAAACCAAGGTGCTGCCATCTTAGCCCTGGGATGCTTAAGTTAATATTGTTACATGAAGTGGAAATGAACTTCCAGTGTATTTAAGCTCCGTTATTTTGCCTTTTAGTTACAGCAGCTGACTTCACTTGGCATAAGTACTTCTAACCATTCTTCAAAACCTACCTGAAGGCCACCTCCCCAGGAAGTACCCCCTGATTATGTCAATGATATCTGACCTCACATACCATATCACCCATTGCAGAACATATTGCCAAAATCAAATTTTAATGCACTGAATTCTACTTCATATAAAATTATTCACTCCAATATAGAATGTGGCCACATCAGAAAGGCATGGAAAGAGAGTTATTGAGTTGGCTTATATGACCCTCCCTGTTCATGGTTGGTTTGGTGTCTCTTTTGCAGGGATAGTACCTTCCAGACGTTGCTGAATGCAGCTGGAGAGCAGGGACAGGTCACAGACCTCCGTCACCACCATTCATGGCGTATAACACTCAACTGAGACTCAGGGGTCTGACTTACATGCTACAAAAGAAACTGATGGAGAAATAAGGCCAGCCAAGGTTAGTGGGGTGTGGCAGGGGACAGTCCCGGCGCCGCCACTTTAAATACAGCCTGATGTCAGACAACTCTGTGACATGTATCCCGAGAAAAGACCTGCTATAATCAGATCCTTCCAATGAGGAAAAACAACGCAGGCTGACTGCTGCCGCCACGGAGAAGTGGCAAATGTTTGACTTTGGGTGTGAGGATGACTGACTGATTCCATGCTGTCACAGTGAGAAATGTACACCTGTTCCAGCTGGAATACAGTCAACCCTGACCAGCTGCCCCCAGACCAGCTGGAATCCTGAAAAAAATATCAGTCATGCTAGCAGATACACAACAAAGCTATTGATCAGCTGTCCAAGACAGAACAGATTGCTTCATGAGATAGTGAGCTCCCTGGCACTAGAGGCAATCAAGCCCTATGGCCACTGGTGGGGATACCTTAAGGGGATTCCAGCCTCAGGACGGGGAAGGAGGTTACTCTGGGTGGCCTGAGGTTTTATGATACTGTGATTTTTTCAGTCTGTAGTGTGTCACCTTTCCATTGATTCCATCTCAGTGTTTCTCCCTGGAGCCTACCAGAGGAGCTGAAGTTTTACTATTAGAGCTTTATTCAATGGAAGGAAGATGCTATGATCTCTTGGCAATGTCGGTTAAATAAAGGGACGCTCCATAAAGTTATTGACTCTTCTTTGTCAGTTCAATGAGCAGACCCTTTTCCCAGATGGCTGGAGGCACTGGTCCCATAGCAGGGGCTCTGAGCAGCCAGAAGGCAACGTGAGGCAGAATGTGCTTGGTGGGACAGGGTGGTGGGGGAGCTGAGGGTGCACGAGGGTCTGAGAAAGCAGGTGAAGTGGTGTGAATGCACCATCAAAACCACTTCCATCCAGTTCACAGCTGGGCTCCAGCTGGCTCGGCCTTGTTCCAAAGCCCAGCACCTGCATAGCACCTTCCACTTCCCAATGGGAGCGGCACTGGGCCACTCCCTGACAGTGGGCCTTGCCTGGGTCGCCAAGCCCCCCTGCAGAATTCAACCTACTCCCCTGCCAAATAAAAGGGGGCATGTGCTGATCTCCAAGGGACCTTCCCCCTGATGGAGTGTGGGGCCAGGACCCCAGACTTAGTTATGAAACTCAACTCTGCCTTTCCTATTGTATTTGAGGCCTTGAGCAAGTTATTTAAGATTCCGGAGCCTCAGTCCCCAACTCTGTAAAATCGGAATAGTAATACTTGCTTCACAGGTTTGTTAAGAGGGTGAACTCTAAGATGACTGGCTTGCAAAGTGACAGGGTGGATACTAAAAATGCCCTTTATTCATCATGTCATTTTATAAGTTAATGCCCCTGTGAGCCATAGTAGGCTTTGCCGATAAAAGGCCAGTGGGACTGGGATTCAGACCCAGTTGCTAGACTTTGTCATCTTCCCAGGGAAGCAGGTAGCTCTGAGCTCCTGTGGGTTTGGACACTGGCTTTCTTTCTTCCTGGAAAAATTGTTCAGAAGAAGCCATGGTTTTAATGGGCCTTGTGCCTCTGACCTACAGGCATGGGAAGCCTGGGGTCCCCTCCCAGTATCTTTTTCCCTCACTGGTTGTCCTCACAAAGTGGCCTCCACTGGCTGGGCTCTCTACCCATTCAGGGCCCAGGCCTCCAGCCGGGGACCAGATGTTAAGGTTGGCGTGCCCACCCCTGCTCTTCCTCCACTGCCCCTGTACTGAGAGGTGGGGGGGAAGCTCATGGGCTTAGAGGTCAGGCAGCTGCAGGCTTGAAAGCCTGCCAAGCCACTAACCACTGTGATCTCTGAGCATCAGTTTCTTCATCTGTAAAATGGGCATAAGCAGAGCTACTTCTTGGGGGCCCTGGGGACATCTAAACATGCCAGTCAGCGGCCAGCACATCGCGGGTCCTTCACCAGCAGGTGGGATAGCCTTTCTCCCCTGTGGCATATAAGTGGATGTCTGTAAGCACTTGTTCTTATATCTTTATAGAGAAATTGTCAAAGGGCTTGTGAGCAGAGGTTCACAGAGAAAGGAATCCAGACAACTTTGCAACAGATGAAAAGATACAGAGCCTCCATCATAATCAAGAAGTGCAAAATAAAACAAGAGCTGTTTTTCACTTACCAGATTAGCTAAGATCACGTTTGGGGAGAACACAGGGGAGCAGGGTCTGCCTCACTCTATGGGGGATTTGTAACACCTATCAGAACAGAAAATGTCTGTGCCCTTTGACACGGCCACTCTGCTTCCAGGAATTTACCCTCAGATATAATTGTGCGCTGTTCATATGCAAAAGGGGCTGTGTGGTGTGTTCATTGTGGTGTTGCTTATCTTAGCGACAACGATTAGAAGCCAAGTCTTCAGCAGGGGGCTGATTAAATAAATCATGGGGCGTTCCTATCATGGAATACTATGCTCAAAAGGAGTAATCTCAAAGGCATAAAGTCAAGGTGAAGAGCAAAGTATACAATAGCTTGTTTTTGCAAGAAGAAAACGTGATTTGCATGTACACCTCTGGGGTCCCTGGGGGGAGAGATTGGGATAATGAAGATTTTGACGCATTAGAGTCAGATTTTGCTGTTTATGCTGTTGTGCGGTTGGGTTATTGAATCAGTTCAACAAATGACCTTGCTGTCACCCTGCATGCAGCCTTTCCACACCTTTTACCTCCCCCATCTCTTAGCCACACAGCCCCCCCAAAGCACACACAGTGGTCCTCCTCTTCCCTGGCTCAGCCACTCTGACCCCTGGCTTTTCTGGGAGGAGCCTCCCGGCCTACAGGCAGTGTGCCCACAGCCTGCTGTGAGATAGATTACAAACAGCCTTCTTCCTTAAGGCTTTAAGAGGTCTTTAGCCCCAGGAAGAGGGTTGTGGGAAGGGAAATGGGAGGGAGAGTAGGACTTGAGGGAAAGGAAGAAACCCTGTTCTCCCTTATAGTAGGTGCCCTTACTTTCATATTACATACTGTTTTAAGTTATTGACCACAGAGTGACATGAATGCTCCTGGAGATGCCCCGAACGGATCCACTTCACCTATGTCCAGGATTTCTCAACCTCAGCACTACTGACATTTTGGGCTGGATAATTATTTGTTGTGGGTGTTGTTCTGTACATGACAGAATGTTTGGTAGCATCCCTTGCCCCTTCCCTGAAGATGCCAGTAACGCTACCCCTTCCAGTTGTGACAAACAAAAATGCCACTAGACTTTGCCACATGTTCCCTGGGGGCAAAATCGCCCTAGGGAAAGCCACTGCTGTGGTTCCATGTGTCCCCTAGTATAATGCCATGTGCCAGTGGCGGAGGGCACTGGTGCCCCTTTATTGGTCTTCACCTGAATCACAATGGGGAGTTTTCAGCATTGTGGGGAAGGCAGCCTGCTGCTGGCTTGATGCCCTATTAATCACAGCAGAGACAACCTCTACTTTGCCACCTGTCCCTTGTTAGAACCCTAACCTGGAACCCCAACCTGAATCACTTCCAAAATCCTGAGATTCTCAACCTCTGTCTAACCAGATTCTTTTTGGTTCTTGAGTTTTTCACCCAGAACCACCAATAGCTTGGCCTCTTAGACTCTTTTATTGTTAGGCCTACAAGGGCAATAAAAAGCCTCAAAGAGTTTCTGGGACATCAAATAGCTCCTTTTAAATTAAAAAGAAAGAAAAGGAAAGGGGAGACCTCCAACTTTTGTATTTTGTTACACAAGTGAATTAGACACATATGGAATATGTTTCCTTCTGGCTGGGCACTATTTTAAAAGCTAAGGAGATTGCCGTTAAAATATTTCCCAGCCTTCATGACTGTTTAGGTTTTTAGAGAAATTGGTCTGTGTGTTGCCAGCTGCATAGGATGTAGCCCAAGATTCTGGAGGAGTTGGTTGGCCCATGAAGAGGAGCTCTGGGAAGCATGGCCCAGGATGGATATTGTACCATGAGCTGGAGTGGTCAGAGAGGACTTTGAAAGAAAACAGTGTCTGGATATGTTTATAGTTCTCAACATTTTCTGAATAGGAGATGCATTTTCAGCTTTATGAGTCTTTGCTCAAACTGTTCTCTCTGCCTAGAAAGCCCTATCTCTTTTTTGTATTTATTGTCGCCTTACTCTTTCAAAGTACCTTGAAATCTCCCCTTCTCCCTTCCTAATGAAATAACAGACAAATGAGCAAAGATACATATAAATCTATCTATGTATGTATGTATGATGCATATATATATATTTCATTACCATGTGGCTTATAGTGATTTTAAAAAAGTGGAAAGAGGCTAAAATACACAGTTATAGGGGATTGGTTAAATAAATTATGGTATAGTCATGCAAAGTCATTCAGTCATCCAAAATTGAAGACACAAATGACTATTGACTTGATTAGATGAAAAGAAATGAAAAACAGCATATATGATCCTATTTTTAAAAAACATACTACATAAGGAGAATTCTGAGAATATAGTGGAGTAGGAAGCATTAGGAATTGGTCTCACCACTTAGACAACAACTGCAGAATCTATCATGTAACTACTTTGGAACTCTGGAGGAAATTGAATGCTTACAATCTCCAGGGGAAGGCAGAATGGTAAACTGCAGTTAATTTTAATCAACTCCAGCTTTCAGTTGCAACTACCCATCCCCCACCCCCAACCGCATGGCAGACAGCTGTGCACATATTGACACAGCTTGTGGAAACAGGGTGGGCAATGAAGACCCTGTCCTCAACCAGGAATCCTATTCCTGCAAAACCGTCCTTCAAAAATGAGGGAGAAATTAAGACATTTCTAGTTAAATAAAGGCCAAGCATCAGGGACCTGTGCTGTGATTGCTGAACACTGTTTTTTATCACAGAGGTACAGACAATTGTTGCACCTACGCTTGTTGTTGCAAGCCCCTCCACTTCCAGCTGAAGCAACTTCTAGGGAATTTGAAGGACCCAGCCCCTTTTCCTCCCCCTGCATTTTTCTTTTCTCCCTGTTTTGATAAACAGATATTAAAGACTACAACATTCAAAAGAAACTGTGGTCATGGGGGAAAGTAGAAAGTCACTGAGCATACCCAAGGAAAGTCATAGGACTAGACTTTAAGTTTATACCTCAGACTGACCCTCAGTACACAGACAGCTTAGAACAATCAAAACAAAGATAAAAAAAAAAACCAGCAAATCCTGGAGGTGGGGAGATCTGATTTCCAGAGTTACTACATTACTAAATTTAAATGACCTAAATGACCAGTTTTCAACAACAAAAAAATCACAAGACATTCAGAGAAACTGGAAAGTATGGCTCATTGAAAGGAAAAAATAAGCCAACAGAAACTGTCAGTTCAAAAAGACCAAAAGGTGGACCTACTAGACAAAGACTTTAAAACAACTGTCTTAAAGATGACCAAAGAACTAAAGGAAAATGTGGAGAAAGTCAAGAAAACTATTTGTGAACAAAATGGAAATATCAATAAAGAGAAAACTTAAAAATAAACCAAAAAGAAATTCTAGAGCTGAAAAGTACATTAACTGAAATGAAAAACTCACAAGAAGGACTCAAAGACATAGTTGAGCAGGCATAAGAAAGAATTAGTAAACTTAAA
The DNA here is from genome assembly GCA_029783875.1 of Phataginus tricuspis. Taxonomy (NCBI): domain Eukaryota; kingdom Metazoa; phylum Chordata; class Mammalia; order Pholidota; family Manidae; genus Phataginus; species Phataginus tricuspis. The sequence goes on along the minus strand of JAQQAC010011331.1, from coordinate 6,445,321 downwards.
GATAGGAAAACTGAAATTATTGAGTCTATAGAACAGAAAGAGAAATGAACAGTCTAACAGTCCTCTGGGTACATCAATATATGTGTTATGAGAGTCCCAGAAAGAAGAGAGAGACTGAGAAAGGGGCAGAGAGATTATTTGAAGAAAAAAATGTTTGATGAAAAAAAATGAATATAAACATCCTAGAACCTAACAAACTCCAAGTGAGATAAACTCAGAGAGAGACTCACACAAAGACATAATCAAACTATCAAAATACAAAGACTAAAAGAGAATTTTGAATTCAGCTAGACAGAAATGACTCCGCACACACAAACAATCCACAGTAAGATTAGCAGTGGATTTCTCATTAGAGACTGGAGACCAGAGGCAGTATACTGATATATTCAAAGTGCTAAAAGAAAAAAAACTGTCAACCAAGAACCCTATATCTGGCAAATCTGTCCTTCAAAAGTGAGGGAGAAATTAAAACATTTTTAGATAAATGAAAGTTGAGGAAGTTTGTTACTACTAGACCTGCCCTGTAAGAAATGCTCAAGGAAGTCCTGTGGGTTGAAATGAAGGGTCATTAGATAATAACTCTAAGCTGCAAAAAGAAATAAAGATCTCAGTAAAGGTAAATATATAGACAATTATCAAAGTTAGTATTATTGTAAATAGTTTGTAATATCACTTTTTGTTTTCTACATGATTTAAGAGAATAATACATTTTTAAATTATTAGTCTAAAGCTAATATTGCAACTTTGATTCATAATTCCATATTATGTTATCTACATAATTAAAGAGAATAATGCACTAAAAATAACTACTAGTTTATGTTTTTGGATATGCAATGTATAAACATGTAATTTTGTGATATCAATAAGTGAAAGGAATAGCAATGCTGTTATGAAGGAGCAATGCCATTATAACATTTTTGCATATTATTGAAGCTAAGCTAGTATCAATTCAAATTCGAATATTATAACTTTAGAATGTTAATGTAATCCCCATGGTAATCACAAAGAAAATAGGAATAGTATATATACAAAAGGAAGTGAGAAAGGAATGGAAACATTTCACTACCAAAAAAAGAAAAGAAGACAGTAATGCAGGAAATGAGGGACAAAAAAGCTATAAAGCATATGAGAGAAGGAAATCTCATTATTAGTAATATTATTAAATATAAATGGGGTAAACTCACCAATGAAAATACAGAGATTGGCAGAATGGATTAAAAAAACACAATCCAACAATATGCTGTCTAGAGGAAACTGACTTTATATCCAAAGACACAAATAGGTTGAAAGTGAATGGGTGGAAAAACAAATTCTATGCATATAGAAACCAAAAGAGAGCTGGGGTGGCTAGATTAATAAAGGGCTCAATATATCAAGAAGTATCAAGAAGATATAATATTTGTAAGCATTTACACATCTAATAACAGACTATCAAAACATGTGAGGCAAAATCTGACACAATTGAAAGGAGAAATAGAGAACTCTACAACAATAATTGGAGACATCAATACTCTACTCTCAATAATGGATAGAATAACCAGGCAGAAGTAAAGAAACAGAGGACTTAACCAACACAATACACCAGCTATATCTAACAGACACAAACAGAATACTCTATCCAATAATAGTATGCACATCCTTCATAAGAGCACATGGAACATTTTCCAAGATAGACCATATGTTAGATCATAAATCAAGCCTCAATAGACTTATATATTATATTTTTATAATATCTATAAAGATAGATATTATACAAAGTATCTTCACAATGGAATGAAGTTAAAAATCAGTAACAGAAGGAAAACTGGGAAATACACAAACTTGTGGAAATTAAACAACACACTCTTAAACAACCAGTGGACCAAAGAAGAAATCACAAGAGATATTAAAAAGAATATTCAGACAAATTAAATCAGAAACAGAACATACAAAACTTATGGGAAACAGTGAAAGCAGTGCTAAGGGAGAAATTCAGAGCTATAAACACATGAAAAAAAAACAAATAAGAAAGCTGTTAAGTCAACAACCTAATTTACAACTTAAAGGAACTAGGAAAAGAACTAAACTCAAAGCTGCTAGCAGAAGGAAAGAAATAATAAAGATAAGAGCAGAGATAAACAAAACTGAGAATAGAAAAACAGTAGAGAAAATTATCAAAATCAAAGGTTGGTTCTTCAAAAAAATCAACAAAATTGACAAACCTTTAGCTAAATTAACTAAGAGAAAAAGAAGTCTGCAATTACTAAAATCAGAAATGAAAATGGGAATATTACTACCAATTCTACAGAAATGAAAAGGATTCTAAAATAGTACTATGAAAAATTGTATGTGAACAAATTGGATAACCTAGATGAAATCAATAAATTCCCAAAATATATGCTCCTGCAAGACTGAATCACACTGAAACAGAAAATCTGAACAGACTTATAACTATTAAAGGAGTTGAGTCAAGCTAAGAGGGAATCTAGGACAAGATAACCCTAGACATGGTCTGCACTGTGTAGTCCCTGGAAGCCAGACCATGAAACAAGAGAGCCTGGACCTCAGCCAGGGCTATTCCCTCTCCCCTGCCCTCTCTGACCCCCGTGTCCCTCCCCTCTACCCTTAGCATAAGCGTTGGTACCCTGCCTACACACAGAATAAGCAGCTCCTTCTTGGGTGTGAAATGAGATGAAGCCATACATTTCTCCATCCCAAGCCCCGGAGTTCCCCATTTTCAAGGTACCTAGTAGAGGTAAGCATTACCCTCTCTAGGTTCATCTTTCCAAAGGCACGTTCCCCTGGGAAGAGAAAGCATGTTATGTCCGTGGATCTTAGTGTAAATAACCTGAGCAGCTGGCTGGTTCTGTTCTGTGCTCTGCGTGGAGGAACCCAGCGAGATGAGAGCCTGGCACCTGGAGTCAGATGGCCAGCACAGGACAGCTGGGGGAGGACCAGGCGTAGAGCAAAACCGCTGAGGTCACGACTGGATCAGCCGCCAGCTCTGTCTAGGCTCTCACTTCCTGAAGAATCACAAGAGCCCAGAATGTCATGAAAGGACTCTTAGTTCCAACTCCATCACTGGACAAATAGGGAAACTGAGGCTCACAGAGACAAAAGAGATTCCGTGGCTATCAATGGCAGAATTGGGATTAGAACCTGGGTATATTACTCCCTGCCTGGAGTTTTGCTTTTTTCATGAAAGATTTCTAGAATTCTAAGTCTGGGAGAGTAAGGAACCTTAGAGATCATCTAATTCAGACTTTTGTCAAAGATGGGTACATTCTAGAATTCGGCCACCCAGCTCAGATGACAGACCTGTGCTATGGCCATCTCTGGAGAACAAACCCGCTGTGAAATTAGCATCCAGCTGCATCCAGGTGATAGCAGATTAAAAATCTGACCAGGGTATTGAAGGACTCTAGGCCAGAAAACTGATGGAAATGACTTCAATCTGTATTTTAAACTGTCCTTTGAGGACCGTGATTGTCCACACTTTATAATGGAACACACTGAGGATCGGAGAGGTAAGTAATTTATTTAAAGTCACAGCGATAGTAAGCTGAGAATATGGGATTTGAAACCAGGTCTATGATCATTAACTCACCATGGGCTGCTCAAGAGTGTGTGTGTGTGTGTGTGTGTGTGTGTGTGTGTGTGTGTGTGTG
>JAQQAC010011331.1:6200711-6441664 GCA_029783875.1 Phataginus tricuspis | reverse complement strand
TGCTAAAAAGGCTGAATGCACAGCCATCAGACTCACTCACCTTTTCGTGTCAGCCCCTGCCCACACTGAACATCTTCCTGGACTGCGCCAAGCTCTCCTATTGCCTGCCGGCTCTGCATCTTCCTCCACAGTGCTTATCACAGTAATAGCAATTCAGTCACCTATGTCATTATTTGTTCAACAGACTGTAAGTCTCTCTAGGGCAGGGACAGTGTCTGTCTTGGTCACCACCTTATCATTTTGCACGGAGCACAGAACGTCATATTGTTGAACAAACAGATGAATGGCCGGATGGAAGGATGCGTAGATGGCTGCTCAGAGAGAGAGATAATTGAATCTCATGTCACTGGAGATCGGAGATGTGCAGTGACCCAGAGCCCTAGGCCGGGGCTCTTGCCTGAGAGGCACAGCAGACCAGGACGGTATCTCCGTTCCCAAACTCTGCCTGTGTGGTGAGTCACCCAGTTTCTGAAAACCACATGCTTCTTTCCACAACAAGGCTGCCCAGAGGGGCCTCCAAGCCTCAAAGAGAGTCAGGAAAACTGCACACACACACAATTCCTGCCAGCCCCTTATCGTGCTGTTTCTTTGCTGTGCTCTTTGTGAGTCAGAGCTGCTGTTACCTCAGTGCTGTTCCTGTTTCAGCAACACTCAGACATTTTAAAAAGAAAAAGTCAGAAGCGGCAGACTCGGTCTTTGGGCTTAGACTGCAGACAGCCCTTTGATTTGATTACTGCTTGATCATAAACAGACTTGGGGCTGAAGGGGACAAGGATGGCCAAGTGGAAATGGAGGGCCTCTCCCACCTAGGACAAAACAAAGAGAAAGGCGCCACGCTCTGGAAGAAACCACCCCCAACTCCTCCTTTCCTCCAGCAGATCCACTGTCTGTACCCCGTTCTGGTTAGATCAGGGTATTGCTGTTTCCTGACACACCTTGAACTCTCTCGCTTCCTTTCTGACCTACACGTTTCCGCTTTCCAAGAAGGCCACCCCTTCTCCCATTTCTGTCGCTCGCAGATCCAAATACCACGCTGCCTCTGGGCGTCCACGCGCTCCTCTGTCCGATCTCACAGCCGCCAGCCTCCTGACCTGCCTGCTCCCTGAGCTCTTGTAACATTCACTTCCCGTGTGGCAATCACTGTCCATTGAGAATGAACATTTTCTTCAGTGTTCTGTGGCAGGTGACAGGAAGAAAGCTGTGGGGTCTCGGGACGATGGCGCTCGGGGTCAAAAGAAAGAATCTGGGACCCAACACAGCTACTTTCTTCCTATCTGATCTCAGACAAGTTACGACTGTCAGTTTATTCATCACTAAAATGGTGGGGGAGTGTGTTGATAGTCTTGAGTATTAGGTAAGATAGACAGTGGTCACAGACATGCTTTGCGGACCGTGCGCAGCGCTGTGCATGACCACCAGCGTATCACCGTTCCCATCCTGGCCACCATCTCGAGCGTCGTCACCATCACCATCACCACCGTCACTGGCCTGCCACTTCACTTCCCACTCGGAAATGTGTTACCTTCCAGACTGGATGGTGAGCCTGTCATGGTTAGGGACCCGCCTCCTTCCATACTGAGCACGGGCCCAGATACACAGTTGGTGTCCAGTGACTATTTCTTAATCAACAGATGAATTTAGAAGAAAATAAATCAAAGGAAGAAGGTTGTATTTGACAAAGATGTCTTCAAGACATCCTATTTGTTACTTCCTCTGTCTAAACAAATGGAACAAAGCAATATTTGTCTAGAACCAGTAGAAAGCAGGGATATTATAAAAGTCAGAAACCCATCTACTTGACAAGGATTGTCTTGGACATTCTTTGTCATGCTCTGAAACAGCACCAGGGCACTTCCCGTCCCATGGTTTCATCCGGCCTTCAAGAGAATCCTGAGAAATAGGATAGGGAAGCACAGGTGCTTCAGCATCCCACTGTACAGCCAAGCAAAGTGAGACCCAGCAAGGTCCAGACTCTCGCTCACTCCAAGGTGGAACAGTGAGTCATTGGTAAAACCCAGCCTAGGAAGCAGACTCCTGACTCCTGGCCCCCGGATCTTTTCAGGGGGACACTCATTCCACTGAAAGAGAATTCCAACCACTAATTACGAGAGCTATTTTATAAATGTTACATGGTTTATTCCTCGTGCTGTGCTCGCCAATGACCCATCATCACCCCCACTTTATGCATGAAGAAACTGAAGCTCTGAGAGGTGAAATGACCGGCCTAAGCTCAGAGGGAGGAGGTGCAGCCAGGCCCTCCTTTCCCAATACCCACTGAGCACATTCTAGGCATGTGGGCTGAGCCTGCTGCTGGGGGAGATTCAGAACTTATTCTCTGGTTCCCCCATTCACAGGAAGTTTGGGTCAACCACATCCTACCACATCCTTGCCGATGAGATAACGATTCCCACTGCCACCATCCTCTGTCCCACCACAGCCCAGCCCAGCCCAGCAAAGGCAGATGGGCTTCCTTTACTCTGCTGACAACCACTGAATGTCAGAGCCAGAAGAGACCCAATTCTGTGTTCCTGGGGGTGTCCTCCTTCAGAATTGTCTGGGGCACTTGTGAATACCCCAGAATCCCCAAGAGTTTGAGACATCCTTAGAGTTTGACCCAAAGTAGGGGTCTAGGGCTCTGCAGTTTAAATAAGCACCCTGAGTGTCAAGTTTGGGAAACCACTAGTCCAACCCTCTCATTTTAAGAGAGGCAAACCAAGACCCAGTGGGGAGGAGGGGCTCGGCACGCCCAGCCCACAGCGCACATCAGCTGCCTCTTCCACCTGCCTACCGAATCTCTTAAAAGGGACCACTGAGCGCTCTTGAATTCAAGCTTTGCCATTAGGGAAGCAGGTTGGGAAAGTTAATTCAGCCAGCTTGGGATGTAATACATCTAGCTCCGCAGAAGCCAAAGGCACGATGCTAGGTGGAGGGTGAGAAAGACATTTGGAGACCCTCGGGAAGAACTCCTACATTCAAGGCTGAATCCCCAAACAGACAGTTTGAAGGTGCTCTCTGGGAGTCATCTGGAACTAGCCTCCAGCCCGGAAGCATTAACACTTTCGCCCAGAAGCAGGCTACTGCCTGCAGGTCAAATCTGGCCCACTGCCTATTTCTGTGAAGTGTTTCTGGGACATAGCCACACCCACTTATTTATATGTTGTTTATGGCCGCTTTTGTGCTACAGTGGTAAAACCTAGACTATGTACTCTGGCCCTTTACAGAAAGAGTTTGCCAATCCCTGCTTTAGCACATCATTCAACCAGCAAAGCTTCATTCCTGCAACTATTCCAGGTCTATGGTTTTCCCACTCCTGTATCCCTAGTAGCCCAGTGCTGGGTACATTATAGGTACTAAGAAAAAAAATTGTTGAACGAATAAGCCACCACAATGCTACTTTAATTCCCATTACACAAATGAGAAAACCACAGTATATAGTGCAAGTATACAGTGCAAGTTCTCAAATTTAGAAAGTGCTAGAATTGGAATTTGTTTTGATTCATGGCATAGTATTTTCCCCTTGAATCAAGGGTCAGGTAGAATCTTGCCAGAAATCTTCAGAAATGGAGCCAAGGGTGCATCTTTAGGAAGAAGGGGCTGGATCATGGGGTCAGAAGAGGTGGAAAGACCCTAGGAAACCAAAAAGGATTGTCTGAAGGGATAAGAAGACCTGGTTCTGCTAGGAAAATTGATACCTTGAGATTATACTAAGCTAATTTATACTACAGTGTTAGCTTCTTTCTGGACCTGCTTTCTTCTTAACTAATGGTGAGTGATGGAGCTTTTAGTCCTCTAGGGAAAAGAGGGCTCTTCAAGAAGCATAGAAAAGGGGAGATGAAAATGAGGCAAGCATGCCCAGAATACAGTTCAAAATGAGCCAGGGTCTGGTCTCAGTGGTTCTGAGTCCCTGGGGGCATTCATAGAGACAGGCTGGACAGCCATTTGGCAAGGGGGGTGTGGTGGCCATGCCTCTCCCACCTCTGAGGCTCTCATCCTGATTATCTGGCTTGATTCAGCCCTGGCACACTTCTCTTCTAGTTCACAGAAAAGTATTAAAAGTACAGAGCAAGCCCTATAGAATCTGATTACATATGGCTTTTTCAGGGTCACTTGGCCCAAACAGTCATAGAAAGTGGGGATGCATTTGAGTTAGCTGATTGGAATTCTTTGTTATCTTTTCCAAATAAACCACACCCACAAAGTATCATTGACAATTTCTAGCCTCCGTTTCTTTAAAATGGAGAACATAAAACTGAATGCCAAAGACGCAGTTCTCAGTTTTTTCTTCTAACCTTTACAGTCATCTCATTTACATCCAATTCCCCAGAAAGTTGTTTAACTATCCATGTATTTGATTCTCTCCAAAGCATTCAATCTGGCATGCAAAGAAACAACTCTGTTTTTTTGCACTCCTATTTCATTGCGTTACAGAGTTATAATGGTATTATTTAATTAGAGTCATAGCTACAGATTAAGAACAAACACAAATAACACTTAAGAAGCACGCACAGCTCAACTGATGGGAACAGAGAAGCTCAGGAAAAGTGGAGAGTGACCTGCTAGCTTCGAGGACCTGGTGTGTCCCGGGCGTGGGCACAGTGCTTGCCAAGGGGCACAGAGAGCCTGTAGCAATCTGGTGAGCTGGTTAATTGAAGATTGTTTAAGAGGGTTTCTGCTATTTAACCACATATGCCACAGCCCTTCATCATGTGCAAAGCCTTATCCTGTGTAAGCCTCATGACCCTCTGAGGCAGACCAGGAAGATTTTCATATAGGGAAAATAAAAATCAGGGACATTAAGTGACTTTCTCAAAGATAAATGTGCAGTAATATCTCCTTTGTGTCTGTACTGGTCGATAGCCTGTACTGAGCCCAGCACAGAGTGGACAGAGTAAAGGATTGTTTGAAGGGATAAGAAAACCCCATGCTCCTAGGAAAACTGATACCTTGAGATTATACTAAGCTAATTTATACTACCGTGTTAGTTTCTTTTGGGACCTGCTTTCTTCTTAACTAAAGGTGAGTAATGGAGCTTTTTCTCCACTGTTTATGTGACAGAAGTGATAAAGCTAGGCCCAACCCAGGAATATCTGTGAGATCCCAAGTTCTTCCAGTCTGCTTATAAAGCATGTGTGAAACACACACCCAATGACAAGCTCTGCCATGCCTGTGCCAGGCTTGGGTATCAAAGATGGAGCCTGTTACTTCTCATCTGCTTAGGGTCTTGTGGTTCCTAAAATCCTTATTCCTCTCCCCACCTTTCCTCCAGGGGAAAAAATAGCTAAATTGTTCTGTGTCCTTTGGTGTCATTGTTAGATTCTCCTGCAAAGTGCTGCAGGAAGGAACAGCTGAGTTGCTTGAGGATTATGCCAAAGCTCTCCAAGCTTCCCACACTCATGCAAACCATCCTGGCCTGTCTCTTCGTGAGCTCTAGGGGAAACCCTTAACCTCAGAGTGAAATTAAGGGACCCATTTGCCCAGGGAAATTAGACACAAACAAGCCTGGGGTGAACCACTGGGCCAGAACTGTTTCTCCAGATTAGTCACAGGGTTACCCACTCACAAATGTCCCTCCCCCGGGCCCCCTTCAGCCCCAGTTCATCTGGAAGGCTGGACATTTACCAAAGAAACCACAGCGATCTTCCGTCTGGGTGGGGCTTGTCTTCTTTTAACCTCCAGCGAAACTGCTCTAAACTGCTTGTCAGCACCTCCGTTTCCTGCCCATGCTGCCAGGAGAGCTTTACAAATTTAATAGGAGGGGGATGGTGCCCCAACCCTATCTTCACTCCTCAGGGAAGGCAGCAAATGTTCATGGGGCTTACTTCCCAGAAAATATTTATTAAAGCCTGTTTCCTGCCAGGTACATGTTAACCATGGAGCTGGTGGTCAGTAAAGCAAAGCCATCGAATAACCAATGAAGAATATGCTCACCTCTCTGAGGGTGGGGGTTTCTGTCTATGCGGTTCATTGATGTATGGTCAAGGCTAGCGAGAGAGTGTGGCCTGGAACAGACACTCAGGACGTCCCTGCTGAGTGAATGAAAGACAAAGAATTGCAGATGTCACACTGAGTGCCAGAGTTAAACACACCCTGGGTCGTGAAAATGTGTCGTGGGATTCCTAATCTCCTTTGAGTCCAGGGAAGGTTTCTTTGCAGAAAGGATGCCCCAGCTGAGATCCAAAGGGTGAGTAGGAGCCTCCTCAAGGAAGGAAGGATGGTAGCAGGAAGGGTAGTCCAGTCAGAGGGAAGAGCATGTGTGAAGGTCCTGTGGCAGCAGGGAGCGCAGTTCATGGGGGGCTGACTGAAGGAGGTCTCTGGAGCTGGAGGATGGGTGCCGAGAGAGGGCTGAGCAAGGCAACTCTGAAGAGGACAGCAGGGCAAGCCTAGAGAGCTGAGGGGGGACTCCAGCTTCTTTCTCATAAAGCTTGTCCAGCAGGAGCTGATGTGGTCATATTTGTATCAACATCACAAGTTCAGATGCTTCTGGTACCATATGTTTGGGAGTGTCTAGGTACATATGACAATGGGGAGCTGGTGAATCCACCTCGGCTGTGGCCGATGCGTTTCCAGTCCACTGCAAGTTTACCGTCATGTTGCTAAGCAATGTCTTTTATTTCACAAATACCAATATTGCATTACTACATGCCAGATGCCACTCTAAGTGCACCGCAAACATTCACTCATTTAAACCTCACAGTGACCTTGTGATGTTGGTGCTAGTATCACCCTGTTTAAAAGATGAGACAACTCGGGTGGGGCGTGAAAACAGACAACAGATGGCAGTGCCTCAGTCTTCCTCAATTCCTGTGGGGCACAGCAGGCTCTAGAAGTCTCCCCTGCTTTGTGGAGGGGACCGGAGAGGCTGGCTGGCCCAGGAGCTGCAGCGGGAGTGACTCAGGAAGCCAGATAGGGCTGGAACCAGAGTCAGTCAGCTGTCAGGGCCCTGGCAGCCCCAGCCACAGTAAGGCAGGGCCTTGGTGGCAGGAAGAGATGACGCTCTATGCCTGCGTGGGTCACGGCTGCGATCCTGGCGTCTCTCCACATCATCTATGCACCTCTTCACCTTGTCCACCCCTGGATTAGCTGTGTCATGGACCCCACATCTGCCTCTTTCTTGGTTGACTCCCTCATTTTAGCAGATCACTCCCTCCATGAGAATCCTGACATAGGGAAAATAGAGGGCAAATTTAGGAGGAACTTGCATTTAAAACACGTCTTCAGAGCCTCTGCTGGATTGTTATTTGGCTGGGTATGAACTCTACTTTGCCAATCCCTTTTCTTCAGAATTTTGAAGATGTGGCTTCTTTGCCCACATATGATGAATGGTTTGTCCGGACAGCGAAGTCTAGGCTGTAAATCAGCTTCCAGAACTGTTGTTGAGAAATCCAGTGCCATCCTGTGCCCTGATCCTTTATATATGTCTGTTTGGGATTTTGTTTTGTTTTTCATCCTGCCTTTCTGGAAGCTTTCTTCCCTTTATCCATGGTATATTATGAAATTGCACAATAATTTTCCTTGATGTGGGTCTCTTTGTCATTTGCTGTGTTGCGCACGTGGTGGATTCAGACAAGGAAACTCATGATTTCAGTTCTGGAAATTTTATTTTTGTATTATTTCCTTGAATAGCACCTCCCCTATGTCTTCACCATTTTTCTCTTTTTGGAACTCAGACTATCTGGTTGCTGAAGATCCTAGATGAATCCTCCAAATTTCTTATCTTCCTTTCCTATTTTCAATCTGGTTTATCTTTATTTTACTCTCTGAGAAGACTCTTTGTATTCAAATGTTGTGTTATTTAAAATTTCTTGGTCTGTAAATTTTAATTTTCAAGAGCTCTGTTTTGTTCTAAGTTTGATCCTCCATTGTTTTCTTTGTATCTTCTGTTTGGGGTTTTTTTTTTTTTGGATGCAATAACTTCTCATCTCTTTGGTAATAAGTTTTTGAAGTCCATCATATGCAAAATGAGTCACTAAAGATCAGATGAAAAGCTCTGTGGGGTTGAATGGGGCTTGTCTGTTGGTAAATCCACTACAAGGTAATCATGTGGGGAACTAGCCATTTCACTAAAAGACCCCCAATCATCAGGAATATCCCCATTTTGCAGATGGGAGAACAGTCACTGAGAAAATAAGTGACTCATCCAAGTTCACACAGCTAACTGGTATAGCTGAGATTCACACCAAGGGTATCTCACACCAGAGGTGGTGTTGGAAACCACTATGCTTCACTGCCTCCTGGGGCAGCAGCAGCTACATTTACCAAGTGCTTTCTGTATACCAGGCATAGTTCTATGCCCCTAAAAACATTACATTAATTTAACCTTCACATTTTGAAGTAGGTACCCTTTGAATAGGTACTGTTGAAAGGGTACTGTTTTGAAATAGGTGCTGTTACTAGACACATCACTGACAAGCAATCTGAGACACAGAGAGGCTAACCAACTTGCTCAAGATCACACAGCTAGTAAGGGTTAGTGGCAGGACAGACTGCTAGGCACTCTGGTCCTCCAGCCCTCCCCCTTAGTCTCCCAGTTTCAGGTTCCCCACCTGAGGAGTGGCAATGGGATTCCTAACTCACAGTTATTTTGACACATGTAAGAAACACGTACATAATCGATTCTCAACAAATGTTATTTTCATTAAGAAACACTCCTTCCCGCCCTTCACCTCCCCCGGTGCTTCAATTTCTTTACAACCAGAAGCGGCCGTTTGGGGCTAAGGTCTCTCCCAACTGTGAACGTCCATGGTTCCAACAGCTGTGCTGCAAAGTTAGGGGAATCCAACCCGGAGGAGCAAGAGGGGGTGGGAGTGGGGATGAGGGCGGGAGGCACCACACCTCAAGGGGTGGCCAAAAAGAAAAATCCGGAGGCAGGAGCGAGTGTGACATGTTCCGGACGGTTCCATTTCCCAGCATGGGCCCAGAGCATCCCTCCTGTGTTCCCAAATAGCTGTGAAGTTCAATAACATACTCCAACTGACGCATCAAAAGGTACACATGTAACCACTTACAGGCCAATTAATATTGGGGCGGGGAGAAACCACGGGGCTGGAGGCCACTGGGGTTGAAGCCAGCCCAAGAAGGATGGCCGTGCTTCCGGCCCTCGGGCTGAAATGGGCTATTATGTGTCATCAGGAAACTTAAGAAGGGGGAGAAAACAACCTCTGATCAAAGTCCCTTTTGTCAACTTCTAACAGATTAATAGATGACAGATTTTGCACTTAGAGCTCCACTGCAAGGTCAAGGGCGGTGAAATGGGACTTACAGGGACTTTTTTCTTCTTTCATGCAGCTGCTAGTTGGCGGGACTCGTCATCCTGACAGCCTGGCTGCCTGCAGTGGCTCAAAGAAGGTCTGCTTTCGCCAGGGTTTTGTGGGGCAGAGCGGGGGAGGGGTCTCCTCCTCAGTTCAGACAAGCCAGGCTTGTCCCCTGGCCACTGTCACCTCCTGGTCCAGGCTCCTGCTTGGGGTCCCTCTCTCCCTGCAGCCCCAAGCTCATCATGCCACTGTTCCGAATTCCCCTATTATGTCCTTGTGGTGCCCCCTCCACAGACCACAGAAGCCTGGCTTCTAAGTGCCTCAGTGACTTGGTCTCCCCCCTTTCATCCCAGTGCATTTATATCCATCACCCTGGATTACCTGCGGCTCTCTGGATCTGCTCCCCCCTCCCTTGTCCTCTGCCTCCATATCTTGGCTTTCTCTGCTCCGCTTTTTATCTTTCCACAAACATCTTAATTAGTCATCAAGTCTGTGCCAGTTTTCAGCTCCTTTGGGATGGCCCCGACACCCCTGCCCTGCCCTCCCAGCCCAAGGAGAGACTGTCCTGTGTGAATCCCAGACCCCTCAGACAGGCAGCCTTTCGGGGGTAACTTACTGTAGGGACAATTTCTGCTGGAAGCCTCATCATCACATCTCAGCTGTCTGCAGAGACCAGTGTGATATACGGCATGCAGCAGGGGCTTCCTGCTGGGTAGAGGTGGGTGCATGCTGAGCAAGCCACCAAAGTGAGAGAGATTCTGGAGGAAGACTCAAAGGTCACCCTAATAATTCCCACCCCCTGGCACAATCTGTGACTTGTGTCTAATCAACAGACTATGGTCAAGGTGATGTGATGTCACTCCCATGATTAGGTTATGTCATATGGCAAGGGTGATAAACTGTCAATTTCATGATTATGTTGCTTTCTCTAAAACTCCATGTTGGCAGACTGGAGTGAGAGATTCTCCTCACCTGCCTGATGAAGTTGGCAGCAGTGTGGAGGAAGTCTTCGAGGCAAGAAACTATGGGTCAGTGACTTCTAAGACCTAAGGACAGCTTCTGCTTCATAGCCAGCAAAAAGCTGGGGCCCTTGGTCATACGGCCACAGGGAAATGAATTTGGCTGCAGCCTGAATGAGCTTGAAAGTGGAGCTTTCCCCACTTGAACCTCCTGATGATAATGCAACCCAGCCAAGGCCTGGATTGCAGTTTTGTGAGACCTCGGGCAGAGGACACAGCTAAACCATACCTGTTCTTTTGATGCATGGAAACTGTGAGATGATAATTGTGCGCGTTGTTTGAAGTTGTTGCATTCGTCCTAACATCAGCAATTAACAAACTGATACAAAGATCATTCCTAAAGATGCATGCCTTGGGGTCTGGAAGACCCAAATAGTCCTGGGGAAGCTCCGTTTCACTCTTACCACTTGATAGATTAACATGAAACTTTTGCCAGCCAACTCATAGCAAAACTTCAGAACAAGGGCCTGGAGAGTGAATGTGGGGTCAGCACCTGGGACAGTGACCGAGAGACAGGAAGACGCAAAGCCAGTCAGGCGGGCGAGGAGCAGGAAGAGCCCTGGGCTTGAGATCAGTATTCACATGTAGGCTCTGCAGATGATTGGCGGGTAGACTTCAAGTGGGGCAGCCCTGCTCTAGGCCTCTGTGATCTTACCCATAACCTGAGTGTCATGAATAGTTTGAGCTCCATAGCTCTCTCTGACTTGCGCCTACTGTCTGAGCCAATGATGGTTCAGTTTTGTCAAGGACTCTGTATTTTAATCATGCATTAAAAATAAGTTACTTCTATGCTCAATAATTTTGGGGATTGTTTACCATGAAAGACACATATTTGGTAATACCATTAAAAGAAAGAGAGACATAAAATGAATTATGGGGGGGGACAGAAAGCTATGCCAGAATCCTAGGCTAAAGTAGGTTACCACTTGCCTAGTTCTCCGACCCTTTCCCCATATTTCTAATAAGGAATATATTCCGTATGCTTAGGGTGGGATTAATTTTGCCCTAGAGATGGTCACATGACCTAGTTGTGGCCAATCAGAGTACCCCAATCTCTGGCCACTGTGATTGGTTAAAAAATGAATTTATGTACCAAGGAGGTCTAGCGGGAGTCCTCCACCTTTGCTGACAGAGCTGATAGAGAAGATCCTCTTTCAGCTGGGGTTGCTGAACTCCAAGGATATGAATGTGGAGTAGTTTGGGGTTACAGCAGATGCCCAGTGGAGAAAAGCTAGCTAAGATCTGGAAAGGGAGCCCTGGTAAAATTGAGCTCCTGAATCCTGACATCTCTGAAGCCATCTGCACTTTCTTGACCTGATAAATTATTTTTTATTTAACGTAGCTTGGATTGAGTTTCTGCCACTTCTAACCAAAAGAATCTTAACTCATGTAGATAGTTATCTCAACTGAGCATATAATTTACCTCTGGGTCTCTTGGAAGCCAAAGCAAAAAGGGAACTGCATTGCCTCGCAACGCTCTAATCTTCTAATATCACAAACCCGAAGTGCCAAGAAAGAGAGCCTTTTCTCAAAGGCCCAGGCCTGTTTCTCATGGTCTTTCACACTGGTTGCTCAGAGCAACATCTTTCACAGCTGTTTCAGAAATGACGCAGAAACATTCCTCATGTGGCTGGCTGCCTTTTAGACTGAACCTTGACAAAAGACAAGCAACAGAAATCGAGCGTCAATCAGTGCTCGCAAAGACCTCCTAGGCTATCACCCAGAGAGGCAAGTGGGCCATGAGGCTTGGGACCCAGCCATCAACTGTCCTTGGCTTCTCTTTATAGAGCCTCTCCAGGAACATCTCCAACTGCCGCCCTGAGGTTTGACGCTAATCCATCATCTCTTTGGTAGGAAGGTTGGTGTTTCTTTGCAAGGGACCGCAAAGCCATATTACATTCAAAGTTAAATAAACAAACGTTTGAATCTGTGTTTTATTGGTTCCATACCATCTGCCATCTGGTTTGGGGGAGCAAGAAAAACTGTGGTTTTGTTGCGTGTGTATGTGTGTGCGTGTGCGTGTGTATGTGTGTGCGCGCACGTTGTTGTTGGGTTTTTTTCTTCTCCCTGTGAAAATTCTCTAAGGTTGAACACTGGCAGCAGTATGGACTGGTTAAAAGCCACCTAGTTTCCCACGTCTTAACTCGAAACTAAATGTTGGAGGCTGGTCTGTGTCCCCATCTGCTAAGCAGCCTGTTGTGTGAAAATGAGATCTATACATATGCAGAGCACCACAGCCTGGCTTCCAAGACCGAAGGAATTGTTATGAACTAACCACAAGAAATGCTTATTTAATGTTGGCAAGCTGCACCCAAAGGCTAGAGAGGGGCATGTGGAAAAGGAACAGAGGAAACCTGGTGTCTGAGCGCCCCGAGCTGTCAGGAAAGGCAGCTCCACCTTCAAGACCCTAGGTTGCTAGTGATGTCGAGCTTGTAATAACTTGAAGGAGAAAATACGTCCCAGACACTGGGTGGGAGATATGCCCCGGCCTGCCTGGAATCTTTAATCCGGAAAATACAATGGTTGCGGGGAGGAGGAGGGGGCACATTCCACAGTGGGGGTGGGGTAAGGGCCAGCATCTCAGCGTCTCCTGTTGCTCAGATGTTTTTGGCCAACAGAGCCTGGAGCTGCTTATAAAGTGAGGGGCAGGGGAGGGGAGGTACTCTCAGAGCTTCAGTTTCCACAACTCTTAAGCCAGTTTTCAGCTTCCTCTTCTATACAATAAAGACAGACAGATGCAGATGTCACAGGGTCAGGCAGGTAACGAAAACGGATGTGGCTGGGTGGGTGAGAACCGAGGCAAACATGCCTTTGGCTAAAGGGTGCAGAGACTCAGCCAGCCCCGGGGATGGTGGCCATGTAGGAATCGAGTCTAGTGCGGCCAGATTTCCCAGGCTTTTAAGAAAGGCCAGAATTTCTATGTGAAAAAGTCCAGTGTGGCAATGCTGGCAGCTATTGCAATACTTGGGGAAAAAAAACTCCGACCACATAAACCTGTCTGCAGCCCACATAAAGCCCACTGGTCTCCAGCTGGTGGCCTCTGTGGAAGAACTCAGGAGACAGTCTTTGGGAAAAGCCAGAGACAAGGACCATCTCTTCTCTTGATGAGGGGCAGGAGGGCCAGTCCAGGCATGTCGGGCCTGCTCACACTGGCATGGGCCTCGGGCGGCATGGGCATACTCTCCAGGCCCTGGGTCCCCCAGGCTTCATCCGCAGAGGCTGAGAAGGGCCCTTCCTAAGATGCCCATCCTCCCAATTCCTGAGCCCCAGCAGGTGGTGAAATTCCAGCCAATGGCCAGCTCCAGGCTCTCTGTGACACAGTGACTGCTCTGGGCCAAACTCTGAATGTTCCTGGTATCTCTGCCTTGCAACTCATTGCTGGGAAAGAAACGAAGTCTGCCATGCACACATCCGTTCCTGCTGCACATACCCACTGGGTCTCTGAAATTTGTTCCCTCCCACCCACCCTTTTATAGTATCACAAGGCATGAGTTGGTGATCTGCACAAAGTGAGACACAACTGTGTGGGTAAAATTGTAACATTTCCAGAATATCTCGCCTGGCTTTAGTACATCTGCATATCAATAGGCATTCAGCGGTGGAAAGAAGTATGGCTTTAGTGCATTTGCATCATTCCTGGGGGTGGAGAGAAGTTCATCTCCATATCAGTGGGTAATTACCTGGGCAACAGAGGGCTTATCTGTACCTGAGAGCTGAGGGGAGGGCCGGTTTTGCTTCTGCTGGAGCAGGAGAGATGGGCCGGACTGCAGTTTTGTAAGCAATAAAGGGGTTTTAAACTTTATTTCTCCCTTTGACTGATTTTGGTTTTTAGAGGTATTTTGCCCTGGGATTTCCTCTCCCCAGACTTACAACCATTTAAGCTCCTGCCAGATGTCATCTCTCTTGGCATAATGTGGAACAGTCCTTACTGTCTCAGCAACCAGAGAACTTTTGCTGTTGTGTGTTATCAGATTGGTTGGAAGAGGGGGACGAGTAAATTGCAAGTCTACTTTGTCTGGGATTTTGTTGTGTTTTCTTTCTAACTGAGGTGTGAAAAAGTCCTAGTCTCACAAAAATGAACGAGTGGGACTATATCAAGCTGAAAAGCTTCTGTACAGCAAAGGACACCACCAGCAGAACAAAAAGACATCCTACAATATGGGAAAATATATTCATAAATAACATATCCAATAAGGGGTTGACATCCAAAATATATAAAGAACTCACACACTTCAACAAACAAAAAGCAAATAATCCAATTAAGAAATGGGCAGAGGACATGAATAGACACTTCTCTAAAGAAGAAATCAGATGGCCAACAGGCACATGAAAAGATGCTCCACATCACTAATCATCAGGGAAATGCAGATTAAAACCACAATGAGATATCACCTCACACCAGTGAGGATGGCCAACATCCAAAACACAAACAACAACAAATGTTGGCGAGGATGTGGAGAAAGGGGAACCCTCCTACACTGCTGGTGGGAATGCAAATTAGTTCAACCATTGTGGAAAGCAGTATGGAGGTTCCCCAAAAAACTCAAAATAGAAATACCATTTGACCCAGGAATCCCACTCCTAGGAATTTACCCTAAGAACGCAGCAGCTCAGTTTCAAAAAGACAGATGCACCCCTATGTTTATCACAGCACTATTTACAATAGCCAAGAAATGGAAGCAACCTAAGTGTCCATCAGTAGATGAATGGATTAAGAAGATGTGGTACATATACACAATGGAATATTATTCAGCCATAAGAAAACAAATCCTACCATTTGCAACAACATGGATGGAGCTAGAGGGTATTATGCTCAGTGAAATAAGCCTGGCAGAGAAAGACAAGTATCAAATGATTTCACTCATATGTGGAGCATAAGAACAAAGAAAAAAACTGAAAGAACAAAACAGCCGCAGACTCACAGAACCCAAGAATGGACTAACAGTTACCAAAGGGAAAGAGACTGGGGAGATGGGTGGGAAGGGAGGGATAAGAGGGAAAAAGGGGCATTACAATTAGCAGAAGTAATGTTGGGGGGGCGCAGGGAGGGCTGTACAGCTCAGAGAAGACAAGTAGTGATTCTCATCCCACTACACTGAGACAGTGACTGTAATGGGGTTGGTGGGGGGGGGCCTGATGAAGTGGGGAGCTTAGTAACCATAATGTTGCACATGTAATTGTAGACTACTGATACCAAAAAAAAAAAAAGTCTTAGGCTCAGTTGAAGTCCTTAATAAAGAAACAATTCAGACTTTTTTCAGTGATAAAATCTGCATATTTGTATGTCAAATAATGTAGCTAAAACAATGCAAATTCCTCCATTTTTTTGGCTTACTGAATATCATTTATTCAGTATGAAATCTTTATACTGTGTGTCTCACATATTGAGAATAAATGTACATTAAATCTTGATAAGATGTTAAAAAAAAAAAAAACAGGTGACCTAGTCTCCCTATGGCCGCCATCCTGCTATGTGGTCTTGGTGACTCACTCATTTCTCTGAGATTCATTGTTCTCAGCTGCCACATGGATAAGAGGGTGTACAGAGGCCCCTCCTGCTCTATATTCCTGCAGAGTGAGCAGGTGGGGTGGGGAAAGAGTGAGAGCATTGCAGGAAGGAGAGGAGGCAAGCATGGTAGAACCCCATCACCAAAAATCATGGGCAAGAGAACTATATGCCACTTGGGCACAAGAAGCACGCAGACTCCAGGCTCACTACTAGAAACAAGGGTAGATTATGAGTTCCTGGGGGCAGAGGGTAGGTCCTCCCATGTCTGCATCCTGGAGCCTGGCATAACATTTGCATAGACTCTGTACCTGGTCACTGTGGAATTCCAGAATCCACTGGAGTGGACTGAGTGGGCATTTCCCAGTTCTTCTACCCCCTCAAGCCTTGTATAAACCTGTGAAGCAGGATAGGGTAGGCATTATAGGTCTCCAAACAGAACTGAGAAATTAAGGCCCAGTAAGGTGACATGGCTTGTCAAAGTTGGGTTGGTGGAGAAAAACATCCAGATTCAAAGTCTCCCACCTCCTGGAGAATAATCTTCCTTTTTGAGCAGAACCTCTCAGTGATTCTCAAAACTTTATGGGGCAGGCGGTATGGAAATGAAGGTGCTCTCTGAAAGACCTAGAGATGAGATAGCTCGAGAAAATAATTAACTCATTGATTTGATGTCAAATCAGATCTGGACTTATACCAGATTCTAATATAATAGATTCTAATAATAGTATAATATATCAAAGATTTAAGAAAACCTGTGGGAGATAAAATAAAGATGAAGAGAATTCTATTGCTTGCCTGATTTTGTTATCTATGATTCACAACATTATTTGATTTTCCCGGGGCAATCCCCACCCCTGCCCCAGCCTGTGTGAGGGACGCACCCCATTTGCACAGACCGTGGTCCGCCCAGGTGTGGCTGGGTCCCAGAACATCTTGGCATGTTGGGTAGTGGACGTGAACCCTGAGGCCACTGAGGGAACTCACCCACGTATACTTGCTCACGCACACAAAGAAAGGAAACCACACTTGATCTGGACTGGCCCCAAGCTGAGGAAGAGACTTTGAAAAGTGACTACCCCACTCAGTAAATCAAGATGTGGGATTCACACCACTTCCTCCCCCAGCTTGTGTTAGGGGCATCACTGTGTGCTCTCGGTGATCCAGAACCCTACTCAGGTGCCAGGCGACTTACCCACACACAGCTAGGCTCAGGATAGGCATTCAGATTGGATTCACCTGCTAGAAGGAACCCCTGCATGCTCTGGTCAGTAGAGAAGTCCTGGCTGCTGCCCAGAATTGAATGCTCCACCATTTCCTGGGCTTTCATCTGCCCCATCAATTCCAGCTGAGTGTCTGGGCCAATCCCCACCCATTTCCCCAGCAGGAGGTTCTGTAATACCCTCTGTGTGCTGTGGCCTTTTATCTACTTAGACATTCGCTTAGGGACTAAGGTTAAATTACAAGGCCCAGATGTACAGTTCAGAGAGCATACCACAAAATCTGTGGTTGATGGCCAACAATGAAACCGCTTTAGGCAGGAGGCTTTTCCTATCGCTGAAGCCACTACCACGCCCCTTCCTGCTGTCCCACTTTCCCAAGTGGAAAGGAGGCTCAGATCTAGGGATCGTGGGCTTTTGGGGCAGGAAGTTGACCCCCTTCAAGCTGATTACTGCTTCACACTCTTTGGGGGTCTTACGCAGCTTCTACTTGGCCATCTCCTGCCAGGGGGAGCTCACTACCTCTCAGACAATCTTCAAGCAGTTCAGACAACACTGAGCATGAGAATGTGCTTCTTCAAATGGGCTGACCTCTGCCTCCCATTCATGAGGGCCCACGGTTCTCATTCTTTCACTTGAGACACGTCAAAACTGCAGCGGCATCTTGCAGCAAAGCCATCAGTTTCCAGTCTTAAAGCTCACCCTCGTCCTCGTGCGTGCTGGCGTTAGTCAATCCAATCCTTTCCGGGCTCAATCAACTGTGAAGGGGTATGGTTGGATGGAGTGAGATCTAACTCCCTCTCCAGGTCTGTCCTTGTGTCTGCGCCAGGATGGGTGGGCAAGGACTTGAGGCTTCTGAAAGCCAGCATCATGGAAACTACGAAACAGAATCTTCATTTCCTGGCTCATGGTCTGGTGCGCTGTTTCCACCCACAGAGATGAGAGAGCATCACCAAGATATAAACACGATCTGAGACGAGGAGGCTCGGTCCCCACAGCTGAGGTGGAAGTGACTAGATGTGGTTCAGTAAGTTTCCACGGAGAAAGAGCTTGCAGCATGAAGGCAAACAAAGAGGACAGAAGAGTTTGAACTGAGAGGTAAGAGACAAAGATTCATTTCCCATTCAGCCATCAACCAGCCAGCTGATCTTGGGTATGTTGCTTGACCTCCCAAATCCTTCATTTCTTCCTCTGCTAAATGAGGGGGCCTTGCAACAGCTGATCTTTAAGCTCAGGAAGTCAGAGAATCGATATAAAACATAAAGGTGGGTCAAGGAAACAGCCTGGAGTTCGGTGAGTTTTAGCAAAGCTATCCACAAAGCTGGTGGGAAAATGGTGCCATACAAATATGAATGAAACTCTTAAGAAGATGGAGATAAGGTGTTTGTTAAAGCCTGGTGCCCAGCCAAAGGAGATGCTCCCTGAAGAGGGGAGGGTGCAGGGACTAGCGTGGCAGAAACAAAGACTAGAATCTGGATCTGCGCTCCACTGCTACTAACCAGGGGCCTTAGACATGCCTTTACAAGCCTTGGTGCTCTCATCCTTAACGCAGGGGCAACCCCTTCTACAGTAAGGAGTTATTGTGAGGCTTAAAAGGATTAAGTGCCTGGCACATAGTAGGAGCTCAGCTGCAGGCTGTGCCTTACGTGTGCCTGTGTGGAAGGAATAAGCCTCAGCAAAATCCTGGAATCTTCTTTAATTATTTAGCAGCCTATAAGGAACTTGACCCTGCAGCTGGCTCAGAAATACCTCTCTTTCTCTCTCTCTGTTATTCTCTCTCCCAGACACACACACACACACACACACCCGATAAAAGAAAGCGAGCCACAGTCAGCCTGGGGTGTCCCCAGGCATAGGAAAAACATGTGTGAAACAAGTACTCAATGCAATAAATCAAACTGTGGGGTCCAAATCCGAGCTGGGGTCCAACCCCCAGCTCCAGTTGCGTCAGAGGCTGGGCGGTGCTCTCTGTTCCTGTAGCCAGCGATGCCTGGAGTTTCTGGCCAAATCCTCCAGCCCCTCCCGAGGTGGTTGATCCTTTCTAGGAGCTAAGAGTACCTGGAACGGGAGGGAGAGGGGAGATCCAGGCTGTTGGCCCTTGGGATGTTGGGCTTGGCTGAGCCAAGGAGATGGTTATAAAAGTTGGCTACGGCAAACCGCCTTGATTCCCAGAGCGCTAATGTTGGAAGAGGCTGCAGGAAAACATGAGGTGTGCACACAAGAACCCCCAGGGTTGGGGGGTGGAGACTTAGACTCTAGATATGCCTAAGCCCCTAATTGCTGGGTGACTTCAGGCAAGTCACTTCCCTTCTCCGGGCCTCAGTTTTGTCATAGAAAATGAGGGGCTTAGGTTAACGGATAGCCTCTAAGAGCCTTTCCACAGTATGATTTTGCTGTCGTTCTCTGATATCATTTAGCTAGTCTGCTTCTCACTGGCTTCAATTCATTTCAAGAAAGCAGTTACTAAATGTTGACTGCATGCCAGGCACTTGTGCTGAGCATTGGTTGGGCCAAGAAGTAAAGACATGGTTCCCGTTTTGCTGCTGCCAAGGAGCTCACAGTCTCATGAAGCAAAGCACATATTTAATCAAATAAATGTAATTCAAGACAACACACACACGGAAACAGCCATCCATCCTCCCAGGGAGCTTGGGGAAGGTTCCATAGAGAACAAGGACACCAGAGTGAGAGTTTGAGAGGTGAGCGAGAACTTTCCAAAATACCGAAGGCTGAGGTACAGGGGAGACCAAATCAAAGGGAAGTGTCAGTAGATATGAATATTCATGTATGTGGTTGCAGCATGGAGAGGGATGGGAGCACATGAGACTGGAAATACAAGCTCGGGGCAGAAGTGGGCAAGAGCGTGAATGTCAGCCAAAGAATCGGTTCTTTCTCCTTTGGGTAATGGGGAGCCACTGAAGATTTCCTGGCAGAGGACTGACAAGATGAGGGCTGCATTTCAGACCATTCATTTTGGCAGCAATGTAGAACCTCGGGATAAGCGAACCATAGCCCGTGGACCAGATCTGGCCCGTGGCTTGTTTTTGTATGGCCTGTGAGCTAAAAATGTTTTTTTTTTTATAACTTTTTACTACTACTTAATTGAGATAGAACTCACATACTGTTTAATCTATTCACTTCCATTCAATGGCTTCTACATACTCACAGAGTTCCTTACCCGTTACCACTGCCAATTCTAGAACATTTTCCTCTCTTCAAAGAGAAACCTTATTTCCTGTATCACTCCCCAGCCCTTAACACACCCCCAGCCTGCCTCTCTGTCTCTATGGATTGCTTATTCTGCATATTTCCTATAATGGACCCTAAATATAAATGAATCCTTTGTGTCTGCCTTCTTCCACTCAGGATGTTTTCAAGGTTCAGCTGGGCCATAACATGGACTAGTACTTCATCGCTCGTCATAGCCAAATAACATAGCACTGAATGGATATACCACAATTGTTTATCCATTCATCAGCTGATGGACTTTTAGGTTGTTTCCACCAAAGAAGAATATGCAACACAGATACATGTGGCTCATGAAGCCTGAATGCCTACTGCCCGGCTCACAGACTAAAGCAGAGTAGCAGAAACTAGAAGTCTGACAGTTTCCAAATGAGACA
Source organism: Phataginus tricuspis (assembly GCA_029783875.1). Taxonomy (NCBI): domain Eukaryota; kingdom Metazoa; phylum Chordata; class Mammalia; order Pholidota; family Manidae; genus Phataginus; species Phataginus tricuspis. The sequence continues at coordinate 6,421,048 of JAQQAC010011331.1, read as the reverse complement.
TGACGGAGGCCTCACCTAAGGTGAAGGAAACATATTTAGGTGGGAAAATCAGCTGGATTTGGTGACCAATCAGATGTTTGGGCGAAGGAGAGTTACTAAGGAAAACTCATTTACCATAAAGAAACTGAGATTCCGGAAATGGAGTCAGTCGTTTTCTGTGAAGTTGCCGGCTGATGGCAAAGCTAAGCTGAGAATCTAGCTCCAGCTCCCTCTTGAACATACCACATAACCTGGAAGCAGACTGAGCAGGTGGCCTGACCTCGCTGTACCAGGCTTTCACCCCCAGGCTCCCCAGCCATGAGTGCGCCCCTCACACTGGTATGGTCCCTCAAGAAGAGCAGACAGCGGCTCCTGGGGCCACCTGGAGTGTCAGTGTCTCATGTATTCCTCGCAACACCTCATGGGCTTCTCTGGGGCAAGCTGCTTCCTTCCAGGTGAATGGACGGGTCTTACGTCCACTTCCTCAACCCCCTCTAGTCCTGCCTCCAAATTTGTGAGCTGATGTTGTGCTCATCACAGGATAAAGCAGACGTGGCTGTGGGGGAAAGCCGGGCATGTGGTTCCCGCACAGCTTCCCAGGTGCTGGGCCAGCGCCCCATGGGCACCCAAGGAACCAGGACAGAGTTCCCTGCGCACCACTTGTCTCTGATGACTGCTTCCCAATTTCCTTCAACTTCTCTGGATTTCAAAAGAATCCAAAATCCAGCTTGGCAAAGAAGGATCTGCCCACCATGCCTCGGCATACCTCTCCAGCCATACCCCTTCCGTCCCCATGTCTGTACTCTCTGTTTCTCTCACACTCTTTGTTCCCCGAAATCACCATGCCCCTTCCCTGCCTCTGAGCTTTCCGTGTGCTCTTCCTTCCCTTAGCATCGTCCTTCCCCGCTCCCTTCTCCACGCAGGAACTCCTATTCATCCGTCAGAGCCTGCTCAAACATTCTGCCCCTGGGAATTCCCTCCTTCCAGCTCTTGTTCGTAACTGAGTCGTGACATTCCTGTTTTTGTGTCTCTCTCCTCCACTAGGCTGTGCCTTCTGTTTATCCCTTAAGGGTTTAAAGAAGAGCCTGTCCCATAGTCCTCACCTTCTAAATATTTGCTGAGGGAATGAGTGAGCTGGAAAATATTTTTTCCCCTTGTCCTGAAATTTCAAGGGGAATTTCATTACTGAAGCCCCTCTGGGTCTTTCAGAGGAAGCTGCTGCCAGCCTCACTGCTTTCCTTTCTATTGATCTTGGGATTTATGGCACTATTGTTTTCTTTTATTAGTCTGTAATGGCCTCTGTTAAAACATGTTACATGGAAATAGGCTAATTAAGTGTGTCAAATAAGTCATCATCCACCCAGTGGCCAGCCCTTCCCAAGCAGTGCTGTGGGGCCTCATGCTGGAGGGAGACAGGTCAGGTGCAGAGGTAACGTGTCCTCCTTACCTCTGTTTCTCAGAGCCATGGAGGCCCCCACATGTGTCAGAGGCCTCACGGTATTGCTCTGAGTACCTCCTGGAGTCAGCGTGAGATGCCACTCAGAGCAATTTGGTTCTCCCACACAGCTGGAGCTGACAGCACCCACACCGGGGAGCTTGCTTGTCACGCCCCTGCATATCCCTAGTCTGGGTCCTACAGGGAAAGAGTTCACCTCTCCATTCCAGGGGGAACTTTTTTTAGCAGGCCTGAAATGGTCAGACTCGTTTTGGGAAACCAGAACTCGTTTCACCCACCCCTGTCTGTTTCCAATCTAGTAACACTTCCCAATCCATGTGTGTTTGCAGGAAGCCCAGCTGGCAGGAGACGCTCCTGTCCTCGGGTGAGAGGTGAGTGCCTGCCTTTTGCGGAATTTCCAATAGGCCGTTGGCTAATAAAGACGAGTCTCCAAGACAGTTGTGTTAGCTCTTTCAAACAACAGCTTCTCGGTTCTTCTTGTCAGCGAGAGAATGGCATGTTCAATAAGGTTCTCAGGAGAAAGAGCCCCTGTAACTCATGACAGACGGTCAGTGTCATTCCACCACTGCAAAAAGTCGTATTATTTGCTTAGTTGAATCCACTCTCCAAGGTCCTGTCAAGTCCATTACTCTCTCTTCCCTTGAACTTCTGAGAGGAACTGCCTATGTGAGCATATTTCAAAATATTAATCCTGCAGGAAGATAGGATTCTCTGCTTAAGGAAGCTTGGGGAACTCTGTGTTAACAGTTAAATAGGCTTATTTACTACAGAACTTCTCAGAGCCTTCAAGATGCTAATATGCATGAATTTTCAAGAAAAGTGTGGCAGGCCCCATCTCCTGACTACCCCTCCCCAGCATTAGAATCATACATCCTCACCCTTTGCTGTGTGACTTTGCAGTACCTCCCTCTAGACTGGCTTACGTGCATTTCCAGTTCCCACTGGGGTTCCGCTTGACCGCGTGACTGACTTTGGCCAACGGAACGTGGGCGGAAGTGGGGTGTCTCTAAGCTGAAATGACAGCAGGCACAGCAAGTGTCTGCCAGTTTTCTCTCCATTTTGGCCATTGCCATGGAAAGAACACACCTCCAGCAGCCATTGTCCCAGGCAGCTGGTGAAGAGACTCAAAACCAAACAATAACCCAAAGCAGAGCTGCCCTACCCAACTCCTAGGCCCAGGGATGAGAAAGCAGCATGAGGTGGTTTGCTCCTTAGCAACCACTGACTGTACAGTGTCTTATTGCTGCTGTAACAAATTACCACAAACTATGTGGCTTAAGGCAACGCACATTTACTCTCTTACAGTTCCAGAGGCGAGAGGCCGAAAGCCCAAAGTCATTCTCACTGGGCTATAGTCGAGGTGTTGACACAATGCTGTTGCTTCTGGGGAATTCGGCAGGGAGCCCATTGCCTATCCTTTTCCAGCTTCTAGCGGCCACCTGTGTTCCTTGGCTCACGGCCCCTCTCTCCATCTTCAAAGTGCATCACTCCACATTCCACGCCTCCTGTGACATCTCCTACTCCTCACTTTGACCCTCCTGTCTCACTCGTACAGAGACCCTTGTGATTACATTGTGCCCACCTCAGTATTCCAGGATAATCTTCCCATCTCAAGATGCTTCCCATCTGCAAAGGTTTTGTCCAAATAAAGTAACATTCATAGGTTCCAGATACTAGGATGGAGATGTATTCAGGGGCCCATGATTCATTACCACACTGACAGGTACAAGAAAAGGATAAAAATATATAGGATCTCCCTTAAGTATTTGGAACTTTTTTCCATAGGGCATCTCAGAATATCTCCTCCTTCCTCTTGAAGACACCACTTGAGCAAACTGGGCCTTGCCCCTGTTATGAGGCATTTCTATTGCTAATCTACAGGTATTGGGTAAATGGATATCCCACTGCCTACATTAGGATTCCAAATTCCTGCATATTCAGTTCAGTCACTTTCTTTGCTTGGAGGTCTCCTACTTTCCTTACCTGTAAAATAGAGATAACGTCTGTCTGTCAAGGCTGAACTGATGAACAAACGATAGGAGGTGATTGTGAACACGTCTCCACAGTGATGAGCCATAACTTCTCAATAAACAGGACCTGCCTTCCTTGCCTGGCAGTCTGGGCCAGAACAGGGAGAAACTACGTCCTAGGCAGGATTGGCTGTCATGCAGACGGTGCTCTTTGCTGATGGAGAGAAGGTCACCCTGACACCCACTTCCCCCCTTTCCCCCCTCTACCTTGCCCTCTTCAGTGTTAGGCATGCAGCGTGCCCTGTCCTGTCTGTACGTGCCCTGTTGTCCTCTAATATGTGGGAGTCCCTGGGGGAGGTGGGCAGAACTGACCACCACTCTAGTTGGATGGCTTTGGGACTGTTCCTTGTTTTCTCAAGTCTTGCATTTCCCCACATGCCAACATGAGGTAGATTAGGGGCCTTATGGCCTCTCCCTACCAAACCTGAAAGCCTTGAGTTGGTCTATGACTCATCCTTCTTCACCATCTTAATCAGCGAAGGCTTAGGACCCCAGGAGTACTAAATAAACATTTGATGAGTAAAACATTAGCACGCTTTTTTGTGCAATCTTTTCTTCTTTTGCATTCTAATGGGCTGTTTAAACCAAAATACCTTTCGAAAACCAAAAGAAGAAAATGGCAAATTATTCAGACTCCAGAAGGGACCACTGAGACATATTCAGGTTATTGGGCCTTTCCAGGGACCTCTAATCCCCTACACCAAGCCCAGGCTGCAGAAATAAAAATACCACCAGTGAGTCCCATGTCACGGAATCACAGGTTGCAAACCCACTGGGAAGCTTTTGTCCCCAAACCTACAAAACCCTTTAGCAGCCCCTGATCTTGCCAAGGATTGAAGAAAGATCTATTTTGTGAGAGGAGGATGTTTTAAAAAAAAGGGTTAAGTCCTAAAAGATTCATTCCCACTACTGTGCCTTCTCTTGAATCTGGGGTGATTCCTGCATTAATATTTTAAGCAACTAATTTGACATTTTTCCATTTAATTAACTTGCATACATATGAGGACAGGGTTTTGAGAGTACCATGACATTTAAACAAAGTCATTTAAGTTTTCCCATTTCTGCTTTTTTTCTTGGCCTTTTTTCTTTTTGCTCCATGTCTGTTTTGCATTCCTGACACTGAAGCTGGCTTATTAGCTCAGAGAAATGACCAAATTTCCCAACGCAAATGTGCCACAGCCTCAACCTAGGTGACCTGGGTGGGCCTAGAGCTCTGGGCTAGGCTCTTTTAAAGTTAATCCTGCTCTTTTCCATTTTCAACAACTGGCGCTCCAATCAGAGCAGGCCTGCGTCACAGGCTAATGTCTTCCTGTTGCCACGCCAACCCCCCTCCTACCCCCGTGGGAGTGGGGAAGGGGCGGCGGGAATGCAAAACATTTATCAAATGTAACCATCTCAGCCGAGGAGCCGGGGTTTCAAGAGGGAAACAATAGCTCCGTGACAATTTTCTCTTCCAAATGACAAATAATTGCTGTCATATCATCAAATGATTAAGAAATAAAAGGAAAATAGACAAATGATGTGTATCCATTGAGGGGTGGCTCGGGGAGCTGGGGGAGAAGCTCGCTCAGTGTTCCGTAATTGAAAAATTGCACCCTAATTAGCTCCCACCCCAGAGAATTCATGCGTCCTCCGCGCCATCCAATCCGCAGCCCACCAAGGCGCAGAACTTGCAGCCGTTCAAGTTTACTGCTGGTTTCCGAAGGCGCTGTGCGTCTCCAAATGCACTCAGAGTAAGACTCCTCAGCGTGCCCAGGCCTCAGAAAGGATTCATTACTCCATACTTTCATCTGCCATAATTAATCACAGATTTTCTCTGCCTATCAACAGCTCCGGCTGCTCTCCCCAGATGAACCTGGGTACTCACGTCTCCAGCTTCTCAGGGGTGGCCCGCCCTGCGCAGACAGACCAGAGCCGCATTCCCAGGATGCAGAATGGCGGCCCCTAATCCCAGGCGTCTTGGGGGAGAATGGGGCCTGCGTTTAAAATGAAATCCCATTGCAAGCTGAGCTCATAGGACTCTGGAGAAATTCCATGTCTTCATTTCTACCCGTGCTCAGGATATTCTTGTGGGATTTCTAATGAGGCTGTCAGACTTTAGAAAAAATAGCACCGTAAGAGAGGTGGGTCCCCATTCTTCACCATTCCCTCCTCCCTAGGCCTGGATTTAAATCTCAGCTCCATGACCTCATTAGCGGCATGACCTTGGAGAAGTGACTTGGTTGCATGAGCATGAGTTTTTCTTTTTGGAGATAACAGTCCCTACCTTTCAGGGATATTATGGCGAGTGACGGATGCCACGTGTAAAGGCGTCCTCAGAACATTTCTGTGTTGTTATGGTTGCTAGCAGGGTCTCTTGATCCTTATGTGTGAAGTGGGGATAAATAATCTCACCTCCCCACTAGGGTTTTCATGAGAATTGAGTAAAGAATGCATGGTATGTGTGTAAAATGCCTTGCACAAAGTTGGTGCCCGGTCAATATTTGCATTGAACTGAACTGACTCGTACCTAATTAGTTCATTCCTCCATTTAATCCATCAGCTAACAGTTGTTAAATGACTACTTTTTGTCAGAAACTTTGTTTGCCATATATACCAAGGGGAATAAGACAGACTTGATTAATGCCCTTGGGTGCTTATATTCTAGGGGAAAACAATAGAAAACTAATTTTATATACACGCACACACAAGTTGTAAAAAGTTCAATTAAAAAAAATTGGCAAGAACACAAAGAAAGCCAACAGTTGGATGGTGACTTTTAAACGAAGACCTAAAGGCTAAAGAGACGAGCGTGTGAAGAATAGCAGGGAAAAGCATTCCAAGCAGAGGGAACAGCATGAGAGAAGTAGGATGAATCTTAACATAGGCCAGGAACAGAGAACAGGCCTTTAGTCAGGGTGAGTAATTTAGCTTCTGGAGCGCACAACTCAAAACTCAGTCATTTCACACAATAAAAGTTTATTCCTCCTTCTAGTCAGAGCCAATCAGGTGTCTGATGTGTGGGTTTTCATTCAGTTATTCAAAACCAAAGCTCTTTCTAATTAGCGGCTCTGCCATCCCCTAAGGTCTCCTTGGGGTTGTCTGGTATATCCTCTGCATGAAGCTGAAAGCAAAGAGAAAAAGCTCCTGGGACATTAGAGGGCTAAGCCTAGAGGTGGTATATGTCACTTTCCCTCATATACCATTGACTGAAACCCAGATATAAGGTCTTGCCCTCGGGCAGAGGACCTGGGAGAAGCAGTTAACTCTGTGTAGTGGAGGACAATAAACATAGTAGGAAAACACATAGCAATTTTTCTGCCCTACAAAGTGAGTAAGGGTAGCATGGCATGAGAAATAGGTGGCCAGGTTGTACAGAGTCACGTAAACCCGTGGAAGAAGCGTGAGGGTCACGCAAAGAGAAAGGGAAGGTGTTCCAGAGTATTCCTTATATACCAGTTTGGATTTTATTCAGTGACATTGGGAAGCCAGTCAAAGTTACCGACATGATCTGATTCACATCTTAGGAGGACCCTTCTGGCTGCTAGGAGGAGAACATGTCTGCAGAGGGCAATAGTGGAACCTTGACAGTTCCTTGGGTTGGAGTGATGGAAAGAGGATGGAGAGTGACCGGGCAGGAGACTTCAGTCTCACGGCTGGCCAGCATGCAGACCCCTGCTGACCAACTTGGGTAGGAAGCAAGGCTCCAAAAGCTTCAAGAAATCAGAAACATACTGGGACTGAGTGAGCAGCTGGCTGTGCAGAATGGGGTAATTCCAGAAACTACCCCCTGGCCTGAAAGCTGGGGGTCTGTTTCCTTGCTGGCCTCTGGCACAGTGCAGCAGACCCTCGCCAAGCCCAGTTTTCAATGTGGTAGAGATGTTGAGATTCAACCAGGCAGGTTCCACTGGTCCCAGAGTACGGGGCTGCAGGGCAGCCCGGAGAAGCGGACAGTTGCCACAGACCATGACCACTCACAGAGCACAGTCTGCAAATTGTTCTGTGTAATCCTCCCAGCTGGGCCGGTAGGGTGCAGTGACCAGTGACCCCATTTTACAGACAAAGAAACAGACGATGTTGCTCCTGCGACTTGCCCGAGGATACCTGTTGGTAAAAGCACCAGGTTTGAACACAGGTCTTCTGTGTGCTCTGGTGCCACACAGCAGAGCGCTCCGCTGGCAGGATCTGTCCAGACTCACTTAAAGGCTGAAAGCTGAGTTAGGCTCTGCCTGGGACTCTGTGCAGGCCATGCTTCCAGCCAGCATGGCAGTGGCCTCCCAAAACTGGGCGCTGTCCAGTCCCCCAGTGCACCAGTTGTCCCATTCAGCAATGCCTTTGGACAGGTCACTGGTCTTCAGAATTACCTGGCAGCCTTTACTCCTGAGCTACTCCAAACGTATCAAAGCAGAATCTCTGAGTTGATGGGAACCAGTCAGCTGTATTTTTTAAATCTCCCCAGGCACACAGTGACATGGTACTCAGATAAAAGCATGGTGACATTGGCAGCAAATGCATGGGTGGGTTAGGTAAGGCTCAGGAGAAACTGTGAGTAGGTAATGAATTAGCTGCCGAGCGAGGAGTGGAAGACCGGTCTTCTGCCTTGTCTTTTTCTCCACAGGTCTGTGCTGATGCTCTCTGCAAGGGGTTATGGGAAAATCCATCCTTATCGATGATCCAGAAATGTCAGAGCTGGGAAGGAGCTTTCCAACCCAGTGGGTCCCAACTGCCTATCAGACCAGCCATGCCAGAGTTGAAGGAGGTTCTTGTCACAACACGGGTTTCTGGCCTCACTCCACCTACTGTACCAGCACTGCGGAGATGCAACCTTAGAATCTATCCTTTTTAAAGAATCTCTGATGATTCTGATATCGGCCATGTTTGGAAACCGCTGATCCAGCCCTCCCCATTTTATAGTCGGTGACACTGAGACCCAGAGATAAGTGATGTACCTGCGATTAGGTGGCCTAGAAGCCAAGCTTTCTGGCTCAGTCTAGAGCTCTTTTCACTACCCTTTACTCATCAGAAAGCCCAGCCATGCAGGGGAGCAGGGGAGCGGGGGAGGGTGGTCAGCCAGCAAGAGCAAGAGGGGCCGTCATGGGGAAAGTGCTCTCCTCAGCGAGACATCTAATGAGCTCAGTGTAGCAGGTTTTCTCCCCTGGTGATGGATGTCTTGCCTCCCTCTTCTTTCCAGTACCTGCCCCGGCTCACCCTAATGGGATCAGTTACTCCCAGGAATAAATTATGCACACAGCCTACAGTCTATTAGGCCATCACTGCGTGCAGGCTAGCAGGCGAGACAGACTGTCTGGGGTGAAGGCCAGCCGAAGGAACTGTGTGGGCCCCGTGGATGGAAGGCTCTCTGAATGGAAAAGCCCCAACCCTCTAAGCAATCATTGAACATTCTAGGCCCCCAGAGATGGACTTTCAGGCCAAACTTTCAGAACAACTGCTGCTCTACTGGGGCTGCAGCTACGCAGGCTATCCACCCTCCTACCCTCCCCGTCGCCCACCCCCCAGCCCCTGCAGAAGGCCTGCTTCTGATCCAGTGGGAACTAGAGCCTACCTCTCAGACCTTGGTATGCATGTGAATTGCCAAGGATCCTATTAAAATGGAGGTTCTGATTCAGGGGGTCTGGGAAGCCTGCAACATGATTCTGACAAACTCCCTGGTGGTGCCAGCCTGAAACTAAGGGCCTAGAGATGGGAGTGGGGAGTGGGGAGCACAGAGTTCAGTGGTCAGCCAGCTTGTTTCCTCTGTGTTCTTTTCCAGGCCAGCCCCTTTGCATGTGCTGTTTCCTCTGCCCACAGTTCGCTCCTCCCTCAGGCCTGCTTAGAAAAGTTTGCCATTCATGTTCTGGCCTGGGCCATGTCTGCTCTCTAAAACCTGCACTGACCCCTGCAGACCCAAGCAGACTTAGGGAAGATGGTATCTTCACTGTGCCCCACTCCTACTCCATTAAGCCATGCTTCCTCTTCTGTGACAGTAGTTTGCCCATCTGTCCCTCAGTGACCTGGGAACTCTGTCCAACCTGTACTCTGCCTTTCATCTCTCCAGCTCCCTCTCTGATAGGGCTCTGTTAGCCACCGTAAGACCTGAAAACTTTTCAGAGATCCGTGAAAAAGTCTGAGACCCAAAAACAGAGCTATTGGATCCAAAACACGAAGGAAAAGCTTTGCAATGGAAATGAATAAAATTTTAATGAGACCGCTACAAAATAAAATATTACATCAACCTTATTAATGGTTTGTTTAGTAGTCATAAAAATTCATTAAAATTTCATTATACTTGAAAACAATGTGCAGGTTAGATTTTTTTACTTTGCAAGTATTCTTGAGTACCCCAATAATTGCTGAGAAATCAGAGCCAGCCATAAATCAGATGAATTACTTATAGCCAAAAGCAAAGTCATAAAAATAATCCTTATTTTTGTTAACAGAAAAAATATACTTAATACAGAATCTGGGTGAATTTATGTTTGATATGTGGGAGGAGTTTCCAAAGCAAGTGTGTCTAGGTCTCAGAAAGTCTAAAAACAATCTTGATCCAATCTGGGAGAAGCATGTCATTAAGACATTTCTTCTAAATGAATGGATGAATGACAACCCCGAATGAATCTGAAAAGTGTGAAGGTGGGAAGAAAAAAAGACTGGAAGAAAAACAGATTGGAGAAGTATATAAAATATGAGCCGAAGTTTGAAGACAACAGAGGAAGTCCTTGTCAGCAAGAAGTCTTTGTTCTAAGCCCCAAAGGGCTGACAGGGACAGGCGCTATGGCCCCCTTCTGGCTGGGGGGGGTCCTGTATCGTCCACAGACTCTGGCTTCATTTATTGATCTGCTATTACTGCCTCTCCAGCGCCAAGAACATCAAAGCCCCTTGGAATTCCCTCCGAGAGAGAAATCAGTGGTCCCAAAGGATGAAACTCTGCCTCTCCTCCGAGAAAGGGGCTCGAGGGGAGCTTTATAACTGACCCTGTGTCAGACACCCGAAATGGATCCAGACCCATCTTGAACCGATTTCTACCTTCCTCTTGAACCACCTCTTGGTTAACATGTTCCATATGTTTCTTTTTCTGATGGATAATAAGCTTTACTTTTATTTCAAAGGGCATTACTGAAAACTCCGGTGAAGTGGACAGGACTTTGCTCTAAGACAAGCGAGACGTGGGGAATTCTAAGGAAGCGATCTGAGACAGACAGGAAGATGTATATACAAGATGCTCACTGTGGCATTATTTGTAATAGTGAAAGGCTGGAACCAGCCTAATGCCCACTAACAGGGCATTGGTTGATGATCTACCCACATGACAGAAGGCTACACAGTCATTGTCATTCAAAGTCATGTTTTTGCAGATGATTTTATAGGAATATCCGAACTTTAGTGAGCTCATTTCTTCTCACAACAGCCCTAGGAAGAAAATACAATTTGTATGATTTCCATTTGACACACAGACAAGCTAAGGTCACACTGCCAGAGGTGTGCCTTGAACTGTCCCCCAGAGCTGTGCTGCGACACACTGCACGAGGCTGCCTTCCTCTATAGGGGATGCAATGAAATTCTGGGCTTGGGAGTAAAGAATGAAGTGGTAAGGTCTTTCCCAGAGGGACCATAAGTTGCAATAAGGGAGGGTAGATCTGAGCTGCCCCCTGAGGAATGATGAGGTCTTGGTCAGGCAGCTCTCACAAGAAATGTTTAGGGAGAGAGAGAGCCCAAGTGAATCGCAGAGGCAGTGAGATATGGGGGGAGCTCAGAGTCCGCTGGGAGGCAGGGATGGCCAGTGTTACCATTGTGTCCACTGAAAACCAACAAATAAGGCCCAGGACTGGCCTGAGGCCCTGCAGTGTGCCAAAGCAGGCACAATGATAATGGGAACTTGATGGTAGTCCATCCAGACACTACCCCAGTGCTTTCTCCAAGTGTCTCATTGAATCTTCAGGACCCTTCTTTGGGCTATCATTACTCCCGTTTCCCAGGTGAGAAAACTGTGGCTGGGCAAGGTTTAGGTGATCTGCCTGAGAGCTCATTTGGTAAGGAGCGGGGAGGGCAGTTGAACTGGGTGGTGCAGAGGCCCGAGGCCAGGGCACGTGCTTAGCGCCTTTGCAACATCCTCTCTCCGTGGGGGTGGGCTGCCATGCTCAGGGACAGGAGGCCGCGTTCATCTCCCAGCAGCCCATGCTGTTTTCTGTCCCATCAGCTACAGCTGGCCTTCTCTGCTACTCAGGGAGACCATTCTACACGAAAACGGTTGCAGGGCCTCCCGGGTTTAGGAGAACCCCTGGGAAGCCCAGCTTCTGGCAACATGTGAGAAGGGAAAGCAGAAAGATTCCTCCACGTTTGGGGAAAACTGCCAAATGGCTTCTGGCTCCTGAAGCTGGGGCTGTGTGAAGTGGGGTGGGGTGGAGGGCTGCATGTGAACCTAGCAGGCCCACCCGGAAGTCCTGGGCCCCTCCTCAGCCCGGGTTGCTGGTTCCTGGCTGGTCAGCTTCCAGCCCTGGCCATATAGTGGCCTCTTCCAACAGGGGCTGCCTCCCATGGGCCCTGGCCTCTGCAGCCCCTCCCCAGGCCGGCAGCAGAGCAGCCCAGCCATCCAATGCCCTTACCAGCCCAAAGTCACCTCTCAAGACTCTTTAGTTCTCTGAGTTCACCGCCAACAATAGCAAATATGGGGGCTTTTCTGGGTTTTACTTTCACCGTCTCCATCCCCTTTCCTGGAGAGGTAAGTGGAGGCCCCCATGGATTCTGGCAACTGTGTCTCTTGAGGGCAAACTCACCCCAAAGCCTTTTGACTGACTCAGCTCCCCCAGGGCAAGCATCTACATAGAACAGACAGCCTTCAGGGGCCAATCCAGTGCCGGCACCCCTCCCCTAAGTGCCAACCCCCCAACAGCACCACAGGGGTGGGCCCTGGAGCCACGCTATCTCTGAGACATGCCTTTCTTGGCCACAGGGGCCCCTGCCCCAAGGCTGCCAGTCTGCCCCCGGGCTCAGCCAATCAGACTCTGCCCTGAGAGATTAGCACCAGGACTACGCTTCTCTCTGCAGCCTTTGAGACGCTTGGTGGTGGGGTGCAGGAGCCCACGCAGCTGTGTGCCCCCTCTAACAGAGCTGGACAGAAATGGAGAGAAGAAAGAGGAAGAGAAGCTGTGAGAGAGGGGAGGAGAGCCACCAGGCATGACTCTGCAGTTCCTGATTCTAGTTCCTCAGAGGCAGGGCTGAATTTTTGCCCTTGGGTTTGTGAAATACCATCATCAACTTTCCATCAAGGTCATCATTTTGCTTGAGCAGGAGACTGTCCCATGCAGGAAAATGGGCCCCAGCTAGACCAGCAGGCTGGAGGAGGCCATGCCTGCAGAGGGCTGCTCTGAAGCCCTTGGGCCTGAGCAGAGTTCTCACAGCTCTGGGCCCCAGCCCTCGCTGCAGCGAGGGAGGGCTCTGTGGGGAAGCTGTGTGAACTCCCTGGCCCTGGCAGCTCCGTGGTGCTCTGGACCTGCTCTCTGATGGCCTCAGCCTCGGAGAAGGGCTTTCATGTTGGCCTCCAGGACTTCTGCAACCTGCCTCCCCTTGGCCCACTAAAACTACCATATTTGCGGCAGAGCCTGACTATTCCTTTTGTGCTTCTAATTCTTAAATGGCTCCCCACAGCATATTGGATAAATCCACGTGTCCTAACACAGCCTTCAAGTTCGCTGCCTACCTTCCGCAGCGTCATCACTCCCCATTTCCGATTTTGCGTCTGAGTTGGATAAAACACTCTGACTTCCACCTCCAGGCCTTTGCCCATCCTGTCCCCTCTCCCTAGAGTCCCCTTTGCTTCCTCCGTTGCCTGCTAACTCCCATTCGTCTTCCAGGAAGCCTCCTAGCTCTGCTCATAGGGCCCCTCCTCTGGGCTCCCCCATCTCCTGGCCTTGCTTAGCCTATCAAAAGTCAGACTGGACGACATTACAGGTGACTGCTCTCTTGTCTTTCACTGCTCCATGGACCCTGCAAGGACTGAGGTCACAACATAGTCTCTGGATCCCTCCAGTGCCATGTTCAGGGTAAACGGGCCTCTATCCCACCTGTTTCTCTGTGACAGTCCCTATCTGCCATATTGCCTACCCATCTGTCATGGCTTTCCTCTAGTAGACAGTGACCACCATATTATTCAGCTCCTAGCCCAAACCCAGCCTCAGAATAGGTGCTTAATTAAGGTGTGTTACAAGAAAGAGGGAGAAAAGGATGATGTTTGCAAAGCATTTCATGCTGAGAAAGCACACAAGCTCCATGAGGGGGGTACAAGTTCTCCCTATGCTTGACTCCTTTTTGCAGCTAAGTAAGGGCTTGGGGCGTGGTAAAGAATCAGCATTTTCTAACCATATTCTACATAGCACAACTTTCTTCTGTATTTGTGCTGATATTTACAAAGTGATTTTGCACACATTGATTTATTTCATTTTCATAGTAATCATGAGGGGCCTTATTTGTTTTTTAATTTGCATGAAGGAGCCGCTACAGTCAGCCTCCAATCCCAAGCCGTACCAGGTGGCAGCCTTACCTCCCAGCATACACCTGGTCTGAGGTCAGAGACCTACTGTCCACACATATCCACATATGTTACAGGCCTCCTTGTCCACTCAGCATGGTCCATGCACAGCGTGGGTACATAATACTTATGGACACAGGCTAAGAAATGGTCGCTTTTCCAAGCTCAAGGGCCCCAATCAGAGAGCTCAGCCACTTTCAGCCTTGTAATTCTGTGAATCCCTCCCCTTCCTAGCCTCACCAAAGAGAAGACCCCATGCCTTCTGAGTTCTTGGTGTCCCAGGACACAGCACCAGCCTCTCTCAGATGTTGGGAAGCAGGCATAGCCAGCCTCACATCCCATCTTGCCTTAGTTTTTAATTAGGCATCCACGGCGCTGTTCAGGCTGTCGCCCCGGGCTCTCAGTTTCCATGAGCATATCCATGCTGAGCCATCCCAGCCATAGCAGAGCTCCTGTTCCTGAGGTCTACTCCAGAGAAGGCCTGCCAGAGAGACAAAGACTGCCAGGAACAGTCCCAGGGGGAAGAGAGCACAGCAGACTGGCAGGAAAGGTTAAGGCCAGAGGGCTGAGGACACCCTTGGAGGACCCCCTCCCCGAGCTCATGTCCAGCTTTCCCTGCCCCCGCTGAGCAATGAAACAGCGATGCCCAAAGCATCCACCACTCCCATCCTCTTTCTCTAGCTTCTCTTGGAACTGTCTGAGTTACCAAGTTACCCTTTCCAGATGGCGAAGGCGCACGTGCTAGCTCAGTGGTTGCTGCCCCACCAGGAGCTGCAGCTCTCTGCATCACAGAGGCTGACCTTCCGCCAACTGTTTCCTTCAAGAGAGAAACCAGAGTGGCTGCCCACAGAGAGAACAGGTAGGTAGGGACCTGAGTTTGAGGCATGGTTTTGCCACCAAATTGCTGTGTTTCCTTGGGCCGGTGGCCCCATCCCTCTGGGCTTTTGGCATCCCCCCCTCAGTGAGGTTGATGTCTGCCATGAACTACCCATTTCCTCTTTTCTTCCAGTCCCCACACTAACCAGAAGCCACAGATCTGGGTTAGGGATAAAGCTTAGGGCACAGAAAGTAAAGGTTCCTCCCTTTTGCAAAAATAACAAAATAATTAAAATAGCAACATTTCTATTTAATAAATCCTTACTCTGTGCCAGCCATGTTTATATACATAATCTCATATAATCTTCACAGCAATACTAAGAGGTAGATATTCTTATTGTTCCCATTTTAAAGATGGAAGATAAAGCTCAGAAAAATTGCTGTGTTTGGTCCATGGACACACAGCTGGAAAGGGATAGAAGTGGGATCTGAAACCGGGCAACTTATTTGCCGAGCAAGAACATTTTAGAACTCCTTTCTTTTCTGCGTCAGTTTAGCAGCTCAGCTTTCCCTTCCCTATAGAACACTTACAAAATTTGATCACATACTTGGACACAAAGAAAAAAATTCTTCATTTAAAATTAGAGATTTTACAGGTCACAATCTCTTACTATAACCCAAAATTTCTAAATAAGAAAAATAATGCGGCTGAAACTGTTCTTAAGTACTTGGGAATTAATAAACATACTTCTAGATAACCCATGGATCAAAGGAAATAATAAAACTAAAATTAAAAACCATCCCGAAACAGACAATAAGGGGACTATTTTATTTCAAAACCTACTGGATCCCAAAAAAGTTTGACTCAGGGGAAAATATGTGGCCTTAAATGCCTCCATCATTAAAGAAGAAAGGCTTAAAGAGCTGAATGCAGATCATAAGAAATTAGGAAAACAAGCAAACAAAAAAAGAAAGTACAAAATGGGAATGAACCAATAGCTGAAATTAATAGCATAGAAAATAAGAGAAAAGGGGGGGCAAAATACACAAACAGATTCTTGGACACCAGACTTGGCTAAAGAGACCAGTGACATTAGAGGGGCAAAGCTCAGGTCTTGGGTCCCCTGAGCATGTCCCTCGTGCCAGGCCCCATGGGTCAGTAACAAGGGTTCCTGTCCCTCGGTCCATTGGCCCCTGGGCCAGTGGCTTCCTTCCACGTGGACAGAGCATTGCTGCATCTGGCAGACTGACTACCCAACGGAGACTCCTTGGACTAGAGCTTTAGCATTTCCTCCCAGAAATAAAGCTCCTCCGTCTGGGCTTATTAGGAAAACGAGTCAGTTTTGTGTTTTTCAGCAATGAAAGCGGCTGCGGTTTTGTTTCCTCTCTGTTGCCAGGAGTCAAGAGGAAGTCTGTGGTTAGACATCTTCGGGTGGAGACATACACAAACACAGCAGCTAGAAATGGGCTCCTCGGATTCAGCTCTCCCAGCCTCATCAAAAATGAACAAATGGGAAAGAGGGAAGGAGAACGGAGAGGCCATGGAACCTTCCAGCCCTGCCGCAGCACCTGCCCTTCCCTTGGCCTCAGCCTGCCTCTCTTTCCCGTGCTGACAGTAGGAGACTGGGGGTCCATTTCCTCTTCAAAGGAAAAGACAACACGATTTGCCTTCACTCAAATCCAGAGACGAAATCTAAAAGATCCCTGTGTGTTCAGAGCCCATCTCAGCAGCGCTGTGGCACGCACGGCCACCTGCAGCCATTATGGATCCTAGCCTCTCCTTTCCATCAAACCCTGATGTGTTCCTGGTGGTAGTGTGCCAGGCCCCAAATACTCCCCTCTCCAGCCACCTGTGTATCTAGAGGCTGGCCACGTGATTACAGTTCTGGCTGGAGAGCTGTTGCATTTCTAAGAAAACTTTCACATTCCTAATATAGCTGCCAACTCTCCCTCCTTCTCCTTCTTTTTCCTGCCTGGAAGTTGAACGCTAGGCCTGGAGGTGCAGCACCCATCCTGGGTTTTAAGGCAGCTGTGGAAGGACGAAGTTAGAACAGAAAACAGAAAGAGGCCAGGCCTGCCGTGACATTATTATATCACCTTACATTGCTGCTCTGTTCCGTACTCCCCACCCTGGACTCCTTATGTCATGAGAAGAATAAAGCTTCAGCTGTTAAAATGCGGTAGCTGGCCACTCTGCTCCTTGCAGCTGAATGCATTCCCACTTGAAACAAGAACCTTAACTTTTGTAGGTTTTTCCAAACATTCTCACCCCATCATCTTGAGTCCTTATAGAAATTCCTCAAAGTAGATCGATGTCTTTCTCCCCAGTTTCAGATGAGCAAATAAGTTTCCTTCGATGTGAATTGGGTCAGACAAAGAGTCAGGTCCTGAACTCCAGGACTCTATCCCCTAGTTCATTGCCTTTCCCATGAGAACCCTTTCTGGCCTCTCCCAGCAATACCTCCCCCACACAATCTTACATGCAGAAAGTGGAAGTTCCTAAGGAAGCAAGGAGCATGTGAACCGATTTCAGTCACAGCTTCTACGGCCAGGAATAGACATGCTCTTTTAAAATCCATCACTTTGCATCAAAGGATCTGGGTTCAGGTCTTGGATCTACCCTTACTTTCTATGTGATCCTGCGGGGGGACATCTCTGAGAATCTCCTGCCCATAGAATGAGAATGGCAGCTTTTCTCCTCCTAAGGCTATGATAAGAAATTCAGAGATATATGATAATATACGATAGATGACAATAAGCTCAGAGACAGTAATCTGTGAGCACGCAGGATGTCAGGGAGCACTTTGTGCCTCATGAGGGGCTGGTGTCCTTATTATGGGGCTGCTATCATGATGGCTGTGGTCCGTCTCAAGGCTGTGACTCCTCCCACAGCTCGGCCCTCCTTGTGGTGGGTATGTAAATTACAGATACGCTCCATGAGCATTTTGTCAGCCTCGTGAGAGCTGAGAAGGTGGATCTCACGAGACTATACCTTGAAGAAAGGATAATGTCCGTGTATATTTATTTGCTCATTAAGCCAGGCTATTTTGTTTCACAAGTTCTTTAGTTTCTTAGTGACCAAAATGTATCTATTCATCCACTTTCAAAACAAAATTGTATTAGACTCTCTGCTGGGGACTATCAGGATTGGATGGGACTTAAATATCATGTAGTTCCTTTGGCCCCTCCTAGCCCAACCCCTCCTCATTGAAGGCTAGCATCTCACCTTCATCCCCCATTCCATCTAAATCCCCCGTGGACATCTAACACCCACTTGCTCGCCTTAGAGACAAGGAGTTGACTGCCTCCTGAGGAGTCCATTTTGCCCCCAAACATTCTCTGTTAGAATGTTCTTCTTCCAACAGACACTCGCTGGCAGACACAAGGATACGTTCTTGGCAAACCTCTAATACTGTGCATACTTGACTGTGTAGGATGGGGACTGGCAGAACCCATGGGGACGAAGGAGCCCACGTGAGGCGTCACCAAACAGGAAGTGCCATCTGTGCTGAATGGTGACAGGGAGAGAAAGCATCAATCAGCTGCCCTGACTCCAGAGACAGCTTTTTCCTTCATCCCGTTAAAGAACTCAAGGATAGCAATTATTCAGTTAATTCTGACATTCTGGGTATTTGCTGGGATAGGCCAGGCTCTGCAGCAGTAACACCATTAAAATCTCGGGGGCTTTAATATAATGGAAGTTTATTTCTTGTCTACATAAGGTGCAATATGAGCTGAGAGACCCTTCCCCCTTTTGTGTGCCATCTGGAATGCAGGGCCTCCGAAGTCACTACAGGAAAGAAGGAAGAGGAGGGGTGCCAGCTCTTAATCGCCTGCCTTAACCTGTTGGTCAGAACCAGCCACAGGGCCCCAGCCTCGCTGTCGGAGAGGCTGGGAGTGTAGTGGAGCATGTGGAATATGTGGCAAGGGCTAACTCTCCCGCAGTCTGCCTTCTCCCAGTACATCTCAGGGTGTGTCATTCAAGAAACAAGAGTCGACTTTGCAAAACAGGAGTCCTGGGTAATGGAAAGGAACCCTGCAAGGTGATGGAGCCCTCAGGGGTGCGGAAGGACCTCTGTCGGCTGCTGTTCACGGCAAGTATCTAGCACGTGGCGATCTGCGGTGGGTTTGTATGCATGGGTGGCCAGGTTCTTGCAGCCACAGTAGCCACGTGCTAATGCAGTGAGGACAAGCTTCATACACAGTGTCCCCGGTGTTCCTACACCCCTCTCATTGCCATGGTTGTCATACACGCCAAAAATGTAGTCCTTACCTGCTCTATTTTTCCCCCTCTAGCTCCCAAAGAAGAGTGCTGTCTTGACCATCCCAGTTCCCAGGAGGATATGGGGAGGCAGACAGTACTGGAGAACTTGGAGGAAAGGGATAGAACCCTGGCTTGCTGAACTGGCTCCTGACCTCTCCTTTGTGGGTGGGAATTTGGGTCAGCAGAAAAGTGCAAAGAAAACTAACGAAGAACAAAGAGGGGGAAGAGAAGGAGAGACAAGAAAAAGTAGACATGGATGTTAAGTCCATCTATGTAACAGAGATGTGGAAGGACAAAGGAGAAATGGACGAAAAGACACGTCTGAGTGGACATCAGGAGGTCTGGAGGCGCCTTGGTAGAGTAAAAGGCTCTAGGGGAGATTTGAAGCACAAGATAACGAGATGGGGACCTCCCCCTTTCTCATCTCTTTGAGAGATGTGTATGAATACTGAACATCTCTTTCATTTGCTTGCTGAATTGGGTTTCTTTCAATGCGACTTAATGCAGAGACTGGGTCACAAGGAATCCCTCCATTTGCTCGGGTTACATTAATAAAAAAATCAAACTGAATGAGTAGTATAGTCCCAAAAGCAAGTGAATAAAAGTCGGGAAGGGCCGACAATTGCTCAGAAATATATTAATATGTTTTGGTAATGACGAACGGTGAAGACAGTGATACAGCAGCAGCAATACAAGGCGCCTCCTCGCAGCCCAGCTGCCGCGTCTGAGAGCCGGGCAGGTCGTCCATGCCCCTTTCCCGCGGAGGTTTCCAGGCCTGAACTCCATTTTCTGGATGCAAGCTGACTTGACAGCACCTCCTCCCTCCTCTGCTCGTTGTGCCTGCACTTGAGGCGACGGTGACATTAGCTTTGCTGGCTGCCGCACTATTGACTCATCTGAGACTTCCTGTCAACTAAAACCCCCACATCTTTCACTTGTGCTGTTGACCCAGGTATCCCACATCCTGCGTGTGCCTGGTGGGTGTTCCGAGCCCCAGTGCCAGCAAAGGTTTCTATTGTCTTTCATCTTGATCTGCATTAATTTTGGCCCAAAGTTGATTTTAACCTTGTTGAAGCCGTTTTGGATCCTGCCTCTCACCCTCCTTGTATTGTCCATACTTCCCACCTTCCCACATGACTCTCAGTGACAAGGCTGATGCAGCTGGATTCATCCATTCCACTGGCCCATGCATATATACTGTGAGAAAGAGGCAAATTCTGCATGCATTTTTAAACACCTTAGAGTTCCAAGGTATTTCCTATCTACCATTTACATAGGACCCTCAAACGTGCAGGTACAAAGTCACTTTCTGCCCTTTGAAAGTCACCCTACTAGACAAAGGTGGCCTAGGAGGGTATTTGGATGCACAGAGACCAAATGGCACCTCTTGGCCCCCACCGCACTCCAAGGAAAGGTCCAGCCACCTCCAGCTTCAAGAGTTGCCTCTTCCCCTGGAGCTCTCTGCCCTCTACCACCTTCTGTCCAACCCTAGGAGCTCTCCTACTCTTCTAGAGGAATATGTTCCCTGTCAAAATAGACGGTCAAAATTGTGGTTACCCTGACCTTGATCTTGAACCCCATTTCTGGACTGGAAATGCAGAAAAAGCACAGTGCTGAGTGCCAATCCTGCTGTCTTACACCAGCTAACCATTTCACCCAAGTTCCTGCCTGTCTAAGCTTCGGTTTCTGCAAAATTGCAAACTGGGGTAAGAAGACCTACCTCGTCGGTGGTTGGGGGAGTTATGGCATAGGGCTTGGTCCTCACATATCCTCAAAGACCCTCCCACCCCTCCTTCCTCTCTCCCTTGATTCTTCCAAAACGTTAGATTCTCTTTCCTTCTCATTTTTACTGCACAGATCACAACATAATGAAACATAAAACAATTGGGCCATCCAGAGACCTAACTTTGAGCCCACCCAACTCACAATGTGACCATCAGGTCACTTACCAAAACTGTGCCTCCATTTCTCATCTTTAAAATGAGAGGACTAAGTAAGAGGTCAACAGTATCAACCTCCACAGACGGCATGACTGTTATGTGCCAGTCACGTCATGAACGCCATTTATTAACATTATTTCAACACCTCAAGGAGACATCAGTCTATGGGAGGGGACAGGTGCAGCACTCAGGAGCGTGGCTGGAACTAAGGCTGCTCAACTTCATCCCCCTGCTCTCCATTCGGCTGCTTTTTGAGATATGATGAGGAACTTAACATCCCTGTGCCTCACGTTCCCCTCTGTAAATGAGGGCAGCGGTGAAGACTAAATCAGATCCTCCCCACAGGGGCTTCATCCAGGGCCTGGCGCAAGGGAAACCCTGCATGAGTAATCACCCCAGAGGATGCAAGGTGTTAGAGACCTGCCCAAGGCTACCGGCACAGGCTCACACCGCTGCAGGCCACATGCTGGTCCTTTGCAGGAGGTGGTCTCTTTACATGACCATGGAGAGACCCTCCAGGAGCCTTTCTGATGTTGACTCAAGTTGATGGGCTGGTCGTCTGGTACCCAACAGGAAAGGATATCAGGCGGAGGCATGCTGGAAGGCTAAGGCTTCCCCCACATATGGCAGACTACGAAGATCCCAGCAGGCAGGCTCAAGGACCGCACCCCACACACACATCCTCACTGCAGGAGCCATTTCTCCAGCTCCACCAGTTGATTGACTACCAGGGATGAATAGCCCCTGAGTGGAGTTAACTTAGGACAGGCTGGCTTTTTCCTTAGCCCCCAGAGAAGTCAGGATAGAGGAAGCAGACTTGGAGGAGCTGAAAGGATGGAAGGTAGGACCGGAGGAGCTAGGCTGGGTCAGCTAGAGGGTAGGTGGGGTGGGGAGAAGCCAAGAGCGATGCAATTCTTAGGAGTGACCTAGTTTCTCTTATGAGCTTCACTTTCCTCCTGACAATTTTTACCAACCCTTGTAACCTGAAGTTGATCCTTGGAGGTAGGGAAGCTCGTAGCAGAGTAGAAACTGAGTAACCTCCCTTCTCCCTATGTCCATTTCAGCTGCTTCTCATCCCACCTGGTCTAGGCAGTCAGTGCTTGCTGCTGCTAGCTAAAAACGCTCTTTCAGATGCCAGGGAACATTGTCATCATGTTCATGTGGAAATAAGAGAAGAAAAATAAGAGCTAGGGCATCAGGTCCCTTAACCAGGCATTAGAATCCATGATTCTGAAGTCTTTAGAAAGTATCAGATTCAATCCACCAAAAACTTTCACTGTCCATGTGATGTGACCCCTTAGGGCACTCTGTAGGGGCGGGACAGGTGACCCAGCAGCCCCTCCCAAAGGCCCCTGGCTGTTCTGTGACTCAGGTGGGGAGCTGTGGGGACACATCAGTCAGGCAACATACTTCCTCTGTTGGGAACCCTAGTCCTGGAATCCAGGAGGCAGAACCTACGTAAGGAAGGCTTTGTTAGCTGCCTACAGGAAGGACAGGGAACCAATCCAGGTGGCATGGAAGGCTGTCCACCTGCCCTCAGAATATTCCTCTAGGAGAAACCCCAGGCTCCCGCCCAGTGTAGCATGGACCGTCTGCCCATAGTATATGTTCAATACACGTCAGTTGAATGTCTGAGCAAATGCACGAATGACAACTTAATAACCTGATTCCCCAACTGTATTAATCAGCTAAGGCTGCCATAACAAAAATATCAGACTGGGGGGCTTAAACAACAGAAACTTATTCTTTCACAGTTCTAGAGGCTTCAAGTCCAAGATCGGGGTGCCAGCACGGTCAGGTTCTGGTAAAAACCCTCCTCCTGGCTTGCAGATGGCCGCCTCCTCACTGTGTGCACCCCCTTTCCTCAGTGCAGATTAAGGCCCCCCCCCCTTACGAATTCATTTAACCTTGATTACCTCCTAAAGACCCCATTTCCAGATGCCGTCCATCAGGGGTGAGGGCTTCAACATACAGATTTGGAGGGATGCAGTTCAGCCCAAAGCGCCAACCAAGAAAGGAATCTGATGATAACCTCACGACACCATGAAAGGCCTTGGGCATTTAGCATTCTTCTCCGGCAGACCTAGCGGAGGCCTCGGCTTTCTTGCTCCACCTGGAAACTCCTTAAGGAGTAGTTTCGTTCTTTTAAGGCTGCCATGACCAAGCCATACTGCAGAGCCTGCCAAAGTAGTACTGTCGTCCCCTGGCTGGCAGGGGAGCCCGGAGTGCTTCCTGCAGAAGGGCCTGTGAGGGAGTGGAGAGCGGTGGTCCCCCTGGGGCCATGGGAAGAGTGCTGACCGAGAGCCCTGGCCTTCTTGGGTCCTGCTACTCTTCTGTGAGGCCTTGAGACCACTCCCTCTCTGGGCTTCAATTCTGCCATCTGCAAAATGAAGGGCTGGCTTGATAATTTCTAAGAACCTGCTCTTAACTCTTGCTTGACCTATTCCTAGGGAAAAGCACATTCAGGGGGCCAAAAATAAATCAAGAGTAAAGCTAATAAAGAATCCCAGCTTCATTGGTAACTGCTGAGACAACTTGGGCAAATGATTGAATCTCTGAATTTCCCTTTCTCCATCTGGATATTGGGATTCCAATAATGTGGAGAAAGTGAAGGTTCCTATGGCCAGGATTCTCACCTGGCCCTGGTTGGCTTGCTCACTACACACTTATGGGCAATACATTGTTATTAACTCTATATAAAGAGCTTTGCCCAGTGCTCTGGGCTTCTGCTCGGCTGCACCGCTGCAAGGCTGCAGGAGAGCAGAGGCTGGGGTGATAACAGAGCCGAGGACAGAGACTGAGACAGCTGTCGGGGCAGAGAGGCCCAGAGGCAGACCAGCTTGCTGCAAGCAGACTTGCTCTGAGCAGATGGGATTCTAGGGATTGACCTGCCTCCGTGGGAATAAAGTTGCATATAAACCCTTTCACCCCAAGAATGTTCCACTATCATTTTTTTTCAGCCTCACTGAATCCATAGTGAACTTGCTGGGGCAGAAACCCACCAGCAAGACAAATAATTACTTCCTTCATGGGATTTCCAGCATCACTGGGATAGGTTAATTGCATTAAGAGGCTCTGATTCTTTACCCCTCCCTGTATCATGTGATTTTGTTAGAAATTCCTCTCACTGTAAACAGAGTCTATCCCCCTCTTTGTTTCAAAGGTAGGCCATGCCACTTGCTTTGGCTAATGGGATGTTAGCAAATGAGAGGCAAGCAGGAGTTGGGGAAAACACTTGAATGATTGGGTTTGCTTACTTTTGCACTCTGCCATCACCATGCAGATATGCTTGAGTTAACCCGGTGGAGGATGAGAAACACGTGGGGTAGAACCGAGTTGCCCCAGTTGTTCCATATGAGGCCAGCCAAGCTCAACCAACAGCCAATCTATCCCAAGACCTTTAAAGAGCTCAGCTAAGGTCAAAAGATCTCCCATCTGACTCAAATCAAGAAGATAAAAAAATGGTTGTTTTAGCCACTGAGTTTGGGATGGTTTGTTAGGCATATTATTTTGGCAATCAATAACTGATACAATCACAAAATACCATACAATAGATGCCCAATAAGTGTTTATTTCCTCCATCACTCTACCCACCCCCATAGGGCAACATACTGCAACTTCAGATGCAAACTTGGTTCTTACAGAGATAGTTGGGAGACGTCAATCATGGTCTTGGTAGATTCTGAGCTTCAATCTCATTGTTACTCCCGCTTCAGATTGATTACAGACGCTGACTGCTCAATTTTGATTAAATACTAAATCATAAGCTGCTTACAAAATGCCTGCAAAAAGCTGACATTTATGAAGTCCAATAAACTACTTGTAAGAACAGGAGTGCTAGATTGGGAGAAAAAAAATAAAATCTTCATCCAAACAAACATCAGTTGACAGCAGACAGATGGTCAGAATCCCTTACTTGTAAACTAGAAAAATTAAGATCTGGCAAGGGTTGTCTGGAAGTAACTAGCAAACATCAAAGTTTCCCCTTTCTATGCTGGTGTTTTTCTGGGCCCGACTTCAATATTTTCACAGGCTACTGCACGGAAAAGGTGTTGCAGGCCTCCGCGTTGCTGGCAAGGAAAGGCTAAGAAATACCAGCAACGATTTATAGGAAGCAAGGTTGCCAACATCCCAAAGAGTGAGCGTTTAACAGCCAGCAACTGCACATTCCCATAAATCCCCATAACTCAGCGTCAGGCCTTCCCTTAATCTGCTGAGGTGTGAGGGAAAGGAAAGGCAGTGTTTTCTAACTTGATTTTCCACTTGGATCAGCTTTCACAGGAGCGACTGTGAGTTAATCTTATGGGACCAGCAGTGATCTTAATAGAAATGGAATCCAGCTTTAAAACCACAGGGCAGAGCCTCCCTCACCTTTGTTAAGTCAAGGAATGAGGATGCTGAGAGGGGCTTTGGCTCGGGCTCATATGAGCCCCATAAGTCCAGGAGAGACACAGGCCGTGGCTGCTCTGGTACTCATTTCTCCCTGGCCTCTCCATGACCTCTGAAAAGCTCAAAGAGTGAGTTTTTGTGCTGATGAAGTGGGCTTGTGTGCCTATTTGGCTTTGTACAAGGACCGGCAAGCTGACATCATTCTAAAGATGGCCTGCATGGCGCCCCTTGGTGGTTTTGCTGCTGGCTGAGTTACATAGCTCACATACAAGCCCGTGCCCTCACAAGTCATAGAATTTGGGGCCCCTGCTAGGAAAGCAGCAGTGGTAGAAAGATAGTGGACTTTGGGCTTGGGAACCACACCCAGCCATCTCTGCCTCCTCCTGACTTCACACACAAGGCCTTTAGTCATGCTGAACCTCAGATTCTCCACCCTCCAACTAGGGGAAATCATGTCTGCCTTGCAGCATTACTGAGGGGTAACACAGACAGGATGTGCAAGAAACAATCTCATAAGCAGATCGTTGCAATGCAGGGTGAGTGCAATGATAATGATATGCCCAGGGCATTATGGGAGCACAGAGGACACCTGGCATATAGTCTGCAGTGGTTGGACTGTGCAGGGAAGGCTTCCTGGAGGAAGTAATATCTGAGCTGAGACTTAAAAACTGAGTAAGAGTGAATCCGCAGAAAGGAAAGGGAAGGACATTCCAGAAGGAGAAGTCCAGCTGAGCAAATTATTGCCAATCCGCTTCAGTTTGAACCCCTCCAGTGATGGGTGTTTGATGGGTATTGTGTTTGAACCCCTCTGGGAATCAAAGCCTGTTGAAGAACCCATTCTCACTAAGACAGCTCAGGCTATTGAAAAATCATTTCTAATAGAGAATCTCTCTATGGTTTCTACCTATTGTCCCTATTCCCCCTACAGTGCGTATATTGAAGGGAACTCTGTGCCTTGACTTCTCCAGGTCATAGGGTCCAGCCCTGTCAGGCATGGCTTCTGCATCCGGAAGCGGATTTTGCACCATGCTTGTTCCTTTTCTTACCTGTGTCATGGCCCAACATTTCAGGAGAATAGGGGTCAGAGCCCCAAAGATGCTCAGTGAACCCATCTGGAAAGTAAGTGAATTTTAGGGAAGAGGGACCCAGCTCAGGGCGGAGGGTCTGGCTCAGGTCTGCCCCCTACGGCCCAACAAAACTGTAGTCTGAGGCCCCGAGTGGCAACCAGGCATAGTCTTTTCAAGTTGATGGCCAAGAGGGGGAGGAACCATCAGGGGGGCTGATCCACCTGACCTGTAGGGCCCCGATGCCAGCTGACCTACGGGAAACCCCAGGCAGTCTCCCCTCAGTCGGCAGTGGTTAGGCCAGCCCCGAGTACCGGCCACACATGACAAGCATTGGGAGGCATGCCTGGCCCCCAGGAAGGACTCTGCACGTGTCTGCTGTTGCTATTATTACCTCTCAGAGCTGGAGGAGGTGAGCCTGTGTGACTGAAAGGGTGGCGGAAACAATGCCCAGCCCTACATCGTCTCCCCAACCTGCTGGAAACACACTGAACTCCACTATGAGTTGTCCATATGTTCAATACAAATAACAAATATCCCAGCGGAGCCAACTCAGTGCCTCAGTTTCCTCCTTCAGACAATGGAAATAACAGTGCCTCACTTGGTGTGCTTAACTCCTATGACAGTTAAGTGAGTTAATCAGTAGCATCAAGCCCTTAGGGCAGTGCCTGGCATATAGCACTACATATGTGTTTGTAAACTATTGCTATTGTTACCATTATCATCATCATTATTACTACAGGTACACAATAAGTGAGTGTAGCAAAAAAGAGAAAATCGCAGTGTGTGATAGCTCAGAGGGAACTCTGTGGTTTGCTTATTTATCATGTGTGTGAAAAACACAGAGAAAACTCTATGGAAAAACAAAGCTGGTCTTCACATGACTCACACCTTAGTTCCAATCTGACGGTCAGTAGAATCTCCTGCCTATTTTTTGCTTCCCCTGAGAGTTGCCGCTGAACGCGAAGAAGCAGAAGAGCTCAGCACGGCGCCAGGTGACTTCCATGTGAATCCCGGCTGCACCCCGGCTCTCTAAGGCTCTCCTGCTCCCAGGTCTCAGAGCCTCGTGCGTGACGTGACAACTGGTGGGCAGTGACGTTTAAATGCTCACCTCCTGCAGCTCACCTTCCAAATCCCTCAGTAACATTTCCTAATTAATCACCCTGTGTGCTGCATTCTCAATTAATTAAATTAAAAGTCATTAAATCCAGGAAATTGAAATTAGTCTAATTAGATTAGACGCACATGGAATGACTGCGGTGAGGGGCTCCCTGTAAATTGGCCAATTTCAGTGTAAAAAAGATAAACTCCGATTACAGATAGGCTGTTAAGAGGGAAGGCAAGCCTTACGAAGACAGAAGGAACGCTGCCAGTGAAAGTAACTATCATACCAGTAACGAGTGCTGCTTTCTTTAGGGCTTCCCCATGCCAAGCCTGCCTAGTTGGTCCCCATGACATCCGTCCACAACAGGTGCTATCATTACCTCCACCTACGGACAGGTGGAGAAACAGACTGTGTTCCAGGGGATCATGGGAGAAACCCACGTGGTTTGACCCCAGCGGCCCCTCCCAGCTCTCTCCCTTCCCTGATAGGCATGTAGAATTGGCTCTGGGGACTGGACAGAGAAGCATGTTAGATGGTGACACCCCACACACACACACCAGCCTACCGTCTGGCACAGGCCAGTGCGACAGTGCTTTCAGACTTTCCCCTTCCCCTGATGCACACGATAGTTAATGTTCACAAGTCCACCATGCTCAGGGGTAATCCAGACCACTCATCAGGAACTGTGAGATGCCCAACATTTACCTTACTTGAAAGCTATCAAATTAGCTTATTGCACTCCCATAGCAGCTGGCAGAAGACACAAGGCTCTAGGGTCAGAGAGATAAAGGATTTCTTTACTCACAGAGCAAGAGCCAGAATAGCAGCATTTTCTTGCCAGGGTACCCCAAGCCCCAAATCCCACCAGACATCACAGAAAGGGCCAGATGACACCTGCACACGCTGTAGGTTGCATTATAGGAGAGAAATGCCAGGCTTATGGAAGGTGAATCTTTTATAAGGAACAATGAGGCTGCTTGCCCTCTGCTTCAGAGGGGGACCCTTTCCTCTGAAGCTGTTTGCTATACAATATTGTTGAAAAGACAGTCCAGAATAAAGGCAGGCAGTGCTTCTGCTCACAAAGCATGCAGAAACTCCAAAGGTCCGTACAGAATTGCCTACCAACAATATCCACCCCTTGCTTTTAGTCTCTGTTTCTGGCAAATTTTCTCTTGAGTGTGCCACTCTGCCAGCCATGCTGATTAATTTGACCAGCCAAGAGTAGGACCAAATCTGTCAAGCTAGTCTCATGTAGCATTTAATTAAGTCAACTATCAAAAGGACTCCAAGCAGCAAGATGAGACCAGCCTGCAGTACTGACCTCAAACATGCCCTTTCTAGAGTCCCAGACCCAGCCATCTAAACATAGGCCATAAACAATCAGGGTCTGCCTGAGAAAGCCAGAGGGACTCTGCCTTACATACTGACCTTTCCACTCGGCCCAGGGCAGCGATCCAGGTAGAACAGGACGCATTAGGGACTACACAGTCTCTGCCTAGGACTGCCAAGAAAAAGTGTAGGGCAATTCTATGATCTATAACAAACCTGGCCAGTAAGCTGAGGCTGACATTGTACTTTCCAGGGTGCAGGGTGAGGTGAAGTCAGCTAGATTCAGGGATGAATTTTGTGTCACTGTTTCTAAGTAGATGACCCCCATTACAGGGATAACTGGCTACAGGGTACACACAAATAATGAGCCAGTTATCCATCTGGGAAGCTCCCTGTCTTGCCAATGGATTTCAGCCCTGGGCAAGTTCACAATGGATTCAGTGAAACCAAGGAATGACAATGGAACATTTTGGGGGTAAAAGAGTTTATTACCCAGCTTTATTCTCCTGGCGGCAGGTCAAGCACTAGAATCACATCTGCATCTAGCAGTCTGCAGGTCTGCAATCCCCCTTTGACTCCACCTCTGCCCAGAGCACTGGGCAGAGCTCTTTATATAATAACTCAGTCAATTACAGCTTATTGCCTGCAGGTGTGGAAGCAGCAGCCTAGCAGCAGGCCAGTTACATCATCAAGGAGTTCAGGGTCAGGTGAGGATCCTGGCCATGGGAACTTCCATTTTCCCTACACTCCCCCAAATAGCTGCAATCATCTGGGGGCTGGGTGACCTAGAAGTATTGTTTGCTTAGACACTTGATGATGACTCCTAAGATGCAGGTCATTGGATTTTCAGGAGGGTGTCAAGTTAATGTCTGTCTTCTACATAAGAAGAACAGTCCCAGGGGTGCTTATGGAGCCTCTGGAAGGCAAGTATTTTTCACATTTGTTGGGGTTTCCCAGTGGGGCCTGCATCAGTCAGGGGGCACAGGTTGACAGTTCCTCCAGTGGCCCGTCAGTGGGTGGTAAGCTGTAGGGTTCCCAGTTCAGTTAGAATAATTGAGTCTACAGTCCTTGATATTAGAGAGACTTTCTGAGGGCAGCCTGTCCAACTCATTCTGTTTGTTCAAACAAGAGAATGTGGGTGGTGAATACATCCAGAGGGGTGGCAGGTGTTTTGTATAGGATGTGCAGGGGCTGGGCCATCCCTGATCTTCCTGTAGGCTTCTCAGTAAGGTTAAGGGGACCAGGGACCAAACCATGGTCAGAGCTGGTGTGGATAAAATGAGAGTTCCTGTGGCCAGGATTCTGACCTGGCCTTGGTTGACTAGCTCACTGTACACCTGTGGGCAATACATGGTTGTTGACTCTATATAAAGAGCTCCACCCAGTGCACTGGGAGCCACATGGTGGCACGGCTGCAAGGCTGCAGGAGAGCAGAGGCTGGAGTGGTGGCAATGCCAAGGACAGAGGCCCAGAGGATGGCTGTGCAGGACAACTGTGCAGAGAGGCCCAGAGGACAGCCGTGCAGACAGAGGAGCCCAGAGGCAGAGACTGGCTTCCTGTATGCAGACTCGCTCTGAGTCAATGGGATTTTAGTGACTGACCTGCCACCTGGAAATAAAGGGGTATAACCGTTTCACCCCAAGAACGTTTTGCTGTCAATTTCTTTGGTCACAATGAATCCATAGCAGACTTGCCCGGGGCTGAAACCCATGGGCAAGACAGCTGGCCAGCAAGGGATAGAAGACCTGCACCCTATTAAATTTAAGGCACTTCAACAGTTTGAGAGAACCGCATCATATCATTTTCTTTTGTGAGGACATCTCCAGGTGTGGTTCTGAAAAACAACTCTCATTAATGTCCCTCCCTCCCCCATACCTCCGAGTGCAAATCTAAGATACTCCCTCCTCAGAGCCAGGGCTGTTGCCTTCCATGCAGGGCCATTCCACTAGGTAGGACATTACCCTTCTCCCAAATATCTCCTCATGCTCAGACCTTTGGTCCAGAAGGTTCAGGTGCAAGAGCGGCAAGAGCATTTCCATAAAACCCAGAGAGACCCACCGTATCTCCCAGCGCAGGAGGACTTGGTAAGCTGTGTACGTGCCCAGGTACTCACTGTTCTGATGCTCTAAGATTAGGGCCATCCAACAAGAGAACCCAGGTGGCCAAAGTGGAGTTTAGTTTGAATCCCTCCATGCCCTCCAGGTTTCTGTTGGGAAAGAAAGTGTCATGCCGAGGAATAGTGAGGCAGAATCCTGAGTCTCCAAAATAGATCCGGGTAATCCCCTACCCAACCAGAAATTACTCAGGAAGTGGCCAAGGGAGATGATCCCTTTCTGGGTTGGCAGCATTCAGGGACCAAACTTGCCTGGCTTAGGTGTGTGGACCAGGGGGAGGGGAGGGAGGCACTATCAGCAGGTGGGGTGGGGGGTGGGAAGAAGACCAAAGGAGAGACCTAGCTCTGGTAAAGCCACGCACAACAAATTCATCTCCCCCATACCCATCTACAATATCTATATTCAGGTTGTTTCTCAGTTTTTCCCGGAACAGTGGGAGAAAACTCACTTTAGGGGCCCAAGGTTCCATTGTGATCATTTCGGCTGCCCTAAAGATGAAAGTCTCCACCTCTATCAAGAGAGGAACCACTTGCTGTTTTGAAATGACAGTTTTTCCACCTTCTACCCATTATGGGGTCAAGCCCCTCCCGGGTTCCCCTGATGGGCAGCTGGCACCCCACCAGCATGCCGCTCATCTGAAACAGCAGGGCACGCTTCCAGATGACTGCTGACGTGTGACACCAAGGTATATTTTCGACTTCCCAGAGACAAGTACGCATTGCATATCCTTCAAAGACGCCTCCATGATATTAATTTTTACATAATTGTTGATGATAAGAATGTGGCTTCGTTCCCTGGCCTTCCCTGCACTGCTGATGTTGCAAATTAAAAGCAGTGTCGTAGGGCAGCTCCATATGGGTGGTAAGGTCCGCTGCTCCTCTAGACCCTGCTTGGGCCAAGGGACCGTTTCCCATCGGCCTTGTGTTCCCCCAAATGCCTACCTGGTGCAGGCGCGCTGGTGGGTAGAACAAGGGGCCTCAGTAAGGAAAGCTCACGTGGGTGCCTGTCTTTGAAGATGCCAATGAGACACTATGAGGAGCAGGTTGGACCAGGCAGGAGGAATACGCCCCATCCCTGTTAGCTCCTAACCAACCATCAGCCCGACCTTTTCCTCAGAAATTACACCAACTGCACCTTCCACTGCTGCTTTGCCTAATTTGCTTCACTGCTGGGGGGAAAACAAGTCCTGAAGAGGAATAAAAGCAGCTGGTTTCTTTCGACCATCAAAGGCAAAACTGGAGGCTGCTGGTGATTTTCAAGGCAATTCAAAATTAACTTCAAATTACCAAGAGCTGACTCCCTCCCCATCTCTCTCTGTCTCTCTCTCTGGCCTTAAGCCCGACTTGTCCCCAGCCTCCCTGGGCTCTGCTCTGAAGCCCGCCCATGTTTTTCCCCTACACCCCTTTAGCTATGGGACTCAGTTTCCACCCTCTCCAAAGAAGCAGTGAAGAGGCTCGAACACCAACGGTTTGCTTTTTCCAAGAAGAGGCTCCCAGGTGCCACTGTGTTTCACAGCCCAGAGACCATATCTGGTGTGTGGTCACTGGAGATGGTGTTACACCCGCCAGGGAGGGGTGGCCCCCGGGGACCTGCCAGGGCACAGCAAGGCATTCGCGGGTGCTGCCCACAGGGAAGGGAATGGTGGGGAAAGGAGGCAGAACAGCAGAACTGTGCTAGAGAGATGGGGTTGATGGCCCACTGTGTCAATGACGCTCAATCAGAGCCCACAGTTCTGTCGGAGCCAATCCCAAGCCACCTCCCGTAGAAAGGGCTCTCTTCCTGCCCCCGCCCGGGGCAGCGCACAGCCTCGCGGCCTGCTCTGCATGTATATCAGCCCCTGACACAGCGGATGCAGCAGGGGTCTCGTGAATGTGGTCCCATCCGCCTTTCCCTCCACCCCGTCTCCCCTCCTAGAAGTAGGCTCCATGGCAAAAGGGACCATGTCACACCCCAGTAGCCCCCGTGCCTAGCCCAAGTCCTTCCATGTCTTCGTCACAGTCAGAACCCAATAACTGCTTGTAAATTGGATGATGGTTTCCTTCAAATGGTGCAAGAGTTTGTTTTTCTCCTTTAATGACTGAAAAAAACACACGTTAAAAATGTTTCCAACCTCATCTCCGGTCCCTACCGGCCCCAAGCCTGTACACAAAGTAACCAAATTTCCCTTCAGTGTTGGACCAAAGGGCTGGGTTGTTTCCAGTGCAATTAAAAATGCAGTGGTGAAGGGACTTCTCTCTTCCCCTTGCCGGCTGACTCACTTGGAAGAGCTGGGCCACCTTATACCCATTTGAGTCCCTCCTACTCACCACCCAGTTTGACTGTAGTAACCAGGCCAACAGGGTCCCCAGGTGGCTCTGGGCTCCTGAAAGTAGACCATGGGAGAACTTCTCTCCAAAGGAGACACCCTCTGCCAGGTCATGTTATGCAAAGGGAGTTTTGATCAGTTGCAGACATTCCCCCAGGCTGCAAGCAGCGTACCTGGCTTTTTAAAGCAGCTGGACTGATGTCTTTAATAGGAATTTAACTAGGGTGGTCCTGGGAGGCTTAACTAAGGAGGTGACATTTGCACTGAGGCTTGAATGGCTAGACCATGCCGTGGCAGATTCTGGGGAAGGTCATTCCAGGAAGAGGGAACAGCGGATGCCAAGGCTCAGGGCAAGAATGAGCTTGAGGTGTTCAAGGAATTGAGAGAAACCAGTGTGGTTAGAATATGGGGGGGCCTGGGAAAAACAGAGGTTGAGAAGGAGACTGGGACCAACTGTATGGGGCCTTACATCCCACAGGAAGGAGTTTGGACTTCAGTTCAGCAAGAAGCAATTCAAGGGATTTACTTAGGAAAGTGATACTCTGAGGTCATTCTGGCTGGGGTGTGGAGATGGATGGCAGGGCAACCAGGGTGGGAACAGAAAGGCCTGTTAGGAAGCTGATACCGTGGGTCAGGAAAGACCTGATGGCTTGGGCCAGAGTGATGGGAATGGAGGGGAGTGGACAGACTCAGGATATGTTGGAAGTGTAGTCAACACCTCCTATTGATGGTTTGCAGTGGGGTCAGGGAGAAAGGAAACGATCAAGGATGAGTCCTGTGATTTTGTCTTGGGCTATGGGGTTGGATACGAGCGCTTCTTACTGGGATGGGGAAGACGGGGAGGTTCATAGGCAAAGCTTCCAGCTTGGTGTAGGGACTCAACAGATGCCACCTCATCACGACTATAGGAGCCGTGCTGCTTGGCCCAGATCCCCTCTTCAGAACCAACACACCAGCCCTCCAGCCGATGGGGAGCTCAGAGCTCATCCCTCAGGAGAACCCGCCTTAGATCACAGCAAACTGCCTTCCCAATGTTCCCCCTCCTCCCAAGGGAGCATGGCCAGGGACTGGCTGATATGTGGATACAAGGCCCAGCCTTGAACCCTCAGGTGGAGACCATCTGCGGGCCATCCAGGCTCCGAAGCACGCCCCGTGGGACCAGCTGAGTTTGCAGTCACCGCTGCACTGTGGCCCGGCTTCTCCCTCTGCCCAGCCGGCTTCCTCACCTCTTTCTGTGTGTGTCTCTCGTGAAAACTTCCTCCCCAGCTTCTCACACAACCCATCTCAGAGTCTGATTCCAGGAAACCTAATCTGAGACAGCTGTTATGACCATCATTACCATTATTACTAGCTCATTTCTAGGATTGCATCCGATTGGAAAACCCTATGATGAGGAATTCTGAAATAACCTCTCACACATATCTAGTACCTTCCATCCGAAGACTCCCAACTCCCCCATCTTGGGTCCCCACCAACTCACAGTCCCTCAGAAACAGCTTCCTGGCCTAGGTTTGCTGAAAAAGGTTTGTATTAGCTTTGCCTTTGTCACAGAAGTACAGTTGTGTAATGCAGACCCTGGATCTTTTGTTGAGACAGGGCAGGTACCCAGTGAGCCATGAGATACACCAGCAATCACAGGGGCCTCTTACTAAGCCATCTAAACCGCTGGCCCCCGCAGAGGGTGGGGAATATGAGGACAACATCTCTTTTACATTCAGGGCAAACTGTCTCAACAGCTGCTTCTACCATCATACATATATTTTATCTGTAAAAAAATGTGTTTTCATCCATGTGCATGTGTGTGTGTTTGTGTGTGGTGTGATGCCCATGTAACAATGCACCACATGCTGATAGCCGGACAGATGCAGGGCCTCTAGACATGACAGCACGGCTGTGCCCTATACAAATGCATCTGGCCAAGAGGGCCATGAGGGGCTGAAATCCAGGCTGTGTTTTTCAGTCCAGCCACATACGCTGGAATGGCCTGCATCTTCCTGGAGGCGCCTCTTTCTAATTCTGCTCACCAGGCCATGCACCCTGACACAGGTATCCCAAGGCAGGTGCTTTTTTCTAATTTGCACCAAGGCTGCAAGTACACAGAAACAAGGGGTCCTGGCTATTACCCTCTGGTCTCCCAGCTCCAAGGCCACCCTTCCATTCCTTTGTGATGCTGGGTAAGGAACTCTCCAAACCACATCTCCCCTTCGCCTGCTGCCCCCTGCAGAGAGAACAGTAGGAGGCAGGAGATGGAAGGATGCACTGGGTCTCTCTTGTTGGCTTCCTGTCACCCTGCAGCCACGGCTGATTCCGTTCACCTCCATTGTGACCTTCTCAGAACCAGCCATAGCACATCCCCCTTAGAGGCACCAGCACCAGTCAGCCAGTGCTCTCTCCTCCAAGCTTGAGGTCCCAGCTCTGCAGAGTTTCTTCTCCAAGCTTCTGGGTTCTAACAACCCCCATCTCTTTCTCTATTCCCCCACCCCACACCACTAAGGGCAGTAGCTGCCTTTACACAGTAACTACCTCTGTTTTCAATGACCACTTTCTGCCTTTCCAGTCTTCCAATCCTTGCTTGATCAACTCTATTAAAATCGCTCTGTTAAAATACCTTGGGCAGGCTCTGTTTTCTGACTGATTGTCATGGATGGTGTAGGTAACAGTAACCCCCATCCTTTCTAAGTCTCTCAGAACTCCCCATGTGGTTTTAGTCATTTATTTATTCATTCAACAAACATGTGTCTATGTTCTAATCCCTCTATAGTGTATATATCATGAAGGATTTCATCTTATTTGCACACACAATTGTATTGGTACCATTTATACCTTTTGGGATATGCATAGAGCATAACTGGGAGAATACCCAGAAAGTGAGGGTTGCAAGTCACTTTGGGAATTAGAGGTATTAGGAAAGATTATTTTTCACATACTCTTCTGAGTTGTTTATTTTTTTAAGCAAGCCACTTATCGCTCTTATATTTGGAAAAACTGGTTAACCCTCATGTATTCAGCACTGAGTGCCAAGCTGAGGGGAAGGCCTGCAGATACCGATGTTTTCACCCTGCTCAGCCCAAGCCAAACCTGCCAGCCAGCAGTGCCCCATATCTGGGGTTCCCCTTCTTCTCAGGTGAGATCCTTGGAAGAACATTCTTGGAAGATTAGAAATTGATGGGAGAGTCCCCAGTGTGGAAGCAGCCTCCAGACAGTGGGACAGGATTGAACTAAGAGTGCTGTAGAGAAACATTAAAATGGGAGGATAGCCTTTGCAACCTCATGTGCATGGGATAGAAATCTAGAAGCAAAGAGAGTTCAAGTAGGAAGGGCCCTCAGAGCTGGTAGCAGATACTGGCTGCACTCCTGCATTCAACCCCAAAACCTCATCACTACCATCCCTCCTGTGCTGACCGTGCCATGTGAGCAGAACCGACCTCAACCCCAGCGTTAGGGGTGGGCCCGATAGTTCCCAAGCAACCAGGGAAATCTTATACCCCTGCCAGGAGGATTGGTTTGGGCAACTTAGGACTTAAGCCAATCAGCTGGAAATCTTAGACTTTTGTGCAATGAGTAGTAGAAGTGGCACTCTATCCAGGCGTGATGTTCAAAATATTTAATAACTTCTCCAGGTCAGGATCTGCCCCACTGCAACCGTATAGGCTCAATCAGAACATACTTGGATCTAGGCAATCAGTTTGATACCTATGCTTAATGCCTTAAATAGCCGCAGCTCTCTCTCCCGGGTTATGAAGCAGGCAGTTACACTTGATGCTGGCAGCTCTTTTGCGATCATGAGTCCAACCATCCCGAAGATTAAAAGTATAGGCAGAATTAAGAGCCCTGGTCAGACTGTGCCAAGGTCTACACTCCTTTGTTGTTGAATCCTATTTGTGTGAGGTTTCTGTACCTTGTGGTGGATGAGTTTTTGTTTGTTTGGCCTTTGTACCTTCCCACGTATTTCCTTACTTCACACACTCCCAGAGCAGAGAAGGGCCACATACGTCCAAACTCTTGAAGCACCGGGATCTCAATCTTTTGTCTGTCAGACCAGTTGTGCTTCTAATAAACCATAAAACCTCTTATACCACGCTGTCAGCAGGAACAGGGATTCAGTAAGTATTTGTCAAATGAATTAATTACTGAGCGTAATGGGATCAGAGGAAAGTTCTGGGCAGGGGCACAAGATAAGCAATGGTTTTGGGTAAGGGAGAGATGACACAGAGGGGGACAATGAGGAGAAATGCCCAAGAGTCAATTAATTCTGTTTCCGTCAATGAACACATTTGCAGTACAGAAGTCTTCATGGAACTCCAGGCTTTCTGTGGATAAATCTCCACTTGCCACTATGTCCAGAAACAAAATATCCAAAAGCACAGACAGCTTTTGAAGTTTATTATAAAAATAACTGAAAGGGTTCTTGCACAAATGTTAAGAGTGCCAAATGCAATCATGGACTTGTGGTTTAGGGGGCAGAGGGGTGGACCACAGAGTCCCAGTGGTGTGTCCCAATTCTCCTCCGAACAGAGGCTTTGAAAGGCTGTCACGGCACAGCTAGAGAACAGTTATTCTAGCCTCTGAACTCACACACCTTTAAGAAGTGCAGAGGCTGTTTCTGGTGGTTGAAAGCAGGATGGACTGTCAGAGAGCCCTGGGTTCAAGTCCGCCCATCACTTGGGAGCTATGTGGTGTCAGGTTATTCTTCCCAGTTTTCCTTATCGGTAAAATGGAAATAATGCAGGCCCACTATTGTTTATCTTAGCGCCAAATGTTTCAACATTCAGAAATGTGGGATTTTAGGAAAGTTATATGGTGCATAACAGTATATTGTGCAACACCAGTGAGTCGGACACCCTGTAATCAAAACACATTAATATTTCTGCAGGGAAACATATACAAATTTACAGTAAACGGGGTCATAACTAACATACGGTAAATTAAGACCATAACTAACCTCACATCACTTTAGTCCGGGACTTGCCACCAAGTGAGTTATAAAAATCTTTTGGTTGTCAAGACATTTGGGGGTTTTGGAATTGGGGGTAAGGGATTGAAAACCTGAAACAGCACGTACTTCTCCAGGCTGTCAGAGCATTGAGGGAGATAAGACCCCCCACCTAGTACCCAGGGGCTGTTGTTCCATCAGGTAATAACAGGGAGGCAAGTGCAGGGCTGGTGGAACCAGCTGGTTCAGCCTGGCTTCCTCTGTCTCCCCTGCAGGTGTATTGTCAGATCTCAGGGCTTCCTGGAAACCCAGCCTGGAGCCTCTTCAGAGCCAGGGCCAGAACACCATGCTCATCTGAGCATCTCCGAGCTCGCTCAGTCCAGCTCTCGGCCCTGAAAGGCCTGCCTCAGCACCGGCTGCCTCATACCCCCCCAGGGAACCCAGAGGCGGAGGAGGGGTGACTGTCAACAGGATGGAAGGAGAGCCTGCTGCTCTGCTGTCTACCTCTTACTAGCTCTGTGGCCATGATGAACCAGAGAGAGAGGACCCCACCTTCATTTCCCACCTAAAGATCATTGGCAGTGCTTGTGCATTTCCCTCCAGCTTTCCCACAGCCAGTGGCGTCAGTGGTGTGAAGAGGAGAGAGCATTCTGCTGCATTCTCAGCAAGGAAATTATCCATATTTAATTTCTGACAATCCCATCAGTGAAGAAACACCTTCCTGCTCTACTGCTTTCATTTACACTTCCCTGTTTTCTGAGCAAGTTGAGCATCTTTTCTGCACATGGATGATGATCAGCCACTTGCCAGCTGCTCCCTGTGCTGTGACTGCAGCCCCTTTGTTTCCCTGTGGAAGTGCAGCCTCTCCAGGCAGGTCTGACCCGCTGGAGTAGAGCAGGACTCTGCACTCCATTGCTTCGCCCACTGCACTTCCCTTCATCCAGCCTAATGCCTGGGCACTGGGCGTGAAGTCCTTGCAGAGTAATGCCCCATGCTGCCATTCCCCCTGGGGTATCTGATGATGTTACTTGTCACGGAGGCATGGCTAATGGGACCCATTTTAAGTTGGGGCCAAAGGTCCTCCATCACTCAGCAGGGTGGGTGGGGATGACGCAGCAGAGGGAATGCAGGGAGCCTATGGTAGCTGGAGCCTCACACGGGCAGAGTGCTTGGTGCAGGGCAGACTTGAGAGCCCTCAGAGAAGGCACTTACAGAGCATGTGCAGAGGCCCCTCAGTATCAAGGCCAACAAACCAGGTGCTTAGATCCGACCTGGTGAGGCAGGTAAGGCAGCCAGGTGCTAATTTAAAGGGAGTACTCACTCTCAGGGAGCACCCTGCACTTGCATGATGTTAGGAGAGAGCATCTCCTTAAATTTTGCACCTAGGTGCCTCTGTTTGCTAACCTTTAAGACAGGGACAGGGAAGGGCCCAGAGCAGAGGGACAGCCCCTCGTCTCCAAGGCTCTGAGTGAGGAGGAAGTGCTGACTGCAGCCAGACTTACTCTCTTTACTGTGGCTTTTGAAGTGTGTATTGGTTCAGTGATTCTCAACAAGTACTTTGGGGTCTTTATAAAGTTCTGCATCAGTCAGCAGGAAACAGAAACCAGTATAGCTATTTTAAACAGAAAGGGATTTAATGCTGGGATTTAAAAAAAAAAAAAAAGGAAGGGCTGGAGGACTGGCTCTTGCCTAGGCCTCCAGGACTATCTCCCTGATGCCACAGAACTGATCACCTGGGGAGCTGCTGCCTCTGACCCAGCCAGGAAGATGGAGAATCAGGGAATCAATGTGTTCAAGGGCACAGCCCTGCCACTACAGTCCAGGGATCAGAAGCCAGGGACACAAAGCCACCGCTGCTGCTTTTTTTTTTAGCTCCTATAACACAGAAGCTTAGATGCTGAAACACTGCAACAGATAAGGCCCACCTCTCCCAATCTCATTTGCCCACAGAAATCAGCTAGGAGCAATAGGAAAGTGGCATTTGCGTTGTTTCTGCTTCCAAATCTCAGCTTGATGGCATCTAATTGGCAGAACTGAGCTCACCGTGGTGACTCTCACTGACAACCCCTTGAGCGTCCACAGGAGGATCAGGCAGCCCAGAGCGGCAGGTGGCTAAATCACACCACCCTTTGCCCTAATTCCGGACTCTGGGTTCTTAAGAGATTGAAACTGTAAACGTGAGATTCATCTAAAAAATTTGCTTCTCTTGAATTTCTAGTCTCATTCCTACAACTGTGTCTGAAATCTCCACTTAGTGAATTTGTGTCTGCCTCAGAGTCCTTGCCTCATTTCCCCTAAGTACTTCTCTAGTATCTCCAGCACCAAGATTCAGAAATAAATTAGCATCTGGTCTAATCATTTGATGGAGTGTGTATGGTACCACGGCTGCCAGCTGGAGCTCCCCAGCCCCTTTAAAACCTAGATCGGTGTGACTGCAACCGTAAGTCCTTGCCTACGGACGGGCAAGGTCTCGCCCAGGATTTCCCCGGCTTTCTAGGTCAGGGCCTACCGCCCCAGAGCTGCCTGTGCTGCCGCCCTCTCTCTCCCCATCGCCCCTCTGCCCCACACTGCTGTAGATGCCACGGTGAAGACCAGCCTCTTCCCGGGCTGCACAGAACAGCTCACCGAAGCAGTGAACAGGAGAGATGTCCTAATATGGTTCTGAGCACATTGCATGACGAATATCCAGAGCTGCACTCCTGCTCTTTTTTTTTTTTTCCAACTTGGAAAAATAACAAAGTAGTGCAGAGCCGCCCGTGATTCCTAAAAGCCCTTCCATTCTTCCCCCACCAGACATCTCAGATGGGCTCTGCCACCCCGCGAAGCATCTCAGCAGCTCACTATTTTACTGGCCACCCTGCCTTCCCCTTCTTTTTTCTCCATTTTTCATCCTCTTTTTAATTTTTTCCTACTCTCCCTTCTCAGAATCAGAAGTTACACTTTGTCTGTTTTCCTCAGCAGACCAGCTTGCGATGTGGGGTCCAGCTGAGGAGCTGGCCTTCAGCATCCCTCTTTCCAGCCCAGTGGCTTAACCCAGGAAACTCCTCCGACAGTGCCTATTCCATGTGGAATTAGGTGCCAGCTGTTAGGACTGTTTCATCACATGACACGTGTGTGTACAGATTCATATACATATATAAGTATGTTACATACAGCTATAAAACCATGCATCTTGGTGTCTACATATACAGACAAACCATGCCTATTCAGTCCTTTGGGTGCAATGATTTAAATGATATGCTGCTAAGACACAACTCTTCATAAAACTCTAAGATGAATTGCCCTCCCCCTCCCTTTCACCCTATCCAGGTGCAGCCTCCAGCCCAGGTGTGCCACACAACACATTAGGTGTAACTCAATAGCTGTCATCACAAGAAACCAGTGGGACAGCACCACCTGACTCCACGTGCATTCTCAGGTGAGAACCTCTCACAGAGACTGTGCATCCTAAGGGCCTGGGATGGGCCTCTCGCTGGCTGAGCACCTGTGATTTCTTCTAGATGAGTCAAGACGGGATGTCATGTGAATCAAGCAGATGCGACAATGATGCTCTGACAAAAGGTGCCAGTCCCCATGTCCTCACACACACACCGCCCTCAAACTCCTGGCTTCAGATGTGCCCCGGTGCCAAGATCCCTCAGTTCCCAGCTGGGACAACCAAAAGTGTCTCTCAGCATTGCCAAATGTTCCCTGCAAAGCAAAACTGGCCCCTAGCTGAGAACCAGTGTTCTATGTCTACGTAGACACATATTGTGTGCACAGAAACATATATGTACATACAAACAATTAAATATTTATCTGTCCTTATTTTAAGTTGGCATCTGGTATAAACTTTTCATTCAATCAGCATATGCACAAAACAGAAATGTGACATATTTTCTTTTTCTCTTAAAAATTAATGTCATCTGTGATTGGTGACATTTGTGGTGACTCAACAAATATAATTATCTTATATCTTTCTGTAAAGTTGGCATTTACCTTAACCAGCAATGACAAGGGGGTCTTTGGGATCTTCAATTTATTTCTCATGGTCCTTTCTGTCAGGTCTCCTGACTCATCGAGCTCTGAGACCCCAGAGGGACAAATCCGGTGTCCAATACTATCTACATTTGTCTCTCTCTAGCTGAGACATCCTGAAGATCCTGTGGGAACCAATTCAAAAGGGAAAAGAAGACAAGTTGAGGTCCAGTAAACCCCAATTACATAGGGTTACTTTCTAAATCAGCCCAAATACCGTATATTAGTTAGGATAGGATAGGCTTTGGTGCAACAATAAAGACCCATTTCATAGATAAGGAAAGTGCGGCTCACAAAGATTAAGTGACTTCTCCAAACTGTGTAGGAGTTAAGTGGCAAAACTGGGACCAGAATTTGGGTGCCCTGACTCCAAAATTTGTGCTTCCTGGTCCCTGGCAAAAACTTAGGAAGGCTTCGAGGAGCTGAGAATATCATTGACGGTGCCATGGCAGGATGATGGTGTTTCCCACGCTCCTGTGCATTTCATCAAGGGAGGCTGCCTCAAGGAAGATTAGGATTATTATATCAGGAATAGGAAATGCAAAGAGAAAGGAAACAACCAACTCTTTTCATTTCAAAATAGACTTTTGATACTCATAATGGAGACAAGTTCTTGAGAGCTAAGTCTTTTGATTTGCAAGAACTGTTTCTGAGTTCTAAATGCCCCATTTTTAGCATCAGAAGAAAAGCTCTGAAGTAATTGGGGCATAAAGTGTAGATTGGAAAAGGGAGAGATGGAAGCCAGAGCTTAGCTCATGAAAAGAGAAGGCACTGCGGGGAGAGAATCCACATTGCTGAGTCCTCTGGGGGTTCAAATCTCCATGCAAGATCAAGTAACCATACCAGAGCCTCTGACAAATTTGGGGTGCCTTGGGGATGGTAGCAAACCTCAGAAAGGGACACCTGCCCAGTGGAAGAGCACAGCTGTGTGGACCCTGAAAGTCCCACTCGACCCAGCCTGGTGCAGAGACTAGACTGGTGTTTCCATGCCTGTAGAGAGCAGGGGTTACCTCTAGAGGCAGAGCCTCCGGGGGAACTCGCAGCAACAGGAGAAGGTGTCCCGTGAGATCAGATGCAGACACAGTTGTGTCCCAGCTCGTGTCGACAAGGAAGGGGACGGCTGTCCTAAGAGCACACTGGATGGCATGTCAGCAGACACCGGCAGGGACACATACTGACAAGTGTGCCACCCTGGAGCAAGGAGGCAGAAATGGGTAGCAGTAGGCACGGAGAACAGGTCCGATATCCAGAGACCGGTTCTGATTGGACCAGCTCATGTCACATGCCCAAGACCACTGAGCCAATCACTGTAGCCAGAGGATTGCATGGTCTGAATGTATGAGCCTTCGTTTGTAAGATCCACTCCCCCAGCTTGAGGCTGAGTCTCAGCCAGACCTTATGGACCAAAGTGGAAAAACGAGAACCTTAACTAAAATTAGGGCTGTTATTAGAAGGGGATAAGGATCATCGGGAGATGAACAAGTGCCCGTGAAAGGTCTTTGAAAAAGTCTCAGGGGGATGCAGCTATTATGGCTGCTTAGCGAGCATGCATTCTGTGTCATCTTCAGGCTTGCATTAACCCTGATCAGAAGGGCAGCGGGTGCGTCACACTGTTTTCCATTGTAACACAGAGATAAAATGGAGATAAAATATGTGTCTGTCAGATTTGCCTAGTTGAGAAGTTACATTCCTTCATGGCTTAGCTTCCCTTTTAAGACGAGCCATTTTAGGACATACCCATTCTGCGTGAACGCGGGCTTTGACATCAGCCTGCCGGACCTTCACCCAGGAGGACTTTGGTTGGGAGACCTGGACAGGAGGCCTGCTCGTCAGTGCTAAAACTGCTGCAGTCTGATCTATGGGAAGCCAGGTCTGTGGCCCCAAGAGGAAAGTAGGACAACCAGGCAGAGCCATGTCCTTCTCTGGAGACCGCCTGGCCTCATGCCCATTGGTCACCCAGCCAGTGTCCTGATTACTGAGGCCGGGGAGATGAGCCCAGCTACCCAAGGACACATGAGTACCAGAATTTGAACCCACCGCTATGTGTTTCTCTTTCTAAAGCTGCCGTTTCCTGGGGCATCGCCCAGCATACCTCTAAATCTCAACCCTG
Organism: Phataginus tricuspis; assembly: GCA_029783875.1. Taxonomy (NCBI): domain Eukaryota; kingdom Metazoa; phylum Chordata; class Mammalia; order Pholidota; family Manidae; genus Phataginus; species Phataginus tricuspis. The sequence continues at coordinate 6,376,696 of JAQQAC010011331.1, read as the reverse complement.
CTCAATTTTGTGGAACCCCGTAGCCCCGCCCCTTCACCCCACAACGGGCACACGCAGATGAGGAAACGGAGCTATGGCAGGTCATCCAATGCCACACAGCTGAGTAGTGGACCAGGTGGTCCCATGAGAACACAGGCCTTCTCCTGACTCGTGGTCCAGAGTTCTGTCCTCTGCTCATTATTGTCCAGCACCCCTGGCCCTGCATCCTGAGGGGGCCACCATCTAGGGCACTGGTCCGGAAGCAGCCATGAAGCCATGAGCCAGGCCTTGGCATTTCTATGGCCCCATCACAGTGCCTGAGCCCTGGGCTTACATACAAAGGTCTGAATGCACGTCTTCCAGGAAGAATGAACCTGGTCGAATCTTCGCTGTACAAAGTGCTGAGCATGGACCAGCAGCCTTAACATCCCTTTTAGAAATGCAACCTCTCAGGCACTTCCCAGAATCAGGGTCTTTGTTTTGACAAGATCCCCAGGGGATTCTTGCACATACGCATGTTTGGTAAGTGCCAGTCTACACACGCCTTCTTCTGAGCACTGGTACTTTTTCCAGCCTCAGAGATTTCCAATTCACAGGCTACTGCTGCACTTTGCTGCTGCTATAAATCCCCTCATTCGTGCCCCACTGGGTTTATGCTGGAGGTTCCCAAATATAACTGGCCCTTGTGTATATGAAGGTGCCCCTGGCTCTCCAGTGTGCAAGTAGTGAGTTAGGGGAGCCATGGTCCTTTGCTGTCATCAGTGGCCAGTCCTGCTTGTGTCCTCCCTTGTCTGCTGACGTGTGATGTCTGCTTGCCTTTCCCCTTACTTACTGTCTTCGTAAACAGACCCACCCAGAAAGGGAAGTTGATGTGGGAGCCCCACGCTGCCAGAACCCAGCACCTGGGTGTTTTATGAAGCACTGCCCTCCTCGGTCAGAAGAGAACTCCTTCTCCACTTTCCCTATGGTTCTTCTCCTCCAGGGCAATTCAGTTTTTTTTAAATAGATGTCAGTTCCCGTTTTTCAATAAATGTCAACCAGAAATACCAAAAATACTAGAAATCTCTTTCCTCCTTGACTGAGCTTTTAACAACTGGTACTCGCATACTATAGAGAATAGCAGGTATCAGTCATATAAAGTCCTGGTGAAAAATAAGAAAGAAAATATAAAAACTTACGTCTTCTATCTAGCACAGTACTGTAATGTAGGAACACTTTCTAATCCCTCAGCGAGGCGATGTTCCCTCCCCACTATGAGCCGCTGGGGACGTATGCTCATGTGTGCGGACATGCCTTGGTGGGGGTGGAAGGTGTGGGCAGGTGAGTTGGGGGGAAGATTACCCCCTCCCAGTATTACCTGGCCAGTATTACCAGATGTGCTAGCATTGAAAAAATAAAATTAAAACCAAAACAAAGTATGGTGCCCCCTCAGCCTTTCTTTATTTTTTTGTTGATGGGATTTAACATAAAATACTGCTGACCCAGCTGAAATCTCCAAAATTTGAAGTCGGCATCAGATCCCCATGCGCCACGTTTTTGACTTGCAAATGCCTTCCGAGAATAGCTGAAGTGTCCTTATTAAGCCCGGCTTGTGATGCATCCCTACGAGGCGCAGTCTGCTCCCGCACTGTATAATTCATGGACTTGCCTTATGAAGTAAAGGGGGATCGAAACTGTGACCAGCCTGTGAACCCAAGCTGACACCTCCATCACTTTAAAAGGAGCACAGAGAAAGCTGAAATCTGACCCTCCGCTCAGCCCCATCTGGCAGGGATGCCGAGCCTGCCTTCCTTTAACCAGGTAGCCAGGTGTTAGGTCCCTCTCCATGAGGACCCTGGGGCCATCAGATGCAGTGAAAGGAGACTTAGGCCCCATTTTCTGCTGGGAAATGAGGAAAATAGAGCTGTAGCAGGCTGTCCAATGTCACACAGTGGACTTGCCATCCGTGGAGATGACGGGCAGTACAGAAACAAGCCTAGGGACCCATGGTATATGTGCAGTTGCGTTTTATTCATTTTATTCATTTTAGCAAGAAAGGGAAGCCTAGTCAGGCTAACCATCCCCACGGTGGCCGCATGGGAGCTCTCCCAGCCTGCCAGGCCCTGCACCAAGCACCTCCCTCATTTAAGTTGCAGAGCAAAGTAGGAATTATTATCCTATTTTTCAGAGGAAGAAACGGGCCTAGAGGCTAACCTAAAGCCGCCCAGATAATGACAAGAAAGGCCCAGGTTTAAACACAGGTCTGTTGGGCTCCAAAGCCCATGTGCTTGCCAGTGGTTCCCAAAGGATGTGCGTAACCCTCAGGACCGGACAGGACGTTTGGCCCATGGGAAGAAAATAACAGGAATGTACTTATATTTAAAATCTCATTTCACAATGTATATTTGTACATTTTCATTGTACACATAGTATATTATTACATTTGGATGTTCGTGATAAATAAACAAATACATACATATTTTGAGGACCATGTGGTATATGTTTTTCTTGATAGTGAGGCAGAAATGGAAAAGTTTAGAGACCGCTGCCCTTAGCCCCTCCCAGTACTGACCCCTGCCCAGGGGCTCCATAAAGGGCTCCAGACAGCCATGCCCAGCCCCCTCTCCTCCGGACCCTTTCTGACCTCCTCACCCGAGACCCCGGTAGCACCCTGCTAACAGTCTGCAAGCTTAACTTCCCTGGCCTGCCCACCTGGCTTGGCAAATGAAGAAACTGATGGATATGAAGTCTGAAGACCACTTCTAATTTGCAGTGTGCCCTCTGACCAGCCACAGCACCTCCTGGGTTGTAGCTCCTCATCTGCCAGAAGGAAGGGCTTTATTATAGGGGCCTTGCACCCTCAGGAGCTGTAGTCCTGAGGTGAGAGCCTGAGGCTGCCTTCCAGGTGGAAATGTGCCCCCTGGTGCCTGATCCAGTCATAGGACAGGGGGACACGCTCCTGCCACTGCACCTGCAGCCAGCTGTGCCCTCTGGACTGTGATGCTTTCCCTCCCTGCACCTCAGAACCTCCGCTTGTGTGCGGAACGGCTTTGGTCCTGCTGTGGACTACCCAGGGCATCTGCTGAGCTAGGTGCCGTGAACACCCTTGAGAAGTCAGAAGAACTTTCTAAATGAACCTTGTATTCCTCCCCTTCTGTCATCATTTCTCCAGCCTGGCAGGATAATGAAGGCTTCTCTTCATTTAGAGGATATTTCCTGAGTACCTCCAGTGCCAGGCACCTGGGTCTCAGCACAGATTAAACATCCACCATCTCAGTAGGGGAGTTTCCACTGCAGTGGGGGAGATAAAAAAAGAAGCAAGAAACAACCTAATAACGGTCATTCCTGCTGGAGACGTGTACTCGGAAGATCCTGAAAAGGGCCCCCTGCCCCAGGGAGTGAGGGCCCACAGGAGGTGAGTGGTCATAAGAAAGAGTCCTCTGCATGAAGACCAGGTTCTAAGCAACTGCCCACCCACTGATCCTTGGCTGTGAAACAAGGCTCCTCACCTGCTCAGGGCAGCCCTCCCTGAGTTCCTTGCCTCCCTCTGAACATCTAGAGGTGCCAAGGAGCTGGCCTCAGCTCTCAGGATTAACAGGAACACACTTGGAGAGCAATTTTCGTAGCCTCCACCCACAGCTAGTGAGACAAAGGCAACAGCCCCTGGGTGCCCATTAGCTAGAGGCCCCCTCCACACATGGGTCCAGGAGAGGCAGGCTTCCTCCAGGATAGGAAGGCCAGGTTGCAGTCGGGGGCCAGAGGCACCCCAGAGATGCCTCATGTAATGGGTGAGCTGATGAAAGCAATCACGGGTTCATATTGTGCACCTACTATGTGCCAGATTCCATGCTGGAAGCTGACACTCACACCTTAGGCCTAACCCAAACTTCACACGGTGAACCTGAGACTGGGGGTTGTTACCATCCCCATTTTATAGATGAGGAAGCTGAGGCTCTGAGAGATGAATTAAGAGCTCAAGTCCACAGTGCTAGGAAGTGGCAGGTGGGGGATTTGAAGCCCACCTACCTGCTCAGGGGCCCACGCTGCCTCTGCCCCATCCCTACCTTCTCAGGGCCTTGAGTCTTTGCTGACTATGCACCAGGGTCCCACCCTGGATTAGCTGCAGGGCACACACACAAGGACAGGCTTTATACAGCCATTGGGCTTAGAACTGAATCACAGAGACAAGATAGCACCTATAAGTGATTGTAGAATAATAGAATATGGGGCTGGATAAGGGGAAACAGTACATTGAACTTGGGAGTCAGACAGAGCTGGGTTTGGAGAAGAGCCCACTGAATTCTCCATCTGTGAAATGAGTCCTTCCCAGGGTGGTCCATGAAGATCCCCTGAGCGCCTGCACGGGAGTTGGCAAGGAGTGGGTGTTTCATGAACGTGCCCTTCTTTCTTCTTATCCTTATTTTCTTTTTCTATCTCTCAGAATAAGGGCATTAAGACTTTGGAGAAGGAAGCACTATGCGTGGGCTTCCTGAAGGAACTGGGACCCGGGCCTCCAAGGGGACTGTGGCATGTGATCTCAGCAGAGACGAAGGCATAATATCCACCAAGTTTGTCACTGTTCTGAGCGTCAGCTTCCTTATCTGTAAAATGGGGATAATGACAGCTACATTATAAATAATTGTGCATATAAAAGGTGAGAGCAGAGTGTTGTGGAAGAGAACTAGAAACTAGGAGCTCAGAGATGTGGGTTCCAGGCAGAGCTCTGCCACTATGGTGTGGCCTTGGGCAGTCATATTTCATCTCTAAAACTTCATTTCCTCATCCATAAAATGGGAATAGTGAGTCACTGAGTGACTCACATAGGATTCTTGGATTCCTGCTTCCTCGGGGGTTAAATGGCCTGGTTGTAGCTTTCCAAAGTTTCCTCTTGAGTTTAAAGCCCCCTGAGACTTGGTTTCTAAGCAAAGGCCCACCTCATCCCAATGTCCTCCCCTCCCAACATGCCGACCAAGACCCTGCACCATGGGGAACAGTATTCATGTCCAGGGTGGGAAAAGAAATGCTTCTGGGCCGTATCCTCTTCCCAGGTGGCCAGAGAAAACCAGAGAGGGCCAGAGAGCAGACAAAGAGGAAGAGATGCACACTGAAAAGAATCACAAGATATAAATCAAACTCTCCTGGGTAGCTGATGGCAGAGAAGCCCTGTCACCTACAGAGGCACCTCAGAGTACTTCCTGCCCAGGCTAGGGGCAGCGCTGGTCAGGATGTTGGTAGAAACCAGCCCCAGCCAAGGTAGGGTCATCTGACCACATGCCTGGTCACTCGCAAGGGTGAGCAGAGGTCTATTTCTGACCAAAGGTTAAGAGCCTGTGGCAGGTGACAAAGCCAGGTGAGGAGCCATGAATGGGCTTCTAAGCATGGCAGGTCTCCCCACCTTTGGGGTCCCCACTTCCTGGGATGCATTTCTCTCAACAACCCTCACTCAGTGGCCAGCTGAACCTCGTCCTTCCTAGACACACAGGGGTCTGCAACTCAGACACCTTCAGTGGGGCCGGGGTTTGGGGTGGTTTGCCAAGGCTCGGGGTTCAGGAAGCTCAGCTCTGAGTACCTCCAGCTACCAGGAGGGCTGGAGAGCCGCGGCAGGGTTTCTGGAGTCTCTGGAATGGAGCTCCATTTTGCTGGGAGCTTCCTCCAGTCACCTTCCCCACCACCCCTTCCAGGACGATCTCCAACAAGAGGAGCAGAAAATGCCCCAGAAGGAAAGTAGAGGAGGGTTGGGCAGGAGCCAGCTGGCTCAGGAGGGAACAGACAAAGGGTGGAGCCAGCTGATGGGGCTGGGCACCCCAGCCTGAGCCCACCTGTCTCTCTCCCTCCCTCCCCCTTTCTTTCTTCCTCCACCTCCTCCCATAGACATTGACTGAGCACCTTCTAAGTCCCTGCATATACTATGGGGCTGGCTCCCCTGCTGAAGCAGAGAGACATACAGAGAGTAAGAGCAGAAAGGGCTCTTCATCCTATGAGCCTGACCACCACCCTATTGCACAGATGTGGTCACTGGGGGCCAGCAAGGAGCCTTGTTCAATGGCACCCTCCTTGGGACCAAGCCTCCTGCCTTCCAGGGCTGAGAGGGCCCTGGCCAAGCACATGTCCCTGGGGCACCTGCCGTACATTCCTCTCTGTGTCAGCGCCCGTGCATATGGGGTGAGTCAGGCCTGACCTGCGGGTGCAGGCGCAAATACCCATAGAGCTGACTCACCAAGCTGGCTGGCGCACGGGGCTGGGGAGGGCGTAGAGAGAGGCCCAGATGCCCTGCTGCCCCAGGCTACCTTGAGGGATGCCCAGTGACCCTTCACACTGCAGAGGGCACGAGGCACCGGAGGCCTGGGGCACAGTGATCCCTTCCACCCCGCATCCTGCATGCCTGTGACACGGAGCCAGGAGGTGATGGGGCTGGGGCTGGCATCTGCTTGTGAATCATTCACTCCTGAGTTGAAAGAACGAAAGCCAAGGGGGCTGGGACCGGAGACCTTGTCTGAGCCGCTACCTCCCACTATTAGCCTCCCCCTCCCCCAGGACCCTCCCTCCTGAACCATCCTGGGCTCCAGTTACTCAGGCACTGAAGGAATGGGGTGCTAGCAGTTGAACTCCAGGATGGCAGAGCAGAAGAGGGGGTTCAGGATAGAACAAGTCTTGCAAGGTCTTCCCTCACATGGCAGCCCAAGGGTATTGACAGCACTGACAGGGAGCATCCCAGGGCTGAAGCCAAGAGAGGTACAGCACCTTCCCCAAAGTCACACAGCAAGCAGGGGCAGGACTTGGCTTGGAGCCCAGGTCTCCGCAGTCATCTCGGGATCCATTGACTCTTCCAAGTGGGTGGTCCTCCTGCTGGCTCCGCTCCCGGACTGGATGTCCAGGCCTGCTGCTGGTGCAGCTCGGAAAGAGAGCCTGGTGGTGAGTGCATGCTGCAGAGGGGAGGAGGAAAAAACAGAGAGTGCCAGTTGAGTCATATTTCCAAATGTCATGTTATTCCAGGCACGTTCCCACTTTGCTGCCACCTTCATCCACCCCCCGACTTGCCATCTTGAGGACTGGCTGCCGGCGGCTGGTGGGGGTGAGGGCTGCGAGACCGTGGTCTGGGGAGCTGCGTTTCTGCCTTGCCCCCAGATGAGTGATAGACTGGGCACCGCGCACGCCGCCAGGACCTGGGTTCCAGCCCTGGCTCTGGGGTCCTGGCTGTGGGAGGCTGGGCCCGCCTGTGCTTTATTCGCATCCTTCTCTACATAAAGCGGGAAGGGGTTACGTATCCCAGGACTGGCTGCGTATCAGTCTCACCTCAAAACAAAACAACCCAAAACAGACTCTTGGGCTGCACGCCTAGAGACTCCGTGAGTCAGAGGTGAGTCTGGAATCTGTATTTTCCGGGCATTCCCAAAATTCCCACCCAACCGGGTGGTTCTTGGGCAACAAGTCTGCACAGGGGTACTTGGAAAGGTCCATCGAGGTACCTGTGTCCATCCGGGTTCTAATTTGTCTTCAGCACTCATTTACCTCCTCCAAAAGGCCCTCCCTGATTCACGCACCCCATCCGCCGCCTCCAGTCCTCATCACTCCAGGCTCTGCTGCCTCTCTTCCCATGCTCAGCTCCCATCCCATGCCCCCAGGTCGGGAGCCCGCTGCTCCCCACAGGCATTTAGTTATTTGTGGTGGTGGTGGGTGGATGTGTGTGTGTCCTATGTGGGTTCTGCAGGGTGAACCTCCCCCATAGCGTAGAGGAAGGGGCTTGGCACTGGGCCCGGCCAGCCCCCAGCGGGAAGCTGCGCTCTGCTGCCTGAGGATGGGTGGCCCTGGGCAAGTGGCTTCACCTCTCCAAGCCTCCATTTCCACATCTCTTAGACGGGCCTAAATTACCTCACTGGGCCACCATGAGCTCCCCCACAGTGAAGTGTGCAAATACTTCTCACAAGGCCTGCTGGGGCCGGGGCGATCCAAGGATGAGACAGGACAGCTGGGTCAATGGTGGAAGCCTGCTGGAGGGACCCCAATACCTTGGGTTGCTACCAGAGATTTGGATGCTTGCCACCCCATGTCTGCCTGTAGAAGGAGGGCTGGAGCAAGGATGGGTCCTCGGTGAAGAAGAGGTGTCACTCAGGGCCCCCGCAGGACCTGTCAAGTAACCCCAGGTACCATCTCTGCAGGAAACAGAACTCCCCCCAGATGTTCAGCTTTAGAGACAGAAATTGAGAAGCTGCTGGCAGAGGCAGGCAGGGATAAGGGAATCTAAAAGGGTGGTGAGACTCCTAGGGACAAGTGACAAGCTGTTAGCACCCCAAACCCAAAATGCTAGGGGCAGGTTGCATTGCTAGGCCCCTGCAGGAGCTGGGGCCATGGAAGAGGGCCCACCTAAGAGGGGCAGCTGCAGAGGGAGGTAGCCATTCCCAAAGCCACTGCCTCACCACAGGGAGAAGCAGAGAAAAAAATAGCTGGATCTCTCTCCTTCTAATCTCCCTTCTCATTCTCGTACCTTCCATTGGCCAAGCCTAGGCGGTAGCCAGACACGTCAGCAGCCGGCCCCTAGAGGTCCTTTCCTGGGGCGCAAAGCAGAGCAGAGAAGGCAGAGAGAGATTTGCATAGTAGGTGGCAGGGGGTAGAGGGACATACAGAGACTAACCAGCTACACAGGCAGCCTGGCAGTCACCCAGCTCCTCCACGCCCCCACCCAACTTCCCCGCTCCTCAGGCTGGAGGAGGCGGCGTGGGCCTGCTGCATCTAGCAGGAGACCAGGGTTCCAGCCCATCTCTGCCGCAAACACACAGGGTGACATCAAGAAGTCCCTCTCCTCTCCAGGGCCCGGTCTCCTCACCTGTAAACACAGGGGCTGTCCAGGACCACTTCTCCAGTCCTGACCTGAGATTTTTCCACCCCTGCTTTTTCTAGAAGGGAGAGAGCCCTGCTTGACGGGAAAATGAGCTTGGAGAAGAAGGAAGCTTAGCAAATGGAAAATTAATTCTGGGCGGTAAAGAGCAGAGGCTGTTGTTTGTGATGTATAACTTACTCTTCGTGTCAAACTGTGTACTGTGAATATCAGTGGGATGGCAAGAAAACGGAGATCTATTACTTAGAGTTTAATCTGTTCGCCGTGTTGGAGCAGGGAGGGGGGGGTGGAGAAGACTACAAGTTTAATCACAGGCCCAACTCGAGATGTCAAGCTGCTCTCGGGTGTGTTAGCAAAATGATGTTGTATTACAGGCTTCCCAGACAGAACCTACTGCAGCTTTATCTGCTGAGCCGTAAATTAGCACACCTACTTTACGCTCTTCAGGTAAAACCAGTAATTTAGCTGAAAAATACATACACACGCACACAGAGCCTGTGGGGGGAACCTGGAAGAGGGGGTTGCCCCCCTTAAGCAAGAAGAGCTAAAAATGTGCAAACCAGGATGAAAATGACACCTGGGTGCACCTCCGTCATTAGCGCGTGGGCTCCTGGTGCAAGCCCCGAAGCCAGCCCACCTTCCTTTCTACCTGCCTGGGTGCCTCCCCCACCATCACCCCCTTTTCTCCATGAACCGTAAATTACATGCTGACACCTTTAATTTGTGCAAAGCATGCCTGGCTGCGCCTGGCACCAGCAGCCGGCTGCTATAATAAGGTCAATCTATATTCATTGTCGCGGCACTCGATGTGCCAAATAACACAGGGAGGCAGCCCTGCGGTGGCTCCTCCGGGCTGGGGGTGCGGTGGGGGTGCCCGCTGCTGCTCATTGTAGCCTGCCACCCGTTGGTTCATCACTTATGCATGGCGTGAGCAATGTTATGATTTAGCTAATCACCATCAGTTATTCATCCTATCGCTGCCTGGAGACGGCCACCGCATGCACCTGCCTGCCTGAGCCAGAGAGGGAGCCCCTGCCCCCTGCGAACACCACAGAGAGCCTGCCCCCTGGGCCTGATCATCTTTTCTGGGTAGCGGCCCCTGGTGGTGTATGGCTCAGGACGATAGACTCCCTAACCTCATGGAGGAGAAGCAGGTTGGGTGCGCCTCTTGGGCAGGGGCGCTGGTGGGATTTGTCTATCCTGGGGCCCAGCCAGGGGCAGGCATCTCAGTGATATCACGCAGCACGAGTCCAGGTATTGAAGTCACAGAGTTTTGGGTTCTAATCCCAGCACTGCCTCCTGAGAGCTTCATCAAGTCACTTAACCCCTTTGGGCTGCTGAGTTTTCATCTGTAGAATGGAGAAACACCTCCCCTCCTGGCAGGGTGAGTGCAAAATAATATATGAATATGGTTCCTGGCATGTCTGCACATAGTAGACACTCAGTCAATGGCAGCTCCTGTTGTCAGAGCCTTCCTGGGTCCATCACATGTACTGTTGGATGAATTTCTGTTTTCAGTGGGGAATTCAGACCCTAAAGGCTCCTAATGGGTGGGGCTCCGATCATTACGAGACAAACCCCACTTGCATGGGGCTGCGCTGAGACAGGTCTCAGATCCTGAAATAGTTACACTGGAGAAGACTCACGAAGCATCTAATCCACGGCCAGGGAGGGTCAGAGAGGCCGAGATGAACCAAGTTCTCGGCAGCAAACAGGTTGCAGGCAACAGATGCAGCACAGGCGGCCCCAGCTAATAGAGGTGAAGGAGCTCGAGGACTGCCCAGCCAAGCCCTGTGTGCTGGAGATGGAAGCACAGAGGACAGAGGAAATGGAGTGGTCTACAGTGACCCAGTTGGTGAGGGGCAGAGCTGGGGTTCCAGCAGGCTTCTGCCTTGATAGCTCTTCCCAGTGCCCCAGAGGACGGTCCCAAAGAGAGCCAGACGGCCATCAGCCCTCCCTCGGGGTCACCAGGCACCCTCTCCCTTCCTCATGGCTCTTAGCCAGGGGAGCATAATGTGGGTTCCCAGCTTTATCCACAGCCACCCAGCCGTGGGAGGCACAAGGTTGAATCCTTAGACCTTTGGTCCCGCTTCCTTATTTGCATAATGGACCGATAGCATTTACCCCTCTGGGTTGATGAGAAGATTAGTATGTCAGCTGTGTGATGCCCGGGGTGCCCGGACAGCCAGATCAAGGCCCTTTCCCGAGAGTCTAAAGAGGGATGGCTGAGCTGACACCAGCCTAAGGCATCACCTGGGAGTAGCTACAAGCAGCCAAGCTAAACAACTAATTCTGGGACCTGAAACCGGCTGGCCCATCCCATTGCCACACCTTCGTCCTCACTGCTCCTGCCCCAGGAATGCCCTTCCCTCCTCATCCTCTGCATGTCTAGCGCATTCCCCAGGTCCTAGTCAGATCCCGCTCCCCTGAAAAGCACCGTCTCCTTCTTCAGGGTCCGGAAGGCCTCCACCTGCCCACAGCCCCCACCACACTTACCGACAGCCCGTGGGCTCCTTATCTGTCCACCAGTGACTTGGCCCCAGATGAGAAGCACCAGGAAGATGAGTCATCATTTAAGAGCTAAGCAGCCTTAGGCCTCTCTGGGTCTCCACCAGCTCATCTGCAAACTGGACAGGCAAAGGTGGCAGAGGGTGCCCTTGGTGGCCCTGGACATCACAATCCGAGGCAAAGCTTCCAGCAAAATTTTGGCCCTTAAGGTACTATAAGGGCCAGGCCAGTGGCCATCTCCATGGAAACCAGTGCCACTAGGCTGGATTTTTCCCCATCTCCTTTGGATAGGGACTCAGGGTCAAAATGAATTGAATTTTAAGAAATGCAAGTGTTCTCTCCCACTTAGGCTTGTGCCCTGAGAGTTCTCCCCACCGCAAGGAGAAATTCCCTGCCCTGCCCCTGTTGGGCCTGCGCCTGCCCCACCTCTGGCCCGCCCTCTCTGCTCCTGCCCCCAAGGCCAGCCCAGGACTGCATGTCCGCACTCGGCCCACGTAGCACAATTACCCACACACCTGTGCCAAGAGCCATGCCAAGCGCCTGCTAAGCCGTGACGCTTCCAGTGTTCAATCGCCCTCGAAATGTGTTTCATCTCTTACCCACCAAATTTGGACAGAGCAGAGGGCAGGGCCTCCCCCAGCAAGCAGGACCATGAACTTCCCGCCACCCATCGGTGGGTTCGCCTCTGGACACCTCCATGCCCAGCAGCCCTGAGCGAGACCAAGAACTTCAGCCTGGCCAGGCCTGGGCTGGGCCCACACCCTCATCCTAAAGCATCCTTACCATCCACTGGCGGGTGACTGTGGTGCCATTTTGCTCTGAGAAACCAGAAGCTAGAGATCCTGGGGCTGGTGCATTCTTTCACAGAGTAGGATGGGACCCCCCACCCCAGAAACCAAGGTATGCAGCCCCTATGAGCACCCTGCTCTCAGGGCCGTGAACTCAGGACCCATTGTTACAAAGTGTCTTTTCTGAAGTTCTTGCTCTGACACCTGGTTGTCCCCTTACACACTAATTCCCTGTCCCCTCCCAAGGGGAGGCTGTTTTCTCTTCTACCTTCCAGCCACCCGGGGCCAGAGGAGAGGTGAGCACCCTCCTGCCTCCCCACTGCCCTTGCCAGCATGTATCCCTGTCCCTTCTAAAGCCCTGCGTCCTCGGAAGTCCATGTCAAAAGGTTTTATCTCTTACCACTGTCCTTGCTGCAGGGTCACCCAGATGCACCCTGGGCTGTACCCCTCATTCACTGCAGAATTAACTGACACCCTCACCCTGTCTTCCTCTGACCACCCCATGCGGTCACCGTTTTGGGTGACCTCAGCATCCACTCTGAGGGTCCACCCAGCATCGGGGCCTCACTGCTCCTCCACCTGGCTGCCTCCACCTGGCCATTCCCCGCCTGCACCGTGGGCGTCACGCCCTTTACCTTGCTAGCATGGCAACCCCACCAGCTACACAATCTCCACCTCAGCAGCCTGCTGGGTGACCACCTACAGCCTGTTATCCTTCCAGATCACACTCGCTCTGTTCATGCAGCCCTCCTTGCACCCCTGCCTTCTCCAGGCCTACCCACCCCTACTGCCCGCCCAGCCATCTCTCACTTTCTGCCCTCCCTCTCCCTTCTGCATACTTAGAAGCCATGCCCAACCTCAGTTAAACCCGACTGCATGCGGGAGAACACAGCTGGGGAACAACAGACTTTCCCCCAGATTCAGGGCCTCAAATCTCCACGGGCACTGTCACCGCTCTACAGCACTATGACAGCTGTCTAGCTGCCTCTGTGTGGAGACCGTCTCCCTCCCCACTAGCGGGGATCACTGTACTGCCTGCTCCCCCACCCTCTTTGTTGCTGGTGTGGGGTAGGCACCCAGAGTGCATCAAGGGAAGGGTGAGCCATGCAGCAGTGAGGGGGGCTGGGGAGGAGCGAAGGCCTGGGTGGTGGAGGTGCAGATGCCCACCTCAGAGCTCATGTTTTACCCTATAGGTGCCAGGGAGACACTAGAGAGCTCTAAGTACAAATGTGACGTGGCCTGCTCTGTATGGGGGGCAAATCCATCTGACAGCTGTGGAAGATGAATTGAATAGGACAAGACTAGAAGAGGGGGGAGCAGGGCAGAGTCGGTCCCGATGCTCCAGGCAAGGGAGGACGAGGTCTAAGCTTGGAAAGGAGAAGGAATAGAGAAGGATCGCCTTAGAAATCCTGAAGAGACAAGACTGGCAAAGTGGGATGAGAGACTGGAATATAGCGAATCGGTCGGTGGCTCAGGAAGCTGGGCAGATGGTGTCACTTGCTAAGATAAGGGGTGGAGGGGGTACTCTAGTGGACTCCCCATGTGGCATTTAAGGTAACTGTGGACCATTCCAGGGAGAAATGACCTAGACCCACGTCATTTGTGAGTGTGGCATTCAGGGTGGAGCCTAGGACCAGAGCAGAGATTCGGGAGCCATCAGCAGAGAGGCAGTGACCACAGTGGTATGAAGATGGGGGACCACGCAAGAAGGTCATGTCAGGCGAGAAGAGCAGCGTCTCCACGGGAAGTGCCCACCCGAGAGGGTCAGCAAAGGGCGAGGACCCCACAGAGACACAGGAGCAAAGGGTCGGGGGAAACCAGGACAGAGCGGTATCCCAGATGCCAGGGAAGGAGGTTCAGGAAGGACTGGTGAGAAGAGCCGAAGGCCTCCACTGGGTCTGGCGACATGGAGGTCACGGTGCCCTTTGCCAAAGCAGTTTCCTGTGAGTCAGGGGGGGGAGGGAGTCCCGAGGCTCTGGGCTGAGGAATGAGCTGGGTTAAGAAGAGGCAGCCCCATTAGTTAGCTAGTGACTCTGTTGTAGTTGCCACTCTGCCATCTTCCAAAAAGAAACAATTTCTCAACTGTAAAACAGAGATTACAACAGATCAAAAGAGAACAGATTTAAAGAACTTAGAACTGTGGCAGGCATACAGTGCTACTCAAAACAGGTTAAGTATACTTGCTTCTTTATTAATAGGCCTATAGTCAATAAAGCTGTCAAAATAGGACCTTGACAATCATATGCAGATATATACTAAAAACGACTGAAAGCAGGAATTGAACAGATATTTGTACACGCGTGTTCACTCACGGTAGCCAAAAGGTGGAAGCAACCGAAGTGTCCACCAGTGGATGAATGGACAACCAAAATGTAGGATATACACACAGTGGAATATTATTCAACCTTAGAAAGGAAGGAGATTGCAACACATGCTACAACGTGGAAGAAACTTGAAGTCATTATGCTCAGTGAAAGAAGCCAGCCACAAAAGAACAAATAATACAGTGGAATACTGTATTGTTCCATACACGTTAGGTGCCTAGAGCAGTCAGATTCATGGAGACAGAAGGTAGAAGGCGGGCTGTCAGGGGCAGGGTGAGGGAGGGGACGGTGAGCCAGTGTTTAACAGGTACAGAGTTTCCGTTTGGGAAGATGAAAACATTCTGGAGATGGGTGGTGGATAATATGTATATACTTAATGCCAGTGAATGGCACCCTTTAAAATGGCTATAATGGTCAGTCTTATATTGTGTCTATCTTACTGCAATTAAAAAATGTACAAAGTGAAAGGAAAATATATATGACAGAGGGTGCTAATAAAAAGACTAGATCGAGCACTTCATTGTGTTCTGGGCTTCCTGGTAACTGAGATATGAAGGGAAACTTTTGAATCTGGATGTTTAGTAAATGAAAAAATAGTACTATTTCAGGAGATCTCAAGTCCACCCACCCCCATCCCTGACCAGGATTGGATTGTAACAGGCATTTGCCTTCGAGAGTCTTACAAGAGGCATTAACAGCATCAAGGACAACACAGAATACCAACAATATCCAAAGACGTATTCATTATATAACCATTTCTGGCAGTGAGTCTTGAAGAAACACGAGAGAAAAATCAATAAAACCTGTCTCAAAAAAGCCTTTCTGGTAGAAGTGAAGTTAATAAGGTCTAGATATGAAGATTTCTAGGATGGGACTTAGAATTCCCCAAAAAGCATATTCACTTACAAGGGCCTGTGGGATTTCCAGGGGGAGGAACCCCGGCGGTGATTGGCACTTGGCTCTGAGGCTCAGGGGAGAGGCCTGGTGAGAGGCGGGGGTCTGAGCAGCAGCGGCGCAGAGGTGGTCTCCAGAGCTACAGGCAAGAGTGCGGGTGTCGGGCGAGCGTGGGACCCTAGGAAATGCCGTCGGGTGAACACCTTCATTTCCCCAGGGCCCGCCCAACTACGTGGGGCAGGCAGGCAGCAGCTGGCGGGACGGGACCAAGAATTCCTGTCCTCTGGCTCTCTCGGTATGCACCATGCCCCAGAGCACCTGTCCGTTCAGGAGAAAGAACCCAGTGCCGGACACCAGAAGATCTGGGTGAGAATCTCGCGTCAGCCCTTCTAACACTGTGGACTCGGACAGCTTACAAAGGTTCTTGCGACCTCCGAGTCGTCAGGTGTAAATGATGGCAAAAATGTATCAGTCCCTTCCGTGCCTGCCGCACAGGTTCCTGGGGGCAGAGCAGTGGCTCAAGGAGGCTTGGCCAGGGCCCGAGTCATTTCCCTCCTTCCCCCCACCTCCCGCCATTCCAAACAGACATCAGTCCAAAGGGAAGCAGTGTACAGAGGCTGCTCCAGAAAGCCTCCTTTCTGGTTCCCTGTCCCCAAGGCCCATCTACGGGGATGGTCAGGACCTGCCCCTAGTTGGGAGATCAACTACGATACGCCATGTGACGCAGAATGCCAGCTACAGACCACTGGCATGCCTGGGTGACTGCGGCTCTGCCTCAGAGCCATAGCGATGCCCTTTGCCAGGCAGGGGAGCATGGGAGGGTGGGCGGTGGACGGGAGGGTGGCATCTACAGCTCAAGCATGCTGCATTTGACGAGCCTGTGAGCGACGCAGGTGAAGAAACGCAGGAGACAAAACGCCGAGGTCTAAACCCCCAGTAGGTTTGGGGGAGAGACAGAAACTTGATAATCATCAGCATAAGGGTGGGAATGGAAGTCAACAACGGGATCCTTTCAAAGGGAAGTTTGGAACCGAAAGTAGTAAAACCTTTAACAGGGGGACGATTATTGGGCATTAAGAAGGGGCTGGGAAGATTGAGATTTGGAGGTTCCTACACATGCCGGAATCTGTACCACAGCCAGTTGCCCAGGCCAGGCCTGGTCGGACCCTCACCAGGAATGGCTCAGGCCACTTGACACGAGAGCCTCTGCCTCAAGCAGCTTTCCATCAGGTCGGAGGGACTTGCTAGCAGGACCCTTTCAAACACATCACCTCTTCAAACTGCGGCTTGGATGGCTATGCCCGGTAATCATGTGTTTAAAAAGCAATAAGACTAAATGCTTTTCCGTTTCCCCTTCGAGAGACCATGTATGATAAATGATAGGCAATTTCATGGTTGGAATTTCAATTTCCGAAAATATTAGTGCTATTCCCCAGGCTCCACTTCCGAGATAAATTCTTTTTGGCAGCCTCCTCTGTTGTCTCCTAATTCCCTGATTCTGAATATATTTGGAAGTCTGGTGTAAATTTCCTCAGCTCAGCCCCAGCATCCACCTGTCTCGTCTGTGTTGGAAAGAGTATTACCCATCTTCCACTCTTTCAGGTTTTTACGCTTACTTCAAATCAATGGGCACTTAATAAATGTCTTCGGTGTTCCTGGCCCTGTGTTAAGTATTATTATGGTGAGTGTGAGGGAGCTACATCAATCATTCAATCAACAAACATTGATCATGCCTCTAGTCCCTTCAAGCTCGAGGCAGCCACAATAACTCTACAGTGCTTCCCTAATATCTCATGCTTGTTCCACACTGAACCATTTTGTTGTTGGGGAAACTGAGGCTCAGAGCTAACCTAGTAAAGTTGGGATGGACTAGTGGACAGGGACAAGATGGGAGAGAGTAAACACTTACTGAGCACCTACGATGGGTCAGTCTCTGGGCTGAATGCTTGTCCAACCCTCTGTGAAGAAGTCTAAGCTATTTATCTCACAAAACTCAAGGTAGGTGCTATTATCCCAATTTTACATATGTGGAAACTGAGGCTTGGAAGGGCTAAGCAGCTTACGCAAGGATTCTCATTCAAGTGAGCCACATTGCCTCGCTTGAATTCAGCAGCCCAGATGATGTCCCAACAGTCATCTTCAAGCCATGGGAGTTTCCTTCTTTGAAAATGTCGGAGCACCAAGTCAACCAGGAGAAGGAGATTAACCTACCTTTGTCCCTTTATTCCCCATTCCTCAGCACCCTCTGCCTGTCCCAACACTAGATTCCTTCTTAAGTTTCCCAGACTGGTTTCCTCAGTATGCCACCCGCACTTAGGCCATTCCTTGCTTTTTCTTATGTGGTCATCCTCTCTTCCTAACCAAAGCCTCCCCATCATGGGTCAGCTTAGATCCCTATGACAAGCTATTCCCTCTCTACCATTCACTCACGCTTTTGAGGGGCTAGCTCATGCATGGGGTGACGTTTCCTCCTCTTATAATCTCATGGATCCCTATCAAAAGGCTGGACACAAAGTAGATATTCCAAAAAATCTTCAGGAAAACACTAAGGTAAAATGGAATGCAGTGGGGCAAAGTGAGCAGAATAGTCAGGTAGAATGGAATGGAACAGAATGGAATGGAATAGAACCAAGAACAATAGTATTGTGCAGAAAGAAGTAGGAAGGAAGAAACAGAATAGAACAGAACAGAATGGACCAGAATACAAGAGGATGAAACAGAACAAGCAGGTTGACCTAGACTAGGACAGGTCGGAACAGAATAGACCGGGACGGAACAAAATAGAACCAGACGGAACAGATTAGATCAGTTCAGAACAGAATGCAACAGGATAGAAAAGATGAGAACAGGATAGAATAAGATTCAACAGACTAAAGCGGGTTGGAACAGACTAGAACAGGTCTGAACAGAATAGAGTACAACAGAATAATGGGGCTGTAGCCAAACGTTATATAACTAGATGAAATAAAATACACTCCATTCATTCAACAAATATCAATCGAGTGCTAATCTGTGCTAGGTAATAAAAAAATAGAAGTAGTCCCTGACCTCATAGAACATACTCTCTGGTGAAAGGGACAAAATATATATATATGTAAGTAAACATTAATACGTTACAAATTACACATTATGAACTTCCATGAAAGAATGGACAGATGGCCATGATTAAGAATGACAGAATGGAGGTAATGATATTAATAATAAGGAGGTCAGGAAAGCTGCGACCTCCAGAATGAAGAGCAGCCAGAGACACCTGGAGAACCAGGGAAGAGCATTCTAGGCACAGGGAGGAGTACCGAAGCCCCAAGGCAGGGAAGTGTTTGGCCCATTCGGGGAACTGAAAGACGCTCAGTGTGAGCCAGACCTAGGGGGACAGGAGAGCAGGGCGGGAGGCAGGGCCAGATGCCGCAGGCCTGGGGGTTGGATTTTATTCCAAGTGTGATGTGAAGCCACTAAAGGGAACAACAGGAGTGGTGGTATGTTTCAGGCTTCCTTCTTGGCCAGGGCAAAGGAATGTCTTCGGGCAGGGAGACCATTTAGGCATCTACCGTGGTCGCCAGAAAGGGAAAGATGCAGGTGCCTAGAGCACTCTTCTGAAGGTAAACACTGCCGACGGTTTGCCAGCGCTTTGGATGTGGGGCTGGCCAAAGAGGAGATCTGAAGGAGCCCCTGGGGGCTGGGGCTTTCATTTCCTAAGATGAAGCTAAGGAGAGATCGTTTGGGGAGGAAAATCAAGTTTCCTTTTGGAAATCCTAAGGTTCAGATGCTTGGGTCGTATCCAGACAGAGATGTCAAATAGATGGAGATTCAAGCCCGGAGCTCCGAGGAGGTCTGAGCTGGAAATATAAATTGAGGACATGTCAGCTGATAAATACCATGAAATGCCTTGGGATTGGATGAAATCATATATGCCGTAGTGCCACACAGAACATCATCAAAGCATGTTCCATGGACTGCAAGCACTGGAACCCCTCAGGGTGCGTGTTGAACATAGAGATTTCTGGGCCCCCTGATCACTGAAGCGGGTCTCTAGGGATGGGGTTCAGGAGTTCGTATGTTTAGCAATCACCCCGGAGAGCTGAGATGCCAGCTAGCACAGGTGAATCACCGGTCTTGGGAGAGAACAGAGGAAGGCAAAGTCCCCGTGACTGAGAAATGTGGATATTTGTCCATCAGGAAGGAGAAGCCAGCTAAGGAGACAGAGAAGGAGCAGCCAGAGAAATAGGATGAAAATCAGGAAAATATGGTGTCTGAGAGGCCAGGAGAGAAGGCCCGATGATCAGGACCAGATGATCCGCTGAGCCTGACTCTGCCCAGAAGGATGAGCGTAGGAGCCTGCCTGGGAGACGCGGATGCTTGCACACGGGGCCCGTGCTGGGCCACACCAGGGTGGAGTGGGGCAGGAGCTCAGTGGGCCGGAGGAGGCCACTGTGACAGCAAAGTGGGCGAGTGGCAAGGACAGCGAGCAAGATCTGTTACCCAGATCAACGGAACATCTGGG
The DNA here is from genome assembly GCA_029783875.1 of Phataginus tricuspis. NCBI lineage: Eukaryota > Metazoa > Chordata > Mammalia > Pholidota > Manidae > Phataginus > Phataginus tricuspis. The sequence goes on along the minus strand of JAQQAC010011331.1, from coordinate 6,356,890 downwards.
GACCAGACCCTTAAACATATATCCTCTGGTACCAGCTCCCGGAATCCCCTGGTGGAGGAAGGTAGACATGCTGACAGGCCTTTCTCTGTACAGGCCAGAATGGCTTTTCCTTCCTACCATTGGACTCAGCAACCTCAGGTGTCCCTCTCCTCCTGAGAAACCACGCTGCTGAGGTCTTCCCCAGTGCCGCATCTCCCTCCCCAGGCATACTCCCAGCCTGTGTCTCTCCCTTCTTCTCCCAGAGCAATTTGCTGGCTGAAGCCAACGTATAGGGGCTATAGAACCCACTGCCACCCGTGTCCTCAGGTCTCACCTCTGAGGAGTGACTTGCTAAGGCTGCCATTTCTTGCACAGAGGCAGCTTACAAAGGCACCTACGTTTTGTTGAGAGGGCATCCTGGCATGGCACAGATTGTCCTGACCACTCCCCAAGCAGCTGCCTGGTCTACCCAGGGCCCTGATTCTCAATGTGGCCCTGGAGTAATGTGATGAAATGGGCACCTTTTAACAGACACATTCAACTTCATATTAGACTTTCATATTCATAGAGAGAAATCAACAACCTATGGCTTTCATAACGCAAACCTCCAAAGGCAAGCCAATGTTTTCTCGTTGGTGAGGCCCCTGAAAACAAATAGATTTTCAGCTGGGGACACACCCAGGAGGGCTATTTCAGAATCAACGCTGGCGAGGCGTTTATGTTATTCAAAAGGTAGGATATTATTGGAAGGCAATGACAGGAGCGAGGCTCAGCCTTGCTTCCCCCAGGTTGGAATGTGACGACTGTCTTACCGGTGTGCTCCCCCAGTCCGTCACCTCAGAAGCCCCGAGGAGCCCCTGCTACCCCTCTGGGGGCAATTCCTGACAAGGAACAGCATGGAGAGACTTCACGGATATCCCCGAACCTCTCAAGAAGAATCTGAAGCGGCAGAGGGATTTTCCCCAGGAGAGTAAATGACAACACAGTGGCTGTTTGTTTTCCATGCAGGAAGGAGTGGGGAACATCTGCTCCAAGAAGCCACTTGAAAGATAATCAGGCAGCAGTGTTGGCAAAACAGCTGTGCGGCAGGCAGGGAGGGGGCTGCCGGGAGCTGGGTGGGGGGGGGAGCGGGAGGAGGGAAGCTAAGCTAAGCCAGAAGCACCCCCTAGGAACTCTGCTATTGCCTGGGAAGCCCGCCCACCCCCAGGCCACGCCCACCGGAGCTCAGAGGGGAGCTGCCCGCGCAGGACCGGGACGGGACCGGGACCGGGACCGGGCCGACAATGTTGAACTTTCTCCTGAAGCCATCATCTTAGAAAACAGCAAGGGTTAAATAAATCCCCCCAACCCCTTTGTGTTCCCCCAAAAGACTTACTGCCGTTGAAATTCACGACCATCTTTTCCCATATGACTTAAATAGGACTCACAATGTCCCCTTGTTTACCGGTGACAAAGCAGACACAGATCCTCCAAATGCCCATTCTTTGCCTTATAAATGATTAACTGGACTGTTTTGTCGCTACTAATAGAATGGAACAAATGCTTATTAACTAAATGAGTTTATGGTCTCTTCCTTACCCAGGCCCCTGAATTTTAACCCGAGCCAGAATACAACCTAAGCCAGAATACGACCCCCTCCTTAATAGCCCCTCTAAGGAACAGGCTAGCCTCGGGTAAAACGTTCTGTGATCAACGATCCCTTTGAATAAAGTCCCTCCTTACCGAAGTCTGCATTTGCTTTTTACTGACAGGACTTGAAGGTCCAACGAATGACCTCCTGCAGCACAATTTGCCCCAGTGCCTGAGATTCCACCACAGAATCTCTCTTTGGGATTAAGAACTGAGATGAAACCTCAGAAGACTCAGGTTTCTGTCTGCCACACTCCCTGGGGACAAAGAAGCAACTCACTACCCAACAAGCTCCCACTGGGAATCGAACTCTGCAGGGCTTGGTTTGACCAATTCTGTGCCTAGGGCCAAGCGGCAGGGGGGACCCTTCAGCCCCAGGGCCTGCTCACTTTCCTGCTCCAACCTCAGAGCCAGACTGGGAATTCCCGGTTCAGGGGCCCCCTGGAAGCCTGCAAGGCCTTTGGAGAGCAAAGAAAAAATGGACAGCAGTGGGTCAGGCCCAATCTCAATGCAGGAGAAGAGGCCTAAGACAGGGAAGCAGCCTACAGCACTAGAAAACCTTTTTGCATCATAGCTTCAAGAAAGGTACTTTCTGAATAAACGAAAACAACAATAAGGATATCAGCAACCAAACATGAAGGCCCATTCATTGGCAGTTACCTGTGAACCATGCTTTGACTGTTCCCAACCAGCATGATCTTATAGGCAGGCTATGGGGTGGGAGGAGACTGCCCTGCACGCCAGGACAGTGCTGCAGGTGAAGGCAGCACCTCAGCTGAGTCTGAAATGAAATGCACTCTGAGGACGGTGCAGTGGGAACAGATCACACTTATTTATCATTTCTGGGTCAGCTCCCGCTATCATTCACACACACAGCACCGATTACATTGGTCAAGTTTGTGTGTGTGTCCTGTCTTATTTTGACTCCTCCCAGAAGTACACCCTGAGACCAGGATTTGAAAGAAAGTAGTTCATTTGAGGGATAATCGCAGGATGCACTAGGGAGGGAGTGTGGAAGTGAGACAGGGAAGGGAAAGCAGCCGGCGCAAGGTGTGTTAGTGAGCAGGTGAATGCTGTGGGCAATGGTGGCTCGCTTGGGAAGAAGCCAGAAAGCTCCTCCTTGTCCAACATCTACCAGACCCTGAAGTCCTCAAGACTCCCCTCCTGAATGGAGCCTCTCCTCATGGGTGTGTCCCAGATTATAGGAAAAGGAATGGACTCCACAGCAGTTTATTAGTCACATATGCTCACAGCCCAGTGGAAGAGGATATTGCAGCCATAAGTACAGCAGAGGAAAGAATTAGTGAACTAGATGATAGAATAATAGAAATTATCCAAATATTTTGAAAAAGCAAAGAGAAAACAGACTAAAAATATATTAAATAAATCCAGACCCGAAGCTCTGTGGGACTATAACAAAAGATCTAACTTCATGTCATTAGAGTCTCAGAAGGAAAAGAGAAAGAAGTCAGGACTGAAAATGCACTAGGAGAACAGTGGCTGAAACTTCCCATATCTTAGTGAACTCTGGAAACTAAAAAAAATCTTGAAATCAGCCAGAGAAAAACGACACCTTAGCCATAGAGGAAAAACAATTGAAATGACAGCAGATTTCTCATCATAAACTATGGAGGCCAGAAGAAGTGGCATAATATTTTCAAGTGTGGGAGGAAATGTCAAAGGAGAATCCTATACTCAGCAGAAATACCCTGCAGACAGGAAGGGAAAATAAAGATATTTACAGATTAAGGAAAACTAAGAGAATTTGTCTACAACGTCCCTGGAAGACTAACTAAAGGAAGTTCTCTAAACACAAAAGAGACCATAAAAGAACATAACTTGAAACATAAGGAAGAAAATAGAAACATGGTAAGCATAAGAATGGGTTAAAAAATTAGCTTTCCTTCCATTTTGGGATTTTTGAAATTACATTTGAACATTATAAAGAAACAATTTATAACACTGATATGGTTTTAAATGGCTGTAAACTTAAAGACAATTTAAAAGTGAGGAGAGTAAGAAGACATAAAGGGAGGTAAGGTTTCTACATTTTCCTTGGATTAGTAAGACAGTGACACCAGTAGATTGTGATAAATTATATATGCATAATGTAATACCTAAAGCAACTGCTAAGAGCTATACAAAAACTTGTGCTCAAAACACTATAGATAAATCAAGCTGGAATTCTAAAACATGTTCAAGTAACCCACAGAAAGATAAAAAAAAGAAAACAGAGCAACAACAAAGAAAAGAAACAAAAACAAAATTATGAACTTAAACTTTGACATATCAATAATCAAATGAAGTATGAATGGTCTAAATACATCAATTAAAGGACACGGCTTGGCAGAATGAATTAAAAAGCATTACTCAACTAAATGTTGTCATGATATATTCACTTTGAATATGACATAGGCAGGTCACAAGGAAAAGAAAGGAAAAAGATATGTATCATGCAAACATTGATAATGGAAAGCATGAGTGGTTATTTTGATAATCAGTTAAAGTAGACTTCAGAATAAAGAAAATTACCAGATATGTACAAGGACATTATATAATTATAAAAGGATCAATCCACAAAGAAGACCTAGAAATCCTAAATGTGAATTCACCAAGCAACAGTGATGCATATATGAAGTAAAAGCTGATAGAACTAAAGGGTAACATAGTCAAATCTACAGTTACAATTAGAGACTGAAATACCATTCTTTCAGTAAGTTGTACACAACTAGACAGAAAACAAGCAAGGGGATAGAAGGACTCAGCACAATCAACCAACAGATTCCCATCAACTTCAAGAGAACACTCTACCCAAAAACAGGAGACTACATATTATTTTAAAGTGCTTACAGAACCTATACCAAGATAAACACTATCCTGGGCTATTAAAAAAACCTGAAATTTAAAACAATTGCATTCATACAGACTGTGTTATCCAGTCACAAAGGAGTCTAACTAGAAACCAGTAACAGAAGGATAAAGGAAAATTTCCAAACACTTGGAAACTAAAGAACATACTTTTATATAAGCCAGGGGTCAAAGAGAAAGTCTCAAGGGAAATTTAAAGACACGTGGAACTGAATGAAAATGAAAATATAATGCATCACAATTTGTGGGACACAATTAAAGCCATGCTGAAGGGGAAATTTACAACACCAAGTGCATACGTTAGAAAAGAGGCAAAGCCTCAAATCGATAATCTAAGCTTCCATCTCAAGCACCTCAAAAAAGAAGAGTAAAATAAACCCAAAGCAAGCAGAATGAAGGAAATAACACAGAGAAAATCTGATGAAATTGAAAACAGAAAAACAATACAGAAAAATGAACAAAACAAAAAGCTGGTTCTTTGAAAAGATTAATAGAATTGACTAATTTCTTGAAAAACTCACAAAGAAAAAAGAGAGAGAAAACACAAATTACCAATACCAGAAATGAAACCGTAGATATCGCTACAGACTCTGCATACATCAAAAGTATAATAAGGATACTATAAGTCTAGACACATAAATTTGACAACTTAGACGAAATGGACCAATTCCTTAAAAAACACAATCCACCAAATGTGAAAAAGATCATTTGAACAGGCCTATAGTCTACAATTATTCAAAGAAACTGAATTCATAATTTTTTTTTTAATTCCCAAGAAAGAGGAAATTTTTTTAATTGTCCAGACCGAGATGGAGTGACAGGAGAATTTTACCAAATGTTTAAAGAAGAATTGACACCAATTCTACACAGTCTCTTCCAGAAAATGGAAGAGAAGGGAACGCTCCCCATTTCTTTTATGAAACCAGTATTACCATCATACCACAACCAGACAAAGTTACAATCAACCTTCACATGAAGACAGATGCAAAAACAAAATATTTCATAAATAGAATTCAGCAATAGATAAAAGGAATTGTATACCATGACCAAATGGGATTTATGCCAGAGCTGTACACTGTCTCTTTGAAACTTTAGGGATTAAAAAGTAACATGATAAAAGGGTACTTGGAAGAGCAAGTTGAATAGTCATGTGCAGAATAGATTGATGAGGGAAGGGATCTAGCACCTGGGACAATCTGTCACCCTAGCAGTGTCTTGAACAAAGCATATTCTTAGTAAATATTTGATTCTTTGTTGGCCCAAGAGTCCACTGGTGTGAGCTAGAATTAAGACAACAGAAACGGAAGAGGAGAATTGACTGAACCAAATGCGGAACCATTCCAGGGAATGATGAGATTGTGTGACCATGAGATCTGAGGCACTGGAGACCAGCGAGAACTTCTGGTGCAATAAAAGAAGCCAGAAGAGAGACTGGGGTGGACCGATGACCACAGTTTGGGGTCCTCTGAGCTTCTGGTGCTCTTGGGCTATCTGAGTAAAGCTGAACAGGTGGACATGGGGACAGGGGTCCAAGAGGCCGCTCAGGGATCCTGCCCACCAAGGTGACCTCTGGAACAGTGGAGGCAGAATGAGCAAAGTGCCGGCGGACGCCCTTTGTTGTCAGGGAAGGGAGAGAGAGATGTTTCCAGTCCGTGCCCTTCCAGCGACCATACCTCCTCGCAGAGCCCCTCCAGCAACCCCCACTCCCCACCCTGGGGAACGAGGTGCCCACCAAAGCCAAATAAAAAGGTCATCAGGACATCTGTGCTGACATCCAACACTGGCATGCCTGTGCTGCTCCTGTCTCTCCCCTTGGTTCCCTCTGGCCTTGGTACCCCTGCGTCAGCCGCTACTCTCCCCTCCCTGTCCCTGTCCCTTCCCCTGAACTCTCCCTTCCTCTGCATTTTACCCTTTCCTCTTGGCCACCTTTACCTTCATCCCTCAACCCCAGCTCTTTTCTCTTTTTCTCTCCTTTCTTTCTCTTTTACCATCTCTTCTCCTTTTCTTCTGTCTTTCTGCCTCTCTCCCCAGCCTCTCTCCACTTCTCTGCCTCTCTGTTTCTGCCCCCCCCCACCTTATACTCTCTCTGTATGCTAACAAAACTCACAAGCACATATGAATTTTTTAAGAGATCAGACTCATGGAAAGGGCTCTAGCTGGCTGGTGTCAGCGGGCCCCCTTGGCCACCTTCTTTGGATGATATATTAAGGAAATACATTAAGGGGCTGTCCTGCTGACAGCAGGCTAAGGTACTACGTCAAGGTACCAGCCCTGAGATGATGAACGTCCCCCATAGATCAGGACACCATCACTCTGATTACACGCCAGCACTGCGTGTCAGAGTGCCACAGGGGCATGATGGACGGTGGGGATCCATCACCAGCCAATGGCCCATTCCTAGCCCAACACTCATATCCAGGAGGTGATTTAGGGGCAGAGCTGGGATCCCTCCCAAGATGCACACACAGCAAACGTGGACTCTTTCTTTTCTAATAAAGGGAGAGCTACAGGGACATAAACACTTCTCGTCTACAGCTTCAAACTCAAGGGCTTAGGAATCTGACAGACTTGGGTTCAAATCCTGGCTTCTCCACTTAAAAGCTATGTGACCTTGGGGCCAACTTTCCTCCCTCCCTGAGATCATTGCCTTGTCTATTAAATGGGGGTCATAATACAAGCCTCCTAGGATTAAGGTGGGGCTTAAATAACTTATTACAATAAAACATGCAGCCCAGAGCCAGGATCAGGGTCCTGGGGCTACCACCCCAAACGTTCAGCATGCCCTCTGCCAGGCTGCAGCCTTCGGCACCACCTTTACCTTGAACTCTCTCCTTCCCACCTGTGACGGCTCAAGGACAGTAGGGTTGGTCCTGTGCACATTCATCTCAAATCTGCCAGCCAGCCTGTCTTTCAGGATCGCCCTTCAATCCACCCCCCAACCATTCTTCATTCAATGGATAGAGGTTGAGCAGCTCCTGGGTGCCAGACCCTGTCCTAAGCATTGGGGACTTAGAAGGGAATGAACAAGGTGAAAACCCCTGCCGACACACGCCAGCATTCCAGGAGTCCCCCCTTATCCAAGGTTTCACTTCCCACAGTTTCAGAAGCAGAAGGGCTCACTTCATCTCATCGTGAAGGCATGTCACCATCTCACACCATCACAAGAAGGAGGGTGAGTACAGTACATTAAGATACTTTGAAAGAGTGAGAAATACCACACTCACATAACTTTTATTACAATATATTATTATGATTGTTCTATTTTATTATAAGTACTGTTGTTAATCTCTTACTATGACCAATTTATAAATTAAACGTTATCATAGGTATTCTGAAGAGAAAAAAACGTAGTGTATACAGGGCTCAGTACTATCCATGGTTCAGCATCCACTGGGAGTCTTGGAACTTACCCCTGCAGATAAGGGGGCTGACTGTATTGAGTCCTTTCATCAGTTAAAGTGTCTGTGGGCAGTAACCCTGCCCGAGGGCTCTGCCCAGTCCTCACTCAGACGGACTAGGAGATGAAGATGACTATGACTTTAAACGGTGAGGTTCAAAGAGAATCACATCATGATAACTTTGTACAGGACCATCGCTAGTCCCTCATCTGATCCAAAGAGCTGAAGCCCAGCGGTGGATGGTGAGTTGCCTAAGGTCATGCAAGGAGCATGAGGCTGAGTCAGGGCTGGAACTCAACACAGTCCCAGAACTTTAATGTCTACTTTTAGACCTTAATGAACACCAGTCCAATTCCTTCTCCTACAGTTATATGAAGGAGCCACTAGATTCCTGCCGTTAGGAAAATCCCGGCTGCCCAGAGAGAGAAGATACGGGGGCATGAAAAATTAGAACTTACATCACGGTCAAATGTATATCTCATTTATCTTCACAGAGCCCCAAGGGTTATGATCCCCTTTTACAAGTGAGACGACTGAGGGCAAAAAGTTAAGTAACAGAGCGTGTCAATTCTACTGTTCCTCCACATTACATACAGAAGTGTAGAAATTTGATGTTCTCTTCACATATATGTGCACACACACACACACACACAGCTTTGATTATTTTTAAATTTTTAACATTCCTTGTAAGCATATTCCCATGTTATTAAATATTGTTTGATATGTGCTTTTAAAAATGCATTCAATAACCTACTCTATTTTATCAATTTTTGTTCACGTATGTCTCAATTATTTCCAATATTAGATCTGATAAATTATGTTGTAATGAACATTCTGATGCCATATGCAGTGTTTTCCTATAATGGATTCCTAAAAATAGAACTCACATAAGTTTTAAAAAAGCAAGAAAACTGTTGAAATTCTTCTAGACCAGTTGTGTCAGTTTATGTTCCAAGTTCATTACATAGTCACTAATATTTATTTCCTCCTCATCCTCGTCATCAGCACCAATCTTAACAATTGGTTGGATGGAAATGGGATATATTGCTTTGTTTTGCATTTCTTTGGCTAACAGTAAAATTAAACATTTTTCATGTGTTAGCCATTTGTACATCTTATTTTGTGACTGTCCTCTGCCGGTTTTTCTATTGGAATGCTAGTCTTTTTTTTCAGGCTTCAAGAGCTCTTTATATACGAAGGCTATTAACCTTTTGTTATATCCGTTGTAAATATCTTTCTCAATTTATCATTTACTTTCTAATTTTTTTGTAGTTTCTCTTTTACTATATCTTTGGAAGTTTTGTGTAGGCAATCTTCTTTGTGATTTCTTTAATTGCTTTTCAACTTAGATAGGCATTACCCACTGTAAGGTAATTTAAATATTCGCTTACTTTTTTTTGTTCTGTTGTGATGGGGTTTCTTATGTTTAGTGCTATAATTTATCTGAAATTTATTTGAGGAAAAGATAAAAGACTAAAATGATCATCTCCCAAGTGGTCAATTTTCTAAGCACCAATTGCTGATCCAACCTTTCCCTGTTGATTTGCAATGCTTCTTTTTATCTCACCCTGCTTCTATGCCGATAGTATGGTTGGCTTTACAATGATCAGCTTTGAGCTATTGATGCTGTCTCGTTCTTGAGCCAGTGCCATGCTATATAGTTGTTGTAGCTTTAAAATACATTTTAATATTATTAAAGCAAATCATGTCTTCTTGTTCTTTCAAATATTTCTTACCTATTTTTAGCTTGTTGTTCTTTCAGGTTCATTTTAGAGTCATCTTGTCAAATTACCAAACATTTCAACTGTATCTTTGCTAGATCTACATATTAATTCAAGAAAAAACTAATGTCTTTTCCTTGTTGCCTTTCCCCAACCAAAAGCATGTTCTTTTTCTCCACTTATTAACATATTCTCTTCCACAAAATGTATAAACTTTTGTGGCTTTTTTCATGGAAGTCCCACACAATTCTCATTGAGAAGGATTTAGTGGTACATTATGTTTCTGTTTGCTTTTACTTCAAACTGGTTATTGCAGTATATAAATTGATTGATTTTTGTGTATTTGTCTTGTGTATCAGGGGGAGAAAATAGTAAACCAAGTCTTCCTAGTGACTATTCACAAGAAAATTGGTGGCGGTGGAAGAAGAGCCCTGCTCCCCAGGAGTTCAGCTCCTCCTTCACTGTGGGTGTGGGGACAACGGGGACCCATGGGGATGCCCAGTCCTCCAGCCATCCTCAAGTGAGACTCAGGGCAGGGAGGCCCACAGGTGAGGGACAAAGTGGGAGAGGTAATGGCAGTGATGAAGGAACCATTGGCCTGGAGAAGTGCTGGCGTATTAGCTGTCATGAGTGTGTAGCTTTGGGAAGAGGCAAGAATGTCTAGAGAGAATTTCTGAGATACTTTCCATAGAATGGCATGTACAAAACCTCTGGGCATGGCAAGTCTCTTAAGAAAGTCTATACAGTAAGATCCGCACGATTCTTCAAGGTTCCTAGAGTCAAACTTAGGTTTCCTTTCAGTATAAGTCTGTGCTGAGACTGAACCACACAGGACCTTCACATTATTAGGGTTACCATTCCTCTGGCCATTTTAGCAAGTTCTACTATTCTCAGACTTTCTCTGTTGATTCCCCTTGTTTTCTAGATATATGACTATATATCCTAAAATCAATAATAATTTTCCCTTAGTTTCGGTAGGGTAGGTGCCTTTTCTTCTTTACATTATGAAATTTTGCCTACGCGAGAAGTTCTAGGAAAATGTTTTCAAGGTATTGTTGATAGAGGATATCTGTCTTGTTCTTACTTTAAGATAGGCTTTCTTTATCAGGTCAGGGAAACACCTTCTAATCAGTGTTCTGAGTTGTGTGTGTTGTGTTTTTCTCCAGTAACGGAGCTCTTCAGGGCGGTTTCAGTGGGAAGGCAGGGAGATGCCCCTCCATGAGAGCTGCTGTGGGGACTCTGCTCGCTACAAACTAAGCAGGTGAGCGGCTCTGATCCCCGGGAGCGCTGCCCACAGCACCGCCCAGTAGACGGGACACGGAGGGATGGAGAGGACCTCAGGTGGATGCTCTTTGTCTCCCTGCAGAAAGAGGAACAGCCACCTGGAAAGGCACTGATTTTGTGATTAACTCCTGGAAGTTTGTCCTTCTGTGAAATTTTGGTTCTCAGGAATCCAGGTATTTACCCCAAGTATTTTGGGCAAAAAAAAAATAACCGATTCTCTGGGATGCACTGCAGGAATGCAAAACTCATCTAGCGCAGCGTCTACCCAACCAGAACACATCTGGGACTACGGGAAGCTAAGTGACTTACATAAGCAAGGAATATCTATCAATGAAACAAATAAAATTATGTCGAACAAATAAGAACAAATATCCTCTGTGACTGGGAAATCACTCTGTGCCATGGTTTCTCAATTAAAGTATAAGCTTCCAAAAGTCAAGAATCACAACTCAGTGTTCTTTTACTCCCTCAGGTGGCCAACACCGGCTGAATACACAGTAAGCACTCAGTAAGGACACCATTGAATGAATGAATGGATGCAGCTGAATAAATGGGGCGCACCTGTAAACAAATGAGTGCTTCAGAGAGTGAGTGAGTAAATAACTATAGAAACAGATCATTAAGTTGTTGTTTTAATAACTCAGGCAGGGTAAGAAATGCCAAGGAAATGTCTTCAGGAATGATTGCCTTTTAGCGATAGAGGAATTTGAAGTGAGACAGAAGAGAAACTGAGGTAGGGAAGTGTTGGAGTGGAGAGCAAAGACCGCCAGACTGAGAGCCCACAGGCCAGGATCAGGTCCCACATGTGCCTCTCATGTGACTTCATGCTGGTCTCTACCTGCTTCCCTTTCAGTGTTGGGTGAGATTATGGATAGGGATGTATTTGGCCAACTCTGAGGTGTTGTATATATACCTTATGTATAACCTTTAATCTCAGGATGAAGCCAAAGGAAGTAGATGGTGGGCGACCCATGTCTGTGTTTGCAGGGCCCAGGGCCACCCTGCTGACCAGGAGGGCCCACATCTACACTGGTGCTGCCTGTGTCACACCTTGGCTGCCCTCCAAACCTCAAACACTGAGAACAAGAAGAGATTCTCAAGGGCCATGGCGTGCGTGGGCCAACCAGGACTGGCTCCTGGGAAGGGATGCAGGTGGGAAGGGCTTTCATCCCTGTGCACCCCCCACAGTGGAAACATCGGGCGCCCATGTGCACCCAGCCTTCGGCTCCCGCCCACACCCCTTTGGGAACATTTGCATCTGCGTTTTGCTGAAACACACACTCATATGCTCTTCTGAAAGAGTGTGTTGGGCAGAGAAAATGGAAATCTTGGGGCCTGATTCACATTTACCAATACTCAGAAAGTCCCCCAAACAGCCTCCCAGAGGAGGACCTACCCACCCACCAGCTGCCCAGCTGCCTCGTGATGGAGGTCCCAGCGTGGAAGGCACAGCCATGGGGAGCCCTGCAGGACAGCCCCCTCACTGCAGACCTGAAAGTTCATAGCTCACCAGAGCCTCAGACCCCAGATATATGCTACACCAGGGGCTTTCAAGTGCTTTTTAAGCAATGGAAATCTTTCTTCAGTTAGAAGTCCTTATGAAGCCCCAGTCATTAGGCAGATATAAGTGAAAGTGCCTTCAGTTGGCTGAGGGGTGAAAAGTCCTGAATCCTCTCTTCCCCAGCCCACTCACCACGCACTTGGAGTCCCGCGTGCCATCCCTGGAGGGCACTTGAGGCATTCCTACAAAAACGCTAGGACAGTGCCAAGCACAGTCTTATTTTTAAAGGTGGGCAAACAGGCCCAAGAGGAGGACAGTCTGGGCCAAGACCAAGTCACATATTCATGGTAGAAGTAGGGCTGGGATCCTGGCTCTGTGTGTGCAAGACCCGCACAGAGGCAGAGGGCTGTGCTCGTGGGAATTAACCTCTGAGTCAGGGCAGGGTGATAAAGAAGCACCAAGAGGGGCGTCAGGCAGTCTGCTTGGATGATGTGGTCTTACCAGAAAGCTGCTCCTGGTCAGAACACATGTAAGAGCTCAGTGGAGTCTTGAGTCACTCCTGGGCTCAATTAATCAGCAGGAGCACGAGAGCCAGGGCCCAGGGTTCCAGCTTCTGCCCCTCCTCTCACCTGCAGAGACCTCAGGCCATCCACTGTCTGACTTGAGTTAGACTCATGATCTCTGGGATCCCTTCCAGCTGCTCTACTCCTCACACAGGTGATGAGGTGACGCTTCATTACCTACACCCGGCACCAGAATGCCTCTAAGGAGCAAAAGGTCTCCAGGTGGGGATACCTTAAAGAGCAGATGGTGAGGTCTGAGGGCATGGGGTGTGCCAGATCCAAGGCCGGGGGGGCAGAAGCCAACCCACTCTGCGAGCAAGAAAAGGAACTGGGGATTGCTTAACATGCGGAAAGGAAGCAGGGAGAGAATCAGAGGAGGGAACTGGGGAGCCGAAGAGGTGCAAAGCTGCAGCTACCAGGCACAAAAGGAAGCAAACGCCTAATAGACCAGAAAGCAGCATCCCGTGTGGAGTGGCCAGAGGGCATTTTAAGAATGGAAACACTTCATAGTCAAACTTGCAGTTGTTTGCATTGCTGTGATGTAAACCATGCCTTCATTCCCAACCCGCCCCACCCTGTATCTTCAAAGGAATCTGCCTCACCCATGAACACCTTGTGCCAGAAAGTTGTTCTATGGAAAATGAGAAGAGGCTGAGCTTCCATCCAGGTCCGTGTGCTGTGAGGTGAAGACAGTAGGTGTGAAAACAGGAGGCTGAGTGGCAAAAGCCAACAGAATAGTGGAGAAAGTGAAGGTTCCTGTGGCCAGGCTTCTCACCTGGCCCTGGTCAGTCTGCTCACCACACACGAGTGGGCAATACGTTGTTATTAACTCTATATAAAGAGTTCCACCCAGTGCTCTGGGGGACACAGTGGCATGGCTGCAGGAGAGCAGAGATGAGGCTGGAGTGGTGGCAGCGCCGAGGACAGAGACTGAGACGACTGCGGGGGCAGAGAAGCCCAGAGGCAGAGACCGGCTTGCTGCAGGCAGACTCGCTCTGAGGGGACAGGCTTCTAGTGACCGACCTGCCACCGTGGGAATAAAGTTGGTCATAAACCCTTTCTCCCCAAGAACATTTCATTGTCATTTCTTTGGTCTCACTAAATCCATAGTGAACTTGCCTGGGGCTGAAACCCACTGGCAAGACAGAATGTGTATCCCCTAAAGAGTCTCACAAATCTAGGGGTCCCTGGATCTCCCCAGGGGAGGAACTCTAGGGGCTTAAGCCAGTCTTACCTGGATCTCAAGAAGCAGAGAAGTCCCCACAGAACATACAAGCTGATTTCAGTCATATGGAATATTTATGTCATACCGACTATATGTTCGGGTCTGGTGTGTGAGAGGCGAGAGGCAGTGGTTGTCGCTTTTTATTGTGCCTCATGAGGACCTTGGGAGCTGCTTAAAGATGGTTTTTAGGCCCCATGCCACAGACTCTGACTCAGTGGGACTTGGACAAACACTGGGATGAGGGGCTGACATGATCCCAGCCCTCCAGGAGCTTACAGTACCACTGACTACTTTAGGAACAAGGATTTACCAGCAAGCTACAGACCATCCTCTGGCCACTGCCTGTTCCTATTGGTCAAGAGCCCCCAGGCCCAGCACAGAACAAGTTATCTCAGCTGGGAGCCAGGAGTCTTTGTCTTGGGATCTGAACTCCAGATGGCCAATAGGACTGTCATTGGCATGGCAGTTTTTCTCTGCTAGTCTTTGGGAATGCTGTACCTTCCAGATGAAAAGACTCATCAACTTGAGCTCTAAAACCCATGGTACATGCGTGATCTCATGTCCCCAGTGTCCCAGCCTTTCCAGGACCTGACTCCTTTCCTATCTCCACCTGGCCTTCACTGCCCCAGCTGGCCCTCCTGGAATAACCTGGGTCAGCTTACCTTACAGCCCTTCTTCTGGGACCTCCCTTGGACACACTGTAGTCGGGCAAAATAAGACAGAGTGTTAGAAGACAAAGAGATGGATTTCTCCAACATAGCCAAGCAGAGCCTGGGAAGCTGGCGCCAGAGACAGATCAAAGCATCAAGAGACATACCCGGGAAGTCAGCCCAATGGGAGAGAGAGCTCTATGCCCCGGGGGTTTTCTGAGAAGGACTTAAAAAGGAATCAAAACGATAAAAACTAAAGAAACCAACCAGAGTTTCATTCATCCATTCATGCAACAGACATGTACAGAGGCCCTGTTGCATAGGGTACAAGCATAAATGACTTGAATCTTTTTCTTAAGAAGCACATCTTCTAGTAGGGGGTGGCATTGGTCCTTAAAGGTTGACAACATTCTGAACAGTCAAAACGTTGGTGGAAGGGCATTCTGGGCAGGGGGAAGGTTGAGCGAAAGTGTGAAAGCAAATCACAGACTCAGGCACCAGGGGGTTGACCCACCTGAGTGGAATAGAAGTATATGGAGCTGTGTTCTAATTCCACAGACCTTTCCTGTGCTCTGAGCTTGGCCCAGGTTAGGTGCTAAGAACTTAGATGACAAGGCAACCTCTGCCCTCAATTGCTACGGCCTATATTATCCTTCTGGAAAATGCTAGGGTTCCACACGGCAGATCCTTCTCTCACAAGGCATTGCAGGCAATCGGCATGGGTTACACCGAAGACCCACGCAGCCTCATCTCCCAGCAAAAAGATGGGTCTGCTGCTACTATAAAGACAGCTGGCAGGGAGGCAGCCACCACCTGACAAGAGAGGGAATTTCAGTTTAGGGAGATCATCATTCTGTGCTGCACTTAAGTCCCTGGACGTGTCTCAATGAAAGTGTCCCAAGAAAACCAAACAGCCGGGCTGGCGCCCTTGAAGACATTCTAACCTAAATACACAGTCATAAAGCACCTAGAAAGGCAGATGGGATGTCATCCCCAAACGTGCTGCTTTCCCTTGGGCAGTGACCCCGGTCAGAGCAAGCCGTGCAGAAGCCCCTCCCTCAGACTTGGGCAGCAAAGGTCTCTCCGGTCGGGGCTGGGGAATCGTGCAGGGTTTCACTGCTTTCTGGGCTTTATTGTTGTTCTCAGTGAGGTCTGAAAAGTCAAGGTGGTTCTAGGTGGTGATATTTTAAGCCAAGAACGCAACCAGCACAGAACAACTTGTTGGTGGGGCAAGGAGCTTGGAGGAAAACACCCTGACCTGGGAATCCAAGCAAGTCTGGCCTCAGCTCTGCTCCAACAGGCTGTGTGACCTTGAGCAAGTCCCTTCCCCTCTCTGGGCTCACTCTTCAGTTAGCCACTTTCTTCTCCATGCTGGGCCATAAGCATAAGAAAAAGAAATTACTGCTTTTGCAGAAGTAGAGGTCAAGGGAGAGAGGCAAGAGCTGGGGCCGTAGCAGGAGCTCCAGAAGTAGATCCTGACCTTTGCCCGACATAACTGGAGGTTGTTAGAAATGCGGCTTGGCAGGAGGAAGTTCCCAGCATAGTTGCCCTAGAAACAGCTGCGTGGGGCTACCTGTTTCATCTGATTTGGGGATGGGGTGCGGTTTCTAGCTCCCACCAGCGGGACCTGAGGCTGAAATTACACCCCGTGTGTGCTGACCACTCTGGCGAGAACTTCCCCGGTTCCCTGGGAGACGCTGAAGGAGCAAAAATCAGAGCAGGACCAGTATATTCGGCTTTCCCTCAATTCAGGGAAAGGAAAGAGAGCGATCCTAGGGCTTTCTATCCACTCCTTTGCCAGTAGATCATCTTTTTTAAAAGAAACAATGCATTTTGGGGTTCCCATAGTCATCCTAGAGCTGGTGGAACAGAGCCTTCTGCACGGGCTGGCCTACCCCTGGCCAGCATTCAACGCTCACTGACACGGGGCCCCGACACCTGCCTTCTCAGGCCTCAACCCCAAACCGACTCTGCGAATTAGATTTTTCTCAAAACAAAATGTTCCAAAAGGCAGGGCAAAGGTCAGGAATGTTTGCTCTTGGCAAAGTTCCCCATTGTTTCTCCCTAAAGCCCTGTTTTATGTCCTTGCCAGAACGCAAAGCCTTCATGTCCTGCTCTAAGGGGGTCCGGGTGATCGCCAAGTCTGGCGGCGGCCACCTGTCAAACCAGCAAGGCCACACCTCCAGGAGCGACTTACTGGATGGTCTCTTCCTCTGGTAAATGTAG
The DNA here is from genome assembly GCA_029783875.1 of Phataginus tricuspis. Lineage (NCBI taxonomy): Eukaryota > Metazoa > Chordata > Mammalia > Pholidota > Manidae > Phataginus > Phataginus tricuspis. The sequence goes on along the minus strand of JAQQAC010011331.1, from coordinate 6,339,846 downwards.
AGCTTAAAACCAGGACTCCAGAGTCAGGTGGGAGGAAACATACCACCTCTAAGGATGAAACGTCCGATTCTGTGGATGAAGAAGGGGACTCATCCCTGGGAGGGACATCTCCTCCCCTTGGGGGGGGGGGCAAGGCTGACCTTTAGCCCAAAGGGGCATGTCCCAGGTGTGGATGGGAAGGTAGCCAGGTAGGCATCTTTGAAAAATACATTTAAATATATTATTAAATATTTATTTATAATGTACTTTTGTTATGTTATTTTTATTATCATTTACAAATAGTAAAAATATAATTAGTAAATGTATTTAGTAATGTAAGTGAAACTAGCAGGTACTCAAAACTTGTTTGGAAGAAAGAATGAGAGTGAACAGAAAGGGAGAAGAGGTGGTGGGAGGAAGGAGGCGGTCACTCACCGCCGGAAGGCCCCGTTGCACTGGGCATAAAATGGAAACACTGTCACCTCCATCACCCCAGACCGCCGCACCCCAACCTTCTCAGAGCTACTGTCACTGCGCCTAAGACTTGGCCACGTGGTCTTTCCATCTTTTCAGACAATGCCGTAACTCGCACCCAAAGGTTCTCAGAATTCCCCACAGACCCCAAATAATAACCCAGGGACAAACCAGCTCATGATGGGATTCCCCGGAGGAAATAACCTGCTGAGAGACTAGGGGAGGTGGGGAGAGGCCGGGGAACCCAGGTTCTCCTCGGGCTGTGGCCACCTAGTAACATCAGGCCAAAAAAGTTACTTTGATTCACCGCCTTGGGAGCCCCCCAGGCTTTGCCACCTCCCTCACACCCCAAATACGGCACAGTCCCCGCAGGGCTTTCTTTTCCCTTTACCCATCTCAGCGCAGAAATCCCCCAGGCTGCCTTCGTAGAGTCAGCCAGGCGCTGGCCAACAGATTGGGGTCCCCCGGGGCTGCCTGTGACGTGGGGGCCCAGCTTCGGGAACCTGGGAGGTATGATGGGACTTTAGAGTCCATTCCCTCTGCAGTTCTAGTTTATCTTCTTAATATAGGCATGAGGAAAGGAGAGATTTTCTAATCAACATATAAATGAACATAATCTGTATAATTCTCAGAACACAACTTCAGTTTCTTTAAAATGCGTGGTCCAGACAATAAGGGTTCCTTTCCCTTCCCTAAACAAAGAGATCAGAGTGACCTGGGAGCTCCCAGGGGGGTTGTTGAAGGCATCTGTGTCCAGGCACTGGGTCTTTAGATCCATTCAGCCCTCAAGATCACCCACAGGAGAGGTAGGGCCTCGTCACTTTCAGGTGAAAAACCTGAAATTCCAAGAGAATGAATGACTTACCCCAGGACACGCTAGCTCCCAAAGTAAGGCTGCTTACGTTCAAAGCCCATCAGAGTCCCATGACTACCTTTCTGGGTTTTTTAATTCTCCCCTAATTAAAATCAATCTCTCCCCTCTCTGCCAGAGGTCACAGTGCTCCTAAAATGTCCTAAAAAGTCCTCTTGCTAGCTGTGCACTTAATTAAAGACAGAGATGGAGCGCTCCTGTATTTGTTTTCAAGACCCTGTTGAGGAGCAAATGTTAAAGTCCATAATCAGGGCTGAAGAAATTGTCAATGTTTTTATTAAAGGTTGTCAAAATCCATGTGCCGGTTAGCAGCCAAGCATCGGTCCGGGCCCAGGGTGTACATGTTGCAGGATTCAAATGAAGCCCGAGATGGTGTTCTTATCGGCCCGGGTGGTTAGATTAAGATATAGGAAACAGCAGAGAACAACGAGTGACAGTTTCTAGTCAAGTAATCAGAAATCTGGCCCCTCCGCTGCATGATGTCAGGCAGTGTTTTAATCTCTTTGAGGTTCCGTTTCCTCATCTGCAAAATGGGAACAGCAATGCTATCTTCTTACAGAGTAATTGCAAGGATGGGGCTTACATAAGACGGTCACAATAAACGGCTTAGCTCAGTGCCAGCAGGACAAGCTTGGAATAAATGCTAGCTAATATCATTGTAGTTGCAAAGAAGGTTGGTAACTTACAATTATTAAACAGCTCCTACTTCTGCACATCTTTGACCATTCAACACAACTTCCAAACCTCAATCTAGTTACCTCTCTCTTATTATCTTCATTTTCTAGATGAGAAAACTGAGATTTGGGGACTCATCACACAATGATTCACTAGCAAAGAAAGAATCTGGAGCTAGGTATGTTTGATATTAGGACAAATAAGAACACATTAAATCAAACAAATGTATTTTTTAAGCATTGTTGGGGGCCTAAAATTCTGGGAGGTTCTGGACCAGGCTGTCCCGTCTGTGATGACGGGAATGTTCTAATTTGCACTGGCCAGCACAGTAGGGCACTTAAAATGTGGCTAGTGTGACCAAGGAATTGCATTTTTAATTTGAGTTCATTTAAATTTAAATGGCTACACACGGCTCACAGCCACCTTATTAGACAGCCGAAGTCGAGACTATAGCTCTGGTATTTTCCGTAACCTTGCACCCAAGTTCCCTCCCCACCCTTCCCATGTCTCCCAGATGCTGGCCCACTTCCGCGGGTCCCCCGGGCCCTGCACCCTCCCCACTCACATCCCAATTCAACCCCGGTCTCCCGCCCCGTGGGCTCGGGAACCCCCCCCCAAACGCCCCCCCCCCCCCCCCCCCCCAGCTCCCTGTCCTGACTGTCCATCCCACTCGGCTCTGCTGTGTCCTTGCTCTTGTTTCCTACTGCATCTGGTGAAAACTCCCCAAACCCAGCCCTGAACCCTCAGAGTTTTCAACCTTCCCCTAATAGTCACACTCCCTCAAATCTACCGACACTCCAGGGCCAGATCCAGATGCCTTGGAAGAGAGTGGGAAGAGGCAACGAAGGGACAGAATGTTCAAAATTGACACAACCAAGAAACCCCAGGAGGCCTGGCTGTTTCCATCCAAGAAACACAAAGAGAGTGAGTTCAGGCGCCTGCTTCAGGCACCTTACACACAGAGTGGGGAGACACAATACGCTGAAAACGCAAGAGAGAGAGCTGCATCCTTGCAGGACAACACAAAGAAGGTGCAGAGCTACTCAAGGCCCAGTGTGCTGCTGGGGCTGAGAGGAAAGGCCTCTCTCAACTGGTTTCCCAGGAGAAGGCGGAGGGCTGCCCCGCATCAGGCTCCAGCCTCCACCCTGCTCCAACCCATAAGGGCTGCGTGAGGGACCCCTTGTCTCCACCTGCGAGTTGCACTCAGCCAAAGTCAAGCAGCAGCAGAGGAAGGACAGCCAGAGGTAAGGGCAGGGCTCTGGGCTCCTCCGACTTCCTCTCTGCCAGGTGGAGGGTTAGTGAGGACCAACTTCCTCTAGTGGAGGCCGTGGCCCCTCCTAGGCAGCCCACACTTGCGGCCGTGGGTCTCTCCTGGTCCCTGTAGGCCCCCGCAACTCCCCGCTGTAGCACACCCAGGGGCTGCAACATCTCTCGTTGATGCCTCTGCACCCAAGCCATTTTCTCAAACGGTCCTTTCCTTTCCACTCCCCCATCTCCCTTGCTGGTGCACCATCATCTGTTTCATGCCAGGACCCCAGCTGATACAGGGTCTATGCTGGGTCTTAAAGGGTGAAGAGGATGGATGCAGGCAGAGAAGAAAGGAAACTCAGCAGAGCAGAACACCAGGGCAGAGGAGCAGGAACAGAAGGGCTAAAGTCCTGCTCAGCAGGGCGAGGCTGCGGTCGGAAGGCAGGGCTCTGGGTGGGGGAAGCTGGAGCTGAAGCTGGGGCCCGGCTGTGGAGGCCTTGTCGCCAGGAGTTGGATGGTGAAAGTGGGAAACCAGGGTTCCCGTGTCAAACTAGGGTGACACAGTATTTCAGGGGCCCCTATGGGTTGAAAGTTTCACTGAAACCAGCTAAGGCTATCCCATAGGCAACTGGCTTTTAAGAGTCATGAGCTGGCTAGGTGACCACACAGCTGGCTTTTAAATACACGTGACACTCTTGGTAAATAAACAAAGCTGGACATGAACAGACTTCCACTCTAGCTTCCATGACAATCGAGTGAGTAAAATCCCATTCATATTCAAGTAGATCTACCCTGTAGCCAATGACCAGTAGAATCATAAATACATACTTCTGTCTGTTAGACAGAAACATTCACATCTCATTGGCTAAGGAAGTGAAGGTCATAGTCCATGGTACACAAGTGTGGTTGTATCACAATGGTCACTGTGCTCGTCGATTTTCCCCTGCGTAATTCAAATCTATTCTAGTTTGGAAAAAATGTTTCTAATACATATTTTATGCCAGATGCCATTTGAACATAGTATACTATTCTTTGGCAATATCTGCCAACTCCTAGGAAAGTGTACTAACCTCTGCTGCCTTTATAGCCGCAAGAATGCGGGCACCTTGGCTGGCATTTGCAAAGGTGGAGCTGTCAGAGCGGCTGTTGCTCCCTTAGCTGAAGTGATACAGAATTTTGTAATGGTTCATGCATTCATACATAGAGAATTCTGCTAATACCTTAAAGGTATGTGAAAGAGAGAGAAAGGAAAAAAAGAAGGAAGGAAAGAGGAAGGAAGGAATGAAAACGAATGAACGAACAAAAAAGGAAGAAGGAAGGAAGGAAGACTACTTTGGCTGAAATTTTGCCAAGATACCCTGATAACAAGAAGGTATTCGCCTCATTTGCTCTACCTGTTTATTTGTTGAGTGTCAGCCTGACAGTACTTTGATCTTCGGCAGATTTTTTCCAAAGAAAGATTTTGTAATATTTGTCCTTTTTTCACAGGTAATTGATAACATTAATTACCCACATAGACCTGAAATTTCAGGGCTAAGTGCAATTACTGTCTTGTTTGCGTTTTTTTCCATTATCCTAATTAATTCAGGTGGAGGAAAAGTCCACCGTGAAGAACAGAAGATGAAATATGTCCCAGTGACCCATTAGAGGCATTACCAACTAAACTACTGCTTTGTGAAAGTCATTAACAAGTGAAGCTGACAAAATCCAACGGATTCATACATTGCATGGAATGGCACAGCATATCTACATGTTTTTCTGTAGAATGTTATCTGTTAATTATTTTATTTTTGACAATTTGAACCCCCATGTCTTAAGCAGGACGTTCTTTCTCCAAATTAAAACCAATTAAAAACTATTTAAGGAACGCTCCGTGACAACAACGTTTAACAGAATTAACACCACTCACTGAAGAAATAAGGCAGCAGAAGTTGCAAAACTTAGTGACGGTTTCACTATTCACTAATGCCAGCTTACCATGGAGAGTTCCAAAGTTTGCTTGCATTTTCAAAATTCGTCTATGTTGACTGAATATCTCTTGATGCTGACATGTTTTACTTTAGAATATAAGTTTTGAGGTTTGTTTAAATTTCTTTTTGTTATGTCAGGGAAGAATGGTAGTAATTTATACCATTTCCTATCTTATTGTATGGGGGGAAAGCAGCACATTAAACTTCTGCTTTGAGACCATTTTAAACAGATTATTCCATTGCATTAAAGGAGACTCTAAAATGGTTATATTTGTGCAGTGAATAGAAAAACTAAGCCAATAAGGTTGTTCCAAGGGCAAAAGGAGGAAATTGAGTGCCCCATCTGTGCCATGCATCATACCCCGCATCTTATGACATTATTCATTTTTATCTTCCCAACAAATTTGAAAGGTAAGAATGTTTATCATCCTCTTTGTACAAGTGAGGGGACCTTAACTTAAGGAGGTTAAGTAACTTCTCAAGGTCAAGTAATGTGGCTAGATTCCAAGCTGGGTCTGTCTGGCTCCAAAACCCTCATAAGGTCAAAAAGGGCTCCTTCCCACAAACCCAGAATCACGGGATGTTTCCTGCCTGCCTTAATGACCGTCTGAGGTGGTAGAGCCAGCATTCAGCAAGGCAAAACTTGGCCTTCTGACATAATCTGAGGGCACATCTGGCATCAGTCCATCCCCTTGTAACGGCACCAAGAGCTGCCCCATTTAAGTTGAGGGCACTGGTAATATTAGCTCTACAATCAGACTTACGAATTAGGTGCTCCAAGGGGCCATGCTGTACAGGGGAAGACTTGAATGTGAGTCCCAGCTCTGCCATGTACAGATCTTCACATAGCCACTGAAACCCACTACACCTGCAAAAAGCTTTTTAAAAGATGTGTGGGAAATAACCTATCCAACATCAAAAGGCAGTCTGGGGGAATAAATTAAATGATCCATGAAAAATCCTTGGAAAGGAGCATATCCACAGAAGGCACTTAATGAATGTTGGTTGCGTGTGGAAGCTATTAGGCTGCCAATGAGGGGGCACTGCCCCAGGTTCAGATCCTTGCTGCTCAAAGTGCAGCCCATAGACCAACAGCATCAGCGTCCCCTGGGAGAGAGTTAGAAATGCGGAACACTGGGCTCCTCCCCAGATCTCCTGATCAGGAGTCTGCATTTATAACAAGATACAAATATGCACGTTCGTGTTTGAGAAGCACTGCCTTAGGCCTCCTGGTCTGGCTCTTTAAAGCCTTTACGTCCAGAGAGGAAGTTAGCCTGATTCACTTTTCAGCTATTCCTTATCACAAAAATAGAGTCAAAAGAGCCTTTGAAGATCATCCCATCCAGGAACAGCCATTTCTTTCCCAGCGGCCGGGGCAGACATCACTAATCAATAAGAGAACTCTCTCCCTGAGCTCAGAAGTGGCTGCATTACCCTCAACGCACTCTTTCTTTCATAGTTGACATGGGTATGAAACCTACATGCCACCCCCATCCTCTGCCCTGTGGCCTATCATTCACGGGTGGACCTTGTCTCCAGTTTAAGCCTATTTCCATCCAATGTGATATTTATCCCCTACAAAAATGTTAAATAAATTATGTGGTTATACTGATTAAGCAGAAACTTCACGCCATCAAATTCAATGACGTTCCTCAAAGTGGAAAACCCAATTCCTCTGGTTCACACTCCTCTTTCGGGCACAATCCCGCTCTTTTCCTCGATCAACGTTTTAAACCAGTGGGGAGAAGACCTGAAGCCTCACAAGGAACTTAGACTAGTCCCCCGCTGCCCTCACAAGCCAGAGGAGAAAGACACCAGAAAGTGATTTCAACGCTAGGAGACTCTGAAGCACACTCAGGTGTGCCCTGGCAACCCAGGCCTGTCTCCTGCTGGAAGCTGGAGCCGGCAGCTGTGCATGGGCCGGCGTGCAGAGCCAGCCTCGCTCCTGTGGCCTTCACCCAAAGAGTTCCAAAATAGGAGCGATATCCCGAACTTTATTTTTGTTCCCATGTAGTAGGAGACCGATGCCTCCGCTAAGCTGTTGTGCCAATCAGCCAGCGGGAAGCAGCCCATATTTTTGGAGGGCAAATCATTAAGAACTGGAATACAGTGTAGGCATATATACCGGCTGGATCCAATTTTAAGTGAAAATTAATGGCAAATTCTTGTAACCACATTAAGGGCCATGGTCATTCATCTGAAATCAGTTAAACATGAAAACGGTATGAAAACCATCTTGAGTTCATGGAATATAAGTATTTGTCTATATTTTTTGCCAGGGACCCAGAGAGATGAGGTGATGTCGGCAGATCAGGGTTCTATAAACATGCTCACAGAGGGGGAAGACAAGGAACCTGTCTCTCGTTGGGTTAAACTGTTCGTCAACTTTTCCATTTCCTCAGTCAGAAGATAATTAAACAGTAAGCAGATGTCCGAATCTAACTGATTCAAGGGAAGATTACTCAGTGACTTATGGTGCTGTCATTTTCATATATTGTCTGCAAATAACCCCTAGGTTGGTACAAGATGGGGAAAGTCACCCAGTTAGTTTCTCTCCCCATGGAGACAGAGGCTCTCCCAACAGGTACATCTTTGTATACTCACTCTGGATACCAAGAAGCAAGCAAGAAAGTTCCTGAAAGTGCTTTGAGCCTATCAGACCAGAGAGGAGCTGCGACTTCCTGGAAGAAGAGGAGAGGGAAAAAGGAGAGAGGGAGAGACAGAAAAGAGAGGGTGGGGAAGCTGAAGATGAGGAAGGGAAGGTGGAGATAAGGAGAAGGATGAGCTGAAAGGACAGAGAAAAAGAACAGGAGAAGCTCCAGGGGACCGAATGTGGTACATTTGAAAGGGTGTGGGCCTCAGGGTCTCACCCACGTTTGGTTCCATGCCTTTCTACCTGTGTTTGGCCCGTTCTTTGACCTTCCTGAATTCACTCCCTCTTCTGACAGTTGGATGTAATAATCCCTGCCTTTGCTCAGTCACAGGCTGGTGGTGGGGTAATAGAATAAGAAAAAAATGTCTGAAAATTGTAAAGCACTGTGCATTTGCTTTAATTTTCCGTAAAGGAGCAGAGGGGAACTGAGTGAAAGAGAATTGAAACAAAGTGAGGTCTGCAGTGAGAAGAGCACGGGTTCTTCTCTCTGTTTGTGTCACGGGCTATCGTCGGGGCCCCAGAGCGGCACAGCTTGGAAGAGGGTCTTACAGCCGTTCTTTCAGGTTCTACTTCAGAGCCTCGCACCCATAAAACAGACAGACGCCCACCCACACCCACACACACAGCTTTCTGTGGGATTCAAATACATGCCCAGGAAGCCAGGTGAGGTACAGTCTTGAAAAATGATCACCACGCTGGGTTTCTAATTTCAGTTCACTTACAGCTGCGTAAACATTGTTAGTGGCCTCTGCCTTCTGGAGGACTCCTTTCCCTGGGGGACTGTCAAGCACCCCTTGCAAACTGACCCCCGTTGGGGCATCTCACCAGTTATCAAGCAGGCCAGCACGGCCAGTAACGCTTACACTCACATTCCTACTGTGTGGTTTATTAGGTAGTCGGTCCCAAAGAACCAGTTTACTAATGAAGTGTGGTGTTCACACTCACTCTGGCCTCATCTCTGACTCTGCCTCACTGGGTGTTCTCAGACCAGCACGGATCCACTCTGCACTTCTGTTTTCTCAGCTGTGAAACGAAGGTGAACAGCCTGATCCTGAGAACCTCTCTACTTGGGACAGTCAAAGTTTTCACGACTTACCCATCACAAATCGAAGTTATGACATATCATCTCCCTCCCCTTCATCTGCACTCCAGATTCCTCTCTGCCCTCCTGCGCTCCTGCACTCTGCTGCCTGCCCTGGAAGGACCTGTGGGGACTGTTGTAATGGCTCTCTTACCCTCTGGCTTCCACATGGCCTCAGCCAAGGACCGCAGGCCTCAGCAAGAGAATGGAAAGAACCGAAATTCAGAAAGATCAGAAAAATCTGGGGGTCCCTTTCCTGCCCCCTCCCTGGGAACTCTCCCCAGGCTGATTGCACCTCTCCTGGAAGGTCACTGCCCCTGGGGCTTCTCTACCAGATTCCCTCCTTACAGTTTTATTGTTTCTTCCCCTCTTCAGGTGGTAAGAGCTCTACAGGGACTAGCTGGGGGTGACCATATTATCGCCTAGGGTTCTCCACTCCCAGACAACACCCTAGCAAGTGGTCTTCTATAAATAAGCCCTTCTCAGCAGGGGAAGCCATGGTGGTGAGTCACAGGAGAATCAACAGGTGGTCCTATGGGGCTGGGAATGAATGAACCCAGGAAGACCTCCAGGTGAGGAGGCAGCACTTTGCAAGGTTGGACTTAAGCCTGTCTGGAAGAAAAAGAAGTCTAGATAGGCAGCAAGGGGGTGGAGAGGGCTTTTTAACCCAGAGCGTGCGGAGGCAGCCATGATGCCTGTCTGTCTGGTGGCAAGAACTTGGTAGAGGAGGAATGAAGGTCACAGTTGAAAAAGCCAACACAGGCCAAACTGCAGGGACGTTGAAGGCGGGACTGAGGCCTGGAGCTTTATTCCAGGGGAAATGGGAAACTTTGGATGGTTCTTGAGCATGGAACCGCCTGGTGGCACTGAGCTATTTTAGGAATGTTAATCTAGCAGTGGGGGGCCAACTGTGGAGCTGCCCATGGGGTAGCCCTGGGCAAGGAGCACAAAGGATGGTGCCAGAAGTGACTTGCCTGCCCCGTTTCTCCTAGCAGGGGTGTCCGAGGCTGTGCAGGTGTCTCCCCTGCAAACCTCACGTTTATGCTGGCCTCAAAAGAGCAGAGAGTGAAGCGCATCACATCCTGAGGATGTGAGGGAAAACACATTCTTGGACGAGATCTCCTCTCCAAGCCATCCACCCACAGCCCCCAAAATAAGGGACAGGCAATCTGTTTCTCCTGGCATCTGATTCAAATGCTCCTGAGGCCAAGAGGACCTAAAAGAATCCCTCTGCTCATGCGTGTGAGAACAGCCCAAAGGGGGACCATCTGTTTCAGGATGGGCTTAATGTGGGGGCAGACACGGTAGCCCCCAAAAGGGTGCTATTTCAGAGTTTCCAGGAAAGAATCCTGTGAATATCTCCAGCCACTAGCTGGAGATCTTACTTTATCTCTCTGCTCAGTGCTTTGCTAAACAGAAGCCCCCAGGGGATGGGACCCACCTCTCTCAGAGGTTCTCTGTCACTGACAACGCAGTGTGGCTATGTTTGCAGGTGGAAGGAGTCCAAGAGTCCCGGTCACCTGAGACAATGCAGACCCAGTAAGCAACAGAAAGATTAAATGGATGTAGATTCAAGGGACAGAGACCCCTCAAACTACCTAAAAAAATATCTGCTCAGGATTGGCCCTGTATCTCCATTTAGTCCCAGATGGGCCTGGGAAGGGGTCCTCCCCCCTCGGGAGGGCTCTGCAGCCTTCTCTAAGGTCCACTTGCCTGAGCACGTTCTGGGGATGGCAGGGTTATTACAGTCCAAGGGAGGCCCAATGGTCACAGGGACTGGGGAGGAAGCAGTTAATGAGCCTGGATGGGGAAAGGGGGAGCTCCGTGAAAGCTCTGGAACATTCAAATACTTAGAGGTTCAGTAAACAAGACAGCCAGCAGAGGAGGGGGCGCTCAGCGAGTCAGAAGGAAAATGCTATGAAGCCAGGAGGAGCAAAGGCGGAAGCGGGCAGACACCTCAAGGGCTCCTGGGGGGCGAGTAGTGTGACCACAGCTACACAGACCATTGATGATCTTGACAAGAGCAGCTTCAGAGGAAACAGAAGACTGATTTCAGCATCTCGCTCCCTTCTGAGGCAGACATGCTTTTCCCCACTTTATGGATAAGGAGGCTTCAGCTAAGAGAGACGATCTGACTTACCACAAAGCCTAGTTACCACTTACCTGGTTACCGGTTAGACGGTCGCCCTGCTGCTGTGACGGTGGGGCCGCCAACAGGATGCCGCAGATGAGGCCGGCGCTGACAGTGATGTCTCCCTTGATGCCACTGGTGAGGCTGATGAACACGGTCATGCCGACAGTGATGTGGGTGGTTGCTCAGTGGGGAAGTCGATAATGATCGTGTTGAAAAGTTAACTGGTCTGTGGAGCCAGACAGATTCAGATCTATATCCCAGCCGGCCAGCCACGCCCAAGCCTCTCAACCCTGGAGCCTCACTGCCTCCACTTGCAAAATGGAGACCCTCGTGCGCCGCAGAGGACTATTGTGAGAATGACATGGAAGGAGAGCCCTCTGAGGCACCTTGAAGTACCTTAACGCACCTGGCTCCTCGTAAGCCCTCAATAAGCGCTTAGTCCTTCTGTCTCTAGAGCAAATACAGGGAGTGCAGTGGTCCTTGCACGAGTCTTCGCTTCCCTAGATAGACCCATGCCTTCCGGTTCAACTCCACTCCCCACCCAGAGTGAACGCCACCCTCAAGACCAACCGTGGCCACCTTGGTGACTGTCCGCTCCCCGGGTTCACCACCTTATGCCCACCAGGGCTACCCTGCCAGGGACCCCACACCCTCTCTCCCCCTGGTGGAGGAGTGCCCGAGAGACCCTGAAAGGAAGAGGGATGGGAGAGGAATGAACACTTAGAGAGCCTTAACCACTCTATGCCCAGCAACCCGGTCTAAGTCACTGGGAAAGAGAGGGTGTAGGCTTATGAGTCTGGTCTTTGGAATCAGATGTGCCTGGAGTTAAGAACCTCCCCTCCTTCAAGTCTTTACTCAAATAGCAGCTTCTTCGTGAAGCCTACGCTGACCACCCCATTTACACCACAACCCCTCCATAAGGCTTTCCCTATCACCCTCTCCTGCTCTATTTTTTTCATTCCCTTCCTAACCAGCTACATGTTTTTTCTTACGCATTATGTTTATCTACCCTTTTCTACGGGAATGTAAGTTCCAAAGGGCAGGGGCGAGTACCTGTTTTGTTCACTGATGCATACCTAACACCTAAAAAAGTGCTGGAACCTAAGAGGTGCTCACAGAACATCTGCAGAATGACTGAAGTACCAGCTCAAGCCTTGGCAACACACACGCATTACAAGGAGCTTAGTAGTAACTGAAGTTGGACCAGGTCTGTCTGACTCCAAGCCCAGGGCCCACTGCAACCCGATAAATTCAAGGGTCTTCCCGGTCACAGCTCCCCACCTAATCCCACCCAACATCTCTAGAACACTTTCATTTAGAGGTCTCCCTCTTAGATCAATTCATTTAAGAATCAGAGGGCTGGGCTGCAATTTGAGGAAGACAGAATGTTTCCTGGACTCAGCAGAAGCTCCGGGCCAACTCAGGCCCCTCGTCTGACGAGAGGGACGCCTGCTTCGAGGTAAGCCAGAGCGAACAGCCTGGCCCACTGGGCCCGGCTTAAGGGAAGACCTTCCTGTTTAAACGCTCCTCAGTCAACATCAGGTCCAAGGGGAAGGCGGCAGGCCGACTCCGTGTTTGCTCCGAGGGGTCCACCTACTGGGAAAACTCAGGTAAGTCAACAAGCCTGTTTGTTCTCCCAGTACAGCAAACAAAACACAGGACTACTTCTCCTCCAAGGCTGCCCGCTGGACCCGGAGGCATGATTAAAGTAATGGGAAGACAAATATTTTCCTGGAGAAAATGATAAAACTTGAGAAAGGAAAAGCAAACAGCATCTTCAAAAGGGCAGCTGTGTAGCTGGCGTGGAGCTGCCCCAGGAACAGTTAGGGAAGATTCCAGAAGGGAGGAAGCATGTGGCCTGCAAGCCCCTGGTTTGGAGGGATGGCTGAGGCAAGTGGGGGCTTTGCTCCCAGCAACCAGCACATCAGGCTCAGGGGGATGCCATGCTATTGATCTTCCCCGGTACTCAAATGATCCTTATTGCCAGTGAGGTGGAGAGAATTCGGGAAATATGACCCAAAACAGTCCAGATCACGAGCTGAGAGCCAGACGTGTTTGGGCTTGAATTCTATGATTCATTCATTCAGGCTGTCAGTCCAGCCACGGCTCCACACATATATGCTGAGTGCCGGCTGTGCACAGCCCCCAGCCGGTGCTATGTGGTCTTGAGCAAGCCCTTTATCCCCTGGGAGCCTCCGTGTTATCGTGTTATCGTCTGTGAGACAGGCTGGCGCAGCATTGTTGGGAAGATAAAAAGTGATACTTAAAAAGCATTTAGTACAGTATCTGCCTCACAATTCTCTGGCACAACTGCCCCGGGCACGTCCTCTAGCTAACCACTGGCCTTTATCCCCAGCTCCTCCCTCCTCTTTCCCCAGGCCCCAGCCAGGTGTTCTCAGTGTCCCACCTGCCCGTGCCCCATTCACTCTGGTCTCTTGGCCTTTATCTGTGCTGCCTCCCAACCTCCAGCGCCCTTCCCACCAAGCAATGTCCCACATCGTGGCCCTAAGGGGACTCCAAGTCAAACAGGCTCCTAACCTCTTCATCCCGTTGTCCCCCCAAATGTACATTTCCAGAAGGCACCTCCATCCCCTAGTGCCCTTCCAGAAGTCTGGGGGCCTCCACGGATCCTTTCCTGCTCACCCAGCAAGTCGGCTCTCTGCAAGGTTACACCAGCCTTAGCTCAGACCTCCTGCAATTCCCAGTGTGCCTCGCTCACTCAGGACTCTAGCTGGGCATCCACTTCCCTGCTTCCCTTTTTGGTCTCATAAATCCTACTGAGACCTTAAAAGCTTACTTCAGCACTTCTTCCTCCGGGAAGCCCTCCCAGACCCTCTCAGGCTGGGTGATCTGTCTTCCCTGTGCTCCTTCCCAGAATAGCTTGGCTCAGCTTGGCCAACACATTATCCCATCTGGCCTAGACCCACCTCACTCTCTCATGCGAAGCCCCTCTAAGCCCTGGAACATGGCACATTTATCCTTCTGTCTTCGGGGTCTAGCCAAGAGCTTGGCCCTTGGAGGACTCAAGAAAAGCTTGTTGTGGTATGTGACACAGGTTAGGCCCCAGAGCTGAAACAAGAGGTGGAGGTTCTGACAACATGGGAAAAGTGGACTCACCCCATCAACTGGAGTAAGGAGGGAGGAACAGGAAGGTCAAGAACAAGCTGAGATCGGAAGGAGGAGAAAAAGTTAGCCAGAGAGAGAGGGTGGGTGAAGGGTCCCAGGCAGAGGAAACAGCATGTGCAAAGGTCTGGGGAAGCCTTTGATGGCCCCAAGAGGTTGTGGATGACTAGCAAAATCACCTTGTAGGTCTCATCAGACCTTTTCTACAGGGATGGAAAGGCCCTGGGGGTCCTGAGCTCAGGTGGGATATGATCACCATGTTTTAGAAAGGCCCTATAGAGAGCTCTATGGATGGATGGACAAGGGGGGGAAGGGAAAGTCAAGAAATGTCACGTCTCAGTTAGGCGGCCAATCCCAAGGTCCATGGGAGAGAGGCAGGGGCAGGTCGTAACTGTGAAGATGGAGAGAGGCAGAGGAATGATGGAGTATTTGGGGACAGCGTCAACACAGTTGGTGATAAATTGTGTGGGGGGGACAAGGGAGAGAGAAGGATGAAGAATGACTCTGTGAATGAGTGAATTCTCTGCTCAAAGGTCTAAGGCTCCCAGCGAACCCTCCCGTGGCGCTCTCTCACTTCTCCAAACTGAGGCAAGGGTCCAGCCGCCCATGGCCACCAGCTTGGCTCTTGTCTTCCCCTCCCAAAGGCAGAGATCTCTGCCAGAGGTCTCCACCATCAGAAAGTTCTTCCTTTCACGGATCTGCTGCTTCCACCCATCGGTCACCACCTGGCCCACGGCAGGAGACAAGGAAGGGGGCGAGGTAGAGGGGAGAGAACTAGCATTTATTGAGCACTTACTAGTAAATGCATGTGCCAGGCACATGGGAAGAGGTGTCTTACCCAAGTATTCATCAACTCGTGCAATGATCTTTGAGGCAATAGATATATTATGTCTAATGGTTAAGGGTGGCGCAGACCTTGTGGGCCGCAATGCGAGTCCTGCCACTCTCTGCCTTTGTGATCCTGAGCGAATTACTCAAGGACTCTGTGTCTCAGGGTTTTTCTCCACCTAAAAAAATGGTGATTTTAATGATTCCCAATGCAGTGGGTTGAGATTATGGGCACAAAATACTGATCAATGTATAGTACAGTTTCAATACATATTACCTGTTTTCACTGTCCCATTCTACATGGGAGGGAACCGCACATCACTACAGACTGTGGTTGGGATTCAGACTCAGATCTCTCAGCTCCAGGGCCACTGCTCTTTCCTTTATCCCTCCTAACTGCGTGCAGCTCTATTCAGAACCCAGTCTACCCGGGTGGTTCACATGGGGGCATTTTGTGGACAGAAGTCAGCTGCTAGTGGTACCCTGAAGGGATGGTGCTGGCTACGGGCAGCAGAACTGGGGGACTGAGAGTGGAATCGCAGACCCTCGGACCAGAGGAATACTTTCAGAGTACCTACTGTCTGAAAACCTTTGTTCCAGGTCTTGTGGGAGATAAAGTATGTCTTCCGACATCAAGGAACCAGAAATCCACTAGAGAATACGAGACACAAATATGAATCTGTTAATTGCCCGTAGATGACAATACAGAGAAATCAACACCTACTGCATTTCTTCTTCTTGTAATATTAGCCCAAACCATGAAAACCTCCATCCTAACAAATGACAATGCCTGCATTTGGATTCAAAATGAGTAACTTTCCCAGGAGTATCCTGACTTGGCAGCAGTCCATGTGAAAAGACCCAGGGGCTTTGGGTGGCCCGAAAGCTTCGTGCGAGCCCACACAGGGCTGCGGCTGCTTCAGCAGTGAATGTGATCCTAGGATCCGAGACCGAGGTATAAAGTTCAGGTCACCAGAGGTAACGGGCACAGGGCTCAGACTTCATCTGGAAAGGTACCAGCCCTGGGTGCCACATGTCACTAGAAACGCAGACCAAGAACGGCACCCGAGAGGTGAGAAGTCAGACACCCATGCCCCTTGGAGAACTGTCTAAAGGAAATTTGATCTTGGGTCTGTGACAGGAAAGGAAAGGCGTGGTTGAGGGTAGGTACCATCTTCAAATACCTGTCATGTGGCTGAGTCAGCCTAGAGGGGAGACCCATGTGCAAGTGCCAGCTCCGCCACTCACTGATTTGGGGAGACCTGAGCATGTTACTTAGTTCCCCTGAGCCTCAGTTTCCCCACCTAAAAGATGGGAATAGGGGGTGGTTGTGAAAATTAAGTGAGATGGCAGAGCTGGACACATACCAGTGCTCAGTGAGGCATAGTCTTCTCCCGTAGACATTGAAGGCCTGTGCTGAAATGTGAGAGCATTACCATGGGGGAGGGGAAGCGGGTAGCCACAGGCGCGCAACAATTTCGGGCGGGCAGATTCCCAGTGCAATGGCCTACCAGCATTCAAGGGCCCCGGAAGGAGTGTCTGCGGAGTGGACTCGGGGGACACAGGGTCATGTTGTAAGTGCCAAGGACTACATGCTGCAGATGAGGAGGAGGGGCACCAAGAGAACCTGCCCCCTTCGGTGCTCCTTCAAGGGGTGCTCCTGCATTGCCCCCAGCTCATCCATGACTCCATGGAAACAGCCATCTCCAAGGTCTTGCTTTTGGATCCCCCTAGAAGCAGATCCCAGACAAGGACATGGGGACACATTCCCTAACTGTTAGGTGACCCCAGGAAGCGAGGATGGGAGGGCGTGGGGGAGGGAGGCGTGAGACATCTCCCAAAGTCCCTTGCACCCGTGTGGTAGGCTGAATAATGGCCTTCCAAATACATCCATATCCTGTCCCTGGAGCCTGTGAATGTTAATTTACATGGTAAAAGGGAATTTACAAATGCGATTAAGGACCTTGAGATGGGAGATTACCCCGGGTTATCCAGGTGGGTCCTGGATATCCACAACTACCTGTATAAGAGAGATGCAGGAGCCTCAGAGGCAGACAGAAGGAAAAGTCATGAAGGAAGCAGAGGCCGGAGTGATGGGCATTAAAGATAAAGATGGCCATGAGCCAGGAATGGAGGAAGCCTTTCAGCTGGGACAGGCAACCCGGGAACAGACTCTTCCCTAGAGTTTTCAGAAAAAGCCAGCCCTCCTGACACATGACTTTAGTTGATTTTGGGCTTCTAGCCTCCGAAACGGTAAGAAAATTAATGTGTGTTGTGTTAAATCATGAAATTTGTGGTAATTCGTTACAGCAGCAAAAAGAAACTAATACAATCCATCAACTTTCCTCCTTTTGCATTGCCTCTGCCTGGCTTCTAGGCCCCATCCACTGCAATCCCTTCATGAGGCTCTCCTGCTTCCAGGCTCCTTGCATCCTCCGTAACACCACCGAGGTGGTCTCTCCATTACTTCACACCCTTGAGGGCCTAACCTCCCCCCAACCCCCATCACTGAGAAAATATCCAGACCCACTATCAGCTCAGTTTCAGGGTGGGTCCCCTCCCTCCGCTCTCTGTACCTTAAGACTGTTGGTTTCTGAACTCACCTCCTGGGTTAATAAGCCCTGTTCTCCTTTCTAACAAGAATGTTCTCCCCCGACTATTTTCTTGCCAAACTCCTATTCATATGAAAAACCCAACTCAGATATAACTTCCTCCAGGAAGCCTTCCCTGGCTTTCTCCCTGACCCCAAAAGAGTTCATGAGAGCCCACCCTAACCTCATACAAACTTTATCATTGACCAAATTTCCACTGTTGCAGTTTCCCCACTAGTCATTGCCTCTACTAGACTCTGAGCTCCTTGAGGATTTGGAACAGTTTTTTTGTTGCCTTTTGAATCCCCAGGACCTAGGAGATACTCCATACATGTTTGTTGAGTTAGGTGGTTTCTCTCAGTTCCAGCATTGTATGATTTTTTGCTACTGTTCTCAGGCTTTCTCCAAATCAGCTGTTCCCTACAAAGGAGCAGAAAGACAATTATTTTTCTTTCTATTGCTAGTTCCTGCTAATTCACTCAAGGTAAATAAAGTTAATAGGCACTCATTTGTCATGTGGACTTAATAATCCAAAATCACATTTGTCTTGGCCCAGGATGTGAATATATCTCATAAGATTTGCAATTTATCGAGAAAATTTAGGATCCAGTGTTTCTCTCACCTAAATGAACACACACACACACACACACACACACACACACACACACATACACGCACACACACACGCAAACACTGGCCTGAGGTTCTGCAGGAACTAGGGAAGGAAGACAGAACAAAATCATGGGCTCTGAAAATCTGTAAGGAAGGCCCCACCCAGTCCAGGACACTGCTTTTTGTCAACAAAGTGTCCCCAGTCCTCCCAGCCAAAGCGACTCGAGGAAAAGATGGTGAGGCCCATGGCAAATTTTAGTTGAAGGGACACAACTTTCTTTTTAGCTCCATTCCTAGGTATTAAACCTCCAAGTCCCTCCCCTTTCCAAAGAAATCTGGTCCTTGACCTATAATAGGCCCCTGCAAGAGTAGGAGCAAAGAGAGAATAGTCTTTGTCTCAGCACTTCACTCCCACAATCCTGTGCTACTTGCAAGATTGTCTGGGCTGCTAGGAAGCTCCTTTCCCTTCTTCGGCTCAAGGTTCTTCAAAACCAGGTTGTCACCCAGCCTAGCCCCGGGAAGATGGAAGAGGTACAGTCAGCATGGCACCCAGAAATGCCACAGGGCCCACCACAGAGAGTGGAATTCTATGCATATTTGTACAAAACATTCTGCTTCTAAAAGCACTTCAAAATCAGTTTGGAAACTGATCCCTCAAGGGTTTGAGTTTGATTCTACAGCAAGTATTGTTTCAGAAGAAGGAAAGTGCCTAAGGGTTTAGACCATGGTCAGTAGACCACAGCCTTCCATGTCTACTGACAGTATTTCAGGCAGTTCTAGAGTGGCAGAGGCAAGAAGCTCTCTACAAAGAAGTTTGACAGGGATCAGTGGGGTCTGAGAAATGGAGACGAAGGCTAGAGGGCCTGAGGACCTGAGCTCAGACCCCAGCTTGGCCCAGCAGTAGCCTAGTTGGACTGTCTATGATCACTTCAGTGTCTCACCAGAGTCTCCTCCAGGAATTGGGGTTCCCAGGTCCCCTTCTGCTTACAGTTCCAGTCTAGATTCTGCCCATGAGACACTCAGTGACATTTGGAAGGTGAAGCAGAGGAGAGGCCATTCTTTTCCAGAGGCAACTGGAGACAGAGCTAGGTTGGGAGGTCTACAGGCACCTGCAGGCCAGCGCCGGCTCTCACTTGCTCACAGTTCCAGGCTGTCAGCAGGGGCTTCCTGGAGGTCCCACACAGCTTCCAGGTGAGCTCTGGGAGGCCAGCCACTTTGGAGTCTTCAGACTGACCTTCAGCAAAGATTTCCTGACCTTCACTCATTCCTCCACCCTGCCAGCAGCTGCTATGGGCTTCACCTCCTTGCATTAACACCCTTTGTACTTGGAATACACAGGATTGCTTCTGACGGGCACAGCGGCTCTGCAACCTTAGGCAAGTCACCTTATTTCTCCAAGGCAAAAATTAATACCTATGTCATGAAACTGTGAGAGGAAACAAGAGAACTCCTGGGAAGTGCCTGGCCCGGCCGTCTCCTCCCCTACCTCACATTTCTCTGCTCTCTTACATGCCATCCTACCTCACCCAACGGCCATTTTATTTTATGGTTGATCCTTTGAGAGTGATCTTGTCAATGAGACTTACCTGCATAAAGTTCAGCAAATATTATTATTCAGCTAATACTATTACCAATAATAAAATAGAAGAGACTGAGCTGAAAGGAATGAGGCAATAGAGAAAAGACACTGAACGTTTGAGAAAGGAGCTAATCCCAGACAGTCCAGCAGGGGAAGGGGAGGGCCAGGGCCCGGAGCAGGGACCATGTGTGAGGCAGGGCGGACGCCTCCTCCTGTGGAAGCCTAGGGAAGGAGAGCAGGCAGCTGCAGGTACCACAGGTGTGTGGATGGAGCAGGGGTTAGGTGTTGAAGGCAGTTCCCACCTAACAGCTTTGTTTTCCCTATGAAGCAGGAAGCCCAGCATAGCCTTGTCCTTTTCTATGGTCAAGAGCATTGCTCGTGATTGCTTATCTGTTTCCCGTGCTGGGCTGTTAGCTTCAGGAGGGCAGAGGCACTGTCTAACTTGCCCAGCACATAGTAGGGGCACAAGGTGACGGATGCTGAGGGGGTGTTGAGGGAACCAGTGGAAACTTGAAGTGGTTGTGCAGGGGACTGGGAGGCGGGGCTGGCAACTCACGAGAGGATGGCCCGGCGTCCCAAAGGACTCAAGGGAGTGTAGATCCCCTGCATGCACATCTGGCAGCCATCCAAGGGGGTGCCAGGGACCACCTGGTGGCAGGAGTGAGAAGGCTGCCTTCTGGTTTTATCAGACAGGTGTTGGGGCAGCAGGCTGGGCTGATGTACACGAGTGTTGAAGCGTGGCTCCTGCCACCTAGGCTGACCTGAGGGACAGAGACTGAGACAGGAGGAATCCGAGGGACAGGAAGAAAAGAGAAGGGTCGAAAGCCTCGGTGACTTGTCAAGGGTGTTGCTGGCCAGCTGTGTGTGGGGAGGTCTCTCCCTGCACACCAGGTGAAACCTCAACCTGGAGGCTTCTTGATGCCGGGGGAGAAAGAATTCTCGAACAGGTCTGAGGAGTGTAGGTAAGGAAGGAATTCATTAAAGTGAGAGTACTAGTGGATGGCAGCGGAGAGCAAGGAAGAACAGAGGGAGGAGAGGCGAGCTCACTGCACTCCTGCGTGTCACAGGGTGAATCCCCTGCAGCTCCTAAAGCCAGAATGATCTGGTGTCTGGTGTCCGCTTGGATCTGCACAGCGTGGGAACTGAGCCCTCACCACCCCAGGATTTGGGGGAGCTGCAGAGCCCTGGATGGAGTGAGATGATGTTCCAAGAACTTCCCAAAGAAAGAAAGGAGATTTCCCTAAAGAGCGGGATCCTACGGCCTCAGTCCTGTCTGGGTCACCCAGGCGACAGGAACTTGCAAGACAAAAATCAGCACAGAAAGGGAGAGAAGACTAGAGCTTACGTCTAGAAAAATAGAATGAAATAGCAAAGTAACAAAGGTGCTTACCACTGGAAGAGTGCAGAGACAAAACACAGTCAGCTGAGCAGTGAGAAGCCTTCATTTAAGGCAAAGTACACACTAGAAGAAAGGGGAGGGTGGGCAACCTAAGAGAAGAAGCATGCTTAGGGGCCTAGGACTCTGTCCTCTAAGGCTTGCAAGAATTAGGCAAAGGACCAGGGAGGGCATAGGCTTGACATGTGGTCTCATGACATCTATCTCCACTGAGAGACATTAGGTCATTAACCATAGTCAGTCCTCTAGATATTCTGTAAGGTGAACTTGACACAAGGAATTTATTGATCCTGTTCTTCTCCAGGATAGTGGTTGCCTTCAAGCAGCGAGGACATTCATTTAGGACTGCTCGCCCTGCCTTAAGACAGGGTCGGTGACGACCATAAAATACGTTAGGGGTCTCACCTCCTAACTCCCTGCTTCTCAAGATGGAATATCAGCCTTAAGATGGAGTCCCTCCTGTTCTTACTATACTGGTTATATCTCAACAGTTTTCACAACATGGTAACAAGTTCCAGTGGTCCCCAGCCCGATCATCAGAATGTCAAATCCAATTTCTGGCTCTCATTTCTGGAGTTTCCGGGACTTTGGAATCTGTGTTGTAAAGCTCCCCAAATGGCACATATGATCAGTCAGCTTCGGGAGCCCCTAATTTAGGGTGGAACTGAGGGCGTGAAGAGCGGAACAGAGTGGTAGCCATGGCCAGCACCGAAGAGGTTCAGGAAGCACATGGGGCGTGGGTGACAGACATGTCATTCACAAGGAGTCCTCTGGGATGACGACAGGCCTGTGGGAGGAGGAAGGCTGGGAGCAGGGGCCAGAGCCCTGGACAGATGTCGGGTGCGCCCTCTCACTGGGACCGTGGCCATGAGAAGGCGTGCTGGCAGCCCGGGCCTTGGGCTCTGATAAGGTACCACTGTCCCAGGGAAAGGGTGGAGCTGAGAAGAGGTGAGGGTCATCTACAGCACGGCCTCCGTTCCCTTGGAGCTATCAACCAAGGAGAGCCCCTTATGGGCTTACACTCTGCACCCAGCCCTTTGCAAGAGGCTGCGGGGCGTGAGGAAGGGAGAATCATGTCGGCCATATCAGGAACTCAGCATCTCGTAGGGAAGTGATAACATCTGTCCCCTGCCCAGCCCTTGGGCTGTTTTCAGCTCCAACAGGATAAAGGTGTTGGCCAGAGGCCATGAGGGGCTTTTAGCGTGAGGAAGTTTGTAACACTTCATACAGTTTTAGGGCCTGGTGGCAAATGTGACACGGCACCACACACGCTGCAGCCTCACACTCTCCTGGAAGCGGGCTCCCATCTGATACCACAGCACGGGCGCTTTTGGGCACTGTCCTCATCACAGACAGCAGCTACCACAGGGAGGGCCATCCGAGCAGCCTCGGGAGTGAAGGTCATGGACAGGCCCAGGGCAGGGAGGGACAGAAAGAAGTGGGCAGGCCACTGAGCAGTGACCGCCTTGTGCTGTGGCACTTTGGGGGCAATCGCAGGACTCGAGGGGGCTTTGCAGGTGGTCCTGCCTGAGCAGCTGGGAAGAAGAGGGTGTGCCGTGTGCTGCCTTCAGCTGTGCCCCGTCGGGTGAGGCCCCGGGACACTGGGATATCCCACGCGCTGTACCGCTTCTCGGTGGCCTGTCTATATCACAGTCAGCTTGCCTGCCCATCTGAAATGCAGGTTCTTGGGCTCCACCCCAGATTAACTGTATCAGAAGCTCTTGAGAGGAAGGTCAGTAAATCTGCATTTTAAATAATTCCAAGGGGGGGCTTCGTACCTATACCAACATTCCTGACTTACTGTCTTATCTCGACTTCCAGTTACCTCCGAGGGAAGTATTATCAGACCTATTATACAGGTGAACAGACCGAAGCTCAGAGAGATGAAATCACTGGCCAGATGTCTCCTGCGACTAAGTTGCAGAGTCAGAATTCAAAGCCAGCTCTTTTAGTCCCACTGCTAATATTCTTTCTAGGCCTCCCCCTCTCAAAGAGGGAAGAAGTGACTGGGAGCTGGAGAAGTGAGGTTGTCCGAGACCGCCTGGTGGGGGCTGAACTGAGGCTGGGCCATGAAGCTGGGCAGGGTTAGGCAGGCAAAAGGTGAAGGACATTGAGGATGGACATTTCCTGAGTGTCTATGACACTGCACACACGTCGTACCATTGTAATCCTCCTAACAGCCCTATGGGTCCCGTGTAACTATTCTAACATTACCGGCGGGACCACTAAAGCGCAGAAAGGTTCAATCACCTGAAGGGAATGTGGCCAGTAGAGTGTAAGTGGAGTAACATGGGTCAGAACTCAGTTGCTCCTGGCTTGAGAGTCAAATCGCTTTCTATACTATGACAGCTTCTTTTACAACAGCAAAAGCCTCTATTCAAATGAAATCTGACACAGATCTCTGGATACAAGAGAGAGAATGAGGTCCTTTGGTGGGAGCCAGTGTGCAGGACCCAGAACCACCCTCCCATCCCCATCGCTCCCCTGAGGCTTCTCCAGCACAGGTGCAGCCCCTCAGCACCCCCTTTCCGCCAGGAGCAGAAATACACCCACAGGGAGCCGCGAACAGTGGAGCCAGGATGCGGCCACCCAGGGGGCTCTGGTTGGGGTACACCTTCCCCAAGACTCTCTCCCCAGAGTCCAAATTCGGATCCCATTTTCCCAGGTGGCTCACGAATGAGATGGCTTCATAAGGCATTTCCTTCCTTTGGGCCTTGAGCCTTGGGTCTCCTCATGCCAAGCAGCCCCCAGCCAAGTCTCTAGAGAAATCTGGCAGCAGGTCTGAAAACTTTGGCAAGACCTCCATTGCTCTGGGGCAATAATAAGCGAGCACCTTTGAGAAGTAGTTTGCCGTGGGTTTAAGGGACAGGAGGGCAGGGGGTGCAAAAGAGACCGAAAGGAGGGAGAAGGACAAGTGTGTGTTAACTTTGGAAAAAACCATAACCAGCTGCAGCTGCTTCCACACGGTAACGCCGGCCAGCACACTCTGACTGCCCGTCTCCTTCCTTTCGGACACAAACACACTTCCTTCCTTCTCAACATCGGAGCAACCAGGAGCCTTCCCGCTTCTAAGACGCTGCCTGCTGGAGCTGAAGCTGATGGGCATGGGGGTCCGGGGCCACGTCACGGCTGCGCGGGGATGGGCCTCCCCCCAACCTCCCGCCCCCGCTGCTCCCGTCACAGCCAAAGGGATCCCCACGGAGGAGGGATCTGCCCCTGAAGCTCATTTGTTGGTACTGTCATGATGTTCATTGCTATTCCACCCCAGCCGGGGCATCTTGAGAGCCCAGCCTAGAGGCCTTAGGACATGGCCAGTGCTACTGAGCCCAGGTTCCCTGGCCATCACCTTACCCCAGCTTAAGGCCTGGCAGAGAAGATGGTAGTTTTGACACAGAAAGCCCCTGACCCACTCTGCACCTGCCCAGGCCTACAACCACTTCTCTCACACCCTCCCGGATGTGACTGCAGGGCTTGAAGTGGTGCAGACTGTCGGCTGTGGCCAGGGTGCCCGGCTGTCCTCCCTGCCTCAGGCCCTCCCCCAGCGCCCAGCACTGGCTACCTGTAGGATTCAGGAGAGCACGCGCCGAGCCCGAGCAGCACAGATGCGGACAGGAAGCCAGGGACAGGTTGTTATAAATAGGCATGTGCAAGAGAGAAGGTCACCAGCCAGAGCAAAGCATGCCTGAAATTCTACGAGACAGACAGAGGTAAACTATCTGAGCATCTCACAACCTCCCTCTCTTGGGGTGGAGAACAGCTTAGACAGGACAAGGGTGAGAAGGTGGCCGTAGACACACAGCCGGCGCCTGAAAAGGTTCTTCGATGGCAAGAGACACTTTCGCACTGCATTTATTTCTTAAAGACTCTGGCTTTTCTGGGCACTCACAGAGATGAGCCATCCAGCCTGGAGAGCGAGCAGGAGGGTCAAGGCGGCACAAGGAAGCCCTTCTCAACCTTCACGCCCTTGCGCTCCCCAGCCTGGCCCAGAGCTAGTGGGTCTAGGCAGGGAGAGATTAAGACCCCTGCCCCCACCCAGGGACATTTGACAAGATCTATAGACGGTTTTACTTGGCACGCCCGGGGAGGGGGTGCCCCTGGCATCTACTGGGTGGAGGCCAAGGGACGCTGCTCAACACGCCACAAGCACAGGACAGCCCCCAGCAAAGAAGTGTCAGGCCCCGACACTGTCAACAGTGCTGAGGTGAGAAACCCTGGCCTGGGCCTCTCACAGCCCCTCCACCTCCAGACACCACCGCCTTCCCCTTCATTTCCAAGGGCCCTGTCCAGGCAGCCAGAGCACACAAGTGCTCATAGCTACGCAAATAGCAACTCCTTATTTGCCGTGTTTGCTCAGCCAATATTGACTTTGCAGGCTAACACTGGTGCTATTGAGCCAGGGTTATTCTCAATATTGTTTGAGCAGCATTAGAACAGCCTGTGATAACCGGCAACAGCACGGAAAGGTGCCCCTCCGTCCTCGGCGCCCTCCCCCCGTCGGTCACAGCCCCTCTGCGGGATGCTCCTGTAAAGACAGAGGAACCCGTGTGCTCATGGAGGCAGGCGGACCCAGTGCCCGCTCCTCTGCTGAGCAAACACGCTGAGGTTAAAGAGGGAGCATGCTCTCCGGCTAAGTCAACACTCCAGGGAAGCCGGAGCAGCCCGGAAAGGTTACAGAGGGAGGCTGCCCCTTGGGGTGGGGCTGGGGAAAAACGGTGGTGAGGCAGCTCGGGTTATAAGCCAAATCGTGCGGTTAGGATCTGCAGGGAAAGGCGCCCAGGGACTGGGGTTCACTGGCTCCAGGTGACTAGGCAGTGAGGTAGTGAATCCATCCATCAGCCAAGCACCCACAGGGAGAAGCTACTGGGTACCAGAGGCTGTACCGATGAGGACCAGAAGCTTAGAGTGGGAGGGCCCTTGTGGATGAGCTGTGTAGTTGCAATATTTTTCGGATGAAGACCTAGAAAAACAGCCTCTATCTTGGGGAGAGGGATTAACCAGCCCCCGGGTGCAACTTCACATCCCAGTCCTCAGAAAGCACTCTTCCGGCCAGCCGGGCTCAACTCTCCTTAGCAGGAGACGACACTGAAGATGCCACAGTGAGGGGCCTTGAAATGTAGACCAGGAGAGGGACTACAGTGACCTCCAATCATATCTTGCTGTAAGGACAGATGTCAGGTTCTTCCTGAGAGCCTCTCATCCCGGAGAAGCAGAGGGGACAGAGGAGAGAAACCAGCAGCCTGCACGGGTGAGGTCAGAGGAAGGCAAATGTCCTGCACACCAGAGGGGGGCCCAGAGGCGCAGAAATGCAGCTGCGAAACCAGCGCGGCACCCAGCTCCTCGGTGAGTCTAGTGAGAGCGATGAACACGGCCACCTCATAGAGTTGTTGCCACCTGTCCAGCCACAGCCAGCAACTCCACAGCGTGGCCACGCAAGCCACAGCATGTGCGGAGACAAGAAATCCACCCGGAGTCACTGCGGCAGCTTTTCCTCGCCCACAGTAAAGCGAATCCGAGCTTCGCTCTATGCTTGGATCTGGGCCCATTGCACGTCTCCAGGTCAACATTAAACAAGTTGCACGAATCACCAAGGGGGCATTCTAAAAATTAGCTCTGGCCAGCTCTAGTGGCCTGGGAGCGCCGAAAGGGTCATTTGCTAAAATTGGTCATTAACATTTTCTACTAACTGCTCTCTCCAAAGACTTGGAAAACGAGGGGGCAACTCCTCAGAAATCAACTGTTATGTAGCCCTTACGACAGCCTGAACTCTATGCTTCAGGAGCTATTCATTTTTTAAAGTTCACAGTGGACATGTTCTACACGCGGGTGAATATTTTCATTCAAAGGCCACGTCATTCCAGTTTCCACCACAGCATTATGAGACCCCCCCATTGGCTGGCCATTGGCCGATCAGATTCCTTTTTCTGGGAATTTGTATTTAGACTGCGGATTTTGGGTCCATGATTGGAGAGATCATGTTCCATCTGAGGTGCACATTTTTGGACCTAGAGAGGCCAGTCTGCAGAGAAAAGAATGATGCAGACCTACCGAGAGGATGAGATAAAAGGCCCTAAGGCCCAGAAAAGGAGGGACACGGAGTGCAGGCAAGCAACTGTCTGGGTTTCTGATGACTTTCCAGTCAGTTCCACCTTGAGCCTCTCATGGGAACTGGCTGTTATCCTTGCGCTTGGGTTCAGTGAGAGTCCTCATAGCCTTCCAACAAATTCATTATTATAATAACAACAACAATAATAATTACTATTATTATTATTAAGAGCTAAGTTTATAATAATTTCTAAGACCAAACTGTTATTGACCGACGCCTGTGGAGAAGTCCCTGCTTTCTGGACTTGACTTATTCAACCCTGAGTATCTTACTCCTTCTTCTTCCCACCCTTAGGTCTACGTGGACTCCTTCCTATCCTGGGGTCTCCATGTCTTCCCTTTTTGGTGCTTCCTCTTAGCATTTCAGGTAATAATAACTCACAGTGTGCGCTGGTGAGCAGATGAGTAAGCTGGGTAACCTTGACACCACGTTCCACTCAGTACATTGTTTGTTCAGCCTATTTCCGTGGAGGCTGTTAGCCTACAGGTCAATAATTAGTCATTCAACAAACATCCATCCAGGGATGCCCACCCCCGGCAAAGATACATCAAACAACCAAACTTTTAAAGATCACAGAGCAAATGTAAGCACACTTTCCCATTTTCCTGTCACAAATAGAGGAGCGACTCTGATGTGCCACCTAATGCAGCTGGAAGTCGTCGGCTACCCCAACAACCCAACTGGAAAGAGAGGCGTCAACACGGGCACAGCTCCTTCTCCGCTGACTGTGGAGCGTATTGGCTGATCGTTGCTCATGAATGGAAGCAAATCCTCGCCGGTTCATCCCCAGTACCAGTGGGAATGTAGCTCTCTCACCTGTAGGATGAGGGCCTCTCCTGTGACTCCGACCCCAGCCACAGGAGAAAGCCTAGAAGGCATCCATCCCATCCTAGCTTACTGGCTACCTTTTTACTACCTTTTACTAGGTGATAAGGAATCTCAAGGAAATATCTTCCATCCCCATAAACTTTAGCATTGCTCTACTCAATTTTACCATGATTATTATTATAGTATTACTACTATTATTATAACTCTTAACATAGTATAGGAAGATTAAACACCAAACCTAACAAATGATTCAGGCTTGCACTTAATGCAATCAATAGTCTTTTTTTTTTCTTTCTGCATATTGCCTTTCACAGCTAGTATTTTAACATAGACATGTCCTAGCATATATATCGGGTAGTAATTTTCCGTTAGATCGTATCTGCCACTTTTTTCTACAGGCAAGCAACATCTCCCAGGGTCGTGTTCCCCATGGAGGACCTCCAAGCTCTGCCCAGACATTACCACGTGGAGTACCCACTTTCCCCTCCATTACCTCTCCAGCTCCCCTTTGGTGCCTTTGCAGCAGAGGCCTGTACACTTGGAGAGCTGCAAGGCTGTGCCTCACTGCTGCTCACAGGACCCAAGGGCCAGCTGGAGAGGCCCCTACCCCTGGCTGCACACGGCCACTCCTACCTGGATGCCCCACCTGCACCCATCACCCACTCTGCCAGGCACCACCCACTGCCTTCCTAAGTACAAACACTTTGCCGAGTGTTCTAGGCCTTTGCAGCAGCCATATCTCTCTTTCCCATCCTTGAACACCCAGCACTCAACACACAACCTAACACATAGCCACAGTTGTTCAAAAATTGGGTGAAAGAATAAGTGAATAAATGAAACGAACAGTCTGTGATGAGCAACTGAGCCATCAGGGCCCCTGGCTTCCTCTTTCTGCACCTACTTCCCCTCCACACAAAGCTTTCTGCCACCCTTGCCAAGGTATGTGCTTTGAGGGCTCATTCCCCAGACACCCCCACCAGGGCCCTGCAGCCTGCACACCCAAGAAGGGCCACACGGCAGGGATCTGGGCCTGACTCAGTGGAAGTTGCCTTGACAGAGAAAGGAGCAGCCCAGGACTTGCAGCAGCTTCCTGTGCCAATCCCTTGTTCCTATCCCAGCTCTAGCTCCCGTTCCCGTCTTGCCAAGAATTCTTCCCTCCCATCCTTTCAGTCTTGGTTTCATGCAGTTGATTTCCTCATATAGTCAGGCTCATATGAAAATTTGTATCTTTTCCTCCCCTCTAATATCCTCAATTATTTGTTAGGTTTAGCATTTCCCTTCCCTCGTGAACTTAAAATAGATATTGCGCACCTCCTATGTCCCAGATGCAGAGACAAATCAGAAGGAAACCCTGCCCTCAAGGAGCTCATGGTCTGGTGAGGCACAAAAAGAATATAAATGCAATCATAAATCTCTGGGAGAAGGCTGGGAGGCTCATGACAGAGCATGGTGGCATGCTGTGTTGGGCTCACATCCCTCAAGGGCCGGCAGAGGGTCTGCCATTCTGGTCCAGAGGTGTCCCTTCAGCTTAAGCATTGCCCTCTTCCTTCCCCTCCTTCGAAGCTGAGTCCCCAGCCCCTTAGCAGACCCCACACAGGCCCTCAGACTCAGTGGGGGTCTGAACCTCTCCTCCCTTTCTGGAAGGGTCAGTGTTGCCATAACGTACATGCTTGCTGGGAGTTGGAGAAGAAAGTAAGGGAGATCCAGAAAGGGGGGTGGAGGGGACTAAAGGCTCTGATGATCCACTTCCACAGGCAGGATCAGCTCAGGGGGTGAACCGAGGCACAGGCTGACATATCTGCCCTCACCTCATGACCTCGTGCCCTGAAGGAGAGCAGAGGTGTCATTCCACAACCACCCACAGAACTTCCAACCTGTAAGGGAACCTAAAGCCCTCTAATATGACCTGCTCCGTTTACAGCTGGAGAAACTGATCCTAGAGATTAAGGGGACTGAGTCTCTCTCTCTCCTTTTAACTTTGCATTGACTCCTGTTCTGCGAAATGACACTGGGACATGTTTATCTCCCTTAATCAAATAGCTCCATTTCTGAGAATCCCCTCTAAGGAAACAATTTGAAGTACAGGAAAAGCTTTGGATACAAAGATGCTCATTACAGCATCATTCCAACAAAAAGGGCCAGAAGAGGAGGCAGGCTAAGTAATTCCCCTTGATGGAGAACAGGCTGCCACATAGCCACTAAAAATTATAGTTCAGTCCAGCTTTTAATAAATGGGAAAATTCTGTCATGATATTAAAGGGAAGGAAAAGATACACATTTTTATATGAGCCTAACTGTATGAGGAAATCAACTGCACGAAACCAAGACTGAAAAGAAAAAAAATCGTTTCTTGTGTGCTTTGCTTTGTCTCTTGCATATTTTTAAGTAGTTATTATAAGAGAGTGCCCTCGAAGAGACTTTCAGGTTGGAAAAAATATTTAAATTATATTTGTAAGTGATATTGGGGAGCCGGTTTACTGGGAAGGGAAAGGCAGTTCTTAGCAACCTGGGCAGCTAAAGTTGCTTCTCACAATTATCACAGAGGCCACTGTCAGAGCCATTCTTTCCTCAAATGATCCTGTAGGACCCCTGCTAGACAACAAGTACTCATTGGGATGTATTTGTTCATTCATTCAAGAAAATTTACTAAGCACCTACCAGCACTAACAATGCCTGGCACTGTGTTGGTTGCTGGGGATACAGAAATAAACCAGGCAGCTGGGGTCCTTGCCCTCATCAAGCATACTATCTAATGATGGGGGCATGACAAGGATCTGCACATAGCACAAGCTAGCATAAACTAGATAAATGCCACAAAGGATATTCTAGCAATGGTATTGAGTTTGGCTGCCAGCAATAGAAATTCAATCGTAGTGATGGAAACAAAAAAGGGCTTTATATCTTACATAAAACAAGTCCAGAAGTGGGCAGCCCAGGGCTGGAGAGATGGTTCCCACAAAGCCCTCAGGTGCCCAGACTCTTGCTATGTTTCTGCTCTAATGTAAGAGCATACTTAATAGCCTTAACATAAGGGTCCAAGACAGCTGCTACAGTTCCAGCCATCACATCTGTGTTCTAGGCAAAATGAAGGAAAGGTGCAACGTGCAAAGAGAAAAAAATAGTCAGCTCTTTCTCAGTTTCTCAGAAGCCTTACCCAGCATCTTCCTAAGCTGTCAGGAAGTCTTTGAGAGGTTGTTTCTTTAAATGTACACATTGCTTCCCTGTTAAATCAGGATTTGTTTTAAAAAAATGTAATAATGTGGATCAATAATGAGCAGTCTCTGCCCCAGATGATGTTGTGAGAGCAGAACACAGAGGGATTCAACCAGGTTAAGGTGAGGACCACAGCTCTAAATATTTAAGCTGAGTTCTAAAGGGTACATGGGAGACAGATAAGGAAAGGGGTAGGGGAGGAGTTCCAGGCAGAGCATCAAAAACTCATCCCAGGAGGGCAGCTCTGATGTGACTTCGGCAAGGCAGCAGGCAGGGCACTGAAGTGGGGTCAGGAGACCTGGCCCTACATCCCGACTCTGCAGGAACATCGCATCCCCTTCTGAGCCTCTGCAGCTCTAAAGTGAGCAGGGCACACTCGGATCCTCTGAAATATTTGTGAGGGCCTCTGGTAGGCAATGCTAGGGCAGGGAGAGGGTGCGCTGCTTTGCACCACAGCCCCATTCTCCCAGGGCTTTCTGACAAGACGGACAGAAGAAACTCATGCAATTTGAAAGCTGTAAGGGAAGAACTGGATCCAGCAAAGAAACGGAACCCCATTGGAGGGTTCAGAAGAGTTCATTTCTGTGCACTGTCAACCTTGCATCGACGCTGGGACATTCCACGGCAGAGCCAGCATCTCCCCCTGCACAGGTGAGCGAAGTGGTGGCATCGCTGAAGGCCTCTACTTGGACATGATTCCGATGAAGCCACGTCGTGGGGCTGGACAGGGGAGAACGAACGCTCACTAAGCGTGTCTGCGTGCCGGGCGCTGCGCAGCTTTGCACCGATCACCACATGTCATCCTCATAGTCGTTCCATCAGACAGGTATTAACTATGCCCCTTTCACAAATGAGAAAGCTGAGGCTCAGACAGGTAAAGTGATTTGTCCACATAAGGACTTGGAGTGGCCATGAACGCCGATAAGAAACCAATATTCAAAACCCCCGATCTCTGCTCGGGACTGTGAGACTTCGGTCAAGCGTCCCCTTTGGGCCCAGCTTCCTCATCTGTAAAACGAGGTCACTTGGCTTTGCTACTAACAGCATCTGGCTGTCCTGCATCCAGTGTCTGCTCGGTGGGCGCCTTCCCCGTGGCCTCTTGCTGCATCTTCCTGACAGTCCTGCCAGGCGCTGACAGCCCCCAGATCCGGAGAAGGGCCTGAGCCAGGTCCCTCTCTGCTCCCTCCAACTCTGCCGCCTCCCTCACAAAGATCCAGGGATCATTCCCTGGGCCGAAGTGGATGCTGTCCCCAGCTTCACCTTTTGTCCTCCAAGCACGTGGAGCAGGGCAGGGTCTGTGGAGCCCACGGCCCATGGGCTGGTTGTGGGAAGACACCAGAGGAGGCTGGTCACATTATTCCTATTCAGGTCAAAACACCTCCCTTGGTTTAAACAATTACAATCCATAATTAGTTGCCATCACAGTGGAACAACCCCTCTGTGGTTTCAAAATCACAATGATTGCTTTATTTAGCTAAAATGACCACGGCAGCTGGGACCACTGGGTTCTTCGTCAAAGAAAATGTCTACGATTTGGCTTCCCCAGCGTCTCTTAGCCAGCCTTCCTCGCAACCCACGCCACACAAGGCCACTCCACCCAGCTACCCCCCTGCTACACCCCTGACCTGAACTAGGCTCCTCACACCCATCCTTTAACCCTTCTGTAGCTTATCCTCCCTCCCCTGTGCTTCTCCACACCTCGTCCATCCTTTAAAGCCCAACTGGGACCACCTCGTCCAGGAAGGCTGCCCTGACCTACAGCCCCACGGCCCTCCTGCCTCTCCACTCCCATTGCTTCTCCATACGACCGGCTCACTGGTCTCTCAGGATGGGAGCTGGGAAGAGAGAAGGAAGGGAAGGTAGACTGCTGAACAGGAGGGAGAAAGATGAGCTGCACCACGTTCCTGTGCTCTAGGGAAAAGGGAAGCTGGAGGGGAAGGAGGGAGGGGCTGACAGAGGCTGGTCAGTGGATCCTTCCTGTCCAGGTATGGAGGGGGTCTCGGCAAGACGGAAGCTCCAGATTCCTGGGGAATGGGGAGGAGGGGCTGCAGATGTGCCCCAGGCACAGCTAGGTTCCCTCTTAGTGATGCCGACCTAGGACAGTGCGTTCTAATCCAAGGCGCCTGACTGGCTCTGAAAAGCCAGGACTTGCAGGACAACAGAGGCAAGGACAAGAGGACCCCGAGGAGCTGAGAAACATTCAGCAGCTCCCTCACCAAATGCTAGAGGAAATGTTGAATCTTCCTTAAGAAAGCACAGCTCAGGGAATTTCCCCCCACTAGGCTTTTTTTGCATGAATCTAGTGATGAAATCGGGCATTTGGACTTTGGAATCCTTGTTCCTGTGACTGGGAGATGGTCCGCAAACAGTCGGCCTGGCCGAGGAGCAGCCCGTCAGGGAGGGACCAGGAAAGCTGGTCTTTCCTCTTTGCCTAGGAAGTGACCCCTCCCGCACAGCCCACTCTCAGAGCCTAACCCTGTAAGAAGGGCTTCCCGTTACTTCCAGACCGGTCCGCGAGACAGACCCTCCTGAAATGACAGGGTGACCTCAGGAATCAAGAAGTCCAAGCTGATCCTATCATGAAGCTCTTCACAACCTCGCTGGCGGGGAGTAGTCCAGAAACAAGGCTATCATTGCATTCGAGAGATAAGGAGACCACGGCTCCAGCAGGGTAGCGGCCCCCCAGAGCCTCCACGGAAGGGTGGGATGGGAGCGGGGGACACCACGGTCTCTCACATCCTGGCTCAGTGCTTTCCACCTTTGGGTGCTGTACCCCACTTCCTGTTCCCATGGGGTCAGGCCCTCAGCTATTTGGCCACTGACAACCCCACAAATCTGGCACCTAACGATGGCTTAAGGCGTGGGTGTCTAACGTTCTGAACCAGAGGCATGCACCCCTGAAGCATGGTAAGGGGTCCGGGGGCCTCAGTTTACTTCCTTGGGTCTTAGCCTTTTCCTCTTGCAAATGTCAGGTTGAACTAGCTTTCCTTCAGCTCCAACATCCTCTGATTCTGTAAAGTATTTTTAATAAGGGGTAGGAGGGGAACACGACTCTATACATTGTTGATTTCTTTTTTATATTTTCTTTTTTATATTTTTATATCCAGTGACATGGGGATGGGAATGAGGTGCCTTTGCAGAATGTGCTCACTGACGTCTCAATTAGCTTAAGGCCAGGAAATGGCTAAAGGGGTAGATAGGGTGTCTGGGAAAAACCAGAGGATCAGGGCTCCTCCCTCCACAGCCAGCTCAGAAAGAAGCCTGAGAGCCGGAGACCCTGCAGACCCCAGTCTGCCCCCACCCACTCGGCCGGGGCAAGCAGGTAAAAGAAGGTACTGGCACAAGCCTGCCCAGGCTGGAGAAGCCCTTCTCCCTGAGGGGCCAGGCTTGCTCACCCAGGCAGCCCATTCCTGAGGCAGCCGCAGTCCCGTCGGCAGATGGGACTGACTGGGGCCCCCCTGGGGTTGCTGACCATTGGGCAGGCCTCCCTCTAACCTTGATTCGTTAGGGCTGCAAGTCCTCAGTCCTCCACGCAGCCCCCTAGTTCCCCACACCCCAAAGCTGTTTTCCTCCTCAGAGAGCCTGTAGACTTTATATTCTGTGCTGCCCAGATTGCCCTCTGTTCCACCTCATAGAATGTTTGCTGAATGATGGATTCCAGCCCCAAGAGCAGAGGCAAAGACCTGAAATGAGGACAGACCAAGGAGGGAAAGCAAACCAAGCTCTATTAGGGAGTGCCAGTATGAATTAAAAAGAGACGTGTCTGGCAGACATTCGTCCTTCCCTGCCCTGATGCCCCAACCTTATTCATTCATTCATTCAAAAAATGTTTACCCAGCATGTACCACGCACAGTGCTAAACCCTGGGACACAGCAGTGAATAAGACACGGCCTCTGACTTCACAGTGTTATAGACCAGTCAAAAGGACAGACATTAAACAAATAATTGCACAATCAATTAATTACCTGCTGTTATAACTGATGCTGTGAAAAATAAACAAGAGCAGGTGCTAAGAGAGAACACTTGCTAGGAGGTGTTTTCCTGTGGGAAGGTCACAGGAAGTTCATGGAAGAAGTGGTATTTTAGCCAAGACCTAAAGATGGCCTTCAGAGGTGGGATGGGAAAGTAGAAATAGCCTGTGCAAAGGTCCTGAGGAAGGAAGGAGCATGGAACATTCCAGAGATCTACAGAGAGTCAGTGTGGTTATTGCTCAGAGCCATTCAGGGAAGAGGGGGCTTTGATGATAGTGGAGCCAGAGTAGAACTTTCCAGGCCAGCAGGGTATCTAGTCTCGGCAGGTGAGGAGCCCATGAAGAATTTCAGCAAAGAAAGAGTTCTCTGCTTTTTAATTCGGTCATGGAAACTTTTTTTCTGGCCTAGACCATCTCTTATAAAAAACAACAAACATTGGGATTTGCTCTTCCTATCCAGAATTCATGCCATTCATATTAACACCCTACATCTGTACAGCTCCGTGAAAAATCACAGTGTTTTGTCACCCATTATCTCTTTCCATACTCCCAGAACCTCATCGGATACGTATTTTTAGCCCTACTCTGCAAATGAAGAGTTTGAGACTCAGTAAAATTAATTAACTTGCCCAGAGGTCACCTGCACAGTGTTCTCTTCAAGACACCAGGGCAGCCCAGTGAAAAGGCAAAAAGGAAAAGTTAGCATTCACCAGGTACAAGTATGCAGAGAGCTACAAGGATGGGTCAAGAATAATGAAAAGGGAAATGTAGCCATGGAAAATATCATGCACTCCAAAGCATATGCAAATATTTGGGATTTTCTTAAATTGCTTTCTGACAGATATAGGCATATGTATATGTATAGGGAAAACTACAGGTACAAATACAGATGCAGATATACAGCTATAGGTACAGATAATAGATATGGAAAATCAAGAGTTGAAATAGCTGATATTTTCCATAACTCAAGATCTTAAACTGCTTCTTTCGGGTGATTCGCAAGTTTTACGGTGTTATGCGTTGGCAGTGAGATGGTTCTAAACTCATTTCTGATTCTAAGACTTAATAAAAATAAATAAAAGATCTCTTCACTTGGAAATGTTCCACTATTTCAATGTCTATTACAACTTCAATTAAAGGGATAAATAATAATAACATGGGCATGAATCCCAATCACAACCCCAGGTGTGCAAGAAATACCACTTTCTTCCACTCCTCCAAGTATCCCAGTGCAAAGCCTTGAGCCCTTCAGAGGCAGGATCCCAGCCTCCACTCCCGCAGGGTCCACTCGATTGCCCATGTCCAACGGCAGACATGGGGTAAGCTTGAAACAGAGAAAGGACAGGAACTGCGTCTGAAGATGAAGTCCACCTGGAAAGCGGAGCAGAGGCAAGTTCGGGTGTGGGGGTGGAGGGCGGGCCAGCCTACCCTTTCCACATAAAACACTGAGCGCTAGAGTCAGGTTCAGCATCAAAAATCTGACACCAGTGTGAAATTCTGCTGCCAGAACTGCTAGGCAGAGCCACAGGGAAACTGAAATTTTAAAAATGAATCTTTAGCCCTGTGGCAAATTAGTCATTCAGTGAATTGATCATTTGGCACACTGGCTTTTAGGAAATCGATTTTGGATGTCGAGGTCAGCTCCCAGAAGGCTGTGCCCTAGCCAGGGGAGTGTGTGAAGCTCTGCGGATGAGAACACAACTCCCAGGGACCAGGCCTCTCCCTGTGCCCCCCAGGAGAGAGGCCTACCTCCAGGCGCTGTGGAAACCCAGCCAGGAGATGCAACCAACGTCGGGGGATGCCGGGAGGCCTGGCTGCCTTCACCGGCCGCCTTAGGTCTGGGGCCATGGGAAGCCCCTTTCCTGCCCAGTCAGCTGTGCAGGGAGACCCGCAGGGTGTGACTTCAGCATCTCTGGAGAAGGGGAGAGAAACGCATACTCTATTCCAGGGGCTGCAGTTGGGTGTTACACTGAGGCACTGGTGAGGAAGACGGAGGCTCAGAAGCAAGAGAGAGCCCACCTCAGATTCAACCAGTTAGGGAGTAACACGCAAGACCTGCCTGACTCTGGAGGCCTCCTTAGCTGCCCACGTCCTGTCACCTCAAGCAGATGGCCTTTCCATGAGACTCCCAGGCTGGCAGAGGACTGGCTTCTCAAGGGGTGTCTCCCTAGAGCTCACTCTGCTGCTAGGATATAGGCTTCCAAGGCTCCCTGTCTAGATGGGGAAACTGAGGCTCAGAGAGCTAATGTGAGGATTCCATAACATGACCCTCATTAACAGATGTCTACGTATCCTTCCAGAAAAAAAAAAAGCAAAGTTTCTCCAGAGATATATGTGCATAAGCTTTTGAAAAACTGACATAAATGGATTCATACTTACATTCTTCTCTACATCTTGATTTTTTTTTTCATTTATTAAATCCATCACTTTTACATTTTTTAACAACTGTACTACAGTAGCATGAACCTATAACATTTCCAAAGAGTATCTCCCAAGGACTTCATGGATCCCTGAATCTACTAATATTAGGACAACACCTAACTTTTCCCATATGTTGAAATAAAATATAACTAAAAAATTTGTTACCCTAAGCTTCTATTTTCTGGCTTTAAATCTCACTCTCATACCCCAGGACCTCCTCCTCACTGCCACCCACAGCCCCAGAAGTTGGCTTTCTTTGTTATCACTTCGTGAGTCTGAGGGTTTGCTGACAGGTGGGGAACAGCCAATCCACACTGTGATGAGACGCTGGACAATAGACAGAGCCCTCCCAAGGCCAAAATCTCTTTCTCTGCCACGAGCCTTGAGTGGCAACAATCCACAGTCAACCTCCACCAATTTACAGATGGCAGCATGTAATGCACCTTGAAGTCATTTTGGGGTAGTTAAACCTCCAAGCTAGTGTGTGAAGCCCAAACAATCCCCAGGACGTCCTAGTCTTCGGCCAGTCTGCCCAAGTCTGCATGGATGCATGCTGAGGGCTGGGGTGCCCCTCTGTGGGGCCCTGCCCCTGAAGCATACCCACCCTGGCTCCAGATTCACTGCAGGAAAGAAGGTTGGCAAGATTGTGCCTGAGGGACACCATCCAAGCAATTTATCCACCTGCTCTTTTCTGCCACAGCACACGCTCTTCAAGGCTTCCTCCTACTCTGAGGTTTTGGGGTTCTGAGGCCCAGAATCCTCTCGGTGACAACCTCCATAGTTGTGATAGAAAAGTCATGACAAGAAATCAGCCAGTCCTGACCAGCAAGCCAGACATACACTGGTCAGTTAAATCCCCAGGCTAAGGAGGGAATGCACTTCAATGGCTGTCCTACTTAGTAGACATGTCAGAAAGGGGTTCATCAGAAGGGGGAAGGAGCCCAGAAAGGTGGTCCGATGATTTCAGTGATAATGAACTGATGTCAGTGGAAGAGGAGGAGGAGGCATCTTTACAACATTTCAAAGTTCTCTCAGATCCTGACTCTATTTTCACAAGACACATGGAGCAGGTGTTAAGAGTCCCATATTGCAGTCTCGTGAAGGTTCAGCACTTCTCCCAAGTCACCCATCCAATTTGAATCCAGTTCCTTCGTATCCAGAGCCAGCTGTGTCCACGGAGTGCCTCTGATGACTGTCCGCGGCCCTGGGATTCTCTCCCGGCAGCCTTCGCCCATGTCGGTGGTTGATGTGCAGGTGAGGTGCCTCTGGGGTCAAGGTCACAAGGCAGAGAAACAAGTCTTGGCCCTGCCCAGTGTAAACTCTCCCCAGCAGAACAGAGAGAGGCGGAAATCCAAGCGTCCCTGAATCCCGAGCAGCAGGGTCTACTGACTCCAGGCTTATGTCAGAGCCGGCGGCCGCCCTCCTAGCCTGGGGCGCAGATGCCCTCTTACCCCCATCTCCCCGCTTTCTCTTTCCCCTGCCAGTGGTGGGTGTCAGGGATAAATAGGGTCAAAGGCACGTTTTATCACAAGGTCTGCCTACTTGTTCTGCCCCGAACACTTAGTATTTTGTAATCATAGCACATATGAACATTTTGTCATTTTCTGTTGAATGAATGCATGCATGCATGAATTAGCAAATGAGCAAAGAAATTATCTGGCCCAAGTATTGCATTTTTTTACTTTTCACATCACCTTCACATCCATTATCCCATCTGAGCCTTGGGATATCCCTGTGAATGCAGAACTGGAACCCTTGCCTTACAGATGGGGAAACTGAGGCCCAGAGAGAAGATTGCTCCACACAAGATAGTGGCAGAGTTGGGACTCGAATCCCAGCCCATGGCTCCTACTTTGCTGCTCCTTCCCTGCGATGCTGCTGACCTGGCTGGGATTCCCCAGCGGCCCAGAACCCCAGGGACAGGAGCCCAGCGAGTTAGAGGGGTTCTGAGAGCCCAGCTCACCATCGGAGGTCACTGATGAGGCCAGAAATACGGGAAGCCCCAGAGAAAAGGCATTCTCACCCCTCAGCGAAGGGGCCCTCCCGACTTTCCTAACAGGCCTCCACAGAATTTCCAGATCTGGACAAGGACTGGAAACCCCCTGTCCATTACGTTTCTGGTTTTGACTCACTCTGGGGGCCAGAAAGTGGGAGAAGAGAGGCTCAAATCTCCACTCTCACCAATCTTAACAACAACAAAGTGTCTTCTTCGACCCCCAAGTCTCTCCCAGCCACCTGTTGCACAGAGCACTGAGGGCCCAGAGCGCGCTCAGCTGTGCAGGCAGGACGGGGCACAGCGGCCGGCCACCCATGGCTCAGCCCCGTGGCTGACTTCTCGCCTGAAATTCCCCCACCATTGCTCAGGCCACCTTCCTGCCAACGGTCAGCCCTGGGCTTGTCCGCCTGCGTCTGCCCAGCCCCTGGAGATGGTAACTGCTCCTTCTCCACTGCTCTTCCCTTGACCTCTGTCCCGCCATTCCGGTACTCCTCTGCCCACCCCTTCCCCTGCCTCGTTCCTGCTGGTTCTCCCCCATCTCGGAGGCCTTTTGTCTCCCTCTATTCCTGCCCCTTTAATCATCTCATCTGCACTGCAGGGACTCAAATACTCCCCAAATTCTGGTGACACCCAAGTCAATTTTCCAACCTCTACCCGAATGCTTACTGGACATCCCCTGAAATGGCCATGGGCAGCTCAAACTCAGCATATCTTCCCCTGACCCTAACCTGCTCCTCCTCCCCCAGGTGAGCGGGGAGTGGCCCCCAGCCGTCACCGCGGAGACGGCCCCACCTCCCTCTTTCTCATCACCACATCCGAATGGTCACTCAGTTGGATGGCTGCCGCCCACCCAGCCTGGAGTGGAGCTGTTCCTCCACTCCTTCCCCTCTGCTGTGATTGACCGTCTCTGCTTCTCCTGAGCTAGAGCAATGGCCTCCTCGCTCAGCTCTACACCACCCACCAGCTACAGCCGGCTGCTTTAGCCCGCATCCCAAGGCTTTCATGATCCAAGGCCCCCCTTCTTCTCAGCTTCATCTCCACTCACATGCATTTGCTCCGGCAGCACTGAACACTTCCAGTCCCAGGAGGGCGCCTGCTCTCTCCTTCTGCCAGCCTTTCTATATGTTTTTACTCTTTCCTGCAAAATTCTTTCCCACCCCTCACCCCCTTACGAAGGGAACTCTTACATGTTTTCCTTCAACGCCTACCTCAAGCTTTGCCTTCCCTGAGAGCCCTGCCCGCATCCCCCTCACCTCCCCAGGCAGGGCCAGACACCCACCGCCCCCCACACCTCCCCCTGCACCCATGAGAGCCAGTGCAGGCCATTACCACAACACTCACCACCATGACCTTATTACCAGTATCTCCAACACTAAGCTCAGACCCTTCGGGGACTGTATTCTGCTCTTCTTATCTTTCTGGAAGACAGACCTGACTAGGGCTCCAGAAACCAGGCCAGACTTCCTGCCCAACTGGGAGGAGACCAACACCGGGAGGCTAGGACAGCCCCTAGGGAGGGCAGGGAGGGAAGGCAGGAGCCTCAGGCCCCATCACCTCTTCGGTTTGACTTTGGGCCAACTAGGGTTACGTATAATGGTCTTGACCCGCCCTTGGCCTCTATGTGACCTGGAGAAGTGTAAATACTGAAATGCAGACCACCGCTAAAGAAAAGCAAGCAGGTGGAGGTAATCCAGACACATCTGGCAAAATTTCATATCCAGCTAGTAACTCTTAGTGACCCAGGTTTCTCCTAACCTGCGCCCTTTTCCCTCCTGGTAGTCCCCCCACATCCCACCCCTTCCCCAGGGCCAGGCTGTCTCCCCATCCCTGAGCAATGAAACGTGCTTCCAGAAGCATAGACTGTGAAGCTGGGAGGGATTCCGAGCTTGGCCGGCTCAAACCCCCTTCTTACTGAGGCCCGGGAAGGGACAGGGACTTGGAGGCAACCCCACAGCTGCCTGACTGCCAGGACAGAGCTCCTGGGGCCGGATAAGCTCTCAGCGCCTTCACGAGCCCGCGTCAGTCCGGGAAACAGCGGCTGTCAGTCTGGTCCCGCCGACTTGCACCCATCCTCCACCCGAAAGAAACAGGGCTGCATTTCAGCACAGGTGAAGGCAGTGGGCTCCGTGGACAAGAGTGCAATGGTGGGTTTGAGGTCTCAAGAGCAAAGCCTTGGGGAAGGCCTGAGACCCCACGGCAGCGTGGGCCGGCTGTATGCAAGCAGTGCCTGGCTCCTGGCTTCCCTCCCGGCCTCGCTCTGGGTCTGACTAGGACCCCTGAGGCAGAGCCAGGCTCAGAGACAGGTAGTAAGGCCACCGTGGGCCCTCAGCTCCTGGCTCCCCACGTGTTCTCTGAAGCCCCCTGGCAGGAGCGTCCGCACCAGGAAATACTAGCCCACCGCCGCAGACACCGGAGAGCAGCCCCCAGCTCTCTCCCCACT
Source organism: Phataginus tricuspis (assembly GCA_029783875.1). NCBI lineage: Eukaryota > Metazoa > Chordata > Mammalia > Pholidota > Manidae > Phataginus > Phataginus tricuspis. Next base: position 6,297,660 of record JAQQAC010011331.1, on the reverse strand, counting down.
TAAGGCCCGAGCGCCACCCGACTGCGGTGCCAGCCTCCCCAAAGCCCTGTGATGGGCCCGCCGTGGCGGCCGTGGAGACAGGCCTCTGGCGCCCTCTGCTGCTTGCCACTCGAGTCCCACAGCCTGAGGGGCGGCTCCAAGGCTGGCAGGGGGGGACCAAGGAATGTCACTTGTGCCCGGGCTCGCCCCAGCTCATACGTAGCAGCCCCTCCACCTGGTCTCCAGAAAGATCCTGAGACCAGGCCCTGCTTAAGCCCTGGGAAAGGCAGGCCGAATGCCAGGATATGTCATGGTGACAAACAGCCCCAAAGTGAAATGACTTGCAACAACGGAGGTTTATTTCTTGGACATGAGCTGTCTGGGGTGCTCATGCTTCCTCAGCATGGGACCCAGGATGAGGGAGCCGCGGCTCCCCTGAGAGGGCAAGAGACTGCAGGGCCTCAGATAGACCCTGAGCACTTCCACTCACAACTCAGTGGCCAGATTGGGTCTCACGGCCGCACCCTAACACAGGGCCTGGGTGTGCAATCCTGCCAGGTGCCCCGAAGTCCCGGAACTAGAAATGTGCACGAGTCCCGATGGCTAGTTTGCTCTTCAAGTCCCCGAGTCTGGTTCATTCTCCACCCTGTAAGCACACTACACTCCCTCTCTCTGTCTCTCTCTCTGTCTCTCTGTCTCTCTCTCTCTCTCACACACACACACACACACGCACACGCACACACACATGCACATGCACACACACACAGAGGGAATACAGCCCCGGAGTTCCCCAGGGACGGCATTGTGCTCAGGAATAGGGTCTCCGGGTGGCATGGGGCGGGGGTGGGGTCCACACCAGCAACGAGGTGTGGTGATCCTTTTATACTTGCAACTATAAAGCCTCTTGATGCAGAAACCAACAACCTAAGAATTAGTTATCTGCTTCCCCAAAATGCAGTGTTCAACGGTATAGCAAGAACAAGGTAACGTTAATAAGGGTACCCAGTTACAAGGAGGAAAAATAGGAAACACACCTCAGCAGACACTGCTCCATGGCGGGACTGACTTCCCACTGGGCAGACATTTGAAGTGTCTCTGCCCTGGAGGAGCGGGGCATCCTCCTTGACCACACAGACTGGGACTCCTCTTCCTTGGGCATCTCTCCCCACGGTTCTTCATGCCTCTGCCCCCTTCTCCCCTGTCTGTCTGGCTCCCTGATAGAGCAAGGAGTTTCTCCTTGCTCAGAACTTGGGGGGGTTTGTAGCCCTGTAACAGCCACCCCACCCTTAAATCTACCAGAGCTCCGAGTTCCAGCATGACACCAATGGCAGTGTCTCTCAGGTCTCAAATGAAATTCCAGAGAGAGAGACTCTCATCATACTGGCACAGTTATGTGACTTAGGACCAGTCACAGAAGCCATAGGTACTGTCCAGCTAATGAATGGACCTGTTTGCGAAGGGACCATGTGCTGTCTGGACATCCCGGGTTGCGCTGGAGGTAGAGAGGGGAAGGCAAGGAATGCTTGTTTTCTCTGGAGCAAATTGCTTGGTGTTACCACTGAAGAAGACACAATTTGGGGTGAGAAAGTGAGGTTTGACTTTCTCCCACCTCCGACTGCTGATTGCTTTCTTCATCTGCCTAAGTCTCAGTTTCCTCATCGGTAAAGTAGGGACAATAACCTCTGCCCCTGCCTCTCTCCTTCGTTCACCCCTTCTGGCCCCTCAGGGCCCCAGTGAACCCAGTCCTGGATCTCGGTCACCTGAGCTGGATTACACACCAGGTTTACCTGTTGCCTCTCCCAGGAACTTTTTCATTTGTCTAGAGAATCCTTGGAGACTTGTCAACCAAAGGAGTAAATCTCTAATGGTGAAATATGAGGCAGGGAGAAAGACCAAAGGGGGAAATATTTTGGTAGAAGGGAGGGAGAAGAGACAGGGCACTCAAGGTCAACCTAGATATGAATTCTGCTCTCTGTTGCTGACTTTCCATTTCCTCCTTCATGAGAGACACAAATCAAGACCTACCTTGAATGACAACTCTTGTTACCAGAACCCTCAGGTCATTTTTACTGGTAAACTCATTTTCTGAGCTGTATGTGGGTGCACTACACACTTAGGTACACACCCCGCCTCCCTGCCCCGTGTTTTCTAAATTTTACTCAAATGTGTCTCGGGCATAATTTTGATGGTGGTGAAACTATTACAGCCCCCATTTCTCCACCTCAGGGGGTGCGTGCAGGGGCTTTTCCTTAGAGAGCTCTGTTTCTCCTCCCCACCCCGGCCCCACCGCTTTAGCCCCCTGGTCTCTGGTGGTCTGAAGACCTGGTTGTTTATGTAACTCACCCTCTTTCTGGAGTAGAAGTCACAACCCAGGAGGGACTTGGACCATCTGGGTGTCCTTGCACTCAGGGGCCCCATGCAGGTTTTGGTAAACAGGGCTGGCATCTCCCCAAAGGACAGCAGTGACTGCTCAGCCTGGCATTGAAGCCGCTGCCCACCTGGCCTCCCTCTGGCCTGGCTGCCCACTGCCCTTAGCAGCCTCCTCCCAGGATCCTGTGGGTCTCATCATAGCCCAGTCCATGGGCCTTAAGAAAACAATCCCCTCACTTCCCACCCATCCGCACTACCCAACCCTAACCCTGCTTTCCTGCCCCCTGCAATTCGGGGCAGGTTGCTTACCCTCTGGACTGTGACCAGACAGGAGGAGATTAGAGAAGAAAAAGTCCCCCAATTCTAGATCCCTCCTTTCCCCATGTTGGTACCATGCTTTACGGTCTGTAGAACACAGCCACGATTATTACTCCATGAAAACCATCGATAGCGCCTGGGAAAGGGGACAGAGGGCCGCAGAGCATCAACACAAAGTGGGCTCCTTGCATCTGAGTGAACTGTAAGGAAAGGAAAAAATCATGATTGAAAAACTTGTCCATGTGCTCACCTATCACTGGCCTGGGCCTCCATGGAGCCTCTGGTCTGGATCTCATTTGTAAGGCCAGGCTAAATACAAGGTGCCCTGTCCTCTCCCAGTGACAGACCAGGGGTTCCCTGGGACCAGAACCGCAGGCCCCTCCTCCCAGACGCCGTCCCTTGTTTGTCACAGGGGCAGCTAGGGTCAGAAGCTGTGGGGACCCTTCTCTTCACCTCCGATTCTTCCTGTAAACTGGGAATGGTGACCGCTGTGCTGTCAGCACTCTCCGTGGGAGTGAAGAGGAGGCTGAGGAGCATGAGCAGAGTTTCTTGCAGGTCTGTGGTCTCTTTGCCAAGGTGACATCTGAATAAAAGGTAAGAGCAAGAGTGGCCTCAACGCTACTTGATAAAAGGACTCCAGGGGAGAAGTTGATTCCCTGGCACATTCTGGGTAACTGAATTTTCTAGATAATTAGAAGCTCCTTTGATTTTAACTCTTGTGGCTACAAACCCTTTGGCTCTTCCTAGGACCTTGCTGGCAGACGGCTCTGCCGGGCGCATCTGCCAGGCTGCAAAGCCACACTGCCGGGGCTGGGCCAGGGGTGATGGCAGGAGACTGCCTGAAGTGGACCTGGAGCCCAGGCGTGCGTTCTCAGATAAATCCCTGAGAGCTGTTTGTTTTCGTTTCTTTGGTTCTTTCTCAAAGGGGTCCAGTATGGTAAAAATCCCAGTGATGTGGGGTCTAGAACTCATTTTATCTCAGCCATAGGAAGGTGTAACAAAATAAAATGTATATGAGTAACTGCTATTATTTCTGTGGCTAAATATTCCTGGTCACCATGATCTGGTCCTTTGTCACTTTGATTAAAAAAAACTCTCAGCAACCTGGTTTCCCCATCTATTAAATGAAAGACTTGCACTTCACTGTCTTTAAGGTCCCTTCTGGAGCTAATACTTCCTTGGAGTATTAAAACAAATATCAGATACTTCAAGATTTAGGGGGAAAGAGACACCAGGTTTAGTGGGAATAGATGATGGAGCTTGGCTGAACCACCTGCACCTGTATCTCCACTCTAGTCTTCCCTCTGGGAGTCCCTACCGTGCGGCCCAACACCACTGACAAGGAAACTGGCTACTGTATTAGCACCCTGGACTCTTCTTGGAATCATCTGCTTCTGTGCTGACCATCCATGTGAGTAATATACCATGTGAGCTTCCTGAGAGAAGGAGTCCCAACTCCACCTCTATTAGGGTTCTCTAGAGAAACACAGTTACTAGGCAATAGGTTAGACGATAGATAGACAGGTGATAGATGGATAGATTAGACAGGTAGGTAGTAGGTAGATGGGTGATAGACACACATATACACATAGAGAGAGAGAGAGTGAGAGAAAGAGGCTTCTTTTAAGGAATTAGCTCGCCAATCCAAAATCTATAGGGCAGACTGGCGGGCTGGAAATTTAGGTAAAAGTTAATGTTACAATCTGGGGTTCAGATTCCACAGGGCGGCAGGCCTGAAACTCAGGCAGCGTTTCTATGGTGCAGCCTTGAGGAAAACTACATTTTTGCTCTTAAGGCCTTTGACGGATTGAATGAGACCCACCCACACCATGGAGGGTGATGTGCTTTATTCAATGTCTACTGATTTAACATCTTTATCACATCTAATAGCTACCTTCACAGGAACATCTAGACCGGTGTTTGCCCAAGCAACTGGTTACCAGAGCCTAGCCAAGTTGACGCATAGATTATCCATCACATCACCTCTCGCCCACTTTATGTGCCCACCTGGCACTTAGGGGTAGCCAATCCCGAGCACATAAACTGTGAGGACCTGTCTGGATTCCTCTCTTCTTTCACATTTCTTACCTTCCCATTTTTAGCAAGCCCAGTCTTCCAGGCAAAGACAGCCTCATTCAGCACCGTCTGTTGCTCATACCTTGGCCATGTTTGGTGGGAGTTGCAGAAAGAGGTGACAAGCCTGAATGGGCTTGACTCCTGGCTCCACCACTCATTAGCCAGGGGCTTTGGGCGAGGAGTTGAATCCTTCAGAGCGTGAGTTCAGTGTCTATGAAGTAGGGGCATGTGGTATCCACACTGCAGGATTTTGTGGGGCTGAATGGGATGGTGCATGGGACGTGCCCAGCTCAGTCTCAGCCATGCATGAATCACCCCATCGTCCTAGTAATGATTATTTTATTGCTTCTTTACACACAATTAAAACTCACTAATTCAGACCTATCAGAGAGGGCAGTCAATGGCTGGAAAGTCCACATTAAAAAATAATTTAAAAATAATGTCATTTTATTGCTTTAAAATATATTACTCAATCCAAGCTAATAAAATGTTGCATAGCGAGCCCTTGGGGGACTTATGTTAATGAACAAATAAGAACAATTTGAGGTTAGTCTATCAATTATTGGTGTGGAAACAGGAAGCTTCGAAAGTACTTGAAAATGCCTCCAAACAGTGTATTATCCTCTGAAGAGAAAGTGTTTCCCCTGCAAGCATCTTAATGCATTTTATTAATTCAACAGCTTCTCGCCACCTTGAGAGTGCTCCAAGCAACGTGGGCAGCATTGACCCAACTTCCTACCAATTTTGACGTGGTGGTAACTGAGCGTAAGATATTTCACTGAGTTAGGTCAGGATCTTTATTTTATGTTCTTTCCTTTTCTTAGGAACCAGTTTCAGGGTGGTCATCTTGACCTGTAAATCCTGTAGGCAGAACCATTTCTGTCAAATAGCAAAGAGGCTGAATTCAGGGGCTTGGGTCTGGACTCCGACAGACCTGGTTTCGGATCCCAACTCTGGTTCTTGCAAGCTGTGTGACCTTGGATAAGCCCCTTGCCTTCTCTGAGCACAGTAAAATGGAGATAAAATGATCTCCCTCACAGGGTAGCTGTGAGATTAAATTAGGTCATATATCAAAAGTAGCTGAAACCCGTGACCTGGCACCAGAGCAGGGCCTCTTAACGGGCGCTGAACCTAGAGATGAGTCAGCAGGCCATGGGCGCAGTCCTAATGAGAGACTCTGGGGATAAGGAATGCTGAGATTATTATTTTGGGTGCTAGGCCAGCACGTGGGTAAGTGATGAAAGTTGCCTACAGACAGTCTATGATCCCGGGGCAGTAGCCCAGGGTTTGTCATTATTATTATTAACTACAAAAATGGCAGTGTATAGTTTATGAGAGCTATCCAGCTTCTCTCAAAAGCTCCACTGAGACAAACTGTATTTCAGAAATGTCATGCAAAGGCCCTGGTATCTGTGCCCCCAGGCGCTCTGCCTTTGGGTTGGGTTCACTCACCGAAGAATCACATGGGTACAATCAGCTCAGCCCCTGCAGAAAGGCCTTCCCTGAGTATAAGTCAGGCCCTTTATTCTACTGTGCATGAGGGTCAGGAACCACCCATGCAGGGCGGTCTCACGGGTGACACTGGGAGCATGACATGGGCCACCATTTATCAAGTGTCTGCCCTCTGGGGAGAGGATGGAGTTTTCCAATCGCGTTTCTTTGTCCTCACTACATCAGCAGTGAGGCTGGGCTATTACCACCCACGCCCTCTTCTCAGAGGAGGGAGCTGAGTCCCAGAAGGTGTATGGGAGTGGGGGGGGGGCGACTTGCTCAGGGTCACAGAGCTGGTAAGTGGTGGTTCTAGGGTATGAGCACAGCACAGCCTCCAAGAGATATTCTCTCTTAGCCTACATGAGGTTCTGCAGAGGCTCCCAGCCCTTCTGCGAGACCCCTAGGGCAAATTCTCTCACCTTCCTCTGCAGGGTCCTGACAACTGCCTGCCTTTCTCTTACAGCTGCCTCTGCCTCTGGTCTGGTCTGATTCTATGACCCTGTGTGGCCAGCACAAGACCTGAGCCTAAAGAAGGCACTAAACATGTATTTGTCGACTTTGTTGATTAAATTCCTAAGAATTTCCCACAAAGGCCCTTGGAGAATGTACCTATTTGCCTCTTCAGATGACCCCACTCTGAACACAGCTACTAAAAATGGATGCAGGGGTTGCTATGAGTTGGGGAACCCTGGGGACTGGCAACCTTCCCCAGGTCTCCCTACCACACTGGTGCCAGGAAAGGATGAGACACAGCTATGGAATAGGCCTCTGAGCAGCCAGACACCACTGACTCGAGCCAGCCTAAGGGGTGTCTGCTCCTTCCAGCGAAAGGACGCAAATAGGGGCCCCTTCACAAAGGAGTAGGGGCCGGTTAAGAAAGAGGGTCTGATGGTAAGTGACTCTGCCACACCTTTGCCTCTGACCGAGACCCCCCAAAACCAGGGCGCCCACCCCGCCTACGAAGCCCAACCAGAGGTGGTAAATCAGTGGTGTAACTAGATGCATGACATTCAGGCAGATCATTTTTTAACTCACTCCTCTTCTGTGCAACAAAATGTTTTCTGTAAAATTCACAAAATGCAATGAATAATGATAGCGTAAGTGCCTTAGATGTGCCAGTTCGCATTGCTTCCGAATATTCGCGAAGTACACCTGATTTTGAAAGCATTACTATACTTTCAGAACATACGGACATTGTTTCAATTGCCCCCTGTTTGGCTCTTTACGTTTTTCTTTGTTGAGCTCCACTGAGTTCATGTCATTTCAGGCAGGTTCAGGGGCCCCACTTGAAATTTCTTTAGAAGTTCAGAATAATTATAAACCAGCTGCTGGCTTCACAATAGACATTGCAAGTTACTCCAAGTTCCTACAGGACAGAAAAAAAAGCACGATTATTTATACAATGGTTTTTATTCATACCTATCAGTTTGAACCTCAATCCTCTGGTTATAGTCTGATATAATAATTTATGTAAATAACTATCCAGTGACTAATAAGAAGCCTTTAATAAAACTAAAATGTCAGCAAAAGATACAGTTTATTGATAAATCCATTTTCTGGATCTTGTTCTACTTAAAACAGTTAAAAAATGTCCCACTTAAAAATATTACTAAAATTTAGTCAACTATTTCAAGCATGAACTAAAATATGCACTTACCAAGCAAAAAATTTATGCCTCACAGTTCATACTCTTTCACCATTTTAAATTTTAAACAGAAATAACTCCAGTGGTCACCTAGAATGATTGACTTAAAGACCTCAAGTCATTTTTTTTTTCATTTTTGCCATCACTGTGTATCACTGCTCGCTTGCGTTCTATCCTTAAGAGGTAGGATACATGACACCACCAGGGTGCTGAGACAGAAATTATGCCCCAAGAGACAGCAAACCATTCTGAGCCTCTTAAAACGAATGCATATGGGCAGAAGCCAACTCTGTCATTAAGGGGGTCTCCAAATTAACTTCAGTATACAATAAAATGTGTATGGACAGATAAGTAATCAAACCGTTCTAATATGAAGCTTATGTATTTTTTATCATCATTACGGCTATTACTATTATTCTTAAGCTTCACAGTACTACTTCAATTATTTACACTTAAAGCTAAGGCAAGCTTTTTCGTGGAAGAGAATTTTATCACGGACATTATTACAGTTGCAGTAGCAATAAAAGCAGAGCAAATTTCAGTCCGGTGTATTTTTGTTTTTAAGCCCCTCTGCATTTGCTTTATCGCCTACATTAGAAGTCTGGGCCCATCGCCGCCCCATCCTTAGTACCCAGGTCAAGATGCTCTACACGAGGCCCCTGCAGGAGTCTCTCAGAGCCGGCCAACAAGAAATGTTTCCTGTGTTTCCTTCATAGACAATAAGAGGCCCTGATGATTTGTGACCAAGAATCTCAGAGCCACATTTACAGCTCACCTTTTAGGACCTTAAGGCATTTTCATTTCTCCTTTGGTGGTAACCTAATGTACCTACCCTGTCCCAATTTTCAACTTACTGTTTCATAGTTTTCAAAATGACCTCCCACACAGCCTAGTGAACTTGCAGAATCCCTCTGTTTAAGCTTTTTCTTTTGAATTTCGGTGGTTTTAGCAAAACCTCCAGTTTTCCACAGTCCCCACCACTCCCTAAGCCTTCCTCTGGAGCTACTTTCATATAGACTCTGCACTTAGCCTTTGAAAGCATTTGAGTTTTCAATCCATGTATGTTTTGTCTTGTTTAGATTCTTGTTAGCCAGCCTAAAGCCTTTATGGAGTGGAAGTGACTTGGTCCAGTTTACTCTGGTATGAGAAGGGCTGTGATCTGGAAAGAGGGGCACAGAAGATCTGGCATTGTGCCAGGCTCCTTGGCATCCTCCCATTTGATTTCTCAAGAAGCTGGTGAGGAAAGTCTGGGCACCATTTCATAACTGAGGAATCAGAGGCTCAGAGGAGCTAAGTTCCCCATCCCAAGTCACACAGCTTCTTGGTAGCCGAACCAGGATGGAAACCCAGGCAGGTCTGTAGCCTGCCCTGACCATGGGGTGAGGGAGGAAGCAGACATTTCCCTAAGGGAATGGGGAACACCCTCAGGAGGAGATGACCTTCTACTCCTGCTTCCGTCTCCACCAATTCCTGGCTCCACACACAACTCCCACCGAGAAGGCCGTATGGACAGAACCCCAATTCTCTCACACAGAGCTAGCCTGCTGTGTAGCCTCTCAGGAGGGACACATTCTGGGTTTAATGCTCCATTGTCATCACCTTGAAATTCTTAATAATTTTTGAACAAGGAGCTATACCACCACCCAGTCTGACAAGTAAGAGTGGTGAGATGGCCCAGCCACCACCAGGCTCCCCCACTCATTGTGCCATTGGTACGCAGAGGACACCCCGCACCCAGCAAAGGCCTCTGGGAGTCACCATGCACAGGCTTCGGCTTCGGCTCCTCCTCCTGGACGCTTAGCAGCCAGAGTCCTCTGGCGTCACCGATACCCTAACCCTAATCTGCCTGAGTTTTGCTCTGGACAGTGACCACAGCAACCAGAGGTTGGTCTCTGCAACTGAATGAATCAGCAAATATTGATCAAGCACTGAGCTAGGAACTTGTAGGGGAGAATGGGTGGCTTTGCTGGACAGTCCAGTTTTAAATATTTTTAGTAATAACTACCCTAAAAGAAAGGGAAGGTAATATTTGTAGCAATCTATTTCTCTCCTGTCCTGGAAGCCATGAGGTAGACAAAATAGCATGGTTTTACGTGTGCACTGACTTTGAAGCCAGAGACATTTGGGTTTGAATCCCAGCACACCACTACTAGCCATGTGACATTATACAAGTCCCTCGCTTCTCTAAGCCTCAGTTTCCCCTTTACAGTGCAAAAATACCTACCCCTGCCCACCTCACAGGGCTCTTTAAGAATGAAATGAGCTAATGTGTAACAAAGACCTTTGTTGACTGTGCAAATGTTAGGTTGTTCTTTCAATAAACATTTATTAAGCATTTACTCTGAACCAAAGCCTGAGTTAGGCATTAGAGCCTCTCAAATGTAAACGTCCTGGGCTCACTGGGATTCACTTTTTTTTTTTCCAACTGAGGTGAAACTCAACATAAAATTAACCATTTTAAAGGGAACAACTCCGTGGCATTTAGTGCGTTCACAATATCATGAACCAGTAACTCTACCAAATTCCAAAACTTGAAAAACTTGTACCCATTAAACATTACTCGTTTTTTAAGATATACTTTCTCTTGCTATCATCTTGTCCTCCTCAGGAGTTGATTTCCTGGACCTGATGTTGTCCTAATGTCCCTCGGATCACCTATGACTCCAGACCAACCCTGGCTTCAACCTCAAGCTTCATAAGTTGAAATCCAGTCTCCTTTGCCAGCACCGGAGAAACCAGAACATTGAGCCTGCCATTTTTAATTACCCCAGGGGTGGGTGAGCAGGTAATCGCTGTGCGTTTCAGTAAATTACCTCTCATAAAGGAGCTCTCTTGTTTGTTCGTGTGCCCTTCTTTCCTGGAATCAGCTCCCTATTTGCCAACATTGCCTCTTCCCGGCAGCCTGAGCGCTTGGCAAATGTCTGGCCTTGTCGAGCGGACGGTGGGAGGGTGGGGGTCAGGTGCAGGGGGAGGGGGCAGGGTTTGGGCAAATATTGGACTTGGCCACACTTGCTGTCCATATCAGGAACCCGATTGGTGTTATTGATTGACAGATGCAGGAACCAACTGTTTGGGAAGCTGAGCCCCCTCGGATCGAGGTAGGTGTTTCGGCAAACAGCCCTAATACTGGGCAAACAGGCCTGTTGGAAGAAGTGCCCAGCGTGTTAGCAGAGCAAACCAAGCAGTGAGCAAACAGCTTAAAAGAATGTGGCCACCTCCACGTAACCTCAACTGAGGTATTGATCCCACTGGAGGCAGGAGAGGGACCAAGCATGGAACAGAGAGATACAAACCCCGGCAGAATGTAAATGTTATCTTTAAGCTGCGGCTGTCAGGGCCCTAATGGGCATCTGTTTGGAATTTGTCTTCTTGCAAATCTTTAAATCCAGGTCAGGGCCGCGCTCAGAATTTAATAACAACTTTTCAGAGAGATCAGAGCTTGGGACTGATTTCATTCTTCATAAGCCCAACTGGGACTTTCTGCTCTTCTTGGAGGTAGCAGCCTCCCACGGCAACTTTGCCAGTGCATATCCCAAGCTAGGAAGAGGCAAATCTTCTGAACATTAGTCAGATGGTTACAGGAGAGGAAAAAAATCCAGAAGAAAAGGTGCTTTCTCTGACCCCTGAGCCGTCCACGCATGAAAGCTGGTCGGTAGACAGAATCTCAGAATCAGTGCCAAGAAACCTGGCCTTGCTATAGCTGCGGGTTCCACCTGTCTGCACCTCCTGCCCATCCCCTCCCTGGGCCTTAGCTTCTGCATCTTCCCAGCGGAGGAAGCAGACCCTGTCAGGCATACACAAAGGCTCAGGCTCGAAAACCTCACTCCTGGGTGGCGGTATATTCTGTAGCCTGAAAACCCTGCCTGGGGTAAGGGGTTGGGCTGCATGCTAGGAGAGCCTGGGGGACGCCCCTCCCGGGCCCGAGGCCCTCTGCCACTATCATGTGGCAATGGTTAGACTATAGTTGCGGCTATCATCTGCTGTTCCTGGCAAGTGACTGTCTGCATCTGGGTGTCCTTTGCCAGAAGATAGACAAGAGGAAGAGAATATGTGGCGTTTGCAAATTCCTTAAAAAGTCTAAAAACCGTGCTTGCTTGTCTTTTAGTATTTCTGTAAAAGAATAATACCTGCTCCTTAGGACACAAGTGAGATAAAAGGGATGTGATTGGACTTAACCACTGGTCCACAATTTCTCCTGAAAGGGTAAGATAAGGCCTGCCCCCCTGCCCTCCTGACCCCTTCCCCACCTTGACCTGGTCCCCTGGCTGTCCCAGCAGAGGTTGGGCAGAGGAAATAGGTGCCTCAGCCACGTACCCCCAAACAAGGAGGGAGCAAACCCCTGCTGAGTGCTGGCTTACTCAGAAGACTGGCTCCTATCTTCCACTGAGACCAGGGGTAACCCATATTTTTGGCACTGCATTTGATAAGCGTAAAGGGAGTTTATAAACCATTCTGGCCTTCTCTGACTCTTGGTATCTGGTCTCACAGTGGTAAGAATGAAAGAAGGCTATAGCTCAGAGAAGACGGTATGAGGGAAGATTGGAGGCAAAGTGGACACGAGCATGGGCTTCAAAGCCAAGTGCATGGAACAGAATCCCAGCTGGGCCATCTGCTAGCTTGGTGACCGTGGGCAAGGTACCTAACTTCTCTGAACTTCAATGCTGTTCCCTGTAAAATGGGAATCATAATATAACAAGGGATTATTGTAAGGATTGAATGGGCTAATGTAGTTTGTCCCCACAGTGCAGCTCCTTCCCCATGGTAAACGCCCTAGTGAATAATAAGGACTCTTATTTCTGTGCCATGGCCAGCACATACCTTAGTGAGAACTAGCTGTCATTGCCAATATGTGACTGTACAAGATGCTTCTGTTCCTAAAGAGGAAGCCCACAGGCCTTACCTAGAATACCTACCATCACACTGGGGTCAGCACAGAGCTTTTACCAAGCAAATGGAGACATGCACTAAGTTTCCTAGAGCACAGCCCTTGAGGGTTCCTCAGACTGACTTCCTCCAGATGGGCACTCCAAGGCTTTCTGCACCCTCAGCTCCAGGCAGCAAGGAGGCCATGAAGACGAAGTGCCCCAGCATAGGGCCAGCTGGTCTATTGCCCTCTGCTAATAGATGGGACAAAGGCAACCCCAAGAAAGGTGGGGGTCTTGTCAAAGCCTTAGAGAAGATCAGCTGCTGTTCAAGTTATTTGTGACAATAAAGGAAGTGGGCTGATAAGGTTGGGTCCTCTAAAGCTAATGCACTGACAAGTTATCCAGGAGAAGTTAAAACCGGCCTTAAAAGAGGAGAGGATAGCGACCCAATTCATTTCCCCTCACCAGAAAGTTATTAATTAATTAGGGTTCCTCTACGGCAATTAGAAACAAATAAATAAACTGAACCCGCATTGACCTTCCTGCTCTCAACCTAATGATTAAACCACCCTTGCTGACACGTCCACCTCAACGAAGGTCTCAAAACCAGTTGCTTTGGAAACAAAACAGTAAACACGAGGACATACGAACACAGGGTAATCTATGATGCAGGCTAAGTAGAAATGACTACGTTTCCCAAACCCTCGTGGCCTAACATGGATAAATACAGCAGATACCCCCTTTAAGGAAGAGGTTCTTAGCCAAGGTCCAACTTTCGGTCAAACTTCACCGCAGCTGTCCCACTTTCCAGGCCTCGGGTGTCCCCGCTGCTCTCTGTGGCCCTGCAGAGCACAGACAGAGGCCCCTGTCGGACCCACTCTCCCTCCTTCCTGACTCTCCCCTCCGCTCCGAGGGACAGTAACATGGAGGCTTGTTATCATGAATCAAAAAGAGGTTGAAAGTAAAAAAGTGGAAATCTTATTAAATGAAACCACTCCTGTTCTAAAGGGTGAAGGAAGGATGCCCTCACTGGCCTGGAGATAAGAAACAGAGCACATACACCCTCCTAATCACCCTTGGACTTCACCGTCCCTGCTGTGAGACAAAATTCTCCTTTCTTAGGAGAGAAGATGCCGCTCTGCAGAGCTGGAGGGGCTCCTGTTTGGAACAGGAGTGGGTGCCACAGCCACAGGGCCAGCTACCCCTCAGGTGGAAAGCGTTGGAGACAGAAGCCCAAGGAGCATGAATTTGGCAAGGGGTTTCCGGGCACGTCGGCCAGAGCGCGTTAAGGAAGGGAATAGAAACAGCTCAGAGTGTGCCTCTAACCCTTCCTCAATCCACGATGGACCACGGGAGTCCAGAAATCCCTTATCAAGGACCTGTTTGGCCTCACCTGCAGGGACTGCCCCCTCTGAAGCCCCAGTCATGAAGTAGTGAATGGTAGTGACTGGCCCCTGGTTCCCCTACTGCGCATTTCCCTGAGCATGCCCCACTCTGCAGCTGCTGAAAATGCAGGCCCTGGAAACAGGAGGGGCAGATCCCTCTGTATCCCCATTTCTCACCTCTTTGCTATCCTCATAATTACCAACTATTTACAGGAAAGACTGTTAGACCAGTCCCCTGATAGAAGGGGTTAATTATTAAAAGCCAGCAGAAGAGGGAGTCATTGTCCGCTGAGCCCATCTACCTGGATACATAGTAACTAGCACTGTTTTTTAAAACACCCAGGTTAGAGCAGGGTTTTCACTTGAGAAGCACCAGTTAATTACAACAATAATGTGAACTACACACAGCAGCGGCATCGCTGATGAATCATTGAAAAGGTTGAGTGATGCCAAGAATGCTCAATTAATGATCCACCCCATAAAAATGCATCTCCATGGCGGTGGCCAGATCTGGCCCATGAAACTAAAATACAGTCCTCTCTTAAACCACTGGACCTTCCATAGAGACCTTAAGTGTCTTCAAAACTCTGGACGCTGAAATCAGTAAACACAAACATGCACCACACTAGCACCAGCCTCCTGGGCATGTGGCCCAAGCTCAGAAGCGCCTCACCCCACCCCACCCTATCCCGTCCAATGTAGTTAATGCCCTGCTGACACTCTCTTGACATTCTGGACAGGGGTCCCTGGCATTTCCATTTGACACAGGGACCTGCAAATTATGTCACCAGTCTGGCACCAAACTCAAAGAAGAAAACAAGATGATGCCAATAGAAAATGAGATACAGGAATCTACACAGCAAGCCCTTGTGCCCTCATCTGAGTCAAAATGTCCTGTTCTTTTTGGATTCTGAGCAAGGGAAAGTCTGAGCTACAGTGTTTTTTGTTTTGTTTTGTTTTTTGAGGAAAGGGTTTTTTTACATTAGAAATCCCTTATGAATAGGTCTGACGCTGTCCTCTAAGCTAACTCCTCTTGTCTCACCAGCCTCTGCCAGAAAAGCACCTTTCGGACCTGCTGTGTCTGCAGTCTGAGGCCAGGGAGAGTCTTAACGTTGCCCTGAGACAGCACGGGGATCAATGGAATTGGGGGCTGGGGAGCAGAGTCAGCTTTCCCTGCCTGCTTCTCAATTGTTCAAAGATATTTGCCCAGAGAGGGTCTCTATGACAAAAACAAGTTTGGGGAACTCTAGATCAAATAAAGTTAATGTTGTTAACTGCAGGACTTCTCAGAACCCTTAAGAGTTGCTGAGAGTTATGATTCTCCAAGAGCGGGCTGACAGCACTTCCCAAGCTTATGTGACTACATCTGTCTAACAACCCACCCACATCAGGTTCATGGAACTTAAACTTTAGGGCCTCTCACCTGCTTAGATCTTCCAAGACCCTGGAAGTACCCTAACAAAGTGTTCGCCTGGGTCATATATTTACACAACATTAGCAGAAGTAAAATATTGCCGTATCCACATTGTTAAAGAGAGCCCCTAAAATTGTATGAGGTTTGGACCCCACAAAATGTGCAACCTCCTCTACACCCATTCCCGCATCCGGAGGACCCCCACCCCAGCATACCAAACATCTTAAAATGTACCCTCAACCCCCATTTAATGTAATATATATATAACACTAGGAGTTGAGTAGGAGATGATATAATGTCATTTACTTAATAGACTTTCAATTAAACATTCTTTCATATTGGTTTTACTTGGTTACAAGGAATGTTAATTTCGGAGTCAACATTGTTAAATTTTCTGTGTTGCAATCATTTTCTTGGCCCATGAAAAAGTCATAGGCCCCGAATACCAGGTCTATAATGAATAATAGAGAAAATGGTGCCGTGCCAGCCTCTACAGTCTGAGAAATCCTATACTAGATTGTTATCATAGTCATTTTCAATTCAACGGGAATGCCTATCTAATGTCTAATTCAGACTAAAGAGAGATTGGGGTTGGTAGGGAGGCATGGTGGGGAGAAAACGAGTCTGGATTATAGAAACTGACTTGTACTATTGTCAAGAAACAGCAGGTTTCCTTGAACTAGGTTAACAAGGTGTTACCTGACGAGCCCTGAGGGGCTGCTTCAATTTAGGACAGGATTGTTGTGCAATTAGCTTATCAACTTTATATATGTAAATGAAGGCTTTTAAGGTCCTTGAAAACAGGCTCCTGCTCTTAAGTAATTGAACTGTTTCCCCTTGATGCTCTTCATTGGCTCCTGCCTGAACACTTCTTCCTTTAATTAAGCATTAATGTGCAAAGCACTGCTCCTAGGGGTTGAAATACGAATAAGACCCAGTCCCTGCCCTCCACCAGCCTATCGTCTAACCAGGAGTCAGCAACCATTTTTCTTTAAAGGGCCAGATGGTAAATATTTTCAGCTTCCCAAACCATCCCCATTGTAAGAACCCAACTCTGCCCTTGTAGCACAAAAGCCACCAGAGACAGTGCACAAATGAAGGAGTGCAGCCATGTTCCAATAAACCTTTATTTATAAAAACTACATGGGCTATAGTGTGACAACCCTTGGTCTAATGAAGCAGATGCATAAAGAATTTACTATGCAAAGGTAGAAACCTAGTTCTGCGCAGTGACGAAGTGCTAGCCAAGTGCTAGCCAAGTGCTGTGGTTACGAAGGGGAGGGGAGGAAAAGCAGTGGATTGTCAGGGAGAGCACAGAGGCTTCCTGGAAGCAGTGCCTGAGCTTATGGAGCCCTAGTCTCGTGGCCAAGTTGCCTTCAGTGGTCCCAGTTGCTTTGATCTCACCTGACTTTTCTCCCCAGCGAGACTGGAGCTTCTGAAACCTGGCATTTTGCTGTATCGGTCAGGGGGCTTAACTAAAATGGATTCAAATGTCCTACCTGATTCTGAGTCAGCTTCCAGTCAAATAAGGATAATGTTGTAAGAGCGAAACTCTGACCCCAGGCTCTCCCTCAGGCTTCGGGTAACTGTGTCTTGTTTGGGAAGCCACCGGTGCCTTTGAAGGGAATTAGACAATGTAATCTCCCCCTGCACGCAACCTGGGCTCTAACTCCTTCATTGTTCTTCAAGATACTTTCTCTCTGCATTTTCAATGGCGAAGCACCATGTAATGTAGTGCGACTTGTTTGCTAAGGCTGGTCAAATAAAAGAGCAAGGGAGGCAGTAAGCATCACGCCGTACCTGGCTATCGTGATCACCTGCTCTTACAGTGAGCTTAGCAGCCTTCAGCACCCCGACCCCTTAACAGGCTGTGGGCCAAGACTGCTTGAGATGCAGAGTTATAAAGATGGGACAGGAGACAAGGCTCTTTCTAAAAGGATTCCTGATAGCATATCTTTAACTCCACCAGAAACTGGGGAAATGATGACACCTTGGCAATTATAGTAGGCCAATTTGGGGGTACAGTAAATGAATTACTCACCCAGACAAAAGGATGGAGTTGACAACAGGCCCAGAGATTGTTGGGTCAGAGGTCTCACCAAGTGATGGTTTAGGGGGATTAGTCCCTGCATCATCTCCGTCAGCCCCTCCCCAAGTCAATATCTAACCTACCTGTGAGTGCGGGATGCCGGTTGCGTCGCCCAGACCAGTACCACCCTTAGGTTCCTTCTCTGAGACAGTCTGGAGCCCCCACTGCCCACCTGTGTCTGGTGTATCCCAACAGGAGACAGTGTTCATGGATCTCCCAACATGTGGATGACTCTCCAGGAAGCTAGAGATCGAACCAGAGAATGCTAGACCCAAAATGTAACCCTTCTCAGTGTATCACATACAGTTAGCCCCCGCAAGCACCCTGCTCCTCCCTTCCCAGCCAATTAGCGCCCTGAGCTGCAGTTTCCTCATCCACAAAAGAGGAATAATCTATGAGTAGCCCGCAAGCTTCCAACCCCGAGTTGTGGTAAGATGCTAATGAGCGCCCAGCCCAGCTTCCGACTGAAGGGCATCCCTCACTCATGTGACCCTGGGCAGGGTGACGGACGTTCTGCAGAGAAATCTCCCTGCCTCTCCGTCCTCTCCCCTTCACAGGGGCTACCCACTCTTCACATCCTGCCTCTTCCAGGAAGCCCTCCCCTGTCACCCTAGCTCTCCCAGCCCCCCCTGTCCTGCTTTAAGTCAGGCTTACTTACCAAACTTAATAGCACCCTGTCCAATCTCACAGTCTCATTACATGTGCTCATTATCTCCCAGACTGTAAGCTCATTGGCTTGAAAATACGCCATCACTTCTAACCCCCTAAGTGTATTGCAGACGGCTAGACAAAGTGCAGGTGCCCAATGAATACTTGTCAGTACAAATCCCAAGGATATAAAAAGAGTCCAAGCCCAGCTTCTAAAAGAGGACATAGTCATAGTAGTAACCAATACCTGTAAGGCAGAGTAGTAACCAATACCATTAGGCAATATTTGAAAAAGACTTGCCATCTTCGCTATCTCAATTAATCAGCAACCCGGGGAGGTGGGTGGTATTGCTCCCACAATGCAGATGTGAAACCGAGGACCAGTGAGAGTTGGGGATTTGCAGGAGACCACAGCCAGTAAACGGTGGAGTCATAATTCCAACCCAGGTCTTACAACACCAAGCCCATTTTTTTCCCCCACCATAGTGGGCTGTGAACCTTAAAAGCCAAGAAAGGGTTCAAGGAGTGGCTAGGGGTTCTGCTATAGAGAAAACCGGAGCTATCAGGAAATACTTAACTCGTTTACACCCAGATGCTGGGACCACGAGAAAGCAAGTTGCCACCAGATCTCAAAGAAGCAATGGAATTTGAACAAACAAACAGAAAGAGAGGCGGGGAGACGTGGCGGAGAGCAGGCAAAGAGGGGAGGAAGCAAAAGACATCCAAGGCAGATGGTGGGGGCGACCGTGGAGAGGGGCTGCAAGGAGAAGGGGAAGCGTGAGGGGAGTGATGTAGGACTAAACTCGAAGCGAGTCTGGGATCCGAAGCTGAAGACTGAAGACAGCGTGAGCAGAAAGGAGCTGGCGGGTGGCAGGCCTCCGTGGGGGACCGGATGGGGAGGAGCGCAGGTAGGACAAGCCGAGGTCATCCCCAGCTCCCAAGCCAGAGGGGCTGCTAAAAGGTGGGTGTCATTAACCGGCTTGGGGGTGGTGACGATTACCACTGATTTTGACTGGGAAGGAAACAGGCAGTACCACGCGATGTCAAGCTTAATAATACCCTGTCGCCATGCACGCTCTCATTATTCCACACATGTTCATTATCTCTCCCCAGATTGTGTGCTAGCTGGGGTTTTTGAAACTACATCTTCCCTTTCAGTCTCTGCGGCTCCTTGTGCAGAGCTGGGCAGATAGCAGGGGCCCAAGAAATACCAGTGGATACAAATTTTAAAACCATAAAATGGAGCCTAAACCCCAGGGCCAGTGGAGGGTCATTTCAGAGAAACAGTTGTCAACGCGGTTTTTTTTTTTTTTAAGTATTTTGCAAGTAGCAGCCAGACCCATCCAACAGCATTCAACGATGGACTGCTGCCCCTTGAGGTAGAGAGCACCCCATCACTCAAGGTATCCAAGCAAAAACTAGACAGTCGTCAGAGATTCCAAACAAGGAATCCCTGCACTGAGAGGGAGACCAGACAAGAGTGCCTACAGCCCCCTCCATCTCTCAGAAGCTATGGTTCAAAAATGCTGTGAATCTGATCTCCCATTTCCTTGGCATGTCCCATTCAGAAATAGCCAGACTGACTTAAAAAAAGAAACCTCCATGCCTCTTTCTATTTCTTTCAAACCCTTTAAATGTCAAGTTCCAGATCGGCGCTCTTCCTTGCCAGGCGGTTGGACCCCAAGCCCGTGAGCACTGGGTTTAGAATAGCGCGCCTGGCGTGGCCAGAGGAGGGGTCTGACTTCATGCATTCCTAATGCACGTCTATTTTTACAACCATGAGACACATTGCCTTCCCTTGCTGTTCGCATCAATATCACACAGGGACGCTGACACAGGGCCATCTGTCCCCACAGACGCATCCTTTTTGAGAGGGGAGGCAGAGAGAACCGGAGGGAGATAGATAAGCAGTTTTCTTCTAAGTCTGGAAATTGATTTGGGATATGATAGCTCTCAGACTTGAGCTGGCCAAAGACGCCTTTAGCCAATCCCTTTTGGGAATAGAGCGTCTTATTTTCTCACCTCCTTCTGAAGTTAACAGTCAGCCAGTCCACCCACACACTCACTCCCGCATTCATTCACTC
Organism: Phataginus tricuspis; assembly: GCA_029783875.1. Taxonomy (NCBI): domain Eukaryota; kingdom Metazoa; phylum Chordata; class Mammalia; order Pholidota; family Manidae; genus Phataginus; species Phataginus tricuspis. The sequence continues at coordinate 6,277,296 of JAQQAC010011331.1, read as the reverse complement.
ACTCATCCATTCGCCTAAGGCATGCCAGCTCTGGTCCATGCATCCTTTCACCATGCTTGACTCTTCTGGAAGCTCACAACGAAAGAGGGCATGGGGATGGGGAGGGAGCGTGCGTGGAGAGTGAGCAGATGAGGCCAAGTCCTCTTTTGAGCACTTCCAATATATGCAGCGCCATGCCCGGACAGGTGGGGTGTTCCTCTGAAACAGGGTCCCTGCCCTGAGGCAGAAGGTGATCCCAGACTCGGGAGCCAGAGAAGGAAAACTTCTTGTGCGCTGGACCAAAAATAAAGCAGCCCTGTGGGAAATGGGGACTCTATGTCAGTACAACTATGGACCCCAGAACCTGGTCCGAGCCAGCTCTTCTGAGAGAACCCCACACTCTGGAGAAGGAGGCCGGAAAATGAAGCTAAAGAACCACCGCATGCTGGTTCCCAAAGTCTTTGAGGGCCCACCGCACTTGCCCACCTCCCTCTTCTGCTAGGGCATCCACTTCCCCTTTGACACACTGGTCTCCACCCCTGGGGTCCTGATGGACCATGTCATCCATGTGACTCCACCTCCCCAGGCAATAGTGCAGACCCAGGCCCAGCCAATCAGAGTACCCCTCTGAAAGAGACGACAGTGATGAACTCAGGGAGGCACAAATGACCCTGGTGTGGCCAGTTAGAGGCTGTCTTGAAACTTCTCTGCCAGAGATGACAAGGAAGATGACCTCTCTCAATTGCTATTGCTAAATTAAGAGAATATGAGTCTGACATCACCAGTCACCATTTTGCCTGCTCCATGGAAAGGACCTATGAAGCCAATCAGAGACCGCACAAGCCAAGAAGAAAGAAACTATCTTGATGATTTCAAATGACCCCTGGTTCCACCATGCAGAAGCCAACCCCTAGACTGGCCATTTATGAGGGCCTCTAAATTCTTTTTTCCCCGTCTTCCTCAAACTAATTGGGTTTGAACTTGGAACCAACAGTTTCCTCACTGATTCGCACTTACCACTTCCTTAGCCAGGTAGTGCATTAAAAGGAGCCCACAGGATCACTTGGGCTTACCCACTGGGAATCTCCAAATTCTGAACTGGAATGTGTACTGGTACATAAAGCGACCACCAGGGTCCCTGATACAGCTGCAGGGGGCTCATTTCCAACCTGACTACAGGCATCAGACTCTAGCACCATCAGGGGCAACTGCTGGAGCACCTTTCTGAGCCCCTGCCCAGACTCCAGCTGCCCCTGACTTGAGAGAGTCCCAGTGGCACTCCAGTTTCTAAACCAGGGAAGCACCTTCTAGCCTCAGTGGGCTGCCACTTCGTTCCAGCTCTGGGACCAGACTGGACTGGCCCCTTGCAAGGTTGGGAAATGCCAGGACATTTGGGAGAAAGGGCGTCAGAGCAAGTCAAGGCTCCCAGGGAATTTGAGCACGTAAGGACTCAAACCCTGCTCTTGGTCATTACAGGAAGGGGCATTATTTATACTCAGACTATGAATTTGGTCACCCCAGCCATGTCTGATAGATTGCAAGGAAAAGGCCCAGCTTCCAGACTATTAGGTGGACAACCCCCGCTCTAACATAGGGCAAATTTAGGAGGTGAGAAGGTGATTGAATGTCACAAGACACACACAGATGCAGACAAGATGATCTTGCTCTGGAGGAGCCCATGACCACAGTTAAGAGACCTGAACAGAAAGCTCTAATGCAATGTGGACAGAGGCGCACTTTTTATCAAACAAATTTTGTGGTAGAATATATGTAACATAAAATTCACTATTTTAACCAATTTAAGTGCACAATTAATTGGCATGAAGTACATTCACAGTGCTGCACAACCATCACCATTATTTACAAACATCTGTCATCATCCCATACTGTAACTCTGTACCCATTAAACATTAACTCCCTTTCCCCCTCCCCCAGCTTCTGGAAACTACTGTTCGGCTTTTTGTCTGCATGTGACGACTCTAGGTACTTCACAGGAGTGGAATCATATATTCATCCTTTTATGCCTGTTTATTTTATTTAGCCTAATGTTTTCAAGGTTCACTCATGTTGTAGCATGTGACAGAATTTTCTTTCCTTTAAAGGATGAATGCTATTCCAGCTTATGTATATCCCACCTTTTGTTTATCCCCTCCCTCTGTTGATGACTGTTTCCACCTTTCGGTTGTCATGAGTAACGCTGCCATAAACAGTGCTGAAGAAGTATCTGAGTCTCTGCTTTCAGGTTTTGTTTTTAGGATTTTTGGGGGGGTATATAAACCAAGAAATGGAATACTTATCCTATAGCTCTGAGGAGCGCTAAAGCACATTTGGGGCATATGGGTGGCAGGATAGGTGGAGGGCATTAGTAGGGGAAGGAGAGCAGAAACTTTAGGTTCCGAGAAGCGTCAGAGCCCCCACTTGGCCTCCTACTGTGGCTTTGGGTCTATGATTAACCCTCTGTGTAGGTTTGTTCATTTACGAAGTGGACACAGTACTTCCCCCTCATAGGGATGTGGTGAGGGTAAGATCGAGGAAAGTCCTTGCCATCAAGCTGAACTCAGGGTCCCTCTTAGGAGAAAATCGGTCTTGGTTTGAGGTGATACCTTAGCAAGTGCTTCTGGTAGAAGCAGGAACATCACATATGGTTGTTTAGGTTATTCACTGGCCAAGGACACCTGTCCAGAGGGGAAAAAGGGGTGGGCTCAAATCTAGCCTGATGTATGTCACCAAGCCAGGAATCCAGCATAGGGCTATGCCCACCCCTGATCTATTCCACACAGTGTGGAAGGTAGGGGTTGAAATTTGAATCTGAGTCCCCCCTTCCCAGCACTCTGTGGCTCCCCATTGTTCTAGGATACAGTCCAAACTATACTGGGTGGTTTACAAGGCCTGCAGATCAAACCCCTACCTGCCTCCGTAACCCCCTTTCTAGCCACCTGCTCCTTAAACCCTATTTTCCAGGCTTCCTGAATTTCTTCTCATTATTTCAATGTGAAATGCTCTCTGTCTGTCTCTCTTTCCACTTTGCAGATCGGGTAACCAAAGTCAAGGTAAACACTGTGACCAAGGTCACACTGCTGGTAAGAAACACAGGCAGGTCAGAACCTAGAGCCTGTAAGTCCAAATCTGTGTCCTAGTGGCTGCAGGGTTAGAGATGGCATGAGGCTGGAGTGCAGAGAGCATTAGGGGTCGGAAGACCTGGGTGCAGCAAGGCTCTGCCATCACTTGCTGCTGACTTTGGGCAAGTCACCCTAATGATCTTACCCTTGCCACATACTAGCTGGTTATCACAAAGAACTATACAGCCCGAGGCTCATTAGGGGATATTGCAATGAGAGTCTAGTGCTGCTGTTTCTGGGAATTGGCTGTTCTGACCTCTCTGTCCTCAATGGGAACTCTGTTGTGCCTTGTGAATAAAGCCTGTAAAATGAAGCACAATTTAAAATGGAGTGGAAATAAATGAAATCGAGGCTTTTAAAAAAACACAGAAGACTAATGAAACAAAGAGCTAGTTCTTTGAAAAGATAAACAAAATTGATAAATCCTTAGCTAGATTCATCAAGAAAATGAGAGAAGCCTCCCCCCCAAAAAATAAAATCATAAATGAAAGAGGAGTTATAACTGATGCCACAGAAATACAAAAGATCATAAAAGTCTACGAACAATTATACTCCAACAAATTGGACACCCTAGAAAAAATGGATAAACTCCTAGAACATACACACACTCCTTAGACTGAATCAGGGAGAAATAGAAAATCTGAACAGACCAATTACTAATAATGAAACTGAACCAGTAGTCAAAAAACTCCCAACAAATAAAAGCCCAAGACCAGATGGCTTCTACCAACATTTAATACCTACCTTTCTCAAACCATTCCAAAAAGGAAAAGGAAAATCTCTAAGCTCATTCTATGGAGCCAGCATTACCCCAACGCCTAAGCCAGACAGACACTACAAAATAGAAAAGAAAATTACAGTCCAATATCCCTGATAAACATAGATGCAAGTTCTCAACAAAATATTAGCAAACAAAATTCAACAATATGTTAAAAGGATCAAGTGGGATTTATTCCAGGAATTCAGATATGGTTCAATATCAGCAAATCAAACATGATACACCATATTAATAAAAACATTTCATCATCTCAATAGATGCAGAAAAAGCAATTGACAAAATTCAATACACATTTGAGGTTTATGATGAAAACTTAACAAAGTGAGTATAGAGGGAACTTACCTCAACATAATAAAGGCCATATACGACAAACCCACCACTAACATTGAACTCAATGGAGAAAAGTTAAAAGCTTTTCCTCAAAGATCAGGGACAAGGCAAAGATGCCCACTCACACCACTTTTATTCAACACAGTACAGGCATACCTGGAGATATTAAAGGTTGAGATCCAGGCAATACGGTGTATATGACAATAAAGCAAGTCAAATGACTAATTTGGTTTCCCAACACACGATCATTGCAGCATTATTTAGGATAGCCAAGATGTGGAAGCAACCTATGCGCCTATTGATAGATGAGTGGATAAAGAAAATGTGAGATTATACACACACACACACACACACACACTAGAATATTACTTAGCCATAAAAAAAGAATGAAATCTTGCCACTTGCAACATGGATGGACCTAGAGGGTATTATGCTAAGTGAAATAAGTCAGAAAAAGACAAATGCCATATGATTTCACTTATATGTGGAATCTTAAAAAAACAAGTGAACCAAAAATACAAAACAGAAACAGCCTCATAGAGACCAAAGAGGAGGGAGGTGGAGGGATGGAATACGTGAAGGGGATTAAGAGGTACAATCTTCCAGTTATAAAATTAATAAGACATGGGGATATAATGTATGGCATAGGGAATATAGTCAATAATAATGATAACATCTTTGTATGGTACCGGATGGTACACAGACTTACTGTGGTAACCCTTTCATACTGTATATAAATGTCAAATCACTATGCTATACACCTGAAACTAATACCATCTTGTGTATCGATTATTCTTAAACTTAAAAAATAAAATAAACACCCTTAGGAAATATAAAATAAAATAAAATGGAAAAATCCCTGGCCAGAACAGCAAAGTGGCCAGTATCTGGGGATTGCTAGAGTACTCGGAATAAAGCAGACATCCAACTCCAACCGTTCATTTCCTTAACAAAGATAGGAGTGAGCAGAGAAATGACACTGCGGAAATCTATTTTACAGACAAAGATTGAGAAGAGGAAATGAAATCCGTTGCTTCAATCTACAAGTGGAAGCTCTTCACCAGCCCAGTTACATGCAACTGCATTTCTGTCAGCCTATCTGCAGCCACACCAGGTTCACGGAGCCTCCCTCCAGGGCCAGCGGCCGCTCGCACCCGGGGTCCCCAGGCTCCTGCTGGCCCCAGCCAGGGTCCAGGGTGTTGTGACTCATAAAAGACAGTTCTCTGGAAGAATCTTTTGGCGTTTCTCTGGAAATGCTGACCTCCAATGCAGACAATCTTCTCCTAGTAGCATTCAGGGGAGTCTGACACCATTCTAAGGCCTTGTCGCAAAGGGAATCCACTCAATTCGCTCCCCACTACCCAGATGGAGAAGTGGCCAGACATATAATAACCAACTGCGTCATAGATTTAAAAACACTGATTCCCTAAACTATGCATATGATCAAAACTTATATAGACAAACCCTAGGATCCAGCAATTCCTGTCCTGGGTTGTGTTAGTTATCTATTGCTGCATAACAAGTGGTCTCAAAATTCCATGGCTAAAAAACAATAAACAGCCATTCATATCTCAGTTTCTGTGGGCCAGGCACTTGGGAGCAGTTTCACTGCACACTTCCAGCCGGCATAAGCTGCAGGCAAGATGTCAGTTGGGGCTCCGTCCCCTGAAGGCTTGACCGAGGCCCAAATCCCCATGTCCAAGGTGGCCCGGGCACACCAACAGCGAGCCGGGGCTGGCTCGTGACAGGAGGCCTGTTTCTCACTACGTGGACCTGGGGCCAGAGGGCTGTTTAAGTGTCCTCACAACATGGCAGCCCCTGTCCCTCACAGTAAGAGCCCCAGGAGTGAGCATGTCTGTCATCTCATGATGACCCTACCTTGGAAGTCACACCAGCCTTCCTGAAATATGCTACTGGTGGCACAGACCAGCCCGTTTCAGGGTGGGAGGGCATGAGTTCCAGGAGGCAAGAAACACTGGGCTATCTTGGACACGGACAACTCCACAGGCCTACATCCCCCATGACTTCTCACCAGGATCATAAGCTGTTGGGTGCAAGGATTTCATGGCAGTGTTGCGATGGGTAGGGGGACTCTGGGCAGGGAGGGGGTTGTGGAGCACTGCCACGGCGGAGCAATCCCAAGTACACATGGCGATGTGGGTGCACCTTAAAAACATGGTGAGTGTAAAAAAGAGTACAATACGGAGTGAGTTCTATAGCAGCAGTCCATTTATATCAGATAAAGTTATGCACAGAGAATGACAGAACGCATCTTGCAAGAACACATTCAAACAAGAAGATACGTGCTAAGCCTATTAGTCTGCCTGTGGGGGTGGGGTGGGAATGCACAAGAGGAATGGGGATTCAAGGGAATAAATAAGTGAACACACCTATAGGGCCTTATGAGGACCAGTGATACTGCAGTGACGAGACCTGAGAAATAAATTAATTCAGCCCTCTGTACTCGAGATCCAGAACACCCTTGCACAAGGAGACAGACCCCGTCCCGTGTAACTGGGTCACCTCCTGTGCCGCTCCCGCTGGAGCAGTTGGTTTGGTGCAGGTGGTGGCAGGTGGTTGGTTGACTTGGTTTTGCATCCTTGTTTCCAACACACCTTCTTGCTAGAAATCTAGCCTCCATTCCAAACTGAATTCATTACCCACCCTCCAAACTGGCCTTCCCGTAGGCTCTGTCAGGAGAGGAACCCCCCCATAAACCGAGCCATCCCATCATAAACCACATTATCAGCCATCCTTCTGCCCTCTCAGCCCCACATCTGTTGGCACACCCCGCAGACACCAGCTCAGGTTCTCACCAACATCTGCTTAATAGATGGAGCCTGTCTGCCGAACGGGAATATGAATGATATTTGCCTGTGTATCGGCTCAGACACTTTGAGTTGCAAGTAACAAACAAACAGCTCACACTGGTTCAAACAAAAACTAGCAAACATATCACCTGGTTTCTATCTTCAGCTATCCTCTCTACCTTGGGGAGACGTGACCTACCTATGGCTCCCAAGAGGCTCTCCTCTTGTGGTCACAAGGAGGAGGTAGAAACGCCTGGTCTTACAGCTTCTCAGCTTTACACCCCTGAGGGAAAAGGATGGGGAAGACCTTGTTCCCAAGTGTGGCTGGCTGTCCATGAGTCATGCGACTATCCCTGAACCAAGCAGCAAGGCCAGGCAAATGCTCTGATAAGGCAGGCCTGAGTCACATGCTCACCTCTGCAGTAGGGGAAGTCACCCACAGAAGCACAGGGAATGAGTGTATTGGGGACGATGGGGCCCCCAGGAGAATCAGGACATAGTGCCAGATAAAGGACGGTGGACCTGAGTGGCTCCATGGCCAATGACACTGCTGCCTCATGGAATGTCACGAGGATGTAGTAAGATTGTGTGCCTGGCACACGGACCGTTCTCAGGAAACGTAGCACCAGCACCTGTCTCAGCATCGGCACTATTAACTTTTAGGTATTTGAGTATACTAATATTTTAAAAAGTGAAAAATTCTCAAAATTAGCAGCAGAAGTAAATGCAAACCCTTAGAATCCTTAAGGGTTCCTAGCAACTTCAGTAATGGCCAGTCAGTACTACCCATGATTTTATTTTGCATCTATACATTAAAAAGCTATTACATGTCACAACTTTCTAATGAATACATACAATATTTGGCCACAGAGAGCACCTCAGCTTTAAATTTAAAACACACTTCTAAAGTTAATCAAAGTCTTTGGGGGAATGAATATTCCAGTTCAGCAGAAGTTCTGCCGCGCTTCTGGTCGGTTCTACAAACCCAAGTCAGGCCCAGATTTCTACCCAGGGTCTTGTCTTATTCTTCAAATCTTTTCTATGTCAAAGTCCCCACCTCAATTAAACCACAAGCTCCTAGAGGGCTGACAACCTGTGTATACTTCCCCCGGAACCCCCCTAAAACAGCCTCTTAGGTTAAAGGTTCTGGATCGGTGGGCTGCTTGGCTGGCTGGCTCACTGTCTGGCCGTCCGTCTGACTGACGGCGCGGCCTGAATCCTGGTAGTTGGCAGAATTTCCATCTCTCGGCACAGCCCACACACCCCCCAGCCTCGCTGCCAGCCAGGACTCAGGCCCTGGCCAGTAGAGACTCTATTTGTGCTGTTAACAGAAACTTCAGCAACAGCTGCCGTCAGTAGGCGAAGAGCCAAACGGCGCCTGGCGCTGGAGGAAATCTTTGCCAGCTGCAGAGACAGTGAAGCGAAGTGGGAGGAGGCCCAGTTCTCTCTGAAAGCTAGCCCAGAACGGGGAAAGTTTGATCCAGGCTGTTTTCACCATTGAGTCAATCAGTCAATAGGCCAGCTGGTTGGCCACACAGCCACGCCAGAGCCGAATGCCCCTCGTTAAGAGACTGGCATGGTCCCACCTGCTCCTCTCATTTCTAAGGAGCCATCAGCCCACCTCCAAATCCAGACATCCTTCCTTCCCAAACAGGGGAAGGGACCACCATTTACAGCCTCCATCCACAACTAGTAGAATCCCCATCACCTGGAGCTTTCAGACATTCAAAATCTCAGCCTCTACCCCAGACCTCCTCAGGGGATTCACACACACACACACACACACACACACACACACACACACACACTCTCAAGTCTGAGAGCACTGGTTTGGAGACTTAGGCATTCACTTACTCATTCAATAATTTTTATTAAGCATCTACTATCTTCCTAGAGCTGTTGTAGGCGCTGGGGCAACTCCATGGAGCTTACTATCTAATGGAGAGGAACAGAAAGTAAATATGATAAATACATAAAATAGGCTAGGGGCTGATAACTTCTAAGGAGAAACAACGAAGTGGGGAAGACGACTAGAGCATGCGGAGTGGGGAAAGGGCAGGTGTGAAGAGGAAACCTCCCTGAGAGGTGGCCTTGGAGTGAGGACGGGGAGAACATGGGCTGAGGGGAGGTACGAAGGGAGGTCGACCAGAAGTCCCAGTTTGTCCGGAACCGAGGGAGTTACTGGGGTGTGGGACTCCCGGTTTTGAAACCAAGACAATTCCAAGCAAATAGGAAGGACAGATGGTCAACCTGGAAAGAGGGTGGGTAGTAGAGGTGGTAGATGAGCCCAGGGGAGGACGGCTCTGCTGTATCCACACCGCTCCCAGGGGGGTCTCTGCCCAGCTCCATCGCGTCACCTGGGGGGTTGTTAGAAACGCAGCCTCCGGCACCACCCCAGGCCTCCTCAATCAGCATCGGCAACTCTCATAAGGTCACCAGGGGATCCTGGTCCAGGCACGTTCCTGCTCGACCTTTGACACTTCCAGGACTTGGACACTTACTCTGGGTGAGATGGGAAACTGGTACAGATGACATGACCTGACATTTAACAGGCTGCTGGGTTGAAAACAGATGAGAGGGGAGGGGACCCATAAGGAGAGGACTGCACTACTCCAGGGGAGCAAGGGTGAGCCGGCCCCCACTGGGTATGACAGAGGCCATGAACTCAGTCAGGTTCTAGATGTATTTTCAAAAGGAAATGGGGGCATGGACACCATGTCCCTGAGGAGATAAGTACATGACATGCTTTCTACCACATGCTTTCTCTTAACCCCACCTCCTTTGTATTTATTGCATCAATCTCCTTCTTTCTCCAACTTTTCTGGGGGTCCTAGTTTATGGAAGTCCCTGTGCTGGAGGAATGAAACCCAGTTGCAGAAACCAGTCAGTGCATGACCATCGTCTCTGATGAAGAAAACTGCAGGGTCTCCAGGAACCTGGGGAAGATCTACCCAGTGTGGGGTGGGGATGGGATGCAGGGAAAGGTTCCTCCAAAGACCTTGTCCTCACAGCCAAGTAAAATCTCAAGGACCCCTAGGTGAAGGATGTTGTAGACGCAGGAAGCAGCTCATGCAAGCACCCAAGGGCAGGAGAAAGGGGAGCATTCCCACATGAGGAGCCACTGGGGTCACTCTGGACCTGGTCCAGTCCTGCCACTCGCCTGCTCAGACCCCTCAAGGCTCCCCATCACCCATAGGAACAAGGCCAATGTCTGTAACCTAAAGTTCAATGCCATCTTCATTCAAGCCCAAACATAGTTTACAGGTTTATTTTCTGCAGAATTCACTGCTCAAATGACCACCGCCCCCTTGCAGCGTCTGCACAGGCCTCCTCCCCAGGCCAGTCTCCCTGAAGGTAAAGAGGACCTGTATGCACACCCCAGGCCAGCTATCTACAGGGGTTATGTTCAAGGCTTGGATGTGTTTGCTGAGCTGTCCACTTGGTGTGGGATGGAGTCAGGAGTGGGAAGAGAAGGGGTGGGCTATAGGAGCCCCCTGCTCCATCTCATTTCGGCACGAAATTCCAAGGACTCTGAAAATTCTGAATAGGAACCCACCTTTAGGTCATTATGAAGATACAGAGGTCCAGATGAGCAGAGAGGCCTATTGTATTTAACAGATTGTTAGTGTGAGTTATGACTTTTGCATATTTAGACATATGGCCTGTGGCCTCTGCTTGTGCTCTTCTCCTGGGCCCCACAACAACTGGTCAGGCCTTTGGCACAGTTCCGCGATTCTCCCCCAACCCTGCAGGTCCCCTCCTCCATATCTTCTATCTAAACCGGAAGTGCATTCAAGTCCCATGTGCAGATTACCTGTCATTTTTGCCTGCCATCTGTGCTATCCCCTTTTAGCTGGCGTCAGAAGCCTTCTTTTCCCGAAGAAACTCATTCCCTTTGATTAAGGTGGGGCTGAGCTCCTAGGGGCTAGTCTGCTTATGATGGAAAGACAAGCCAGCATGGAGAGAAGCGAGCATAACCAGGAGATGGAGCAGAGGGAGACAGAGCCCAAGGAATCCTCTGTCAGCTTCTGGATCCAGCCATGCCTGATCTCAATGCCTTTGGACTTCACAACTACCTAAGGCAATAAATGCCTCTTTTTTCTGGTTGGAGCTGGAATTCTGTTACTGACAACTGAAAAAGCCTTGTTAACAATTCTAATTCATAGACTCACAGGTGTCAGGGCCTGCAGGGGCCTTAGAAACCATCTGGTCAACCTCCACTAGTTGACATGTGACAAATCTGATACACAAAAACGAAATGATTTGTCCCAATACACATGGTAAATCAGGGCCAGAGCTGAGACTGGAACACAGATCTCCTTGCTCGTACGCCATGACTCCATGACTCCATGTTTCCTCTCTATGTCACTTTCCTCAGCCGGAGCCGACCGGAGTGCACCTGTCTATCCCCTCAGTGTTCTACCATCTCTGCTTCTTTTCCTGCGTCTGTATTATCTCTTCACTGAGCCCAGTGTGTTGCATCCACATTCAAACAGCAAACCCCTTGAGGGAAGAACGCCACCCACTCTCATTCTGAAACCCATGGGGCAGAGCACCACGCCCGGCTCATAGTAGAGGCTGAATGAACCCTTGCTAATTCACCAAAGGCCTCGATGCCTGCTTAGCTAAATCCAGCCTCCTTTTCCATCCAATGCTCCATCTCCCAGTTGATATTGCTCGCAGGCAAGCTTTTTTCATCCAACAAGCTATTTCCCTGGCTATTAGGAGGAACTACAACCAGAGGCAAGAATGCTATGTTGCTTTTTTTCTCCATTTCCTTTTGTTTTCAATTTTCTGCCTGTGGAGTTGGTTTTTTTTCCCTCCCTTCTCCTTTAACAGCCCAAGTTGCTAAATTGCACATCACCAGCAACTCCTGTGAGTTTAGTCCTTAAGTGTTACATTTCTGCAACAGATACTCCACAACGCAGCACTTATCTTCAGGAGGGGGCTGCTGAGGCAGGCTAAAATTACATTTCCATTTCTGTTCCTATGTTTTTAAGCTGTTATTTTAACATTTCTGACTAGTTCACAGTTGACACCTACTGATGGAAAATTAAATGAAACTTGGCCAAGAGAGCCTTCCCTCTCCTCCCCGGGCTCAGAACTAGCTCCTTTTTATAACGAGATGCAGCTGGGGAGGGGCAGAAGACTCCTAGATTTGGAAATGGAAGATCTGCTGTACAGTCCCAGCTCTGCTCCTAGGTACCTCTTGGACCTGGGGTAAATCACCTAAGCCTTCTGAACTGTCTCATCTGTAAAATGGGAATTGTAACTGCAGAGCCCAGGGTTATTGGGAGGTTTTATATCATATGAAAATACCTGGCCAGATACTGACAACATGAATGCTATACTATGAAAATTCTTGGCACACAGTAGGTGCTTAATAAATGTTAGTGTTTTTCTAGGTCTTGGTCGTTTTTTCTTAGCCATTTGATGTTCTTTGAATTGGTTAATGCTCCAAGATGGTTAAGGGATTAAATAGAGGAATTAAGGGATCCTCTTCTTCCTGGTTCACAGACCACGCATGCACAGGGCCCTTAGAACCATCATCGGTGGTCTGTGATGGGACTGGGAGGCTTGGTGGCACAGAACTGTATCCTGTTCATCTTTTATCCATGGTGACAGCAAAATGCTTGGTATACCATAGGAGCTTAGAAAATATTTCTTAAAAGTCTAACAGAATTAATCAAGACATGAAAAACAAGTAAGAGGAAGATTCTGTATGTAAAGACAGATATTCTCCTCCAATTAATAAATACATGCCATGTAATTCCACACCCATATTCTAGTGCAGTTTTAATGAAACTTGAAAAACTAATTCTAAAATTTGTGTGGAGAACAAATTCATGAGAATAAGGAAGATAAGCTTGAAACCTGATCTGAAAAATATGAAGTTTTATCAATTTTATCAATTAAAATAGTTGATTCTTTTCTACCAGAATAGGCAAATGGATTGACAAAGCAGACTATAAAGAATCTAGATATGTACCTGTGTGTATACAAGAACTGTGGACATGATAAACATGGCATTTTATAACATCAGGGAAAGAAAGACCACTTAAAGAAATGGAAGGTCAACAATCAGCTATCCATATGGGAAAAAGCCAAAGTTAAATCCCTTCTGGAATCAGCCAAGAGAAGCTATGCTGTGTTGTGGTGATAAACTACCCTCAAGCCTCAGTGACTTAACACAGTGAAAGCTGATCCCTGACTCAGGGCATAGGTCCGTTGCAGGTTGGTGGGGAGCTCAGGGTCGCTGAACTCACACAGCAGCCCCCTGATAAAGCAGCTGCCATCTCAAACGTTGCCATAGGAGGTCTGGTCATAGACTGGAAGGTCTTGCATTAGCAATTAAATGTTAGGTCCTGAAGTGACCCCATCACTTCTGTTCACAACTCAGACTAGAACTGATAGTCCCATGGCCCCAGCCAACCACAAGACATACAGGAAATCCTACCATATACTGAAGGGAAGTAAGCTAAAGGGCATTGTGGTGAAGGGCACAACGACTACATACTACTTCACCATTAGTTCATGTCCCTGCCCCACATTAAAGTAGTTTTGATTATTTTTTTAAAGCAGAAAAAATATAGGGAAAATTATTTTATTATCTTAAAGAGGAAGAGACCTTCCTCTTTAAGGCATTAAACCCAAAAGCTATAAGAGAAATGAACTACAGATTTAATTGTATAAAAATGTAAGTTTTTTACATGACAAATAATCTATAAATGAAAATAAAGGACAAATAACAGACCAGAAAAGATATTCATACCATTATATGTACTGGCAAAGTGTTAATACCCATAATATACAAAGAGTTATTGAATATCAATAAGATTCATTATGTAGAATAATGGGCATGTGATAGACAGTGTAGTTTAGAGGATTTGGGGAAATAGACATGCTTATATACTTGTCATTAGAAGTGTAAGCTCATTTTTTTCAATCTTTTTTTGAGAGTAATTGAAAGTACCTATCAACATATTAAATGTACATCCATTTAATGCAGCAATTCTTCAATGTCCTCATACAAAATACTATCTGTAAATGTATACACACAATATTATCATATAAAATATTATTGTAATGTATATGTACCATGTTGGTCATTACAGAATTATTGGTAATGGCAAAAAATTATTGCTTTTAAAAGGAAAAAACACTAATATTATGCTTTTAAACAAATATAACAAACACGGCACATGTATGTCACAAAATACTATGCTGCCATTAAAAAGTGTGAGGCAGTATTAAAAGTACGGACATGAAAAGGTGTTCATATGTCTGATGTGTGAGGTTTGTGGTGCTCATTGGTCACCGTCCTGCCCTCTGATTTCTAACACTTTTATAATGAATCCTAAGAACGGGGTAAGATCAGCTTTACTGATGATGGCGTGGGATGAGAGGACTCAGTGGAGCGTCTAACCACATCCCATGAACCCAGACCTGACTTATCATAAATTGGAAATCAATGTCAGTTTTTTTTAAGTCCTTATAATAGTAATTGTCCTGGAATTTTCAAGCATGGAAAGAAAAGGGCTCCAGCGGCCGCTTAGCCTTAGTATGAAACGGTTATCATTAATGACCTAGGGTCACCCTCCGACCAGGTGGCAGAACTTAGATTGACAACGGTTATCATTAATGACCTAGGGTCACCCTCCGACCAGGTGGCAGAACTTAGATTGACAACAGGACCCACTTCAAGCCTTTCCCCTGGGCTCTAGAGTGTATCCCTGTGTTGAGGTAAGTCACCAGGGAGCTGCAGTCCTGGGATCAAGTCTTCGGTATCCTTCCTCCAAACCAATCTCTACCTTAACACTGCTCTTTCTCTAAAGATCGAAGCCATAGGGGTCCCTTGTGCCATTCCACATGCCCCTTAGGGAACAGAGTGCTTGCTTCTGGAGTTGTCCTACTGCCAGGCAGGCCCTTGCCTGCAGTCAGTGAGGGCACCAGGACCCTTCCGCATGCTCCCTCCCGTCCCGCACTTGCGTCCTCTCTTTGGAAGCTCAGAATCATATTTTCCTGCTGCTGAACTTTCCCTCAGAGTTAAGACACACATTTTTACATTTTTGTCTTTCTTCGCATGGTGAGCTTCGGTCCTGCCGTGCTTTGTGTTCCCAGGTACTTCCGTGTGGCGCACGCAGCCTGGCTGGGAAGCCCAGATCCTTGAGACCTGGGAAAGCTCGGTTCTTCTTGCCTCTGTTTTCCCGTCTGTACAGTGGAGTGGTGGTCACAGTATCGTTCTCATGGGTGTATCACACCTGTACGCAGAAAGCGCTCCATAGAAGTTAAAATCACCATGTTATTCCAAACTGGTTGACTATGATAGTTTCCCGTGGCTCTACCTAACAGAGTTTCTGACACAAGTGGGCAGGCTGTAAATACATGTGATGCATTTTCTCATCCCGTCATCATGGTTGGACATTTGGATGGTTTGCTGTTTGGTGACTGGCATGACTTGTAGTGGACTGAGGATGGTCAGGAGGGGCAGCCAGGGGGCAACTGAGGTCCTGGGGCAAGAAAGGAGAGCTTTTGCAGAGAGAATGAAACTCGCAGTGGAGAACTTTCTGGGTTTGGGTATTACCCAAACTCCGGTCCTCCCTCTTTTCAAGTTGTCCCCAAAGCCTGCACAAATCCCACCCATTCTTTAAAAGGCATCTTACCAGGCCACAGTCAGCATTCCTCACTGACCTGATGTATACCCCTCTCCCACACTCCCACAGCATGGCTTTGCAAGGAGGGCTCAGGCCACTACAAACATGCCCACCTCCCTGTAAATGGTGAGTGGGGCAGACAGGCCCCTTTTGTCCTACTGTGTCTGTAGCCCTGTAAGGCTTAGCTTGATGCTGGGACAGAGCAAGGATTTAGCTGAAATGAAACTTCACTGAGCATAGTTTTCCTTGAGGGCCAGTCCTAGCATCCTACCAACAAGTGGGATATTAATCATCTAAAGCTGTTTCGCTTGGGAGGGAGAGAGAGAAGGGGGCCCAGGGAGATAAAAAAAACCCCTGCAGGGCAGGGACTAAGGGCAGCTCAGGAATTTCTACCCAGAAGGGCTAAGGGACACTCTCAGTTGGGAAGGACATTGCTTAGAACTTGTCTGACAGCCACGCTGATGTAGCCAAGTTCACGGTGTTCATTTCGATGGCATGTTTATTCAAGGTGGCTTAGAGGGCAGCTGATAGAAATGCAGTGGCTGAGGCTGGAGTCACCAGTCTTTCCCCCAGCCATCCAGGCTCACCACCCCAAAATCTGCTAAATCTTGCATCTCCTACCTGCTAAATGCAAATGCAATCTTTTCCCAAGCAGGGACCCTCACTTTATTTCAGATAACGATTATCAGCCTGCAATGGTACTCTCAGCTTCATCTTGGTCCCAACCACGCTGCTGACCTTGGCAAACCCACTTAATCCCCCAGGCTTCAATTTCCCCAACTGTAAATTGAGCTCAACCTCTGTGTCGCCCTTCTCCACACCTTGAGCAAAGCCCAAGAACCCTGTGGCCCCAGCGTTCTGGAGACTTCAGCCCAGAAGGGAGCAATTTAGACCTGGAGCTCGGGTGGTGGGTGTCAGCACCCCGGGGCTGCGCTCCTTCGTGAGCTGCATAGACTGCCGCTGGGGATTACAGGGCCGCCGCCAGGGGCACTGCCTGCACCAGAGGCCCCACTCTTGTCGGAATATTAACACCCTGGATGCACTTGTGTGTTACTCGTGATTGCGACCATGGTTCCAAAAGGATTATGCAGTATGCATATTTATGAGACAAGCCCAGACAAAGACTACCACATTTTAAAAGATGCAATTATCTCTAAAAAGTTCAGCTTTATTTTCATGCTAATGAATACAATATTTTTAAGCAAACCTAATTGGTTTGCCTGGGCTCCCATAAAAGCTCTCAACTCATTAGAGCTCTGAGGTCCCCTTCAAAAGAGGTTTTAGGGGGAGCTGAGGGGCTGAGGAGGGGCTGGATCTCAGGCTGCGTGTTTTCAAAACTTTTCAGCCCCCGCATACGACTGTCCCTGACACCCCCACTTCCCAAGCCCTGTGCTGGGTGACTGGTAAGGCCTTGCAGCAGGGGCTGCCCCGGGAATCTGGGCCCTAGGAATGTGGGAGCATCAGGGGAAACTGAGGGCCAAGGAGGGTGTTTTCTTTCTGCAGAGGATGTGAGCCAGTGTCCCCACCTGACCCCACTGCCCCCACAACTTACACACTACTGTCACAAAACCTCTGGCTCCCTGGTGGATGGTGGAATTCCACCTAGAAATGGGGTCTTCCACCTGAGGCCATCGGCCAGGGCTCTGCGCTTCAAGCAGAGGGGAGCAGCTTTTTGGACCCTAGGCTCCTACCCCAGAGATCACTCTCTTGTCAGAATATTAACACCCTGGATGCATCTGTGTGTTACTCGTAATTGCGACCATTTCTAAAAGGTTCTAAAAGGATTCATTTGCTTTGACATCACCAGCTTTCAGATTCTACTTTCCACTTTTGAAGCACTCACACATCTATTTCTCATTACGTGCCCTTATAAAGTACATGTTGTTTTCACCGTTCACATGTGAGAAAACTGTGAGCGAGTACTGTCCCCTTTCCTGCCTGAGTCTGTGTCCTGCTTCCTTCCATGCTTCAGCCACCTCCTTGCAGTGTGAGCTGAGTTTTTTCCTTACACGCCAAGATCCGCCCTGATTCTCAGCCCCAGGGCACAGTGTTGTGCAGCGTGCACACTGGACAGTGCCAGGGGACGACGTAGGCTATGAATGGTATCCGCTGGAGGTGTGCAGCACTATGCCTTATGCAGCATCCTTACCCTCCACTGGCTTCCTTCAAAGCCATTTGGGACCTTGGACTTACTGCAGAAGAAAGGTTTGTGAATACAATCTGAGCTTTTCTGCTTGAAAATTCCCTTTAACCACATCCTGGGGCCTGAAATCCAGGGGCCAGGTAAAAACAGTGTTTTTCAGGCAGTGAACAGCAAAGAAAAGTTGAAGCAGAGCAGAAACAATGGACAATGTGGGCCGGGGGTAAGTTCCAGCCTGGAAGTAAGGAGATAAGGAGACCGGGCTTGGCACTGCCACTAAGCAACTCTGGGCCTCCATCTCTCCGCCTGTCAATGAGGAGACAGAACCTGCTGTCCTCTGAGGTCCCACCCAGTGTAGACATCTTTTGATTCTCCTGCAGATTTCCCCAGAGAATCACTGAAAGAAACAATGACAAAACACTAAAATCCGATTGAAAAAGCAGAAGGAGAGTCATGAAATTAACCATGTGGGATGGGATGCCATGCACCCGTCCCCCCTCCTGGCTGGGGACCCACGTTCAGGACCGGGCTCAGGAAGAAGGCTTGAGGGCACGCAGACAAGCGGGAGAAGAAACAGGGAGGAGGTACTGACTGAACCTTAAAACCTATGCCAGGTAACCAGAGAGGAGCGGGGAGAGGATTCCAGGAAGGGCTGTGTGGCCCCAGCAACAAGGGTGACCCCAAAGTGACAAGGAGCTGACCGGCGAGGCCCTGAGAGCAGGCCGGCTGTGAGGAGGTGAGAGGGCAGTGGGGAGGCCTCGGGGGCCTGTGGTTTACAAAGTGCCATAGCCCCATCTCCTGTGACCCCACAACCACCTGGGAAGGAAACAGCTGTGTTTCCTCTTTAGCAGGGGAGTAAACAGGAGCCCTAGTAGGTGAAGTTCCTGTCTGAGAGCCCCCAGCATGGGCTCCGGCCAGAGCTGGGCCTAAGGCCATAGTCTCCTGATTCCCCGGGTGGTCATCGTGAGGCCAGATTTGTAGGGCCTTGGATAATAAGGTCAAGATTGGGATAGTAGCTTGTGGGCAATTGGGAGGCCCTGGAAGTCTTTGAGAGCAGAAGTGACCTGGAAACCCAAAGTCCAGGAATGAACATGAACGGCTGGAGGCTGGCGAGAGAAACGGAAGCAAGGCCCAGTGGGGAAGAATATTGTTTCAGATATAGTGACAAGGTCAACCCAAGGTCCTTTAAGGGTTTGCCTTTGAGAAGCTGAGTTACATGTTCCACTGGGCCTCAAGGGATCCCTGGGGACATGACCCAAGGGCTTCGGGAACGGAACTCCCTCCCAGGGATGTCACTGCGGGGACCCAACCGAACCTCGGAGTCAACACCCCCCCCAACCCCAGTTTGTACTTCTGCCTAACTGGCTTAGATTTATCCACGTAATTTTTAAGGGAGAATTTTATATGAAGGTAATTATGCTCAGCTGAACTAATTTTATTAAACAATGCTTCCTTAATGACAAACAAATCTGTTATTAATTTGTAACCAAGCAGCTATTTCATTCAATTTGCAGCATCAGTAATGAACCCTGTGGCCAGCACAGCCCAGAAGCACCCCTTTCTGAGAAAGGCCACAGGGCCCAGAGGCCAGAACCCAGGGCCTGCCCCCACCTCCGCTCTAGACATGGGTGTGATTCTGATGGCCCCGTCTTCCTCTGGGCTGTGTCACTCTGTAAAATAAGGGCTTGGAGAAGCGCCCAGAGGGAATGGCCACTCAGCAGCTTCAGGGACTGAGGGTCGGGATGGGCTTTCGGCACTGAAAGTACGCCTCAGTTTCCTCACCTGTCAAAGGGGTGAATAATAGTGCCTATCTCACTGGGTAATTGTGAGGATTGATTGAGTTAGTACAAGCAAAGCCCTTAAGCCAAGCCACTGCCCAGGCACATAGGAAGCATGACAACAAGTAAACTACCTATTTTTATTACCATTCCCAGAACCAGGACTGCGGGCTGAGGATGGCAGGGAGCCCACAGCCATGGATGGAAGGGGTGAGGACTCCTGCTCCCCTAATCACCATCACCCCTTAATTCTGGGTTCCTCAGTTCCATCCCTCCTGCCACCTGCTAGGAGGGTGACATCACTACAACCACTGGAATGAGTCCGGGGGGTAAGAGTCTAACCCCAAACCTGCCCACGGGTGACCCTTGGGACTGCTCTGTCTTCTTAGCCCCACCATATAGGTAGACCATACTGCCCAGCCTAGTTACCAGGCCATCCCCGGGAACAGACATCATCAGGTCAGGTGGCTCTTAAACATGAAGAGTGGGTCAGGATAATGTGGAGAGCTTATAGGAAAATGCCAATCCCTGGGCTCTGCCCCAAGACACTGGATGCCACCCCCATCTTCCTGGATCTTCATTTCGGGCACCCGCTTGAGAACCCTTGCCCCTCTGACATCCCCAGGTCTGCAGGGCATCTTCCGACCTCCGTCTTTGTGGTCTTTCTGGCCTGTGTTAAGACAAGGAAAGAGCAGTTTCTTGAAGTAAACACACCTGCACAGTTAATGGTGGATGGGAGGCAATGCCGGTCCCCAGAGCCGTGGGTTCCTCTTTGGAACGCCTTGGCGTGGGGCCCTGGCGGGGCAGTTTGTGCAGCTGTCAGTCACCGGGGGCTGTGTAGGCATGACGCCTCAGAGTCTACCTGCCATAGAGATGCACTGTCTTAGCTGCTCAGAAACATGAACCACAGAGGGTCGGCCTTTCAGCAAGGGGCTAGTAGCATAATGACTGTGCACCATCGCAGAGACCATCACTGCCCAGGGTCAAGCCCCAGGCCCACCACAGTGCCCACCCTTTCTGCACTTAGCAAGAAGAGAGCCATCTCCAGAAAGCTTCTGTTAAAGCCTGATGTATAAATGTACATGCACCATTAACCCCTTAGCAAGGCCTGAGCTCTGTCCAGGCAACTTTTCCTGAGATGTGTCCCCAGCGCTGCACAGACCTGCAGAGCCAGCCCCACACAGTCCCCTGTACCTATCTGGTGAAGGAACATGAATTCTGGCGGAGAGAACAGGCTGAGGAAGAAAGAGCAACCGGGACTCCCTTGTGGCCTCCGCTGGCCAATGAATTGTGACTAGACTGACCCCATATCTCTTCTAGGCAGAGGCAGTCAGGAGCTGGTGGGCTCCTTCCTTTCATGACAAGTAACAGAATCCCCTACCAACAATGAACTAAGGGCTCTGGTGATCTCATGTAACAAAAGTCTCAAAATAGTCAAAACCCCTTGTCATCTGTCCTATGGTTCCAAGATGGCTGTGTAACAGCAAACTCCTCATCTATGGCTGTGTAACAGATGACCCCAAACCTTCATGGCTTAAAACAACAATAAACAGTTATGATCTCACACCGTTTGTATAGATCAGGAATTCCAGAGCAGCTTGGCTAGCGAGTTCTGGCTCGAGTCCATCATGAGGTGGCAGTCAAGGTGCTGGCCGGGGCTGCGGTCACCTGAAGGCTTGGCTTGGGCTGGAGAATGAACATCCGGACGGTTCACTTACACGGCTGGCAAGTTGGGAGAAGGCCTGTTCCTCCCTATGTGTCTGCTTGAAGTCCTCCTCCACAGGCCGCTTGGGTGTCCTCATGACATGGTGACTGGCTTCCCCAGGGTGAGCAGCGCATGAGAACAAAGCTGAAGGATCGATGTCTTTTTTGACCTATCTTGGAAAGGCACACACCTTCACTTCTGGAAGGTTCTCTTTTCTAGAACCTAGTCACAAAGTCTGGCCCAGAGTCGAGGAGAGGAGAATGAGTCTCCACCTTTGGAAGGGAGGAAGGTCAAAGAATTGGTGGGTATATTTTTTAAACCACCACAAACAGTGTCCATACTAAGAGAGGAAAGGAAGAAAAAGCCTGCCTTCCACCGCACTCTGTCACCAGAGAACAGTTTTTCCCAGAAGGCCCTGGAAGGCATTCTCTTATGTGCAATTAATTGGCCAGAATTGAGGCACATGCTTCGAGACCCAACACTGACAAAGGGAAACGTAAACCCGTGACTGGGTTAGACCAATCAGGAATCTTCCTCTGGGGCTGGGCACATTTCTGCCTCACACATAGGTTTCTAGTATCAACGAGGTAGAGGAGAATGGCTGTTGGGAGGGCAGACAAGAGCATCTCTCATGTTGTTCTGTTAAGTGGGTAAATGAGAAGAGTTAGACACTGAGGCAGTGGCTAATCCACCAATAGCAAATCTGGTCACTTTATTAACTGCTTTTCATACCATCAACCTAAAATGAGTCATTTCCAACGTCTGACCTTAGAAAAGTGTTCGCTTACTTTGATCTGAGTTTTGTCCCTCTGGATGGCGTGCAGGTTGCCCATGCAGAGGACCTGACTCAGAGTCCTGCTCTGCCACATCTGCTACACAACCCTCAACCACTAGGTTGCCTGTGCAACCCTGAGCAAGGTATTTACCCTCTCTGAGCTTTGGTTTCCAGCTCTGTATAAAGGGAATAGGAATACCTACTTCACAGGATTCCAAGACCTACTGAACATGCTTTGCAACCTACCAAATGTTAGGCCCATGTGCATTCTTATCATTGCCATTTGCCCTCGGTTTGGGGTGAAAGGCCATGTAATACCACCAGAGGCTTTGTCCCCCCTCTTTCTTCCCATCTGATTTCCAGCACACTATGCTCAGGCACAAAGAGAAGTGGGCACAGAGGCCAAATCCCCAGCACAGAAACAGTGGTGCCATTGTAACCGCGTCCAGCCATGGCAGCCCACCCAGCTGAGGCAGCCTCATTCCCAGCCCTGCGTAACAACTCGCAGCCTGATTTAATATGAGCAGCTGATCTCATTGCTTCCATAGCAAGTTTAATTTGCTGGGAAAGCGAGTCAGTGAAGTTCTAATAATGCAGAGCTGCAAATAATACCAAAGAGAGTTTGCATTATGATAACTTTCCAATTAAAATGGATTAATGGAGGAGAAACGGCAGCAGTAGTGTCTAGACAACATATTACTAAATCCTTAGAGAGGGAGATGGGAGGAGTTGGGGGAACAGGAGGAAGCAAAATAAACAGGGGAACTTCATGACTTGGAGGCACCTTGTGCCGTGTGTCGGGAGGGGCCAGCACAGGTTCCTTAGCGCTGGTGCCCATCTTCTACAGGGCTACACTTTCCATCACTTCGGAGAATCAGTCTTTTAAGACACAAAGGCCTTTGGTCTCTGGACATCCTTTATGAAAATGCAAATAGCACCTTTAGTTTCCTTGGCCCGCCTGTCACAGGGGCTAGCCTGCAGCTACCTGAGAGCACCGTGCGGAACAGAGCAAAGGCCGTGGCTAAGAGGCACAAGACCTGCAGACACCGGTGTGGACACCCATGGTGGACGTCTTGGGGCTTCACTGCAGGACTTGGAACAGTTCCTCCACATCTTACTAGGGACCTTGACCCCTGCACAGTGCTGAGTGTTCCAGAGGTGCAGTTCGGAACCTATCTCCTGGGAACCTGAACCTTAGGCCTGAGAGACCCAGGGCCAGGGTGGAACTGGTGCTGGGGCGCATTCCCGCAGGACTTCTGGGAGAGAAAGAGCTGCAAGAACTCTTCGGAAGCCCCAGTGCCCCTCGGGGCCAAGCCACTCAAGTCTCTTGCCATTCTATGCCAAGCCCCAGGATCCACATCTTAAGCTAACTAGTCATTTTCTGTTGTCTACAAACAAAAGAAGTTTGACTTCTTTTGTATCACTTCTTGGCTGTGGGACTGAGGGAAAGTCACTTAACCTCTCTGGGTCTCTGTGCTGTCTTCCATAAGATGGGGATTTACATACACGTACTTTGCCTCCCGCATTGGTAAAATGATGTATTAGAGTTCTACTTAGGTCCCTCTTAGGTCTGAACTTGGGAGGTTTTCTAAGTAGGTCCTTGAGGAGGGTAGATCCAGAGGCTGGGAGACCAGGAAGCCCGAGGACCCCAATTCTACTAAAATCACCACCTTTCAGGGCATAATAATGAGTGTCTCTACACCAGAATTGAGGTATGTTTCCCCATACCTGGGAAGGCTCTGATTTCTTGCAAAGCCAGTGAGCCCCTGAACCAGTTTCTCGTGGGTAAAGAACTGGCCATGTGCTGCCCCCTGCAGGCCTCTGCTTCTCATCAAATAGGGGTGATCAAATAGCAAGTCACAAACAGTATTTAGCATGCACAGTCGTCCCCGACTTCATTCTCCCATATCCCTTGTTGTCTACAGACAGATAGGAAACTACCACTGAGAACACATAATTCTGGGGATAAGGGAAAATATGAAGCAAAAACTACTAGGAAAAAATATCAGCATTTACTTCATATTCAATAGACACTCATTTCATCCCCCCCCGCCCCACACACACACACAGGCACGTGGGCACACGTAGTCAGGACTGAGTCCAGGGCAGCCTTGCGGGGAAGAGAGAGGAGTCATTTTCACTGGACACCTGCTGTGAGTCATGAATTATATTCTCCATTGCAGGACAGGTAACACCAATCCCCATGTCACAGATGGCAAAAATGAGGCTCAGCGTAGTTAACTTGCCCAAGGTCAAACAGTTCATAAGTATTAGGTCTGTTTGAGTCCGAAGACTTCACTCTTTACCAGTGGACTTCAACCTTTTTTTTTCCTACACAGAAACTGTGTTTTCAAATGAAATTTCATGCCCGGTGTGTATCAAAGAAGTAATGAAAGCAACGCTCTCTGGTCGGTGGGTGTATGGAAGAGCTGGGGAAGCTTGTCCAGCCCTGCCCCCCCAGTCTCGCTCTGAGCCCTTCTCCTGGGGCAGTCCTCTGGGCACAGATGCTGGGACCCTGTTGAGCTTAGGGTGAGAACTGCCACCTCCCTCCCAGGCAGGTTTATTGGAGACCCTAGATCAACCCAACAATGTTTCCCAATTAACCAAGAAGAAAGAGCTCCAGTTCAGGGGATCTAGCTTGAAATTCTGGTTCTGTCACTTATTTGCTGTGCAACTTTCTCAGCCCCTCCCCTGCTTGTTTATTTCCCTTTTTTTTACTTTTCAGTTTTTTTAATTGTACTAAAATATACACGACATAAAACTTACCATGTTACTCATTCCATTTTCACTTGTACGGTTCGGTGGCAGTAAGTATCTTCACGCTATTGTGCAACCATCACCACCACCCATCTCCAGAACTTTGCCATCTTCCCCAACCCAAACTCTGCACCCTTTAAACACGAATTCCCTATTTCCCACCTCCTTCCCCAGCCCCTGGCAGCCATCATTCTACTTCCTGTTTCTACGAATTTGACTATTCCAGGTACCTCCTATAAATAGGATCATGGAATATTTGTATGACTCCTTTTATGACTGTCTTATTTCACTTAGTATTACGTGTTCAAGGTTCATCCATGTTGCAGGATGTGTCAGAATTTCCTCCCTTCTAAAGGCTGAATAATATTCCATTGTATAAACTATGATTTGTTTATCCATTCATTTGTCAAGAAAACCTTTTAGCTATTATCATTAGTGCTTCTTTAAACATGGGTGTACAAATACCTGTTTGAGACCTTGCTTTCACTTATTTAGGGTATTTGCCCTCACTGGAATTACAGATGATAATTGTATGTTTAATTGTTTGACGACTTGTTATACCATTTCCCACAGTGGCTGCCTGATTTTACATTTCATTACTATCTATGAGAGTTCCAAACTTCCCCATATCTTTGCCAAAACTTGTTATTTTCTGGGTGTTTATATATATGTATATATAATAGCGATCCTAATAAGGTTATAATGAAATCTCACTGTTGATTTGATTTTCTTTTCCTTAATTATCCATAATGTTGATCATTTTTTTCAGGTACTTGGTGGCTACTTGTATATTGTCTTTGAAGAAATATCTATTCAAGTACTTTGCCCCATTTTTTTGTTGTTGTGGTTGCTGAGTTATAGTTCCTTATATGTTCTGCGCATCAATCTTTATCAAATATATGATATGCACATATTTTCCCATAGGTCGCCTGATCACTCCATTGATTGTGTCTTTTGATGCACAAAACTTTTTAATTTTGAAGAAGTCACTTTATCTATTTTTCTTCCATTGCCTGTGCCTTTGGTGTCTTACCCAAGAAATCTTTGCAAATTCAATGTCTTGGAGCTTTTCTCTTCTATTTTCTTCTAAGAGTTTTATAGTTTGGGATTTTACATTTAGGTCTTCAATCTATTTTGAATTGATTTTTGCATATGGTAAGATAAAGGTAATTTTTTGCATGTGGATAACCAGTTTTCCCAGGACCATGTGTTGAAAAGACTGTGCTTTTCCCTTTGAATGGTGTTGGTACCCTTGTCAAAATCGTTTGACTAGGTATGCAAGAGTTTGTTTCTGGATTCTCTATTCTATCCCTTCTGTTGATATGTCTGTCTTTATGTCAGTACCACATTGTTTTATTACCATTCCCTGTCGTCAGTTTTGAAGTCAGAAGGGTGAGACCCCCAACTTCGTTCTTCCTTTTTAAGATTTTGGGTATTCAGGATCCCTTGAGTTTCCATATGAATTTTAGGATAGAGTTTTCTATTTCTGCAAAAACCGTCATAGGGATTTTAACAAGAACTGCACTGAACCTGCAGACCACGTGAGTAATACTGACATCTTAACAATATTAAGCCTTCCAATCCATGAGCATGGGGTTTTTTTTCCCATATATTTGTGTCTTCTTTAATTTCTTTCAGCCAGGGTTTATGTTTTTCAGTGTCTGAGTCTTTTGTTTCTTGGTTAAGTTAATTCCCCAGTATCCTAGTCTTCTTGATGCCATTGGAATGAAATTTTCCTGATTTCCTCTTCATATTTTTCACTGTTGGTGGATAAAAATGCAGCTGATTTTTGTGCGCTTCTTTTGTATCCTGCAACTTTGCCAAATTTGCTTTCCCTTTGTTTCTCAAGCTAGTTTTGCACATCTGAAATAGCATATTAAAAAACAGATATGCTGAACCCCAAACGTGTTCCTGCTAAGGTAACACACCTCCAGCTACAGCTGGAGAAGGGAAGCAGGCTTTGGGCTCTTACTGTGCCCCTTGGCCCCGTGAGGACCCCATCTCTTTCCTGTGCCTCAGGAGATACCAGCTTCCCAGAAAGCCGAGCATGCTGCCTGAGGATGAGCGACACTGGGGAACTGTCTGAAGACGCAGAGGGGTGCCCTGAATAGAGCCAGACCTCTGGGAGGGAGGACACGGTTCACCTCTGATGCTGTGGGGCCCAGACGAGGAAGGGTCTTCCTGGGCCTTAGTTTCCTCCCCTGTAACGTGAGCAGGTGGAACTCAGTAATCTCTAGGGTGCTCCCCGGAAGTCAGAGGTTGAGCAGGTGAAGAGAATGCAGGCCAAGTCCCCCCATCATCGGCCGCATCACTGCCCTGCGGCTTCCCGGCTCTCGGAAGGAAAACTCCCTGTGGTTTTCTGCAATTTGTCCCTTCTTTCTCTAACCCCTGTGGCTTTAAAACAACGATAAATTACTTAGACTATAATTATTATAAAAATAACCCCTAGCTCTTCTGTGCGTAAAGTACTGTCACATTCACTGCTCATTGCACGAATGAGGAAACCGAATCCTAGAGAGGTGGTGTAACTTGTCCCTAGCCAACCTAGAATTAACATGAATCCAAATTCAGTTACCCAAAATGCTGTGTGGCCTGCCCTGAATAATGAAATCGTTAGGAGAGAGGGGAAATAGAAGGAAGGAGAGAAAAAGAATAAAACTTAAGAAACTTGAATCATATATTGATTTCATACAGTTGATTTTGCATAAGGTCTAATGAAAATGGAAAATCAAGAGGTGGACTCTGGTGGTAATGAAATGATGCACAAGTAATCCTGCTTTGGTTTTAAAAGGGAAAACCAACCCTCCCCTCCATTCCTTCTCCAGCCCTGAGTCCCCTCTGCTTTTCTGGCCAAAATGTTTAGCTGGCAAGCGATGCCAGACTACACCTTCCAGAGCATCTCCTCATCCAGCTGATTACTTTCCCCCAGCCACACCCAAATGCCATCATCTCTCTCCCACGTGGGATGCTAGAATCACAAGACAACTGGTAAGGAACGTGCATATTAAATGTAAGTGTGCAAGATATGAGAAAGGTGGAGACAGAGGGAAATCAAGTGACAGAGACAGAAAGATAGGGAAATAGGAAGAAACAAAGACTGACACAAAATTTTTGACAAGGATGCCAAGACCATTCAATGGGAAAAACAATAGCATCTTCAAGAAATGGTGCCAGGACAGATGGAAAGTCACATGAAAAAGAAAGGGGAAAGGACCCTTACCTCACTCCATATTCAAAAATTAACTTGAATGGATCACAACCCAAATATATTAGTGCAAAAACTTTTTATAAAACTATCAGAAGAAAACATTGGGGCAAATCTTCATGATGTTGGGTTTGGCAATGCATCCTTAGATTGACACAAAAGCATAAGCAGCAAAAGAAAAAACTGGTAAATTGGACTTCACAAAATTTAAACTCTTTGTGTGTCAAAAAACATTATCAAAAGGTGAAATGACAACTGACAGGATGGGAAAGAATATTTGTAAGTCATATGTCTGGCAAGTGTCCAGAATATAGACAGAAAAGACAGAAAAAAAACCCAGTTAATAAAAGGCAATGGATTTGAACAGACATCTCCAAAAACAGATGGTCAAATGGCCAAGCACATGAAAAAATGGTTAAGATCGTTGGTCATTATGGAAATGTAAATCAAAGGCACAATGAGATATCACTTCATACCCACTAGGGTGTTCATAATCAAAAACATAAGTGTTAGTGAGGATGTGGAGAAATAGGACCCCCCATACCATTACTGGAGGAGGGGGATGTAAACTGGTGCAGCTGCTATAGAAAACAGTATGTCAGTTCCTCAAAAAGTTAAATACAGAATTTACAGATGACCCAGCAATTCCACCCCTAAGTATATACCCAAGAGAAATGAAAACACATAGTAACCTGTACACGAATGTTCAGAGCTGTATGATTCATAACAGTCAAAAGGTGAAAACAACCCAAGTGTTCATCAGCAGATGAATTTATAAACAAATATGGTATATCCATACAATGGAATATTATTTAGCCATAAAAAAGGAATGAAATTCTGATAGCTACTACCTCAATTTTTATGAACGTCAAAAACATTATGCTAGATTAAAGAAGCCAGACACAGAAGGTCACCTATTATATGATTCCTTTTATATGAAATGTGCAGAATAGGCAAATCCATGGAGACAGAAAGCCAGTTAGTGATGACCAGGGGGCAGGAGGAGGAAGGAATGGGGAGTGATACTTATGGATACAGTGTGTTCAAGGTCAGGGGAGGGCATGAAAAGTTTTTAAACAGGAGACAAGTGGTGATTACCCAACATTGTGGATGCACTAAATGCCATTGAATTATCCACATCGAAATTGTTAAGCTTATGATAAACTTCACCTCTATTTTTTAAAAAGTGACAGAGATAGCTAGGCCAAGCTATTATTACAAAAATAATAATAAAACCCATAATTTAAAACTTGGTGAGCTGATTTCTCCTGCTTTTGACTACCACCATACCATCGACATGCTGCAGTGACGGCACTTCCTACACGCCACGCTGCAGGCTGTCTCTGCTGACAGCCTGTGAGCTTCCTGAGAAACTTTATCATCTTTGTATTATCAGCACCTAGTACACTGCATGTCGTTGGGTAGGTTCTCAATAAATGCTTGAAAGGTGAAGTGACAGGGACCTGGAGGGAGGATTGAGAGAGAAGAGATGGAGTAATCGGGGAAAGCTGTGGGCCATTACAAGAAATTTATTAGCACTGTTCGGTCAGCAGGTTGCCTGCTAAATTTAATATGGATCTATATACAAAGGAAATGCCTCATTCTACATAATGAATATTTAATCATGCATGGGTCGAGCAATTTCACAGAAGTAATTAAAAGCAGTCTTTTGTTTATTGCTCAAAAATGATAGCAACCCACTGACCGGAGCTGCAGACACAGTGACATATTGAAAACGTTACCTACTGACATATGTTATTAAAGAGGATTAAGGGTTGCCTTTTTCCCCCTCCCCTTAGAAGCTAATCATTCCTAAGGCCTCCTGTCTGCTCTCGTGCAAAGCATAGCTCCAAGGGGAGGCAACCTCTCAGATGAGGCTGGAGAGCTAGGCCAGCATCCCTTGATCTACAACCTTTCCCCCAAATTCATAAATTGGAACAGGTGAAGTGTATATTGAGAAGACCACAGAAAGGAAATATGCCACGGTGCATTTTGTCTGTGGGAAATTCTCCCCACCATCCTCCCACTTCTGGCCTTGGCAAAATCCTGTCAATTTGACTGTGACCCTTGTCCTGGCACCCTGTTCCCTCCTTTATCACTATTTCTGCCCTGGTCCAGCTCCCCACTGCCCAACAGTCCTGTTCCTCCCTATTCCAACCTACCAATGACTCTTCCTGGATCTGGGGATCAAGGCACTCCTTTGCTCACACACCTCTCACAGCTCCCTGTTGTCTGTACTCCTTCTCACTCTGGCACTAAAAGCTTCCATTGCTTGGCCCAGCTGACCATGCTGCACCAGGGTTCTTGGTTGCCAACACCAGAAAGTGACCGTGGCTAACTTAAGCCGGAAAGAACCTATTACGATGTCATTGGGGAGCCTTTAGAATCACTGGAAAGCTGGGGAGGTTGTTGAGCAAAGAACAGAGATAACATCATGTGTGCCCTGGGGCAGTCCAGCCAGGATACTACTGCTGGCACCTGCACCCCTGGCCACTCACCACCATCCAGCAGCCCTACACCTCCGTGAATCACCTATAAAGGTCCCCACCTCCTCCCATTGGCTTCCAGACTCCCAGTCCTAGGCAGGAGGGCCTGTTCTCCTCCTGCAGCCTCCTCTCCACTGTCCAAGGAGGAGAGAGGTCCCCCCCTATGTGCTTCCACAGGGAGAGATAGGGCCCTTGGCTCCCAGACACACTGCCTGCCCACAGCTACACCAACATTTCCTCCACACTCCATTCCCACCTGGTGCTCTTCCATCATTCCAACTCTGTTCTTGCCTTCTCTCCCCCCACAATGCCTCTCTCTCACCTCCTCATAATAAGGTGGATTCTCCTTCAAACAACCCAATCAAATAGCACGCCTTTACTCTTTCCTCTGTTCAAGCTGGCATGCAATAACCCCATGGCACCCCCAGCTGCATAGATTTTCTCTGGTCTCTTCCACAAGAGTGAACACAGGGCTGGCTTCATAGGCATTCCACCTGTAAAATCACACAGAAACTTGGATTTAGATTGCCTCCACCACCCCCAATCTGGATATGATGCCATCTGTGGCATTGAGGACTGTCCATCATGTATGATAGATGGTCCATCACATATGGTGCTTCTGGGTGGTCCTCCCCTATACTACCATAAGTTCCTAGAAGGCAAGACTCATGGCTTCTCTTATCCCTAGAGCCAAGCACAGAGCCAGGCTGGTGTGAGCAAAAAGGCTTAGACAGAAAGAAGCTGGGTCTGTAGAAAGACACTGCACCCTGTGCCATGTGCCTATGTCTACCTCCTGACCCCATCAGAGGTCCACCCAAAATGGCAATGAAACTGGCTGGCTCTCTTCCATATATACAGCCTTACTCAGGATTTCCAATTTCCTTGGCCCATCATCATCACTGGGGAGTCTTCTTAAATCAGATTCCCGGGCTTCTATCTCAAGAGATGCTAATGCATAACTCTGGACTGGGGCCAGGAACCTGCATTTTAACAAGAGCCCCTTCCCTATGATTAGGATACAAATGGTCCACAAATCGCATTTGAGGAACTCCAGTGGGTTGCCTTTACTCTTTCCGCTGTTCAAGGCGGCATGCAATAACCCCATGGCACCCCCAGCTGCACAGATTTTCTCCAGTCTCTTCCACAAGAGTGGACACAGGGCTGGCTTCATAGGCATTCCACCTGTAAAATCACACAGAAGCTTGGATTTAGAAGGGCTCCATGCTTAGTTGAATGTTCTACTGTCAGTATCATGAAATTCTTAGACTTTTTCAAACAGGGGTCTTGCTTGTTCATTTAGCATTGGGTCCCATAATCATATAGCCAGTCCTGGGTAGCCAGCCTCTGATCTACTCACTTACACCTCCAAGGGGGATTTCAGTGGATTGCTATTCCCATTTTGAAGACAAAGCAGGGAAAAGGAGATGCTTAACCTATGTGGCTTCAGACTCCAGTGTGAAAAGGAATCTGGGATGAGTCAACTCTGGACACCCTGAAATCCTGACCACGTGGCTCTTCAAGAAAGAGAAATATAAATTGCCTCCAGGCACTAGAACCAAATTCATGACACCATCCGCACTTCTGGCTCCCTTAACAGCCTGTTCTAAATCAGTGAGTTATATCACCCAAGATTTCCCTTAAAACAGTGACAACAATACAACAGCCTATGTAGGAGGAATGTTGCACGCGATAATGAATTAAACAACTTTAATTTTTACTGAGGAATAATTTACATGTAATAACATGCAGATTTTACATATGCAATGTGAATTTTGACATATATATGAATTTTAACATATATTCACTCCTGTAACCAGTACCCCAATCAAGTTATAGAATATTCCAATATTCCAGAAAGTTCTTTCCTGCCCCTTCCTGGTCAACCCTCACCACCCCTGCTGCTCCCAGCAACCATTGTTCTGATTTCTGTCACTACAGCTTAATTGTGTCTGTTCTAATAGTGCATAAAATGGAAGCATTCAGAATATACTCTTTTGTGTCTGGCTTTTTCATTCTGCAAAATTCCCGTAAGATCCATGCGTGCTGTTGCATGAATCAATAGCTCGTTCCTTTCTGTTTCTGAATGGTTTCCATTGCGTGGATATATCATAGTGTTCTGATTCATCCTCTGTTAGGTGGCAATTTGGGTTGCTCCCAGACTGGGCCACTATGAATAAACGACTATGAATATATCTGTACAAGTGTTTTTGTAAACAAATGCTTTCTCTTGGGTAAAAACCTGGGAGTGAAATTGCTGAGTCATAATTTGTGAAGATTTAACTTTATTTTTAAAATGCCAATCTGTTTTCCAAAACAGTCACGCCATTTTATTCTCACACCAGCAAAGTATGAGTTTCATTCCTCCATCCTCTCCAACACGAGGGTTGTCGATCTTCGAATCATACTCACAGTCATTTTAATTTGCAATTCTCTAATTAGCAATAATGTTGCCCGATTTTTCATGTGCTTATTGACCGTTTGTACATCTTTCTCTGCAGAGTATCTGTCCAGATCCTATACCCACTGTTTTTTAATAAGGTTGTCTGTCATTTTATTATTGAGTTACAGGTGTTCTTTATATACTCTGAGTATGAGTTGTTTGTCAAATATTGGCAAACAAATATTTTCTCCCTGTCTATAGCTTGCACTTTCATTTTATTAATGTCTTTTGAAGAGCAGGCGTTTTTTAATTTAATGGAGTCCAAAGTGTCTTTTTTACTTTTATGGTTAGTACTATTTTCCATTCTAAGTAGTCTTTATCCCAAAGTTGTGAAGATTTTTTCCCCTTATATTCTTCTAGAAGCTTTATAGTTTTAGTTCCTACATGCAGATCTATGACCCATCTTAAAATAATTTTTGTGTGTGATGTGAGGTAGGAGACCAAGCTTTATTATTTTCCCCTACAGATATCCAATTGTTCCAGTATCATTTGTTGAAAAGACTATCATGGACCTATCAAATTCCCTTGGTGCCTCTAAAAATCAATGAACTATGTAAGTGTGAATCTATTTCTGGACTCTCTATTCTGTTTGATCTTTTTTTGTTAATTCTTACACCAATGTTACAATGTTTGACTCCTATAACATCACTTATTGATGACTTTTGGGTCTAGTTCTCTCTGACACCTTTTGCTTTTACTAGCACACCACTCTTCTGGAACATCCAATTCAAGAGGCACTTATTAAGGAAAGTAAAGATGGTAAAAACTTCCAACTCTCCCCCACCATCCGCCCTGTTTCTAAGGTATCAGAACCCCAAATTCTAGTGGCCATCTGTATTAGAGGCTGGATTCCCCAGCCTCACTTCCAGATGATGGATGTGGCCATATGGCCTGAGTAGAATGTGCAAATTCCAAAGTGTCTCCTTAACAGGAGAAGGTATGACTTTCTTCTTCTTTACAGACTGGAATGCAGAGATGATGGCTAGAGCCATCAGAGGAATTATAAAGTGACCTTCAGAATCAAGGCTATGAACACAGAACAACGAAATAGAAGGCGCTTGAGTCCCTGCACCATGGTGCACCGGCCATGGACCACGAACCTGCATCTTTAACATGGGAGAAAAAAATAAACGTTGTTCTTGTATAGGCCCCTGACATTTTGGGTTCCAGCACTCACAGGAAAGTCTAATTATAACTGAGACAGGAAAGGACAGGAAAGAAACTTAATGTTTCTCAATGTTTATTAAAAATATATGTACTAACCTATGCCATGCTCATGATTTTATTTATATTTGTATATTAAAACCCATGAGAGAGATATGATTATCCTAGAATAGATGAAGAAAGTAAGGCTCAGAGAGCTTGAGTGACTTATTCATAGTCACACAGCTAAGAAAGAGCATTGGAATTCAAAGCCAGAACTGACCAGAATCAAACCCAAGCTCATGCCATGAGCCCCTCTTATGTATTCAAGACCCTAGGCTAAGTCTTTTTTCATCTGCACCAGCCAGGCCGCTGTTTTCCACCCCCACTTCAACCAGTTGACAATTGTTCTATTCTCTGTTTCCCTAAGGACCCAGAATATCAGCTCCTTGAGGCCAGGATCCATGAGGAGGCTGCATTCCCCTGGCTGTAGCCACTAGCTGTTTAATTAGGACTTGCTGAATGATTGATGGCTTAAACACCTGCGCTAGGGACCTGTAACGATGAAAGGAAGCCAGGCTGGAGCTGGACCGGCACATGAGTGCCCCGGGGCACCTTCACAGAGCTTTCATCCCCGCCCGCCCCCACCCTTTTACTTTCTTTCTTAAAATACATATCTTATTACACTGAGAAACCAAAAGAGAAGCACACAATTGCCCTTTATTGGCCAACACAAATGAGTACAGATTCCAAATTCTTATTTCAAAGATCTTCCTGGTGATACCACCTTCTGACTAATTAAGTCTAACAAGATGCCTGGAAGCTGGAGTGAGTCAGGCAAGGGTGAAAAACCAGGAGTGGGAGGACACAGTTCTTCCAAAGAAGACAGAAACCCTGGGTACCCTGCCTGGCTCTCCAAGTTTCAGGTATAAACAGAGAGTCTGGAAGGGCGCTCAAGATCAAAATGGGAGCTGGAAATGAACGGCTCAGCTAGAGGCCAAGGTCACCTTGGTAACCAGGGACATCAGCCTGGCTTTCCAGAGGCAGCTTCTAGGTCACATGGGGCTCAGTGGCATGGAGTTGGATGGAAAAAGCAGGATCTATGACTGACTTGGATCATCAGAAGTTCAGACTAGGACGGACAGCCTCCAGATCTCTCTGACCTCTTGAACTGTGGTGGCTGGGGTAGGACTCCTTTGTGACTCAGTTTCCTCAGATGTGAGCCGCCATTAAACATACAGATCAGATTGAATATTATCCAAAAACCATGCATTTGGTGTTAGCTATGTGCTCTACCACATAACTAACCCTAGGGAAATTACATCTCTGGGCCTTAGATCCTCTGAAAAATGGGGGTACTTATACTAGGTCACAAGTGGGTCTCAGGGATCAAAGGAAATCATGGGCAAAACAGCAGCTCCATTCTCTGAGCTTTCCAGGCTTGCCAGTTCCACCATGAATTCCCTTTTTCTGGAAGAAGTTCCAGGGGCCTGTGTCCTTTAGAACCAAGGGGCTGAATAGTATAGAGCCATTAAGCACTGTATAAATCCAGTTGTTTGTGTCCTGCCATGGAAAGTGGATCTTCTATTTAATTGGGTAACAACTAGCACCGCCCAAGCATGTTCCCTTCCTCTCCAGAATTTCTATTGCATTCCTAGTCGGCAACACATGGCTTAGGTGTCCTTTACATTCCAAGTGTGTTTTGAAGCACTGAGTCCGGGCTTCAGGGCCAAGCCCCAAGATCAAGCCACTCCCATGGCAACTGGAGTTTCCTTTGTCCCCAGACATTGAGTCATCTAAGCGCTGGGGTACCAGTAACTTAGGCACCTGGAGCCCAGGTAGAAGTCCACACCTCCACTCATGCAGAGCCCTGAGGCCCAGGGTGCCTTCAGATGGACAGCACAGTCATCAAGTCAGCACTAGTCAGGGGTGCCACATGGCTGACCTTTCTGCTCACAGTTCTCCCAGCAGCCAGGCTGAACATAACTGAGATCTGTGAACAAAGAAAGATGCCAGCCACCTAAGGCAGGAAGGGGCTTTAATGTGTGCCACCAGAGAGCCAGGGCAGGGAAGGGGTTAGCTCTCCCTGACAGCAGGGCTTGCCCTCAGCCCGGTTGTCCTCACAATGAAAATGAGAGAGATCAACTCAATTATCTCCAAAGCCTTTTCTGCCCCAATTTTCTCTAACCATGGATACCCCACACCCTGCCAGGGACCTTGCACTCTCATGCTCTCTCGGGGTTTTCCAGTCCTTCATCCATGTGCTGCAGACCTCCCAACCCCAAATCCATGATTAAAACTCGCCATGCCCACACCCCGTCCCAGGTTCTGCTCTGCTGCAGAAATTCCACAACAGCCAGAAATCCAGTAAACCCATCATATCATAAAATAGGGTACAGGTAACCCTCTCTATAAAATTTTACAATTAAAAAGGAGGCAGATAGCTTGAGACTAGGGGCCATGGCTGCTGTCTCTCACTCCTGACTCCCTAACACCAACCACCATCTGACACAGGACAGGTGCTCAATAAATCTTTGTTGAATGACTGAGTGGCACTCTCAGTCACTGGCACAGAAATGTGCCAGGCTGGGGTGGAGAGGAGCAGAAGGACTTCAGAGGACGCTTTCCCGCACATTTTAAACAAAGGGTCTGTTCTTTCCCCAAACCTCGAGGTAAGTATGGAGCATGTCGGTGCTCCGGCCTAGCCCCCCCCCCCACCGGATCCCAAGGAGACCCACTGCCTCAGAGACAGAAGGAAACTGATTCAGCTCCCAAAATTGACCCAAAATAAGTGTTGAGACTTGCATGGTTGCATGCATTGCATATTTTCTCAACAGTCTGGGGCTACATATAAAACAGTGAAAATGAAAGGGGGTGGGTAAGGAGACGTACTGAAAGGAGAAATCAAAGAGGAATCAGCCATCAGCTTACGTTTAGCAACAAGCAGAATAATCATAAAGGAAATTAAAAGCGTATTTCCTTGAAGGAGAAGGAGGGAGAAAACCCTCTAATTGGTTCCCTCTGCTCTGAAGTCCTAGCACCTGCCCTCCATCTGCCCCCAGAGGAGAAGTGGCCAGAGGCTGGGGGACTCATCTACCAAAACTCTTCCAGACAGTCTTGAAATGCAAACATATGTGTGCACACACACGCACGCACACACACACACACACACAAACACAGTGCACCTGTGTGTGATTTAAAGTACACAAAGCCTCAATACGTAAAGGCCAAAGGTAGGACCCACCTTCCCATCCTTCATCTTGTTCGAAGCTTTCAGCCAACTGGAGGGAGGATTTGCAGGTGAGATGGGTGACTCTCCGGTATGCAGCGATCAGCTGTAACATGTGGAGCAAATAATTCGTTACCGACTATAAGATGACATCATCTGTGAATGGTTTATAATTGTACAAGTTGCAAAGGACCCAAGGTTATAACTGCAGTGATGTCATCATCCCATGTACCCCTTTCTGCTTTCACATAGGACAGGCGGGGTGGGGTTGACAACCAGGACGCTGAGAATGTGCTCCACTCACAGGGGCGAGCAGCCCTCCTTGATGTTCTCAGCCAGAGGTTTGCAGCAGAAAGAATGCCGAGAGGCTCTGGTGGGCCCCAGAGGGCAGACAGAGCTTGAAGACACCTCTGTGAGATGGGATTTGGCCCATCAGCAACCAGCAGCATTTACTGAGTCTGTACCTGGGTGAGTTTAGTGGAATCAGATGGTCCAAATGCGTGAGAGAGAGAAAATCAGTCAGAGGATAAGGAGGGGACAGAGAGGGACAGGGACAGAGGGGCAGAGGGAGAAGCTAGGTTCCCATGGGCTCCATGCCTTTGTGAAGCCACCCTGTCCATATTTTGTGAACCCCCACTCTGCTCTTCAATCAACTCACCTTTTTGCTTAAGTCAGCTTGAGTAGACTCCTGTTACTTGCAAACAAAAGGGCCTTGGCTGAGGCCTATTCCTCGGTGTCCCAGCTGCAGGGGAGCACGAGAGGCCTTCGGGGTCTCCTGGAGGCCATGAGGAGGCAGGGAGAACACACGGAGCACCCTGGGCCATGCAGCAGCTTTCCCGCTGTGCTCTTTGGAGCTCTCAGAGTTCTGGAGAGGACGCCAGGGGCCAACCCATGTTCTCTTCCAGCTCAACTTTGGTTTGAACAAAAGTTCCCATAGCTTTACTTCTTTTGAAACCCACCAGGCATAGCACAAGGGGATGGCAGCAAGTAAAGACTGGATGGCCTCTTGCTGGTCACTCCCTCACTCATTCTACCTTAGTAAACAGGAGGAATCCCAGCTGCTTGTTATTTGAAGTCGAGTCAACCAGGAAGACACTTAAAATAAGATTTGCTAGGAGGGCCACCATATTTCTCATCTCCAGGTGGTGCCATTCAGTGCCCTGGTCCACACAGGGCATGCCTGTTGGGTCCTTGCTGATGGGCAGGGCAGGGGGAGGGAATTAGGAAACTCTGCAAGTGGAAGCCCAGGGACAGCAGAAGACTGCAGCATCCTCCTCACATACAGAGACCAAGGAAGAGCAAACACTGCTCACTGACATGAAAGCCCCACCATGGAGATCCCTGCTGGCTTCCCGGGGGTTCCTGCCATTCCTGCAGGGTGGACACTGTGGGCAGTGCAGAGTCTGATGGCTTCCTGCCCAAGAATTAACTTTCAGAGACCTGTTAATCAAGTGCCCATGTTGCAGACCAGGAGACTGGAAGCCTGTGGCACTGGAGGATTTTAGCTCCAGGCAAGTTCACTCTGGATTCAGTGAGACCGAAAAATGACAACGGAACATTGAAGGTAAAAGATCTCATACCAAGGTTTATTTTCATGGTGGCAGGTCAAGTGCTAGAATCAATACCATATCTGGCAAGTCCATGTTCTATAACCAGCGATCCATGCATAAGCACCTAGCGGTCACCCTTTTATAAATAGTAGCTCATTGCCAACAGGTGTGTAAGCATGCACCTGAGTGGTAGGCCAAGTATTACATCATTGCAGGTGCTCAGTGGGCAAGTAGATTAGGGTCAGGTGAGCACCCTGGCCAGGGGAACTTCCATGTTCCCTACAAGGCCCCAAGAAGGAAGCACTTGTCTAAGGCCACAGTGAATATCTGACCCCTCAAAAGCTAGCTGAGTCCTTCCCTAGGCCACAGAGCCAAGTGTCCAGACTCAAGTCCTTTCTTTCAGAGGGTGGCAAGTCCTTTAGCCCCTATCCCCCTAGCTCCCCAGCTTCAGGTCTCTGTGGTAGGACGCCGGAGCTTAGTCTAGGACTTGGCAGCCAATCTGCCCCATAGGACATGATGGACAGTAGAAGAAGCACCAGAAATGATGTCCAAAATCTATCTTTGACTGGACTCCTCTGTGTGGCCTCGAAGATGCCACTTTACCCCTGATTCTCAGTCTCCTCATCTGTACAATGAGATAATACAATCCGTCCTGCTTATTTTGCAAGACATGAGGATTAAATAGGATGGGGCCTGGGACAAGGACGGCCACCAGGTGTCAGGGATGGGTGATA
Source organism: Phataginus tricuspis (assembly GCA_029783875.1). Taxonomy (NCBI): domain Eukaryota; kingdom Metazoa; phylum Chordata; class Mammalia; order Pholidota; family Manidae; genus Phataginus; species Phataginus tricuspis. Next base: position 6,237,684 of record JAQQAC010011331.1, on the reverse strand, counting down.
CACTACCCCAGCAGAGCCCTCAGCCTCACCTCCCTGATGAGGCATTCCTGGAAACGCACTGATCTTGAACGGAATTCACCTAGAATAACCACTTTTTTCAATACCTGCCCAGATGCTACACACCCACATTCAGAATACCCCCTTCTCGTTTTTATGGGAAAAGTAGAATCAGGAGTCATCTTAACTGAGGCTTGCAAATATGGGATCTCGCACTGCCAGGGACCTGCAAAACATGGCCCTACTACCTTCAGGCTATTACCAAGGTTTTTAAAAGTTTGATGGAAGATATTCCCCACGTAAAGTCAAGGGCCAATTTGCTTTGTTTTGGACTAGAATGTTCTTTCAGTGTGCAGTAGTAACATCTGTTATCTCTTTAGCCAGAAGGTCTGATCAGTAATGTTTTGGAATGACATAACAGTGCACCCTAATTGGCTCTTGAATGATCGGTGAGGTTTGTTTGATAGGAAGACCTCTTTTATCCAAAAGTTATGATCCCCATCAATTCCACTTTTAGGTACTTCGACTAAGAAATAATTATGAATACATGCAATGATTTATGGACAAGGCTATCTATTGATGCACAATGTACAGAAGTTCTTTTTTAAGTCCAACGATTGGTTAAAGTTATGGTGCATTCAAATGATGGGGTCATATGCAGGCACTGAAAATCACCTTTTTCAGAATAGAAGAATATTAAATAGAAGAATATTTAAGAACACTGAGAAATATATTATTTGCATATTGTTGAGCAGAGAAAAAATATATATTATATATTTATATATATATAATAGGAGACCCCCTAAGCCATCTCTCACTCCCCCTGCAGCTGGTACACCAAGAAAAAATATACATATTGTAGTATGTACAGTATGATTCTGATTTTGTACATGAAAGAGTATACAAATTAAAAGCAGTTACTCCTGAAATGAGATTGAAAGTGACTCTGTTTTCTATACTTTTCAAGTCTTCTACAAATAATAGACAATATTTTCATAATTGGGGGGGAAGGCAGTAAATGTCATTTTGGAAATTTCCGTAAGAATAAAGCCTATAAAAGTCTCGAAAGCTGGGAGTTAAAGAAGGAGACCCCAAGAGCAGGCACTAGCCAGCAGGCTTCGCCCACTTGGAATGTGGCACCAATTGGCTTACAAAGCCTTCTTACCTCCACTTGTCAAAATTTCAAGCTCACATGCCAAATGTTGGTAAAGATGTGGATTTGTGGTGTCTGGCACTTTGCAGTTGGAGTGGAAATTGTTGCAACCACTTTGCAAAAACCTTTAACTTTATCTCCTAACGTTGAACATTCGCATATTTAAGCTCAACAAGCGAACACACGCTCATCAGCAGACATTACGAGAACGAGCACAGCAGCACCATTCACAACAGCAAAACCCTGGAAACACCCACTGCTGTGCATCAACTGGGAAATGAAGAAGTGACCTGTGGTGTGTTCCCATGGTGTTCACTATCAGATCAAATTAACTGGTGTTTCAGTTTAAAGAGATAAGAAAAGTTCTGGAGATGGATGGCCGTGACAGCGGCACAACAACATGAATGTACTTAATGTCACTGTACACTTCAAACGGTTAAAGTGGTACATTCTATGTTATAGCTATTTTACAACAAAAAACAAATTGACTAAAGTGAACTCAATAATATGGATGCACCTTAGTTGAGATAATATTAAGTAAAGAAAAACAATTTCCAAAGATGACAAAGTTAAAACAACCAGACTTTAAAATATGCTTTTTCAATCTACAGATTCAATGCAATCCCTATCAAAATACCAACAGCATTCTTCAATGAACTAGAGCAAATTGTTCTAAAATTCATATGGAACCACAAAAGACCCCAAATAGCCAAAGCAATCCTGAGAAGGAAGAATAAAGTGGGGGTGATTATGCTCCCCAACTTCAAGCTCTACTACAAAGCCACAGTAATCAAGACAATTTGGTACCGGCACAAGAACAGACCCATAGACCAGTGGAATAGACTAGAGAGCCCAGATATAAACCCAAGCATATATGGTCAATTAATATACCATAAAGGAGCCATGGATATACAATGGGGAGATGACAGTCTCTTCAACAGCTGATGTTGGCAAAACTGGACAGCTACATGCAAGAGAATGAAAGTGGATTACTGTCTAACCCCATACACAAAAGTAAACTCGAAATGGATCAAAGACCTGAATATAAGTCATGAAACCATAAAACTCTTGGAAGAAAAAAGGCAAAAATCTCTTGAATATAAACATGAGCAACTTTTTCCTGAATGCATCTCCTAGGGCAAGGGAAACAAAAGTAAAAATGAACAAATGGGACTACATCAAGATAAAAAGCTTCTGTACAGTAAAGGACACATCAGTAGAACAAAAAGGCATCCTACAGTGTGGGAGAATATATTTGTAAATGACATATCTGACAAAATATATAAAGAACTCACACGCCTCAACACCCAAAGAGCAAATAACCTGATTAAAAAATGGGTGGAGGATACGAACAGACACTTCTCCAAAGAAGAAATTCAGATGGCCAACAGGCACATGAAAAAATGCTCCACATCGCTAATTATCAGGGAAATGCAAATTAAAACCACAATGAGATATCACCTCACACCAGCTAGGATGGCCAACATAGAAAAGACTAGGAACAACAAATGATGGTGAGGATGCAGAGAAAGGGGAACCCTCCTACACTGCTGGTGGGAATGTAAGCTAGTTCAACCATTGTGGAAAGCAATATGGAGGTTCCTCAAAAAACTAAAAATAGAAATACCATTTGACCCAGGAATCCCACTCCTAGGAATTTACCCAAAGAAAACAACTTCTCAGATTCAAAAAGACATATTCACCCCTATGTTTATCACAGCACTATTTACAATAGCCAAGAAATGGAAGCAACCTAAGTGTCTATCAGCAGATGAATGGATAAAGAAGTTGTATATATTCAGCCAAATGAAAGAAACGGATCCTACCATTTGCAACAACATGGATAGAACTGGAGGATACTATGCTCACTGAAATAAGTCAAGCAGAGAAATACAAATACCAAATGATTTCCCTCATTTGTGGAGTATAACAATGAAGCAAAACTGAAGGAACAAAATAGCAGCAGACTCACAGACTCCAAGAAGGGACTAATGGTTACCAAAGGGGAGGGGTGGGGGAGAAAGGAAGGAGAGGGGGATTGAGGGGTGTTATGATTGGTGCACAATGTGTGTGTGGGGTCACGGGGAAAACAGTGTAGCTCAGAGAAGACAAATAGGGACTTTGTGGCATCTTACTACGCTGATGGACAGTGACTGCAATGGGGTATGGGGGGACTCGATAATAAGGGTGACTAATAACCACATTGTTTTGCTTGTGAAACCTTCAAAAGAGTGTATATCAATGATACCTTAATAAAGTAAAATAAAATATGCTTTTTGAGAAAACAATAAACATATATAATAGGGAAAGCAAGAGAATGATGCATGTAGAATTCAAGATGCTGCTGCTTGCACTGGGGAGAGGCACGTCCCGGCCTCATATGTGCTATGATTAAGGTCCTGGGTTTTGTTAGGCAGTAGAGTCACAGTGTCCATTTTATCACATTAAAGAAAATAGAAGGTAGGAGGAAAGAAAAGAGGCAGGGAGGGAGAAAGGAAGAGGGAGGGATAGAAGGACAGAAGGACAGACTGGGGGACAAAAGGGGAAGAAAAGGCCATGAGTGTGACAAAGATGAGAGTCTGGCATGAAGCAAGGATTTTGATTAATCCAATTCTGGTCACCTGGGGTCCTTTAAAAAATGCTAAACTGGACAATATATTGTTTAGCTACGCATAGACAAGTGAAAACCACTTGTAAAAAGTAAATGGGTGATTAGCACAACATTTAAGGAGAGGACTGTGTCTGGGCTTCCCTGATCCTGACATTCGGTTTCTTAAACTCCCTCCTGGATACACAATTGTTCATCTTGTCATTATCCCTAAAACATACGCATGTCTCATATGCACTCTTTTGTATATATGATTTATGTCACAATCAGAAAGTAAGAAAGAAAAAAGGATGCATACTTAATTAAATTAAATAGAATGCAAAGAAGCAATAGAGAGACTTTTCAGTGTTCTCTAAAAGCACTAATAAATAATCAAAGCTCTGGCAAGATTGATTTAAAAAGAAAGAAAACACATTCAGAATGAAAAAGTATGTATAATTTAGAAGATACAGAAACAGTAGAGTTTCTTAACTCTTAATAGGATACTATGACCAATTCTATGCCAATACATTTTAAAACAGATAAGTAATGCTCTAGGAAAATGTGTAACAGGATATTAAAATGGGACTTCCTTCATCTCAACTTCTGCTAAGTCTCCAGAGATAGAGAACAAGATATAATCGCTCAGTTCTTTCCCATTCCTGAAAAAAGATGCTAACCTGCCTCACCTCTGCAGGGTAAGCTAAGGTTTTAGGGACACAGTTCTGCGGGCACTTGCCTTCACCCAGGTCTGGCAGCTAAAAGGGCACACATTGGAGGGTCTGGAAGAAAGGGGGATGCCTTTGGAGATGGGCACATATTTGGGGGCTTCACCTTCACCTCAGACCAAATGAGAGGGGCTTGAGGGGGACCACTCAGAGGGCTCGAGGGGTCCCCATGATGGGGGGCAGTCATGAAGGCTCACACCTACCTGAAAACCTAAAGGCAAGTCACAGTGAGCTGCTTGGGAACTGGGTGGAGAGCGAGGAGGAGATGGTCTTGGGAGAGTGGCTCTCAAGGGACAGCAGGCCAGAACGCATGCCCACACTGGAGGGCAGGAAGGAAAAGGAATCTGCCCTCTGGGGAATAGGTGACAGAGAGGGTCTAATGGGAAGAACCAGGTGGCCTGCTGGGAGTCAGGATGTCACCATGCCCCAGGCCCTGCATTAGAGCTCTCAGTGGAGTGGATGGGTGGGGCTCAGAGAAATCCGTGAAATGCCAAGCAGAAAAAGAGCCGGCTTTAGACTTCTGTAAGCCTGGAGAGCTCTAAGGCCTCATAAATGCTCCACCCTCAAGGCTGCGCCCTTCCCCTATAACCTCCACCCCAACTAGTCCTGCAGATGGAATATGGTGACCTATCTATCTACCGACCCCGGCCGAGGGACGCTTATCCCAGAAATGCAGGGAAGGTTTAAATTCAAAAAAATTATTAATGTAATTCACCATATGAACAGCCAAAATGAAGAGAAACTATATGAAAAAAAATGTATTAAAATTTATATTTTATTTCAAAGCTTCACATGAAAAACAAACAAAAGCTCTTAGAGCATTAGGATCATGGGCCCTTCCTTAACTTAGAAAAATATGCACTAAGCATTGTACTCTGGGGTGAACATTAGTTTTTTTTAGGTGACAAATCATGTTATTAGAATTAAATCTAAAAAAAATACTTAAGACTTATATGGAGAAAAATGTGAAACTGTATTGAAAAGAAGACAAGTAATAGAATTATATAGCATACTCATAGATGGGAGTTCTCTATAGTTTAGAAACAGTGACTCACCCCAAATTATTTCTGTAAGTTTGATTCCATTCTCACTAAAATCCCTAAGGATTTTTTTTCATGGAAGTTGGTAAGATGATCTTAAAATCAATATGGAAGGAAAGAGGACCAAGAATTGTCAAGGCAACTTTGAAATGGAAAACCCAAAATTCAGGGACTTTTCTTACAAGATATAAGGGGTTATTGTAAAGCTATTATAATTAAAACAGTATGGTATTCCTCCAGGAATAGATAAACAAACCAGGAAATAGGATATAGAGCCCAGAAATAAACCCATAAACATAGCCAATATTTAACAGAGGTGGAATTACATATCAGGTAATGTTGAATATAAATAACAAATGAAGAAATGATTTCTATAAATAGTACTGGAAAAATTAGCTAACTGAAAAAAAAGTAAAATTAGGCCTTTTCATCACATTGTATACACACACACACACACACACATGCATGCATGCAATCCAAAGAGAGTAAACATCTAAATGTGAAAAAAAAACATTTTTAGGAGAAGTAGAAATATAGAAGAATATTTTCATAACATCAGTATAGGAAAATATTTTAACTGAGATACATTAACTACAAGCTATAAAGGAAAATTTTGAAATGTTGAAATACATTGAAATTTAAAACTCCTGCCTGAAAAAGACTTTTTTAAATGAAATGGAAAAGTCGAGTCACAAACTGAGAAAAGATATTTTAACCAACACGGAGTAGTAACCAGGATATATAAAGAATTCTATCAGTAAGATAAAGACAAACCCCCCAAAAATGAACAAAGCATATGAACAGGCAATTCACAGAAGAAAACAGGGTGATAAAAAATCATATAAAAACAACCTCAATCTCACTAGTACTCAGGGCAACAAATGGAAATAACAGAAAGATTCCATTTCACACCGATCAGACTGCCAAATCTTGCAAGTCTGATAATAGACAAGCAATGGAGAAAAAGGAACTCCCAAGTTTGTTGATGGGAGAAGGTGGACGATCATTTTAAGGAGGAACTGGAGAATATCTAGTAGATTTGAAGATAGTCAAACCTCACCATACAGCAAAACCAGTTCTAAATAACAACTCTAAAGAGAATTTCAGGTGCACGGGGAGATAAATGATGTTTATCATTAAAACAAAGATGTTCATTGCAATCCTTTTTGTAATAGTTAGAAACTAGAAATAACAATCATTAGAAGAATGGAGATCTAAAAATGTGTTTTATTCACCCAATGGAATATCATACAGCCGTTAAAATGAATCAATGTATACATATTACCTCTCACATTTGCTCACTATGCTTTATAGATTCCATCTCCTTGGTGTCCACAGGATTTATTCACTCCTTTCTATCTGGCCTGACAATTCCCTGCCATCATTTTTGCCTGGACGATGCAACAGACACCTAACTGGCCTCCCTGTTCCACGTTGGCTCCTGGGAACCCCACCCAGAGGCCAAAGGCATCTTTCTAAGATGCACAGCTAACATTGCCACTTGCATACTTAACCACTCTCCAATAACCGTGGCCTACAAAACAAATCCGAATGCTCTAGCAGAGCCCACGAAAGCCCTGCCTCTCATTCCACCAGCCCTTCCAATCCAGCCTCATGGGACTGGTCATGGGTCACCGGCGTGTTCATCCACCACACCCTGATCACGTGCCTTACTCCCTCTGCCTGCAGTGAGTTTTCCTTTACTCAGCCTCTTCCCACCCACACTGATCCACCTGACAAAGACGATCAGCCTGCAGGTGTCCGTACTCAAAGCTCAGCTCAAGAATCTCTGGGAAGAATTTGCCAAGTGCCCACACAGCCTCAGTGCCCTCTCCCTCATCATTTGCTTTCTCCTTCAATCCCTCTGGCCACGCCTCAAGTCACAAGACCGGTTTCTCTTCTCTTGGGGAACGAAAGCAAGTCGTCTCCCACTCAGCGCCAAAGCCCACCCCAGGCAGCAGCACTGAGCACCCCTCCAGGGCCCCATGCATGCTGGAGCACTCTGGGTGGGGTGAGAGGCCAGCTCTCCCGCCGAGATGCCTCTGCTCTTTCCCAGCCTTGGCAAACCGCATCACTTCCCAAGCTGCTTCTCTGCTTCCTTCTTCCACATCCCTGTTTTGAGTTCACACTTGGGGCCAGCCTCAAAGACTCATCAACTGCACCCGCAGATCCAGGTGCTGCAGACCAGTGGGATTCCTCATGGGAGAGCTTCCACAGGAGACAACCCTGCCCGGCCCCACGCCAGGAGATGCCCACTGAGCAGATGCTCACAGAAATACTCCCGTGTCCCCTTCCATTTTGCCACACATGTGGCCCAGAGAATCGGCCAAGGAGAAGAAGAAGCCTGAATTGTAGAGAAGGAGGACAGCCAGGAGAGCATGATAAGAAGAAGCCAGCAAGGAAAGGTGGTGTCAAATAATACAGAATGTTCTCATAGGCAGGTCTGCCTGATAGACTTCACAGGGCACAGCCTTGAGGACAATGAATCAGACTGAGTATTGTCACCCCTGATCTTGCCCAAGTGGTGTCCAGGCTTTAGCCTTGTAAACTCTTTAAAAATCCTTATGACAACACCTCCTTTCTGTAGAAGGTTGATTCTGTTAAGTGGAAGTCTGCCTGGCAAGCAGCCTGACAGGTTTGGGTGTGTATGCTTGCAGGCTGGAGGAGCTGAGAGCTGGGACTGCTCTGCAAAATAGAAAGGAGAGAGGGGGAGAATACCAGAAAAGGAAAGGAAAGGAAAGGAGAAGCAAACTCAGTAAGTGGAGGAAGGTTGGGCAGTTGGGGGTGAGGGAGTGGGTCAGAATTCTAAATTAAGAAAGACCACTGCAGGAATCTATATCACGGGCTGGGTGACCCTCGACATGGCCCCTCCCTGGGTGGGGGGAAGAGTCTGCCCTGTTCACAGATCTCTGTGTGTGTGGATCTCTTGAGTGTGGAGATGGAGCAATGGGTCACGTGGGCTGAAAGAGAGAGGGGGTTCCTGTATCTGCACCCTGAGAGCATGGGGCTCTTCGGGGGTCCATGGCATTCTTCAGAGAGGTGGAGGGGGATTCAGAATGGGGATTCAAGACATTCTGATCTAGATCTTAAGCACCTTCAGCTGACTTCCAGATCAATCTTGTTAAGTGCACAGCACCTAATAATCTTAGAAAAAACGATTCGCTTTCCCAAAGCCCATCTAAGCTCCCTAGCATATCATTTCCTCATAAACGGATAAGTGTGCATATCTACCACAGTATGTGTGGTGCGGAACACTCACTCTTGCACTTGGCCACAGACCACAGTCACTCAAAGTTGTAAAAGTCACAGAGATGACCCAGGGGAACGCTCATTTGGAGATGGGCAATGGAGACCAGAGAGGAAAGCAACTTTCTCAAGACCACACAGCTAATGGGTGTAGAGCTAACATTTATTTTTTTTCCACCTCCAGGTTTGGGAATTTTCTCCAAAGTACCACAGCTGCTTGTGACTTATGTGGGTGCCAATTTGGGTTTGAGGGAGATTCAGAGAGTCAGAACAGGAGACAAGGAAGTCTTGTTTTCTAAGTGAATCTCCCAGGGCTGTAAGCTCCAAGCAAACACATTCTTGAATCTTTGCCATGCATTTAAAAGCAGAGTAGAAAAGTTATAAATGGGCTTTTTCTCTCTATTGATAAGAGAATCACAGAATGTTAGGTCTGCAAGAGATGGGTTAGTGAGGCGTTTCCCCGCCCAGACTCCTTACAGCCTAAGAATCTGAATTCTCTATCATGCACTTTTAGAGTTCTATAGGCAAAGAAGTATCTTTATTAGCTTCTTCAATAAACACTATAAATATTTTTAAATTGTTTCTACTTCTTTTATCAGAGAAAACAACAAGAGAGTCATTAAATGATCTACATTAAGTGCTTTGCAAAATTCTAATTTATTTAACTCATCAAGAATCCATTTCTTCAAGAAATGGCTGAATGTTCACAACCATTGAAGCTGGATTTTGAATACAGGGGGGGTTCCTTATATATTCTATTTTTATTTATGTTCTTAAAATTCTGTAATAAATAGTTAAAACGATATGCATATTTTTAAAAATCTGCTCCTTAAATAAATGTCAGAAGTAAGGACTTTCATCATACAAATTTTGCCTGTTAATTTTTAAAAACTGCCAAATTGCTCCAGGCTATAGGCCTGTACTTGAATCAAAGTTCTCATTTTTTTTAAAAAAGGCAAGCTCATAGATGCAGAGAACAGATTGGCAGTTGCCAGAGGCAGGGGCTGAGAGGGTTGGCAAAATGAGTGAAGGGTCTCCAAAGGTACAAACTTGCAGCTATAAAGTAAGTTGTGGGGATGATACAGGATCGCATATTTGGAAATTGATTTAAAAGTAGATCTTTCTCATCCCAAGGCAAAGAATTCTGTAACTATGTATGGTGACTGACATGAACTAGACTGACTATGGTGATCATTTCACAATACCCACAAATATGGAATCACTGTGTATACCAACACCTAAACAAATATAACGTATGTCAATTATACCTCAATTTTAAAAAACACCTGGTAATAAAAAAAAAAACACCTCATTTTAAAGATGAGATTAGAAGTGCTCCATTTACAGAGGAAATTGAAACTCCATGCAATTGGGGGCACTGTACAAAGCATGCCACAGTTTGAGACAGCAACTACCCCTCATTCTTCTCTGTCAAGTCACTTCATACTTGGGTGCCCATACATACACGCACACACACAAAACCCTGGCGGTGTGACGGCAGGTCCGTGTTGATCGCTCACACGTCTAGGCCCTCTGCCTCCCCGGCAGAAGCCCCGTCCTGCTGATCTGCACCTGCCGTGGTATTTCAGATTCCTGACTGCCCAGCTGTCTCCCGGGCTGCCCTCTGAGCTCCTTGAAAGCGCCGATGAGTCTGGCCCCTCTCTGGGCTCTGGGCTGGAAGGCTGCCCCACACAGAATGGGGGCACTCAATACAGAAATGGGTTTTTTCGTATTTTACATATTACTAAATATATTTGTATACATAATAATATTTATATATTATATATAATAATTATATATTTTATATTTTTTTGAATGCATATTTTTATAGAGCGTGGGGAGGAAGACAGGAGAGAAATGACCTGAGAAATGGAACAAGATCTGGGCTTCTCATCCCCACGGCACTGCTTAGTGTCTGGGGAGCCTCAGTCTCCCCATCCACAAAATGGGAATGATAAACTTTACTTGGTGGAGTTGTGGGAGATGTGCAGTGCTGGGCACATAGTAGGTGCTAAAGAAAAGGCTGCTATGGTGAAAATGATGACATCAGACGTAGAGCTTGGGGCGAAGTGTTCCAAACAATCCCAGACTGATGTCAGCCGAAAAGCTCAAGATCCTGCAGCAAGAGTCAGGAAGAAAAGAGAATTCACCGGTAATTAGTACTTTTATGTGCCATGACCTAAACCGATCCTCATGTCAACCTGTGAAGTGAGCGTCCCATGCGCGGGTCCACAGGAGGGAACACCGACAGGGACAGGCCCTCTTGTCACCTGCATTCTCAGGTGGGAGCTGGTAGGATTTCTGGCTTCTGGGCAGGAAGTGTTTCTGGACTTTCTCTCCTGATTCTCTTTAAACCCAATCAAGGTCTGGAAGCAGCTCAAAGCAAGTCCCTGTCCCAGTGTTTAACAACACAGTTCCGTTCCAAGCTGGCCTAGTTCAAGTTGACCTGGGCAGGGCTGCTGCCTGGGGGGTGCAGAGCCTCCCTTTCCCTCCCTGACCCAGTCAGGGGGCATGAGCCTCTCTCCCCTCCAGGCCTTGTAACCTGCTCCCCTTGGGTTCAGCTCTGAGGTCAGCGCCTCTGAGACGGCCCCCTCCCCTTCAACATGGAGTGAAGAGTTTCAAGGGGGACAGAGAGGGGCCTTACTGAGAGGCCCCACGAGGCACGAGAAAGGACAACCCCAAGTGGACGTCCCAGCTGCCTACTCACTGGCCGAGTGACTTCACCCCGTTGTGCCTCAGTTTCCTGCAACATGGGGATAATGGCGCCGGCCTCAGAGGTTTCCTTGAGACGCTGTAAGACGACGGTGTGTAGGGGCTGGCTGCCCATAGCAGGTGCTCCCGAACGTCAGCTTCCTGCTCCTCCCATTCTGTCCACCCCGGAGCATCCTGTACCCCTGACACGGTGACCTTGGTCATCTCCGTGCACCGCCATGAGCCTCATATTTTTCTACACACTGATTCACTTTAAAACTCCATCTCACTTCTGCAAATACAAAACCAGCAGCCCTTGGAAAGCTTTTATTCCTTTGTTTAGTCAGTATTTACTGGATGCTCATTATGTACCAGGTACCGTTCTGGGTGCTGGGGATACAGCAGTGAACCGACGGCCCCTCGCCCTCCCAGAAAGTACATTCCGGGGGGACACAGGCAGTGAGCAAACAGAGATAGACTGTGGCACCAGGTGACATTGCACACTGTCAAGAAAAAGAAACCAAGGCACAGGGCTGGACTAGGGAGACAGGGCAGCCGCCCTGGTTCATTTAGTAGGGCCGGCAGAAGTGGACTTAGCCCGAAGCTCATAAGGTTTAAACTCTCGGTGTGATCAGGTATCTTCTTACTCCCATTCTAAATACTTCCTTCCCACATTTTGTACTCACAGTCACGGATTCGTTTTCCTAAAGAGTACTCTCGAAACTTAGATAAGCTTCAGGCCCCACAAAGTCTGGTTCTGCACCTGGTCAGCCGGAAACATCCCTCCAAGAAGGTGATACAGAGCTGACTAAGTAGAAAGTAACCATTAAAATGAGCAAAACAAAATTCTTGGCCCCGGAGAAGACAGGGATTCTAAAAAGGCCCCATCTCTGCTTCACTGAGTTGCAAGGCTGCATTTGAAATTCCATCCCAGGCCAGGTCTCCAAAACAGTTGAGCCTGAGAGTTTCTGTGTCCCCAGATCCCATCTCCCATGGCTGCTGGCCTAAGGCAAACCTGAAAAGTGGGCCAGAGAGGAGGGGAGAGCCTGGAAAGAGAGGCGGCATGAGCAGGTCTTGGGGAATAGTGGGGAGTGGAAGCCAGTGGGACGCAGGCACCCAGACAGACAGTACCAAGTGCTGCTGAGAACGCGGGGCAGCTAGAACACGGCTGGTGGGAAAGCAGTGGCCCCAGCCACTTTGGAAGGTGGTTTGGCAGGTTCTTACAAAGTTAGACACATACTTAACATATGAGTCAGCAATCGCCCTCCCTCATATTTACTCTTGAGAAATGAAAACATATGTTCACACAAAAACCTGTATGCGGATATTCCTAGGAGCTTTATTCATAATAGCCCCAAACTGGAAAAAAGCCGAAAACAGCCCACATGTCAAAGAAAAGGTGAGTGGATGAACAAACTGGGGTCTATCCGTGCAACAGAATTCTCCTCAGTACTACAAAGGCACAAAATTGATGCATCCGATCAGAGACTCCAAGAAGGAACTAGTGGTTACCAAAAGGGAAAGGTGTGGGAGGGCAGATGGGAGGGTGGGAGAAGGGGATGGAGGGGTATTATGTTTACTGCACATGGTGTGGGAGATCACGGGGAAACAGTGTAGCACAGAGAAGGCAAACAGTGAATCTGTGGCATCTTACTACACTGATGGACAGTGACTGCAATGGGGTGTGGGTGGGGACTTGATAATATGGGTAAATGTAGTCACCCCATTGTTTTTTCATGTGAAACCTTCATAAAAGTATATATCATTAATACCTTAATAAAAAAAATTTTTTTAAATAGCCATCACAGAAAAAAAAGAGAATTCATGCAGCCGACAGCATGAATCTGAGACACTATGCTGACTTCTGGAAGAAACCAGACACAGGGGATTCTCTGTAGGATTCCTTTATATGACGTTCTAGTTATAGGAACAGAAAATAGATAACTGTGACGGAGCGCAAGAGAGCTTTCTGGAGAGATTGAAATGAATCTTGATTATGACGTACACATTTGTCAAAACTCATGTACTTAGAATGGGCACATCTTATTACATATGTTACAGCTTAATTAAGTTACAGCTTAGTAAGGGTGATATAAAAATTAGGTCGCACCACGTTGTCCACTGGAAAGAGTCTCCTTGAGTTCAATCATCTGCCCCCATCATTTTACACGTCAGAAAACTGAGGCCAGAGAAGGGAGTGAAGTTCCCAACGTAACACAGCGAGTTAGAACTGTTAACAATGAGCGGTTGAATGCTAGTTGGAGTCCCAGAGCCCTTTCCCAACCTACTGTCACTCGGCGCTCACTATAGCTCTGTAAGGCGGTAGCGCTGTCATTATGCCCAGCTCACAGGTAGGCACACTGAGGCCCAGAACCTTCAGAAGACTGGCCCCAGCTCAAAAAACCAGCTTTACCAGGACCTTCCTGCCTGGGCAGCTGCTGGTGAAGCAGAAATGCAAACCAGGTCCTCTGCTCTCAAAACCCACTTCTTCCCTCCTCCCCACACACCCTCCTCCTCGCAGAGGGGGCATGAGCAGGAGACGTCACAGAGGCCCACGGGCCCAGAACCCAGCACCAGAGCAGGCAGAGCCAAAGAAAAGGAGAGCCTGGAGCGCGTGTGAGCTTTCCATTGCGGGGCTAGCGCCTGCATCCAGCCCGCGGCCGCCAGGAGGCGCCTTTCCTCCCAGGTAGGGCACCCCCAGTGGTGTGAGGAAACAGGAGTGGGTGGGGAGACAGCCCTGCTTTTGCTCAGAAAGATCCGGTGTCCCCTGGATGCTTTTTCCAGCATGACCTGCCAGGAGAGATTAAGATCACAGAAGCAACACAATGCGGCTGGAGGAGGAGATTAGGCGGTTCCAGGGCATTTGTCTCCCTGAGAAAGGCGGTTTGTTTGGGATCTGACTCCAAGCCACAGGATGAAGCCATGCCAGGTCCCGTTGGAGCTGACACAGGGAGAGAGGCGGCCCCTCAGGCCGGGAGAGGCAGGGAGGCCACACTAACAGGAGCGGGGCTTCCAGAATCCTGAGAGGACCGTGGAGGGGACTCTGGGGTCCCACGTAAGCCTCAGCTCCAGCACCACCTGCCTGACTCTATTACAGGCAGACCCCGGGGTTTGCTGAGAACCCAGATGAGCTGGCCTGGGGTGGGAGGAACCTGGTTTGTTTGCTCCAGAGGAGGGGAGCCTGGCCCCAGAGGGTAGGGGGGCTAGTGCCAGGAAGGGTGGGTGAGACTAGCCATTAGCATGGAGGCTGGCAGAAGTTTTAAAAAGCTTGACCTGTTACTGAGGTTCTTGCTGTTCGGAGCACAGTGAGATGTCTCCTGGTGACCCGGGAACCTTTGGTAAGGCTTCGACTGCCTGGGTGACTTTGGAGTGGAAAATCAAGGAGAGACACTGGGCCCTCTGTTGGGTCAACCCAGGGGTGAAGGAGCAGCTGAATGGAAAGGGAGATCCCGCAGAGGCAGCCAGACTGCATGGGGGACGGCTGGCAGGAATTTGCACCTTAGAAGGCTCTGGGGTCCCTGGGGGAGGAAATGAGGGTTTCGGTCTGTCTTGGTTTTCAGGGACTGGAGACTCCCTGCCCTGTGAGTCACGTGTGCTCATGCCAGACGCGGGAGTGGGGATCGGGGAAGGCGCAAAACTGGATGTGGCAGGTCTCCTGCCATCAAGGGGCACCCAGTGTGACACTCAGCAGATAAGCTCACGGCGAGCTGATAAGAGGAGAAAAGGCATGTGGTGGGGGCCCAAGGAGAGAACAATGGAAGGAGAGGGAGGGAGACGGAGGACTAGGGAGGGAGAGACTGATCCTTTTCCGAGGAGGTCGCCTTGAGGCCAAACAATGACTCAGTGGGATATGGCCCCAGGGATACGTGGGGAGGGCGCGCCCAGAGGGAGACGCGCACAGAGCGCTGAGAAGCTGGGGCGGTGGGAGCGCAGCAGGAGCCCTGGGGTGACCGACCCTCATCTCTGCTCTCATGCCAGGAGCTTGCTTGAGGCTTTTAGGTCAGGGAAGGAAGCACACACTGAATAATCACACAGATATATACAAAGTTATAAACCATGGCAGTGTTACAAAGATACATTTCGATAATAACAGAACCTTCAGAGCCAATAACAGAGAGCAGCTAACTTCGTAAAAGGGGTGAAGCGGGAAAGGAGGGTAGGATGGGGAAGAGTGAGCCGGGCGGAGGGAACAGCCCCTGCGGACACCTCCCGGCAGGACGGAGCTCGGCGCCTTCCAGGACTTCAGATGAGTTTCTCCTTGTGCGCCTCCCGCCCCCGCCGCAGGCCCGGGGCGCTGTGTGCTTCTGGGACCCACAGACTCCCACCAGCTGCTAACCGGCTCCCAAGTTCACCCCTTCCAGCCACTGGGACTGTTTGTCCCCTGGCACCGCTTCTGATCCCCCTCAGCCTCATTCTCATCGCAGCCCGTGCAGCCTGCCCGCGTCTGGCTTCCCCCATCCTCTCTGCCCGCTCCTCTCTCCAGGGAGGTGCGCACGCCGCTCAAGCCCGCTTGGTGCTTCCCGAATGGGACACCCCATGGGTAACTCTGGATGAAAGGGGGTTGAATAAATGGCATTCCCTCCTCCCCAGCAGGCTGTTCCAAGACTCGTTTCTTTTTTTTTTTTTTAGACTATATATATTTTTTTATTAAGGTGTCATTGATATACAATCTTATGAAGGTTTCACATGAGCAGCATTGTGGTTACTACGTTCACCCATATCATCAAGTCCCCCCACGCACACCCTCCAGCACGGCCACTGTCCCTCAGCGTAGCAAGATGCCACAGAGTCACTACTTGCTGGGACTCAGTCCTTCAGGCTTTGCAGCAGGCCCTGTGAACCTAGCAGAGGCCACTCCACCTTGTATCCTATACGGGTCACTCTCTCCCCTCCTTTACTCCCCCCCCCCCCATCCAGCACTCTGCTTCACATTCTGGAAGAAATTCCTCCCACATATGCCTTTGGCTTGGATTCTGCTTTGGAAAACCCAAACTAAGACATCCTCCCTCAGGACGAACCTGCATCGCCAACCAGGAAACAGCTCCCCGTGACCATGGGCCTGGCTTTCTCTGAGGCACAGGCTGCCCCAAACTCTCCTCATCTCCAGCAACACGTTCAGACAGACTTTGCAGACCACTGGGCCCCATGCCCCCGGCCTGTCTGCCCAGCCGCCACATCCCTGACCTGACCACGTTCAGACACCCAGTCTGGTCCCTGTACTGAGTTCTGTCAGGAGCCAGGCCACACGTTTACCAGGAGCGCACTGACCCTCACTCTCCAATGGCAGGGACAACATGACCCTCTGCTCCCTTGTTTGCAAGCTGCTTGCACAAAGGCAAAGTGCCCGACCCACCAAACCTGTCTGGTGGCCTGTGCCTCCATGGGTGGCTCCAATACCAGCGGGAGGCCCTGGTATGGAGCCCAGATCTGCCACAGGTACTATGTGGCCCTAGACAAGTCCCAGGACCCCTTTCTCTCTCCCTATGAACCAAGGAAGGATAGACATTCTCTGAGGTCCTTTGAGCTCCTACCAGAGGATCATGCCCGGAGAGCAAGTTCAGGTCTGCCCTGCAGACCACCTCCAGTTAACACTCTCCCTGTAGATCACTCCTTTATAGAACACGTGCATCTTCAATACAATGCTTTTTTGCTGGGATTCACATGGGGGGAGAAAAATGTACACATAGGTCTCCAAATTCAATACACTTTCTAACAAAGCAGGGTGCAGGGAAAGAATGAAGATATATTCCAGGTCCAGACCAAGCTGCGCTTTGAAAAACATGGAAGTAGCAACAAAGTGGATGGTGCCTCTTGGCGGCTGCACTGAGAGGCCAGATTCCTGTGTCAGAGCTACAGTTTGTTCATGTCCATATTAATTATGGGTGGCCAGGAAGCAAACTTGAAGCATCTTTCAACCTAACAACCTAATGTGATCGTTTATTACATTATAGGCCTTTTACTGCATTTTAGGTAGATCTAGAAAGCTGTTGAAGGGATTGGGATTGACAGATAATGATATAATTTTCCCCCTTTAGAAATAATGGGAAGAAAGTAAACAAAAAATAAAAAAATAAGAGGAGAAGAAAAATGTTCCCAGAAGTGTTTTTCACAGAACAGCTGATTTTCAGGGATAGGTTACTGATATTAAGCAGGAGATACTATGAAATATTCCCAATTTACATGGCTGCAGTATTCCTAGGAAATTTAGGGTATATTCAAACTTTGCAAATATACCTGTTGTTCGCTATGTAAAACAGTCAGGTTTTGGCTCAGATGATCATTAACATCAATATTCCAAGAGACATTCTGAAGTCATGTGGAATTCAAGACAATTCTTCCTGGTGCAATGGCCCAGGCATTGCAAAATGTCTAGCATCCCTGGTTCCTCACAGGTCCCCCAGCACCAGCAGCAGCTCTCATCAACATTGTAGCCACCAGAAATACACCCACATGTTTTATGTGCCCCCAGGGACTTCCCCACCTCATGGAGAAATTACCCTAAGAGCGCAGCCACCACATGCATGAGGGTGGTTAGGGAGAGGACATGGGGATCCATCAGAGGCTTCAAGGATTCCACATTCTTTCAACTGAAAATACCATTCACATGGCATAAAATTCACCCTTTTAAAGCATCCATTCAGTGGTTTTCAGTATAGTCACATTAATTTTGCAGCCATCACCACTATCTAATTCTGGAACTCCATCAACCCAAACAGAAACCTCATACCCATAAGTGGTCACTCACTTCCCCAAGTCCTGGCAACCACTCATCCACTTTCCAGCTCCGTGGGTCTGCCTATTCTGGACATTTCATGTAAGTGGAACCATGCTACATCTGGCCTTTTGTGTATGGTTTTTTCACTTGAAAAAGTTGTGTTTTCAAGGTTCACCTATGTTGTATGTCTGGCTTTTTCACTTGAAAAAATAATGTTTTCAAGGTTCATCTATGTTGTAAAGTGTATCAGTAGTTCATTCCATTTAATGGCTGAATAATATTTCATTATATGGACATGCCACCGCTTATTGGTTGATTCATTAGTGGATGGGCAGCTGAATAATAGCTATTTTGGGCTATTATGAGTACTATTGCTATGAACCTTTGTTTTTGTGTGGCATATTTTCTTGGGTATATACTGAGTTAGTTGTTACTGGGTCATATAATAACTCTGTGCTTAACTTTTTGAGAACCTGCCAAATAGTGTAGTTTCTCCAAAGTGACTATTTAAAAATCTCACCAGTAATGGAGGAGGGTTCCAATTTCGCCACATCCTCTCCAACACTTGTTATTGTTTGTCTTTTTGACAAGGGCCATCCTAGTGGGTGTGAGGTGGTATATCATTGGGGTTTTGATTTTCATTTCCTTAATGACTAATGATGTGGAAGATCTATCATGTGCTTATCGGCCATGTGTGTATCTGCTGTAGAGAAGTAGCAAGGCTGTTGCTTATTTTCAGTTGGGTCATTTGTCTTTTTGTTGTGGAGTTGTTAGAGTTTAATTTCTCCAGATACAATTTCTATTCCTGTCCAAGTTCAAATGCCCTCAGAATGGGAAGCACCAGCCCTACCATCATTCAAACCATAGGAGAAATTACGCTGTGGGACCCTTCTCAAATAGCAGCCCATGCTGGAATGTGAAGACACCACGGGGACCCTGAGCCCCAGTGGGCACCACGTGCATGAAGAGACAAGGGAGGTGCAAGCTGGACAGTGAGGAGGGTTAAGGTCACCTATTTCTGAGGGCAGCTGCCACAAGCTATCTCCTCCATGGGCCTTAGCTGTGAACCTACCCATCCCCTACCTCAGGTCACACTTTTGGGGTTTTCAGCAAAGGCCCTGCTAAAATGTAAATGTTTGCAGAATGGGGAAATGTTTCTAGGTGGCTGATGCTGGACTGAGAGAGATTTCAACGTTTATCTCTACAGCTTCTCCAACTGTACATAGAGAAATCGAGACCCAGAGAGGGCAAGGCAGTCACGGCAAGCCCATAACAGGACAGGGACTACACTGCCCTCCTGCTCCCTACTGACCTCCAGTGAGCATGTTGGCCCAAGTGGGATTCCTCTGGTTACAAGCAGAGCCCTTGGGACATGGGCAGTTTGCTTGGGCTGAAAGAGGCACAGATAGGTCCCAGAGAATGAGCCCATTGAAGGGCCAGAGCAGAGGGGCCAGAGCACACAAGGACCCTACACCCTGGAGGGCAGGAGCCTCACCTCTTTGTGATCACCATGCAAATCACATATGTCTTCATAACTAGAGTGGCTGCCATTCACTGAGTGCCCACCAGGAAGCAGGTGCCATGCTGAGAAATGTACGTGCGTCATTGCATGGACCCTCCCAACAGCCTGGGAGATTGATATTTATTCTTTCCCATGAGGTCCCAGAGGCACCAAGAGGTTAAGTTGCCCAGGATCCCACGACTAGAAAGAGCTGAGCAGGCTTTCAGATCCAGTCCAAGTCCACCAACTCCAAAGTCAGAGCTCATGACGCCTACACTGACCGATTCCTGAAGACACCTCTAGTTTTCAGGTCTCACTTACAAGGTCCCCAAGGGGATGGAGGGCTCGTGCCTGTTGCCTGCCTGATCTGGCTGAGTTTTGTTCACTCAGGAGCATTCAGAGCCCTGGATCTGTTCCCCAGGGGAGCCATGGCTTTCCTCTGGTGTCGTAGCACCCTCTGCTGCTCACTTCCACTCACGTCTGCGTGATCGTTTAATGCCAAAGGGGCTGCCTGTGGACAGAGACTCGGGGGGGTTCCCAAATGGGAGCCCCCTTCTCTCATTAACACCCTCTCCTCCTGAAAGTCCTCCTGGGGGTTGGGGCAAAGTAGAGAGAAAAGTAGAAATGTTTCTTTCTAGGCTTTGAGGTCTGTGTTTGGGGGCCCCAAACCCTCCACCTTCTACCTTCCTGTCACAGAGCTGTCAAGAAGGAGCTCTGGACTTTGTATCAGATGCTGGAAGTCAGTAACCTAACTCCACCTCTTTATATTCCTGCAGACATGCGTGAACTGAGTCTCAGTTCCCCAGTCTGCCAAATGGAGACAAAAGTGTGTCTAGGGTCCCGCCTATGGCAAGGACGCGATAGTTGAGCTCCTCTCCTTCCTGAGCCTCCGTTTCCTTATCTACTGATGTTTACTGGGCACCTGGTCTCCACCTGCATTACCTCACTCGCTTATCACAGTAATACCTGAAGTCGAATAAGGAAGCGGAGGCTCAGAGAGGACAAGCAAGTTGTCCACTGCTACCCAGCTGGAAAGATGTGGGGCCAAGATTCCATCCCAAGCAGCCTGGCGACCACCACGTCCCAGTGCCTCCCACCAGGAGCGAGATGCCTTATGTGCTATGAAATGTGCAGTCTGAGCAGGACTGGGGAAGCATGGAGGAGGAAGAAAATAGGAAAATGTTACAATGGAAGACTCCTGGGGCTTGCATCTGTCTCAGCAGACTTCCTGGAAGAAGTGGGGACCGAGCCAAACCTCATGTGTCACAGGGCCCAGCAATCAGAGTGACTGGTGGAAAGAGACCTTCCTGCTGTCCGTTTGCTCATTTGGAAAGGGAGGGTGTTTCCCAACCTCACGGGAGCTGAAGGGGAACAGGCATGAGGGGACCTGGGAGGGTCATGATACGGAGCATCATTGTTTGGGTGTCTATACAGACCAGACACGATACTAAGTGCTTTATGTAAACTATCTCCTTTAATCCCCTGAGAGTCCTCTGGCGTGGGGACCATTAATATAGGCCGTTTACACTGAGGAAACTGAGCTTTCTGAGAGACTGAGTGGCTTTCCCAAGGCCTCACAGCACCTAAAAGGAGGAGGTGGGATCTGAACCCAGGCAGCCTGACTGAGAGCCCTATGCCCAAGCCACAGAGCTATACTGCCCTGGGGGAAAAGCCCTTAGCAGGGATCCCCACTTTCCTGCTGTCACCACGTGGATGGTCCTCCTGGACATTCTTCCTGGTGACTCTGTTCTGAGCTGAGGCAAACAGGAGGAAGAAAGTCTTCCTTTCTCCCTGGGTCCCAGTATCCAGAAGGTGTCAAAAGGAGGATGCTTGGAGAGTGACCCAAGCTTGCTTGGGGAAGGACGGATACCTACGCCTCTGTCGCCCCCTCCTGCCCCACAGGAAAATGTCACAGGACCACAGCCATTGGGCAGCACCCCTGTGCTGTCCTGGGAAATGGGCCACCCGTGAGGAAGGACCAGGGTGTCGTTCTAACTTCCAGTCTGTCATGGACCAGTGCTTTTTGTAAAATGCAACAAAAATAAATTAGGGATAAAATGAAATGCTGCTTGAATGAAGCAGCCACGTGAAATTGCTAGAAACATTTCTAAATGCTTACTCTCAAGTTCTCAATAAGTACTTTCTGTACCAGGCTTCAGGTAGCCACAGTTTGTGAGCCAGCGTGAGTCCAGGGACCACGCTTTGAGTAGCCCGGCTCCAAACGGCCCCTGGGCAAAAGGCCTAAGGTCACACCACTAGTTATGAGGAATCCGCTCCCTGGGTACTGCCTCAGCAGGTGGCAAGAACTCCGGTGCCACTCTGAGACTCTGGTCATCTGCTGACCTGGGGCAGCTCTTCATGTACCACTGGAGCAGCAGGGGGGCTGAGAGAGCCCCGGGATGGTCCCGGGGACAAGGCCCAGAAGCCAGGCCCTGGGCATCGCCCTCCCTGTCTGTAAGATAGACGCGCAGGAAGGCCGAGGCTGTCTGAGTCAAGGAGGCCTCTGGAAACACAGCTCCTTCCCCCGACATGCCGGGAGGGGGCGGGGGCGGTTTTAACCTAACAGGGGGCGTGGATAGTGGACACTCTGGGTTTGAGTCCAGATTTGGGCTCCCACATCAGCTCACCACTCTGATGCTCTCCGAGGTCCCTTCCAAATCCAACCCGCCGTGCCCATCCTGAGAGAGCTACTGCCTGCCCTCGGGGGGTTCAGGGGGTGGCCGCCAGGCTGACGCACTAAGAGGAAAACCACACTGAGCAGAATGGAGGTGGCCACTAGTTGAAGAGGTATCCAGCCACTCATTTTTCAGGGGAAGGAAGATCCATTCCGGGGACCCCAGAGAAAGTTTAGGAGGGACACACGGGGGATGCCTGAGAGGGGAGAGGTGCTCGGATCAGCCGGGCACAGGCACTTGCGGAGCAGGAGAACTTGAGGGCAGTTTGCACAGCCCGGCCCACGTGAGCCACTGCACGCAGCCACACTCACCCGGTCCCTCTGTCTCCGGCCTCAGCCCTGCCTCTGACTCAAGCAAACCCAACCGCTTGAAAGAAAGCGAACAGCTGCAAAGTACAGAGCAGGCTTCCCACCCATTCCCAGCCAAGGTGAACAGGCCGTGAGTCTGTCGAGAGAGAGAAGAGTCATCGATTTTTCATTTCCCAGTGAAGGCAACAGAATGTCTCAGGGTGTCAGTGTTTGCAGGCAACAAAGACAAACCAAACACACAGTCCCCTCACCTGAAAAGAGGTTTCCTTTACAGGCATCAGCTTGGATGGGAGCAAGGGGAGGTGAGAGGCAGAGGTGGGTGAAACCGCAAGGAGTGATTTGGACACTGGTGGGTCATGGTGGTCTGCAAGGACCCCATTTGCAGATCTTGTCAGACCACGATTCAAGGCCAAGCCTGTCTTTTGGGAGGATTCAGTCACAAGAGGTCAGGCTAGAGAGATAAGCTGGCATGGCTTATTTATCCATTTATGCAAAGCAAGTATTCCTGAGTATACTTAGGACCTGTGCTCAGGCCTGGCACCGGTCTCGCTAGGGAGATAAGTATGCAGGCCACCTCCCTTCACCAGACAGATGATCCCAAGATCACACAGCCACCTAGAGGCCAGGCTGTATTAGAACCCACAGCCCAAGGTTCTTGGTGGCTGGGCTGTGGACCCCAGCATGTCGCAGGACTATGCACCTGCAAGGAGGCCCATGAAGGGCGGGCGCAGACATAGTCTTGTCCAGAATCTGTAGAGGAAGCTTTCCAGAGACGTTTAGCAAAAGTGTTCAGGTACTGAATCTAAAACTGAAAAGAGATCTTTAGAATCTCTTACAGGGCATATGGTATGGCTATTTCTAACAATAATATTGTTATTTTTTAATAATTATGTTACATTATTATATAACAATTATGTTGTTATATTATTACTATTACTTTTAATTCTCAAGGCGGTTCTAACCAAATCAGAAAGGGTGGCCCTTGCCAGAGCACCTCGTCGGGCATGGAGCTCCCAGGATGTCTCCTTGTGTTTGCATTACCATTTCCCGGTGAATGTCAATGGAAACTCAAGAATAAGTCAACACAGGTCCTCACAATAAATGCCAAGGCTTGTTAGCAGAGTAAACCGTGTGCTTAGCCTGTCTTAAAAGAATCTTTGCTGAGTAAACAGAAGGAAGGCTTTACCTGAGAGTAAACCGAGCAAGAAACTGTGGCGGGCCAGCGTGGGTGACTCCACAGGCACCCGCTGCAGCGTCATCTTCTCAGAGCCCTGGGCGCAGGGAGGTCATGGGACCCATCCAATGTCAGGCAGCTAGCTGAGCCAGAAACAGGCCCGCGTACCCAACAAGCAGCCTTTGCC
The DNA here is from genome assembly GCA_029783875.1 of Phataginus tricuspis. Taxonomy (NCBI): domain Eukaryota; kingdom Metazoa; phylum Chordata; class Mammalia; order Pholidota; family Manidae; genus Phataginus; species Phataginus tricuspis. The sequence goes on along the minus strand of JAQQAC010011331.1, from coordinate 6,213,682 downwards.
CTCAGAAGAAGCCACTTCTCGTGGGAGGACTCTGAACCGAGAACCTGGGGATCGGCGTCATTTGTTCTGAAATGTTAAAGAACTGCTGTCTTAACCTTCCCGGGACCATTTTTATATTTAAAGATAACTTTAAGGAAGTGAAGCCCTAAGAGTGGCATTTCAGCAGCAGTAGGAAAATGTTTTCAGTCCGAGTAGGCTACCAACATCTGTTCGTAAATGTCAACACTGATTCAATATTATCCTCGGTGGTAGTGGATAAGGAAACGAACCTTAATAGCTTCTGATCTTTTGCCCACACCTCACCTCTTCCTTGATGGCCTTGTTTACATGAGCTTCTCGTTTTTCCAAGGGAAGAGGCATTATGGTCTGACATCTTTGACCTATAAACTTGTTAGTCTCGGAGAAGACAAGTAGTGACTCTATAGCATCTCACTACACTGATGGACACTGACTGTAATGGGGTTGGTGGGGGGGACCTGATGAAGGGGGTAGTTTAATCACCATAATATTGCACATGTAATTGTAGACTGATGATACCAAAATAAATTTTTAAAAAACTTGTTAGTCTCAAAAACCCAAGTGCAATCACTAAATTTTAAAAAAATCTCAAAAAACTTTTTGCCCTCCCTAAAATCCTTCAGATATTCTGCTTTCCATTTAATTGATGGACTCCATTCCTCTTTCTTGAAAGCATATGAGAGTACAAAGCAAAGTCCAAATACGCAGTGGAGTCATTAAAACAGCCACCAAAAAAAAAAAAAGAAAAATTAACTCCATACCAAGGAAAAACAGTGGAAGCAAATACATTATCCATTTGGGGTCAGTTTAATTGCTAAGATTAGGCGTCCAGCCTGGCTTCCTCAGCAGCGGGGCAGAGCAGCGAGGACGGTAAGTCACAGAGATCGGGTCATTACAAAGAAGGCACAGCGACCAGTTCCCCAGAGCGAGACGAACTTTCCAAAAGAATGTTTCACACAAGACCTTCTTTAGAACACTGAGCCGACGACAGCAACAAAGAACGCCGCAAGTTCTTGGGCAAAAGCAGAAGTGGTTTTCCTGTGGCTGTTTCTTCCAGCCACCTTGGAGTAAAACCAGGTAGCTACTACACCAGATAGCTCAGCCGCTCAGTAATGCTCTTCTTGGTTTTTAGACAAGAAATGAACTTGAGCGTCTTAACAGGGAAAGCTAAAAGCGCTGAGTAAATTACATAGGTGGCAAGAGCATATTAAAGCGCACTTGGTTTCCTCTTGGCTAAGCCAGCGGTGTGCACACAAACATGCCTTTGCTTTCCAAGGTGTGGACCGATTGGCTCACCGCAGGCCAACAGCCTGCCACCCCTGCCTGCCGGACTCACACACCCCAAGCCAGCGGCACTGGGGTATGAAAAGGGCAACTTATCCAAGCAGCCGTTCCTACTATTGGCCACAGAGGGGCAGCACTGAGCCAGCATCCGGAAAACAAACTTTCAAAACTTCCCTTTATAAGGAAAGCCATCCAGCACGTATGCAATTCTACAAATTCATTAGTTTCGTTAGTCCTGAAAATCCATCCAGTTTTTCTCTGTTTCCGTGAATATATAAAGGGTGTGAAATTAAAACAGACCCTCCAAGAGTAGAAATTATTTTCCCAATTCTCTTTTTAATTTTTTTAAGTGTCAATCCATCACCTGAGATAGCAAAGAAATGCTAACATTTTTTGAACAGGAACTCTGCTGAGTGTTTTACATGAACCACCTAATTTAATCTTATAAGACTCTGTGAGGTAGGTGTTATCCTTATCGCTATGATGCATACGAAAAAACAGAGGTACAGAGAGTTTAGACAACCAGCCTGAGGTGACACGGCCCTATTTAGTGGAAGAGCGGGATTTGAGTGACTCCAGATTGTCTGACATCAGAGCCCTTAGGCCTGCATCCCAAACGACCTATGGGAGAGGCATCTAGTTCACGGTCCTCCCCAAAGCAGGTGTTGTCTCCCTCATCCCAGCCTTAGCCTAATGGCCAGTATAATTTTTCCTTATTTTCCTTACTTTGAGCTAACACTTTCTCAAAATTGGTCAGAGTTCTTCCTTCCAGAGATACTTGGAATGAATTGAGTTTCTCTTACATAATAAAGGCCCTCCACTTTTAAAAAATTAACAGTAGTGCCAATTATTGCTCCCCTCTTCTCAAAAAAAGCCCTGTGGCAGGACCAGGTTATTCCTAATTTACAAATATGCTCCATCCCATTCCTGCTGGTTAATGCAAGTCCTGGAATCTCCTGCCTGAGTTTTCACAATATATCAGTTGCTTTAATCCACTAATCAGTGGCCAAGACCGCCATGTCCTTACTAAATCAGACTTACAAGCTATTGAACATAGGGCACAGTTGCGGTTTTTAAAAATCCAAGCAATATGGAAAGGATAAATTGAAATGGAAAAATCTCCCTCCCATCCTGTCCAACTCATCTCCTCAGAGGTAATCACGGTTAAGTTTCTTTTGAAGGCTTCCAGAAAATTTCTTTAAACAGATACACATATGCATGTGAATCCTTTAGGGTCATATTATGTATATTGGTTTGCAACTTGCTTTTCACTTAAAAAGATATCCTAGATACCTTCCAAAAGCAGCCTTTGTGTAAATGGCTGTATGAAAGCCTCCTCTCATGCACTTTTTTTTCCTTCTTACAATTAATGCTTCAGTGAAATTGTATATATATTTTTGGATGGATTTCTACAAGTGAAATTCCTGCGTGTAAGGTAAGGGCACTTTGAATTCTGAGAGATAGAGCCCAACTACACTCCTTAAAGAGTGTAATTTACACTCAAACAAACAGTCCATTTTCCAAGTGTTGTCAACTTGTTTATTATCCAACTATTAAACCTTCCTTTAATATTTTAATTCAGTCATTCTTTCAGACAACGTTTATTATGCACCTTCTACTTGTCAAGCACCTTGTGAGGAGCAGCTGGCTTTGCAAGGAGCTCCTAACCCAGGAGTTCCCACCCTAATCATCAGTCTTTAGGAGAGCTTGTTAAAACACAGGTTCCCTGCCGCTTCCCCTGGAGGTCCTGGTTGGGTGGCCTGTAGGAGCCAGTAAGTTATTGTTTGCTATTCCAGCGGGGTTTTTTTGTTTTGCTTTGTTTTTTAAACAGGCTCCCAAGTGATTCCGCTGTATGAAAAGCAGCTAAAAGTGGAGCAGATCTTTTCACTTCTTTCTTTGAGCAAAAACGCTTTCTGGAAATGCTTTCAGAATCCACTTCCCGAAGTAAAAGAACTGGGAACTAATTGACGTGATCTTAACTAGTCATGTCCAAACGCCAAAATCTATTGTCACGCCCCACCCCTCAAAAAAGCACCCCTAGCAGGAATGGGTCATTATTCCCAATTTACATATATGCCTATCCCATTCCTGCTGGTTAGTTAAAGTACTGAAACCTTGCAACATGGAGGTGTCACAACAGATCAGCTGCCTTAACCCACCAGCCGGCTCCCGACACCGCGATGCTGCGGCGAAAACAGATTTAAAAGCTATTGCTGGCGGGATTGAGGCTAAAGAACATGCGCAAAAGCCTCCGGGGGACCCGCGTGCGCCCCTAGCAGTCAGTAGGCCTCAGTGCAACTTCCCTCGGCCGCACTCGGCTTCTAGCCCCGCCTCTCGTCCCGCCCCTTCTTCCCAGCGCGGAAGTGGATTGGTGGGTGGCGGTCAATAAGAACTGGAGCGCGGGCGCTGCACTCTTAGGGTTCAGGGCTGATGCAGAGCCTGGTGCTCCGGAATTGTGAGGCCGAGGCGAACTGAGGACAATTTTTCCTGCCGTCTGGCCTCAGTGTCCATGCTTTCTTGCATCTTCTCCCTGTCCTAGACAACGTGGACGTGAGGCAGTAGGTGTCATGTCACCGTGTACAGAAGGAAGTGTGCGGGCTCCGAGGAGCCACGCCATTTTCTGCGGCTGCACCTGCTGGGAATTATCAGTTTATCAGTACGGCCTGGTTTGGGAGAATCCCTGTACGCCCTCGTCTTAGGTTCACTGAGCTGGGTCCCGAGGGTTAGGATTAATGAATGTGTCAGGCCAGACCTGGTACCCGCGTCTCGGCTTTCCGTCCTCCTCTGGATCCGTGGGTTCCCACCTCAGGACCTGTACACCCACCCCTGTACCTGGCAACCTGGAAGGTGCGTACTAAGTATGAATTGAACGAATGCACGAATGAATGAGGTTTGTGGTGAGGGGCAAGCCTGGTTTTCTGCCCCTGCACAGCCTGCTACAGTGGAAAGAGCATTTGTGGGTCCAGACGTGGGTTCCAGTTCTGCCTCTGATAACTGCTCTTGCTGGGCAAGTTCCTCCTCTTGTCTGGGCCCTGATTTACTCACGTGTAAAAGGAGAGGGTTGGACTCTGTGATTAATGTATATTGAACACCAACAATGAGTCAGGCACTGTGATAAGTACTGGGAATACAGGGGGAGCAATACAGACAGCCCTGGACCCCAAACCTACTGCGTGGAGAGGGGGGAAGATGTTGAACTGTCACGAGTGCATAATTACACAACTATTTTAAGAAGTAGTGTTACAGGGAAGTAGAGCAGAGGATTTAGTATAGGCTGGAGTGTCTTTCTAAGGCCAGAAGGAGTAGAATCCACTAGGATAGGCAGTCACTGGCCCACAGAGAGGGGCGGATAGAAAGTGCAAGGATCTGGAAGGTGAAAAACGTGTTTATTATTTAGGTTTAATATCTTAATAACTTCAGGTTTACAAGTCAGTGGAGCGGACACTTCAGCGAGTTCTATTGAAATATGTGAAAATATGTAATGGCCCCTGACCCCTTGAACATAAATATGCCAGAGGATTGTTGAATCGACCTGAACAGGCCTGGCCCCATGTTGCATGCTGTGTGGTGTCTGTGATCTGATTTTGAGGCCCATCTCCTGGCTGTTTCAGAGCCGAAAATATCAGTACTCTTGAAAACAGCCCTTTGTCTATCTAAGTTTGTTATCCACGCTTGTCTGCAAAGATAAAGAGATGAGGGAGACGTGGCTTGTAAAGTGACAGAGAAAGAAAAGCACCAGCTGATCAGTATACAAAAGCACGTGTGTGGAGGGAACACTGTCATGGTAGAAGAAATACTGGACTGAGACACCTGGGGGGCAGGCCCAGCCTTTACCTTGAACCAGCTGTGTGAACTTGGCGAGGCACTCTCTAAGCAATGGTTTCTTGCTCTATAAGGAGGGTTCAATGAAGTTCAGAATGGTAGAACATGTCAACCTTACTTCGAAATTATAAAATGCTACCCAACCAAATCAATCATCTGGCTCACCTTGCTTCCCTCAGAATTTTACTGTATATGCTCCTTCAAATGATAGGAAAGGACTTGACACATTTTATTGAAATTTGTGGCAATATACCAAGTTGTTTTGCAGCCTAAATATTTTAAATGCTTTCATTTTAGTGTGTATCTTTTCCAAAAGGTGGTTTTACAAGTTCATGTGCGGTTCTCACATTAACATTTTTCGTTGGAAGAAGCAAAAAATAAATAAAGAGTAAAATAGTTGACAGATTTGGGATTTTTTTGTTTTTTTACTCATCCCATTGTGCAACACAGTGACAGTATGAATTTCTTTTAATGTAATTGTTCTTTGATGGTTTGTCAGTGACTGTGTTCCTGAAGTTCTCTGGAACGTGAGAGGCTTGGAGCTCTCACACCTAATCCTGGCTTCCTGCTGCTGCAGGATTATTGGCAGCGTGAGTGAGCCAGCTGCGCCCCTGGGTATGCTTTCAGTGGCCACAGGCTGGGTGGGAACTTGTAACAAGCGTGCCTGGTGAACAATCCAGTGCGTGTGAAATTAGCTATGGGAAACAGAACTGCCTCCTGATGGGGAAGGATTGGCGAGGAGGAGGTTTGAGGAGCATGAAGGCTTAGACCTGCTGCACCTGGGGGCTCTGGGGGCCAGGGATGGCGGCTGTGTTCCTTGTGTCTGTGCTGGCACGCACAGGTGGGCACGTTCGCCTACTCTGCTCATTCCCCAATAGGCAGGTGGTTCCCATTTCCCAAAGAGGAAATCGAGGCTCAGAACTAAACGGGGTGAAACAGGGCAGACTTTCTTATCCCGTATCAAGTGAGTAAGAGATTAGCTTTTCTACATGTGGCCTGTGGGTCTCCCAATTTGATCAAATCATTCTTTGGGAAGGGTTCTGACTCTTCGATTTTTACTATATTAAAAGATTTCTCCTAAAAAGCTGGGCCACCTACTAGGCCATGTGAAACACTTTTGAGTCTTGCAGTCATGAACATTTGCAGTTATATTGTTTGATTCGGTATCTGGATTTATATCCCCATTTACCCTTAATTTTCAGCTGCTCAAGCTGTTCTAGATGCAGTATATTCCTTTTTCTTTTTGTTAGTGTTCTTAACCCATTCATGTATTTCCTTGGCTTAGTGAAGTGTTATCTTCCCTTCTTCTGACACTTGGGTGCTCACCAAATGCAAGTAATTCCTGTTATCTCAGAACTTCCCAGAACCCTGGGAGATACCTGACTTATCATTACATTTGAGGAACTGGTACAGGAGGGAAAAAAGAAGCCGCATGGGGAGATGCTGTTAAGCAGCAGCTTTGGAGTCAGAGCCACCTGTTCACTGGTTTGTAACCTCAGGCATGTTAACCTCTGAGCTTCCACTTACCCACCTGTGACACGGGACTGTTGTGCAGAATGACGTGAAACACTTGACAGCAGCCCAGCACGGGCCCTCAGCCAAATGGTAGCTGATGAAGGGAGGACAAGTAGACAATTCACATGCTGTGGGCCAGATTAATCCCCTTAATGACACATCCCTTGTTGGTCCAGTGGCCCTTTTAATAACATGAAAACTCCAAAATCTGAAGTTACTCCTGTCTACAGATCCTAGTTTACCATCCCTTTTTTACATGTATGCGTAATACCGCTTGAGCTTTGTTAAGGTTGATAGGCTTTCTATAACTTGCCAAGACTTGTTTTTAATCTAACCATCTGCTTTAAGAATTCCTCTATCATCTGTAGTGTATTTTCACTCCTGATAACTTAGGATTTTATTTTCTAGTTGACAGATCATTGAGATTTTGGCTATTTTTAAGTCCCACTTTGAGCATTTGGAGGTCTATACTGATGTGCCTATGTAGTATCTCTTAGATAATACCTGAAAATAGAATTGCTGGGTTATATATGGTGTTCACTTTTGCAAGGAGCACCAGCCATTTGCCCAAGTGGTGGTAAGTAACTTACACAAATGGTCCTGTACACTGGAGTGAAGGCAGTTGGGGCTACAAGTCCTGCTTTACATCTATGAATTGGAGAACAGAGAAAAAGAGCAAGATGGGCCAAGTGCCTGGCACATAAATAGGTACACATAATTTATATATCCAAATCCTAGGGTGCCCTGGCATTTGAAAATCAAGCCAATTTCCACGTTACACCATTGTTCGGCCAGCACTCCCTTCCCCCTCAACCAAGGAGGAAAAGAAAAGCTATTCCATTTTTTCAAACACAGGTTTGATTTCTGGTTTTACCCACTTTTAAATAGGGACGACTTAAACCTAAACTTTTTTCACTCCTTCAATACAACTGACCTAAACCCAGGGGTAGCGGAGTTAATTCTGCCTCAGATGGCTCAGCACATTTCAGAGGCTTCTAGCCAGGATTACACTTGTCAGTGACCCAGGGGCCCTCTACAAACGGGAGGTCTGGATGTGCCCACTCCAGCAGTGACTTACGTTGATGGGACAAACCCTGTGGTCGTGAACCCACACAGGTAAACTGGACGAGGCATCTGCTTTGACCCTTTCTCTTCTCAATGCTGCAGTATTAGATGCACTCTCGGCAGTGTCCAGCTTATGTAATACTTCCCACCATCAGACGGTGTCATGGTGTAAGAAAAGGTTTAAAAGCCAATGTTACAGAGATGAGATCATCCTTTTCATCATTTACACAGCACACCCCCAAACTATCAGCAAAACCAGCACCAGCAAGGAGTTCAGCTTTTTATTGGCCACATTACAAAAGAGGTTTAGTCAAAAAGACCAAAACCCATGTCATCATCAGACTCCTCAGATTCTTCTTTCTTTGCTTCCACTTTCTTCTCCTCAGCTTAAAAAAAAAAAAAAAAAAGTCAATTACACACTTCTCAGTATTTTCAACTCCCAAGAGTTCCAGGCCCTCCAACTTAATGGTCAAAAAACCCTTGACTTCCCTCATCATCAAACTATGCCTCTGGTTTTAGGATTTCTATACATCACCTACTCTTAGTAATTAAGAGTCTTGTCTACAATAATTTTGAATGTCCACACTCCTCTGTCCCATTAAAAAAAAAAAAGTTCCTACCTGGGGCAGCAGTGGTGGAGGGGGCAGGACCTCCTGCTGGGGCAGCACCAGCTGCTGGGGCAGGTCCACCAGCCCCTACATTGCAGATGAGGCTCCCGATGTTGACATTGGCCAGAGCCTACAACCCAAGTGCACACACAGGTAAATGCCCAATTGTGTCTCTGTTACAGCACACACCCACCACCAAAGGTACCTCCCTTTTTGAACCAACACTGTATGTATTTCTCTTCCTTCTCCCAATGCTGAAATCTGCCAGTAATATTTTGCTACTTAAATTCCCTAAGACTTAAAATTAGATAGTGCAACCCACACAAATACATTAAAAATCAGTCACCAAAAAAAAAAAAAAGAAAAAAACCCCACTCAAGCTTTAAATACATGCATTGCTGTATTTAAATACTAAGGTACAACTGACTGAACTCCTTTCCAGATGATAAAACTGGCCCCAAAATGCTGGCGTAACTTGTTGGTAGAAAAATTCACGCTTTCTGAAACACAAAACAGGATTCTTTCCACAGTTCCATGTCTCTTAACAGTGAATTCAGTTTTTCAGACTGCTAGGTAATTCTAGGACTTTTCCAAAGTTTATTAAATATATACAGAAGCAATATTTTGCATCTGTCAAAGCTCTTTGGAGGACCCAAAGAGTTAGAGGCTATTATAAGCTTCATTTGCCAGAGATGAAGCCACATGTGCAATGGAAGGTAGTCAATACCAAATTTTGGGGGTAGGAACCCTGCCTTCATTAGCTTTTTTCATCCCAACACAGTTAAGTGGTCAACAGAAGGCAAGTACACCCAATTTCCATTAAACTAGACTACCACGAGGGAAGGACCTGCTTGGAACAGCATGGGTATTACTCTTCTCTCCTGTGTGACCCTTTTAGTAGGGAATGACCTTAGCAATTTTTTTCACCACGACTTCAGAACAGAAGGAAAAAGAAACCAGAGTCTGAGATCAAGAAGTCACGACAAACTGAAATCTTAATTCTCTCTTAGACATAGCAATGTGAGGAAATAGCACCTGAACTGAGAAGAGGTCCAGTAGAATACAGAGCCTTCTGGCACTTCTGGAGGTCAGCATGAACACTCAACTTAAATCAGTTAAGTTTCCCAAGTTTGCTTCTCAAAATAACTCTGCCGCCATCACTTTACCTTTGCAAACAAGCCTGGCCAGAAAGGTTCAACATTCACACCGGCTGCTTTAATGAGGGCATTGATCTTATCCTCCTGAAACAAATGACATGGCAATCCATCAGAGAACAAAGTGTGGCTTTCAGGTCTCCAAAACACTGCAAACCATGCGCGAATCACTCAAAATGTGTGTACAAAACCATGTTTGCCCAGTTTATTAAATATTCTATCTTTATTTCACGTATGCTTATTAAGAAAACTATTTCCTGCCCTCCTTACGGTTATCGCAAGCAAAAGACACCCATTTGCTCCTGTGTGCCAGGCTCCCTGGAAGGCGAATTCACCGCTGCCATTTCACAGGCTGGGACTCGCCCAAGTTACGCAGCTATTTTAAGTGACAAGTCAAGTGGCGAGGAAGAGCAGAGCTTACTACATATTCCACATGTCGCAGCGTGACCCCAACAGGCCTACTTGGAGGTCCAAATTCAAGACAATCATTCCAAAAGGAGATACAAAGTGTCCTGAAATATAAGTAGGTGCGGATACCCACGCGCAGCCGCAGTGTAATCCGGTCCCTCCCGGGGCGGCACGTGGCTGAGATCCCAGGCCGCCCCGCACGCGGGCCGACCCGCTGGCTCCCGTACCCCCACGCGGAGGTGTTGATGGCCGCGGACCCGGCGGGAAGGGCCTGGCCAGGACGATTGGGAAGGGAGCGGGGTCACGGCCGCCCGCAGGCTGCCCCCCCGCCCGGGCCCCCACTCACCGTGACTGTCACCTCATCGTCGTGCAGGATGAGGGCCGAGTAGATGCAGGCGAGCTCGGAGACCGAGGCCATGGTGCGGGCGAGTGCTGGCGGGCGCTGCCGAGCGCGGTGCTAGTCGCCGGATGAAGTGAGGACCTCACCCCAACGCGGCCTTAGCTTCTCGGAAGGACCGAGCACCTTAGCGGCAACTGAGGAAAGAGGGTACTACGCCTGCGCACAGCTTCTTATACCGACCACGCGGACCAATCGGCCACCGCGCCTAGCGGAAGAGGCGGAGCAAGGACAACCCATGATGACCCATTGGAGGCGCCTGCGTACTACGCGTGACTCGCTTGTTCCAAAAGTTGTTGGCCCCTAGAAACGCGAACTCTCCTGGTTGTAAAACGCAGGACTGGTGAACTGTACAAATATTTTTAGAAAAAAGTTACCTAGGTAGGTGGACGTCACCTCATCTAGTGTAGCTTGTGCAACACGAATGAGGCCATGTTTTAATGGTGTCGTCAGCCCCGCCCCCAGTGCGCGTCGACCACGTGGAGGTCTGGAGCTAACTTGGAGCTGGAGGCCCCCGCACTTAGTTCAATCTCGGATAAGAACATAGGAGGAAATGAGAGACTAGCGGCGTTCACGACAGCAGCAGCATTTGAGCGCCTACTGCGTCCCAGGCACTGAGACGCTGCAGGGATTCATTTAATCCTCACACAGCATACGAGGTAAGTACAGTACTATTAACTTGTATTTTGCAGATGGTAAAACTAAGATGCAGATCCGGCAATTAGTCTAAGATTAACTAAATTGGGCGGTGGAGCCCGGGTTTGGAATCTGGAAGCCTAAATTCAGCTCCCCCTGCTTGTGTGTGTGGAGAGGGATGGATTTGGCGATTGTGGGTAAATTTTGTCCTTTTTCTTTTTTTTTTTTTCCTTCAAGGTGTAAAAGATAGATTAGTAATGTAGGGGAACTTTACTCTTTGCCTTCATTTTTCCTAAGGCACCCCGTCATTGGGTGGAAATGCCTTGAAACTGCACTTGAAATGTTACAAGACCTCTTGCAAATGCTGTCTGGCTAGGTGCTGTACTGCCATTTTGTGTCCTTTAAAGCTAATAAAACTGGTGTTGGGTTCATTTTGAGAGTTACTAAAAATTTTTTTGAGGTATAATTGTCATAAAACATTAGTTTCGGGTGTACAACATCATTCAGCATTTGTACGTATTGCGAAATGATCACCCATCCCTCACCATACAGTTAGAATTTTTTTTTCTTCTGATGAGGATTTTTTAAGGTCTACTCTCTTACCAACTTTTAAATATGCAGTAATAGTCTGTAGTCACCATACTACTCATTTTCCCGTGACTTACTTATTTTATACCTGGAAGTTTGTACCTTTGACCATTTACAGTCCCTCACCCCCAACCCACTTTCCCTCTGGCAACCACCAATCTATTGTCTCTATCTGTGAGCTTGGTTTTGTTTGTTTTTGAATTCCGCATGTAAATGACATCATGTGGTATTTGCCTTTCTCTGATTTATAATGCCCTCAAGGTCCATCCATGTTGTCTCAAATGGTTAGACTTTATTCATTTTTATGGCTGAATAATATTTTATTGTGTGTGTGTGTATGTGTCTAAACTTATACATACACACACGCACCGTATTTTCTTTATTCATTCATTTATTGGTGGATACTTAGGTTGTTTCCATGTCTTGGCTATTGTAAATAATGCTACAGTGAAAATGGGTGCAGGGGTGTGTGTATACGTATGTCTGTTCAAATCAGTGTTTTCATTTTCTTTGGATCAATACCCAGAAGTGGAATTGGTAAATCATATGGTAGTTGCGTTTTTAATTTTTTGAGGAGCCTCTGTAATGTTTTCCATAGTGCTAACACCAGTTTACATTCCTACAACAGTGCACAAGGGTTCCCTTTTCTCCATGTCCTCAACTAATACTTACAAACTCCTGTCTTCTTGATGATAGCCATTCTGACATTTGTGAGCTGATACCTCATTGTGGTTTTAATTTGCATTTCCCTGCTCTTCATGTGGCTGTTGGCCATTTGGATGTCTTCTTTGGGAAAATGTCTATTTCTTCTGCCCATTTTTAAATCAGATTGTTTGAGGGTTTTTCTCATTGAATTGTATGAGTTCTATATATATTTTGAATACTAATCTCTTTTGAATATATGGTTTCCAAAATTTTTCTCCCATTCTGAAGGCTGCTTTCATTCCGTTGTTTCTTTTGCTATACAAAAACTTTTAAGTTTGATGTAATCCCACTGGTTGATTTTTTTGCTTTTGTCATTGTGTTTTTTGGTATTATATCCAAAAAATAATTTCTAAGACCAATGCTGAGGAGCTTCCTCCCTATGTTTTCTTCTAGTAGTTTTATAGTATCAGGGCTTAATGTTTAGGTCTAATACATTTTCAATTTATTTTTGTGAGTAGTAGTATATTATAGGGGTCCAATATCATTGCTGTGCACGTGTTTTTCCAGTTTTCCCAACACCATTTCTTGAAGAGACTATCCTTTCCCCATTGGGTCCTCTTGGCTCTCTTATGGAATTTAGTTGACCATATAAACAGAAGTTCATTCTGGACTCACTATTCTGTTCCATTGGTCTATGTGTCTGTTTTTCTGCTGGTACCATACTGTTTTTGTTTTTGATGCTCTTGTGAATGGAATAGTTTTCCTTTTTCTCTTTTTCAGATGTTTCAAACACAGTGTATAGAAGGGCAACTGATATCTATTGATTTTTTT